>LR990617.1:10451982-11078077 GCA_905147815.2 Phalera bucephala | reverse complement strand
ACATCAATGGCGAATACATCACTCACCTTCGATTTGCCGACGACATTGTGGTCGTGGCGGAGTCGCTGGAAGATCTAGGACGAATGCTCGGTGACCTCAACAGAGTATCTCAACAAGTGGGTCTTAAAATGAACATGGACAAAACGAAAATAATGTCTAAAGTCCATGTCGTACCCACCGCACTCACCGTTGGGAACTCTACTCTTGAAGTTGTCGACGAATACATTTACCTGGGACAGGTAGTCCGGTTAGGTAGGTCCAACTTTGAGAGAGAGGTCAATCGACGAATCCAACTCGGCTGGGCAGCGTTCGGGAAACTGCGCAACATCTTCTCATCCAAAATACCTCAGTGCCTTAAGACTAAAGTTTTAAGTCAATGTGTGTTACCAGTGATGATATATGGATCAGAGACGTGGTCTCTTACAATAGGTCTCATAAAAAAGCTCAGAGTTGCTCAGCGAGCTATGGAGAGAGCTATGCTCGGCGTTTCTCTACGCGATCGAATCAGGAATGAGGAGATTCGTAGAAGAACCAAGGTCACCGACATAGCCGTTAAGATTAGCAAGCTGAAGTGGCAATGGGCGGGCCACATAGCGCGTAGATCGGACGGGCGTTGGGGCAGAAAGATTCTAGAGTGGAGACCACGTATTGGCAAGCGCAGCGTGGGACGACCGCCTGCCAGATGGACCGACGATCTTGTGAAAATCGCAGGAAGTCGTTGGATGCAGGTGGCATCGGACCGGTTACGCTGGAAAGCGATTGGGGAGGCCTATGTTCAGCAGTGGACAAGTATAGGCTGAGATGATGATGATGAACGAAACACAAAAAAAAAATATAATAAGACAGAAGTGAACACATTATCCAAGAATAAACACAGAACCAAGTACACATCTAATTATATAAAAACACATTATTTATAAGGATGGGTAACAAAATATTACACAGCATGACATTATGTAGCATAAATGATATCTTTGACAATTTTATTAAATTTTGCAAATGAAATTTGTAAAATAATAAAGTAATTGGATGCTTAAAGTCGAGGATCAAGCTGTATGGCGCACATTGCGAGGGGTCTATGTCCAGCAGTGGACTAGTTTGGGCTGATGATGATGATAAAACCAATTCTAGGCGATTGTAGCACTGTGATACCGCGGTGAATGTGTGTGTGAATGACTATGCTGTTGGCAGAGGGGCCTTTAGAGCATCAGCAGGCAAAAGGGTGAGCGTGCCCCACCCCCACCCCCATTGCGAGACTACCCCAATATTCCAGTGTGGTTAGGCAGCGTTTGGCTCTGTCATTCTGTTATGGGGGCATTTCCATTTACAAATATTTTCGTGGTAAGATTGGTCCCGATTACCACTTCTTGTATTGGTTCAAGCAAAGTTGGAATCCTTATAGGCGACTGGGTAAGCTCGATCAGTAGATATTAACCAGCCTCCACCAATCTGGACTGGAATCACAAACTCTAAGTAAATAATATCTTTTTTCTCGCACAGCGATTTGTGAAAGAAGACCTTTGCCCCGCAGTAATATTTTGGCTGATTATCTATACATATTAAATTACTTGTGAAATATATACAAGGTGTATCGTAAATAACGCAAGACCTCAGACACCCTGATTAGATAATTGCTTTACAAATTCAAAAAAAAAATAACAATTTTTCAAATTTAAATTTTTTTAACCCTTTTCAAGCACTTTTATACCCCAATTAACAATGGAACTTGTACTTGTATGTGTGCGTATTGAGAAATACGTTTTAAAAATGCATTTGAAATCACGGAGATTTCTGACTGCTTTGAATCAAGAATAAATATAGTTTGTTATAGCGCACTGAACGAGTAAGACCATTTTTTGCAAATTTCCTTTATTATTTAAAATAATGTAAGACACATTAAATATGGTTGGAATCAATTAAGCTACCGATTTAGAACAAACTAATGTCAGGTCTTGCGTTTATTATGTTACACCTTGTATAATGGCGATCATTTTTAACAGTCAGCTTTTTGAAGTGTAAAGTAAAAATGTATGTACGATTTGTTGGCTATCCAGAGTTACCCTAATACCAATTATGTTTAAAAAATTATATTTAAAAAATGATCAGATCACTCTTATCATCTATTCGATTCAAGTCAAAATTTTAATCATTTTTAAATTCGCATGATGTAGGAAAATCGGTGAGTAAGTGACGCCGCTACAGGATTACCACAACGAGTTCAAATTATAATAAGATTTCCTACAAATCTCTTACAAAATCTCTTAAAGCTCTTGTGAAATCTTCAAATCAAAGAAAAAATTGAGTAGATCCGTTCGAAATCCCCTCTATTACGTTCTTGACTTTCGCAATTTACGTGCTTCGATCATTCCTGTCGTAATCACAAAGATTCGACCTGCCAACATTAATTTAATGTGATCCTCATATAAAGTAAAGATCGTGCCAGTACACGATCTTTACTTTATGTAGGCAATAGGCATGTTATGTACATATATACCGTACATAACATGCATATGTACATAGAACGGACCAACTATCCTAGAACCGACTGGCCTTCATCGAGATGACGGTAAAAGGCCCGATGGCATGACTCTCATTCCCTGAAAGATGGGACGGCCGATGGTATGGGACGCTACTTGCGTCGATATTCTCACACCGTCCCAACTTCCGGAGACATCGGTTGAGGCTGGCAGGGCTGCTCTATGCGCGGAACGCCTCAAACGCCGCAAGTATGTTACTCTTGGCTTAGGGTACATATTTAAGTTTGGGGTAGAGACGTTGGGTCCGTGGGGGCCGGGACCCACCAGATGTTCAGGGAAATTTCGAAACATCCTGGTGGACCGTACCGGTGACCAGAACGCTGGCAGCTACTTGGGCCAGCACATCAGTTTGGCGATACAACGAGGCAATGCTGCCAGCGTCCTGGGTACCCTACCAACTGGTAGTAGTGCGTGGCCTTTGGGCCTATAGTAAATGCTAGTTTTTATTTTCTTTTTCTTCCTTTTAAATATTAACTGTACATATACTCTTCTTTATTACATGCATATTGCTTACATACAGAACAATAACATAAATAGATAGAGTTTACTTTATTGTACAACAGTGATACAACAATTAATTACATACAAAAAATATTAATAACAGCTAGTTACAATCAGCAGTCTAATTGCTAAAAGCAATTTCTTTAAGACAGAAAAGATTGTAATTAAATTTTAAACTCATTATTATATTCTAATTGAATCATAATATGCGGTGTGTTACTCTTCTCGGATAACGACGAAATCCAAAAATGGATAGTCAACCTTCACTACCTGTAGAGGCACCAGAAGAAAAAGAACTCCTCTCGAGTTGTAGAGCAAGTACCTCCCAAATATAACACAACAGACAACGTTAACACACTATCCTTTTTATCCAGGGTCAAAGGTTCACTATTAGCGATTATCGAATGAACTGTAGCCGAAATTCCTTGATAAATAACCGTATTTCTTTTCAAGATTTTCTGACTCATACTTTGATAAGATTGCAACATCTTTAATGGTTATTTATTTATTCGTTTAGTATTATACAAAGGTTTTGCCAGCCACTTCGTCCGCGTTGACATTAAACTGGAACCTTTCATTATCCCTCCTATCCAAGTATCCTATCTGTTAATCCAGGTAATAAACTATATTTGTACAAAATTTCATCTAAATCCGTTTAGCCGTTTTTGCGTGATTGAGTAACAAACATCCAAATATCTAAACATACAAACTTTCAATAATTTTAGTAGGATTACTTAACATTACTCAGAGAGGTCTGTAAGGAAAGAACCTGTTGGAACTCATACTGTACTCTCTGCCTACCTCGCAAGGGATCTGGCGTGATGATATAGAAAAATAGATAGATAGCATCAGTATTCTTTTTAATTTTTTTAATATAAACCTGAGAGGCAAAATTGAACAAAATAAAAAATTGCTTTGGAGTCCTAGGAAAGCAAATCGTTTTTATGTTTCCTTTTTGTATATTCAGTTGAAACTATCTTTATCGTTACGCCAGATCCCTTACGGGGTAGGCAGAGAGTACAGAGTTCTAACAGGTTGTTTCCTTACAGACTCCACTGGCATCCGCCACTTTCATAGTTCGTTTCATGCACGTTCGCCGGTGAAGGAGTCTCTTAACTTGCTCTTGAGACAAGACACGGTCTATTTGGTCACGGTACAATAGCTAGGTGTTCCCCAGGGCCACATTTTATCTCTTAGTTCAAACTACTTACCTGATAAAAATTATTTTATTCAAGTTTCAAACGATTATTTTTTCAATGTCTAACTATTAACCGGAAACATCTCTTTTTCCCTTCACAACATTTATTTTTCTCAACGAAATAAAATACTAATAAACCCGTGCTAACACATCGGAGTTAATAAAGATAATGATCGATATGAACAAGTTCTAACAAACTCCGCAATCAGACGAGCTCATCACGAGTTGGATGTAGCGAATAACATATCATACGGGCGCGTGATTGATGAAACGCCGCGCCGATAACTCGCTGAGAACCGAACTAAAGGCTCGCACATATACTTATCAACGTCAAACAGCCACTTATATTTTATTAATTTTATTTTATTAGGTACTAAAAACGGTTATATGTTATAATATCTTACTCTAATAATAGCTATTATATAGTATATGTAAACATATAACTCACAACATTGTCCGCGAATTAATAATGGAGTTATACAGAACGAAAGAAAGAAGGAGACATGCATGGCTGCTAAGCTATGCCCTAAGATTAATCATTTGCAATGAATAATTATTCTCTAGCCTTACGTTTGAATTGTTGTGTGAGTAAGGCAAATATGTCTATGTCACTGAAGTGTGCGTTATAGATTTCTACGAGATGACGTAGGGGTACTCGCGCATCGGCATTGATGCTGCATTTTTGAATGTGAAACAACCGAGGCACGCGCACCGCTCGCCTGTGTACACTCATGGGAACTATATAACACAGTTTGTTTGTCACTAGGCTCAGGATATTAGACCGTTTAAGAAGTATTTCATAAGGCAACTTTGAATTATTACATTTGCAATTAATGGCACGTTTAAATTTCTTTTGAATTAATTCTAGTCTCTCGCTATATTTAGCATAAAAAGTATTCATATTCTATTTGAGACGCTCGTAACGCTGTGCGACCGCGGAGCAACAGAAGTCACCGTCTAGAGGTGTTGCGCAACAATATAGACGAGAATCTCTTTGGGCGACCAGGTGCAACCGACTCACCAATTGTTGACGACATAGATAGCGAGACAAAATTTCGAGCGACGTCACGCAATGTCGCTCGACTTAGCTCTACATCGCAAGCGACGCGTGTCGTGAGACACTAGACCACTGATGAATACAAAGCTTTAAGCAGCTTTCGACTATGTCGACCTGAGATGGCTGACTATTTGTAGCATTTTAATATTCGAGCCTCTCCATGCTTTGAAAGGCACGTTAAGCCGTTGGTTCTGGTTACCACTTGGGCCCACTGGCACGAACTAGGATTAGCGTTACCTATTGACTAACTGGAGCTTAAAACATTAAATTGCCTTCAACTTAACGTTATAACCTCGAGTTAGTCAATGGGTAACCCGGGTTCGTTGAAGTGGGCCTTAATTTGAAGCCTCGTAGGCGGCTTGACAAAGCACATTCTTCTGCGCCCATACATGATTTGCCCCAGAACCAACAGCAATGAAAAAATACTTGCATGATTTAAAATTACTCCAGAGAGGTCTGTAAGGAAAGAACTTGTTGGAACTCTGTACTCTCTGCCTATTCCGCAAGGGATCTGGTGTGATGATATAGATTGACAAACACTATTTTTTAGCGTTCTGATACAAACATTACTTAAGTGTGTGTATAAGTATAAAGGATAGAAGCTGGACGCGTACAACCCAAAGCCGGTCATCGAACATTTTCGGGGAAGAATGTCCTGTCCTGCAATGAACGTCTTTCGGTTAAGAATAAAAATGATCACGGTGTTTTTGTGACATATCCATACGCTCTTAACTTCTCACAGAATTATTAGGCTTCTGACATTTTTTTTATATAGATATTTGTAGGGTATACCACGTCCATAAACTCTCCAGACATTTAAAAAGATATCCCTTGAGTTTTACATAAATATAATATAGCATAATATCGCATACAAAAATTCTTTTCAAGAATATTGAAAATATCTTCTACTAGCTTCGCTTTGCAACCTCGACGACTAGGTATCAAATACATTGATTAATAATATAAGTATAGAGAGACACCTTAACACCTATTCTTAATCGAGAATTCTTACATCGTTTTTTTAAGTAACGACTTACTAAACTTTAAACTTTACTTACCTTTTAAAAGGATTTAAAGCATCATAAAGACTTAATACGGAGTCTAGTTGATTGAACTCAATGTAAATCGTATCATGTACTTTCAAATTAAGAATATCACAGCTGAGGGCTTAACACGAAAATTTTGTCGTTAGCATGACGCTAGCGAGTTGATATGCCATCCTTGTTATACTACAATTTATTAAATAAACATGAGTGAATGACAGCACGCCTTCTCGCTAACGTCGATCTTTTCGTGCTAAGCTCTTAGAGCCCTTATTTGTTATCAAGAATACTTACATAATTTTATAAGGGTTATTCGTGCAATTTACAATTTGGCCCCCAGAGCCTCACTTAGAGGAAAATTCAAAGAGATAAACATTCTAACTGTTGTCTCGCAATTTATATATGAAAATCTATTATATGTTAAAAATAATATCAGTAAATTTGAAAAATATAGCGACATTCATCATGTAAATACACAGAAAAAAGATGATCTTATTGTACGTTCTACTCATCTCCATAGCATTAGCAACTCTTTCATGAGGCAATGTATACGCTTCTACAACAAATTACCCATAGCTGTCCGAAATATGCCTATTACTAAGTTTAAAAACGCTATTAAAACTAGACTATGTAGTTAAGAATATTATAATATTTCGGAATATATCGGCGATTAAACTGATTGAGTTTGAGCAGCTTCTTATTCGGCAACACCTAAATATTTTTTGTAAAATACTTTGTTATAAAAATACAATTTTGTAAAAAAGAATGATGAAAGGCCAGACCAATTAAGTTAAAAGACTAGCCCGCTGAGATTTTCCCCGGATCCTCTCAGTGTGAGGCCGCGTTCCGTTTCGGTGGTAGTTGTAAAAAATGTAATGATTTTTGACGTTTGGGCCTATACAAATAAAATATTTTGACTTTGGCTTAAAGCAAGTAGCAGTTTTTCGCGGCTTCACATCCGGTCAACAACACCGCCACCTACCGGGTCTACGTTAATTCTGGATATTGTAGCTTTCTTAGTGTGAAATAATTATTAAAACAGTTCAGTAATTTATCTATTACAAACAAACAAATCTTTGCTCTTTATCTTATTAATTATAGACGACCTATTAAAGATCTTTTAAAATACTGTTAACAATGTGAATGTGTCTTAACTGCGAGTTATATAGTGGCTATGTGGTGCTGACGCGACGGATGTAGATTGAACGGAAATCGCGTTAGCGTAATCTCACATTCCCATCATAATACCCATTAAACTATGAGGAAATTTATGACTAAATCCTGAGATCAAAATACGTGGGGAGGAAAAGGAAAAATGTCAAACAATTCACATACACCTTAACGGTATTTTGAACATGCCAAGGCTTGATTAGATTTTTTCAAACGTAGCCCCACACTATTAATTCCTGTGTCTTGGTGGGTGCGTTTACAATCATGAAAATTCACATACACAAATACTCAGACCAGAACAAATAATTGTGGATCACACAAAGATTTGTCCCATATGGGAATCGAACCAGAAAAATACGAAACTGTTTTCGTTTTATATCGATATCATGAATCTTGTTCATATCGGTATTGCTAGATATATAAGATGCAGTAGCGGATTGTTCCCAGACTTCAGAAACCCATTGTTTTCGAAAAAATATTCTCTCATACATTAGTTCCCGCAACTTCCACGATAGTATATTTTCTTTCCCACGAGATCCATGAATAAGTTTAAAAGTATGGTCGTCTAGAAAAAAAATTATTTATGAAGTAGCAATCTTATAAGAGAAATGTATTTTAAGAACCAAGTGTATTTATTTTACTGGCGATTATGATAAAGTAATGAATCATGAATAGTAAGAAAAATGGCTACGTTATCCAAATATACCCAGTAACCAGAGATGGGCAAAATGTAATCAGTTTAATGATTACAATTGCATTTTGTAATATTCAATCATGATTTAAGTTTAACAGTGTAATCGTAAAAGTTGAAGAGTACAAAATGTAATTGTAATCGTTAATCATTAAGACACCATCACGCCTATATTCCCCAAGCAGGGGTGGTTAATCATCAACCTGATTACATTTTGCCCATCTCTGTCAGTAACTTCCATCTAGTTATCGACAATGCACCTTCTCTCCCTATTCATGTTGACTGTACTAATATTTCTTGTAAGAAGTCATGGAAGTGGTGGCAATACAAAAGTCTGGAAGCAACCCGCAGTACCTATGGAGACATACCTAGTACATAAAACTAATTACCAATTCCAACTTTGTCAACTGGTAGCTTTTTATTCTCTATCGTATACAAGTTATAAAACACATCTATCTATTTATCTATATCATCACACCAGCTCCCTCGCGGGGTAGGTAGAGAGTACAGAGTTCCAACAGGTTCTTTCCTTACGTACCTCTCTGGCTTCCTCCACTCTCATAGTTCGTCTCATATACACTCGCCGGTTACGGAGACTCTTGACTTGCCCTTCAGATAAGACACGGTCTATTTGGTCATGGTAAGATAGTCTAGGTCTTCCCCGGTACCTACATCCTTGCACTTTCGCATTGTATATCTGTTTTGTCATTCTTTCTTCTGGCATATAAAACACATAGTAATACAATAAGTCATCATTATTCCTTTTTTATTCGAGCCTGCAGACATTTTAAGACAGTGGTGCATGATACTGATATAGATCTTTTTGTACAAGTGTTCCAAAATTTACATAAATCTTAAATTGTTTGTTTTTCTGTGAGTAGTATTATGTGTGGTATCTTTTACTTTGTTTTTATTTTAGTCTTAGCTTGTGCGTACCGGTAGTCCAGTTGATAATTTTCTTTTATTAAACTACTTGTGAAAGCTTGTATTTGGCCTTCTGTTACACATTACTATATTAAACTATGAAATAAAACTATTTTGCGGATTTTATCACGGTTTATTTTGATTTTTAAGTTCCCGACGTTTCGAGTGCTTTGCAGCACCCATGGTCACGGGACGGACTGAAAGAAACGTCGGGAACTTAAAAATCAAAATAAACCACGATAAAATCCGAAAAATTGTTTTATTTCATGTATTATATTCGCGTAAATCTAAGAACTCAGTATATATTACAGTATTTCTGTTCTAGTTGTAAGTTTTCGAATCACAAAATTAAATTAAAATAAAATGTTCCCAATTTGTACAAAATCCATATCAAGGCGTGAAAGGATATTTAGTTTTAAGTGGCATTTTAGGAACTTTACAGTGGACCAATTTCAAGTTTAAAAACTACACTAATGCACAGATAGGGTTACTTGGAGGCATTAACTTCACAAGATTTCAATAAAAATCCTCGAATTCATAAAATATTATTTAAAAGAAAAAGCCTTGATATAAAACGGTGACAGTAACTGAAACATCACAGCGAATCTTTAAATCTTGAGAGATGTGAATAATTATTTTTATCACATAAGTACCACAGAATACTAAAGAGTATTATAATATCACATAGGAAGGGTAGTGAGGGTTCTAAGTGCCAAACGAAATTAATATTTAATTCAATGGTGTTAAGGCATAATACCATAAGTATAGAAACGGGTCAGGCCTTTTATTGCCATGGGATAAAGTATAATTTTCTTTGACACTTGCAACTGTCACAGTACCCACTTTACATGAAAAATACTATAATCATTATTCATCATTAGACCAACGAGGTAGTCCAGCTTTCCTACATATGAAACTTTTTATATCTTTTATGTTATCAGGTACCAGTTATTAATACTCTTTAGTATTCTGTGGTACTTATGTGCTTTGCGATCACGAGGTCCTGGGTTCGGACATATGTAATTATTCTTTCGAAAAACTTCCAGTATCAAAGCGCAGTCCGGAATTGTGCCAGCTATATGACAATAGGCGCCCTTTATAAGTTTTATAACATCGTTGTCGAAAAGTTGGACACATAATTTTTCTTCCACACAGTATACACCTCTGCCACCCCCGTTTGGGGAATATACGGTGACGGTGTTTTATGTAGGAAAGCGTCCTTTTAAATAGCACCAAATATTGTTTTAGCGGTGCGTTAAACACAAACCTTACATATAGAAACTTCAAGTGCCCCAGACAGAGATAATTGAATCGTGGATCATACAATATTTTAGACGTAGCAAGATCGAAGATGTTCTTACGAATCTGTGGAATTGTAATTGTATTTTGATAAATTATTAAATTCAAATCCTACGTCGGACAAATCATCAACAAATGCTACCTCACTAGTCTAGTGGCGCACGTCACAAGAACGTCGAATCTTGGGTCGAACAAAGTGTTATATGAAAATTTCTCAGCAGCGGTCCAGAATCTGGTATTATACCCGGTGTAACGGAAATACGTTGTTTCCAATTTTATTATTTTTAAATCAACGCCTTCCTGGAGCATGTAATCGTGAAACTATCGGAAGGGAGGCCTCAGTAAACACGGAATATCCGCCCATTACGGTTATTTAATATAGACAGTAAATATTTACACACAAAATAAAATTAGTTTTTAACATTAATTTTTACAGAAAATGTATGAAATATCCCGTTGCAGTCTGTATCACGTTGATTTTATCGACTGCGATATGGCCGGCTACTGCGATATGCGATATACTCATCCGACTGGCTGGTTATCGGGAAATGCTCGTCGCTCCAAACTGAACTTCCGTGTTCCGGTAGAGATAAATTATTTAAATTCATATGTACGCTTAGAAGAATATTGATACTTTTTACTAAAGTTCCCACGGTTTAATTGAAAGGTTTTTTGAAACTAAAAGCCATCGATATATTATTCGCACTAAATCACGGATCACAAAGAAATGGCAGCCAAGAAACGTCCGCGTTGGATATACTTACGCATCCTTTTTTTAACTTGGAGAATATCCTGCATAGGGTTTCCGCGAGCCTCGGAGGAAGCTCACGGGGCGTGTCGTAATCCTATCAACTAAAACCCCAGGGTGGCCGACATCAGCACTTTCGAGGGGCGCCGGGATCGCCGTATGGAACGCACCGGTGCCCCTCTTGCGCCGCGCTCCGAAGAGCCTGCCATTAGGGGGAGACTCGATAATATGCACCCGCACCGACGCGGTGCTTACGGCGACGTGGGCGATGACCACGCCACCGTCCCCCTCGCAGTCGCTCAGGGCCCCGCTCCTCGCATCCGTGACCCCGAAGGCCCCCTGCTGATGTTCGTGCAAGGGGGGGCAAGCATTACAGGCACGAGTATTGGCTGGATACTTACGAATCCATACCAACTCGTAAGTAGCAACTGTAGAAAATAGTTTTAAATTATTAATGACCTCAGATCTTTTTATTATGGTAGTTTTACCAAACTGAAAACTTCTAAACCATAGGGGAATATCTGTCCTTAATCATAATCTGTCTTAACAACCAAAGAAAACTGAAATATTATTCTCCCTAGAGGTTAGGGACAACCCATGTAAGCGAAACTTTTGAAAACTTGTTATTATGTTGGTATATTCTATATCAATAGACATTAAAATTTTGATTAAAGAAGTAAGCTTATAGCGTTATATTTAAAGAGCGATAATTTCTTGAAACAGCGAGGTTCAATATTAACTAATATAATAATGTGGTTTTTATTCAGTTTGCCTACTGGCAAACTGGATAAAAACCACAATTATAAGGGATATTATATGTAATGGTACCTCAACCCAAATGTATGTTTGTAAGTGTGTCAAACAAAACTAATTGTAAGTGAATGGAAGTGACTGGGAAACAATAGAGCAAACCGCACGACACAACTTCGCCCACAAAGCATTTGTAAGACAAGAGGGTAGTTTCACTAATTTGTTCAATTCACGTAAAGTGCTAACTAAATGTACCTAACTACATTAAATATGTTGACTTTTAAGTGGCTTTCGTAACGAGGACAACATCTATCAATATATACAACAAGAAACGGCAGTAGGTACTGAAAACTTAAAAGAAAAATGCAATGACGCTACATTGGGACCATGAAGCAAATACGAAGAATGGGACAATTAGCTGATCGCACTTTTCATGAAGACTTAAAGGCATGCTTTTTCTTATTTTTCAATATTCTTTTCTAAAACCAAAAAAAATGTAACATATCTTCTGCTAAATTCGTCTATACTAATATTATAAAGAGAAATAATTTGTTTGTTTGTTTGTAATTGATAAACTCTGAAACCAGTAGACCGATTTTAATAATTCTTTCACCATTAGAAAGCAACAATATCCAGAAGTAACATAGACTGTAGGTGGCGCTGTTGTCCCCTGGGTGCGAAGCCGCGGAAAACTGCTAGTCTATTATATATGAGTGACTGGTTTCTTGGCGTAGATATTTGCAGCACTTGTTTTTTTTTAATCCACCTTTTAAATTAATTCTACAGGGATATTGTATTTTGATAAAATATTAGGTTGAAATCTTACTATCATCAACAAATCTTACCTCACTGGTCTAGTGGCGCACGTCACGACCCTAAATCGAATCTTGGATCGAACAAAGTGTTATTGAGATTTTTATATGAAATTTTCTCAGGAGCAGTCCAAAATCTAGTATTATACCCGTTTTAATGGAAATACTTTTGATTTGTTTTCAATTTTATTTTTTTATAATCAGCGCCTTCCTGGAGCATGCAATCGTGAAACTATCGAATGGGAGGACTCGGTAAACACGGTATATCCGCCCATTACAGTTATTTAATATAGACAGTAAATATTTACATACAAACAAAATTACTTTTTACATTATTTCTTGCGGGAAATGAATGAACTTCCGTGTTCGGTAGAGATAAAATACCTCGAAGCAAATACGACGAATGGGCCAATTATCTGATCGCACTTTTCATGAAGACGGCATGCTTTTTCTTTGTACTCGTGACTTGTAACATATCTTATACTAAATTCGTCTATACTAATATTTTATAACAATATAATAAAATCAGCCTATACTGCCCACTGCTGGGCAAAGGCCTTCTCTCACAAATCGAGGTGAGAGAGATTAGGTCATACTTCACCACGCGGACCCAGTGCGGATTGGTGGAGGCAGGTTTGTGGCCACCTGCTGTTGGAACCTATCAAGCCGCCTTTAAGGCTTCCAACTCGGCTTAACGACTACCACATTAAATGGTAACCGGGACCAACGGCTTAACGTGCCTTTCGAAGCACGGAGACGCTCGGTCACCCATCTCAGGCCGACCGAGACGAACGCTACTTAACCTTGGTGATCGGTAAGAACACCGCGGTCGCACAGCGCTACGAGCGACTAATATTTAAAAAAAGAATTCTTTCACCATAATAAAGCTACATTATCCAGAAGTAACATAGACGGTAGGTGGCGCTATTGTCAACCGGGTGCGAAGCCGCGGAAAACTGCTAATAATAAAAGAGTAGATGGTTTCTTGGCGTAGATATAAGCAGAACTTGTTTTTTTAATCCACCTTTTAAATTAATTCTACAGGGATGACATATCCTTATTTTACTATACTCCTGATTAAGTCGAAACCCAAAACGAAGCTGCTGTTTCATCAGGTCATTGAAACATGGAGATCATCAATTGAAATGTTTATAAACTCTGACCGCAAAAGGAAAATGAATATGGTAACAAATAGTCGAAATATTAGTATGTAAATACTACTCCAACATGCAATTATTTATCCTTCCGTTAGAATTGAGGTCGGGTTGAAAAGGCAACGTACGACCATAAACATTTTTCTACGCCACTCGTGTATGAATGATTCCGTTTACACCCCTCATTCCGACGATTTTACCGACGCGAAATAGATTGTTGTATCGTAATCAGTACCAAAATATACCATTACAGCTGTTCCAATTCCGAAGAGATACGACTGACTATACAGATACAGAGACTGTCAGGGTGGTTCAAAACACTTCAAACACCGTCACGCCCTGGCAGAGGTGTACTAAGTACACCCACGTTTTGCCGACGATGTTAGGTCCCATTTAATAGGGGGCGAGCCTATTGCCATATACCGAGCACAATTCCAGACTCCAGACTCTTACTGCGAAGTTTTCGTTAGAAAAACTACACTTGTCCGACCTAGGACTAGTGACCCCAGGACCTCGTGATCACAAAGCGATGCGCTTTACCACTAGACCAACGAGGCAGTCAGAACACTTTAAGATATTTAAAAATGTAAATGTGGTCCACCACCACACTGGCTATTGCCGGTAACTACTATCGCTTAGGTAGTTTTTTTGAGGGGCACAACTAGCGGGTTAGGTAGACCGCTTAATTCTTTCTAGTCGTAGCACCTACTTCCACCGTCCTCGTTCTTGGGTCTGGGTATCTCGCCACGATTCTTCATAAATGAAACAATGTACCAATATTTCAGGACGCTGGGTCCCAGTTGGGCCTTCAGTAGTCGGA
Source organism: Phalera bucephala (assembly GCA_905147815.2). Lineage (NCBI taxonomy): Eukaryota > Metazoa > Arthropoda > Insecta > Lepidoptera > Notodontidae > Phalera > Phalera bucephala. The sequence goes on along the minus strand of LR990617.1, from coordinate 11,063,373 downwards.
CTTCTGAGCTTGGCTACGCGATGTAACTGAGACGCAACTGAGAGCGAGGCCGTTTCTGCCCTCGCTTATGTCCTGTTTTGTGGGGTCACAACAAGTGAGGGCTGTACTGAGCCCAGCGTTTTTCTTTATTACTTACTAACTTAAATTTATAATACATTTTACACATTATTAACATCGAACAATTATATTAGTCGCGAACACAATCATATTAGTCGTGAACAGTAAAAATTTCACTGACTTGATCTTATACAGCATATGTGATGATGGTGAGCTATTTTCGGAATATTTATCCCTGGTATGTCGAACCACACCCTCTGAGAGATGGCCATCGAAATATTAGTAAAACTGATAATAAACTTTAGAATTTCTATCGATTTATCTATATCATCACGCCAGATCCCTTGCGGAGAAGGTACAAAATTCTGATAGGTTCTTTCCTTACAGACCTCTCTGGCTTCCTCCACTCTCATAGTTCGTCTCATGCACGCTCGCCGGTTACAAACACTTGACTTGGGCTTCAGATAAGGCACGGTCTATTTAACTTAAGAGCAGGTTGTTAATAAGCTTGGTGAGCAATGTTTATGTTTTCTATGTGTGCGCTTTATGTGTCGTACGGTAACTCACGAAACTCCTTTCGCCCGCGAAGCTAAGTAACAAACTTTACGTCTAATTTCATCCCGAGTTAAGCTACGTAAGTACTAATAATTCAAAAGTTCAATATTACCATTCAGAACATAATTGAACGTTGGGAGCCATAACAGTCTCACACACGGTTGAATTATAAATCTTTACATTACGCGTATTCACGTGTGTCAAACTTCGGAAGTAACAAAATTGGTGTGTTTATTATTATAGGGCTTTCAAATATTTTGTCGTTCTTGCCTGTTATTTGAAATTATACTTTATCAAGTTTTATCGCATCGGATTAATTTTAATTTTCGGAGAAATTACTAGTATGTACGAGTATTTATAGCACCTATGCTCACGGGAAGGACTGAGTTGTCTAACATTATTGTTCTTCCGGGGTATTTCCAAATATAGTAATTTTTTTCTTAATATGATGAATAAGCTCACGTTGTCTTGAGGTCTTGCAGTCTTATGCTTGGTTTTGAATTTCATTGTATTAATTTCAAACTCCTAAGTTGACGGAAGTAGCCAGCAATAATTTCTCTTGGGTATTTTTCATTTCAAGCCTCATGAACCCTCCTTTATATAATACGGTTTTCCTCACGAAGATTTTTGATGATCTATTGTTATGGCATTACAACGATCAGATATTGACTTTTCTGAAAAATCATCAGATATTAAATATTGAAAACAAACGCGATAAAACCCAGTAAAATAGTCTTCATATTGAATACACGCGTAAATCTAAGAAATCAATATGTAAGCAAAGTTATTACCTAATTTATGTCCTTTGGATATTTAGAAGTAATTTAAAAATAGCTGAAAAACATAATTATTTAGTTACAAGGGGTAATTAAAAAAGTTTTCGAGTTTTGTTCTGGGCTTAGCGACCCGTGGCACTAGAGATACATCATGTCCTGTTTTATGAGCTTATTTTCTTTAGTATTTTTTATAAAAGGGTTTTTATAAAATATATTTTTTTCGTTAATCAGGGTAACAAAGTAAAGCGTGGGTCAAACTATAACTTCTTATGTAACAGTTTTTTAAGACAAACTAAATCTATTCTCGACATGATTAAATTATCGATATATCGATCATTACAATAGATAGATAGACAGAGAACTCTTTATTGTACACCAGTGACATTACAATTAATAAACAGAATCCTTACTAAAGACAGGTATGTACAACTGGTGGTCCCATTTCTCAAAGCAGTTAATTTGTTAACTACAAAACGACAAATATCGAACGAAAGAAAACGATTAAACACACCATTACCATTTATTACAATGTTTTACGTCCAGAAAATATTCACATTTTTGTATATATTCAGGTCAAGCAGAAAATTTTCAAGCAGATTGTCCTTTACCAAAACATATTCTGAAATATGAAGCAACAAAATCAGAGTAGTGACAGCCTAGTAGTTAGACCATTGGACTACAAAGTCAGAGGTCTTGGGTTCAAATCCAGGCACGTACCTCTGTCTTTTTGACAGCATGCGCGTATTAAAAATTAACTATCATTTGCTTTAACGATGAAGGAAAACATCATGAGGAAACCTGCATGCCTGAGAGTTTCTCGAAAGTGTGTGAAGTTCGCCAACCCGCACTGGGCCAGCGTGGTGGACTATGGCCAAAACCCTCTCAGTTTGAGAGGAGGCCCGTGTTCAATGGTGGGACAGTTTCTTAACAGGGCTAATATTATTATGTGTGACAGAGAACCAAGAACGCACGATTCAAAGACAAATTCAGTTGCAAATAATCCCAAAATATTTCCTATAGATCTAATAATAGAAACGTTAAGAATATTTGATACTCGATAACACGTTCTAGTTTCCACGGCGCTCAGCAGAGTGTAACAGTCCATAAAAGTACTCCACGACAAAATGCATGCGGCGCGCCGTCTATAGGGTGTGGTACATACTTAAAAGCTCTTCACCCAGTAAGTCGTAAAATCTATGGATATTGATTTCTTGAATGTCGACTTATGAGGTCAGCCCTTCGGTGTAAAATCGGTATAATATTGCTAAGCAAGTAAGTTAAACGGCCGCATTAAAAGTAGTCTGCAAAATAAAAACTATTTGACGCCTCTTATCAGTTGAAAGCGCCAAAAGTCTTCAAAATAGTCGAGTGTTTACGAAACAAACTCGACTATGTGAAATAGAGTTGACAACAGAGGACTTAGGAAGAAGACATCATTTTTGAAAATGAAGTTATTTTCGTTTCTGGTTACAGTTTACCTAAATTGAGTACGATTTGACTTTCAGCATCGGCTGTTAGCGTCACTTTTAACAGCATTGAAACCTAAATTAACCGGTTAATTTGAGATTTCTTTCGTTCTTTGACTTTCTTAAGGTCACAATCGTATAGAATTGTTAGAAATAGGAACATTTGTACTTGAAAATAGAAGACAGACGCCGCGCCGTCGAGAACGTCGTGGCCGCCCTTGAGTTAAACCGGTTAATTTCGATATTAAGAGGTAAAAATTATGTTGTTTGTAAATCCGATAATCCAAATTAATTTTGTTTAATTTGATAAGGTACTTCATTAACGGGATAATTAAAGAACGTAATTTTTAACCGAATTCCGAACATTTTGAAACGGTTTTTGAAAGCCAGTTCCGAGCCCTGCCCGTCGCACAGGTATAAATCCTAGCGTGGAGCTACGTTTTGAAAAAAAAAGATGAAAGTGACAGCACGCTTTCTTGATAGCGTTACGCTAACTTCAATCTCTTCATGCTTGTCAATGTCTTCATGCATTTAATTTTTTACATTAGACCATCGCTCTCGGTTAGTATAACTGGAATGTAGCCGTTACTTGGAATTTAGGAATGCCAACATTGGATTATTAATTTTAATGATCAATCTATCTATCTATCTATAACCTCACGCCAGATCCCTTGCGGGGTAGGCAGAGAGTACAGAGTTCCAACAGGTTCTTTCCTTACATACCTCTCTGGCTTCCTCGACTCTCATAGTTCGTCTCATACACGCTCGCCGGTTACGGAGACTCTTGACTTTTCCATCAGATAAGACTCGGTTTATTTGGTCGTGGTAAGATAGTCTAGGTCTTCCCCGGTACCTGCATCCTTCCACTTTCACATTGTATATCTGTTTTGTCATTCTTTCCTCTGGCATTCTTTCTATATGCCCGAACCAACGGAGCATGCCCTTTCTCATCTTTACACCGATACTATCTTTCATACCTACTCGCTGTCTTACTATGCTGTTGCTAATGCGGTCGGTCAGCTTCACTCCGCACATCTTCCGCAGAGCTCGCATTTCTACCGCATTTATCCTACTTTCATTCTCCTTGGGTATGTAACCCAGCTCTCGCTACCATATAACAGCGTTGGGACAAGAACTCCGTTATGTATGGCCAGCTGCGCCTTATGGCTTAAGTGCCGGCTCCCGAGTAGCTTTCCCATTGCACCATTCACTCTGTTCCCTGCACTCACTCTTCTCTCTATGTCAGCGGTGTATTTCCCATCCTTACTGAAGGCGCATCCAAGATATACAAACTCATTCACTTGCTCCAGCACATCGTTACCAACCACAATCCTTACATTCGTGAATGATCAACTAACATATAACATATAAAAAGTAAGACAGAAAGGTATCAAAAAGTGGACTGTGAATTTTTAATTAGTCAAACTTAGCGACAAATGTTTCGGCAAGTAAGGGCAAAATTCCTAAAAGGCTGAGCACGAAAAGATTGACGTTAGCGTGACGCTAGCGAGTTGATATGCCGTCCTTGTTACACTACAAACTTACTAAATAATATGAACGTGACTGCAAGATTATTCGGTCTCGAACCCGTTCGCCCCCTGTTTTCGCCCCCTGTAATTTAAAAGCGTGTTTTGTCCCTTTTTAACCGACTTCTTAAAAGGAGGAGGTTCTCAATTCGACTGTATGTTTTTTTGTATGTATGTTACACGATCATTCCGCCAATTATGAATCAATTTTGAAAATTCTTTTTGCATTGGGTTCAGTATAACTCCAAGGTCGTCTTTTTTAATTTTATCGGCATTGGACATTGGATTTAAAAGATACACCATGGAACTCCTGAACGGCAAACAATACGAATGCGTAAATTGAGATATTATGGGTATTACGTCAATCCTATAGGACCTATGCCATAGAACTAATCAGAATATTAACCGACTTCAAAAAAGGAGGAGGTCGACAATTCGTCTGTGTCTTTTTATAACGTCTTTATTTATCAACTGATTTTGATGATTCTTTTTGCGTTGGGTTTAGTATAGTTTCGAGGTGGTCCCATTTTAATGAAATCGGTATTAAACTTTGGAATTTGAAGATACACCAGGGGACTCCTTAACGGCGAACAGCACGAATGTATAGATTCCATTATTATGGTTATTATATCAATGGTAATTGTACTGCAAGGTAACTACAGGTACCTTGCAGTACAACTTAGCAAAATAATATAATATAGGTATATAAATATAAGTAAACAATTCATTAGTCACTTAAAATAATAAAAAACATCTTTTTTAAAAAAAAAACCGTCTTCAAAAAGCAAGAAATAAATATTTGAAGTCGGTGCCAAGTAACCGACTGCACTAACCGGTACCGACTTCAAATATTTATTTCTGGCTTTTTGGAGTGGTTTTTTTTTAAAAAAAAGATCTTTTACGGTACCCATTCGCTCCTCAGCACGAAGAAAACTCATTTTTATTTATTGTGAAGTACCCATTCACACCTTCTTCAATAAAAGCGTTATTTTTAAAAATAAAAGTGTACTGTAATCTGAAATTTATTTCACTGTGACTACAATTTATTTTGAGTTGATGGCTTTAACAGTTTTTTCTAAAGCTGTATGAAATCAAAAATGTTGACACAGGTAGGAGGTTAGTTTTTAGGTGTCGAACGGGTTCAGTTAGGCTAGCAGAGGCGAAACATACGGGGCGAACGAGTGCAAGACCGATTATTCGCTACCGTAACGTTTAAGTTTTCAGGGGTAGCCCTCTGAACCCGGGTATTTTTTTACGGGGCTGTAAGGACATGTAAATCTCATCAGAATAAAATGTCTACATATTCCCTATACTATATTATATTATTGTGTATTATAAATATACATAATACATTATAAATCACTTGTAAATACAGTCACGGGTCCCTACATAATGAGATCTATAAATCTGTTTGAACAGACTTCACAAGATAAAATTTATTGCTATATTGACGTCAGTTTATTGGCCATCGATACATGTGAAAGGGATTTATAATAAAATGTCTATAATCGTTCACTTCCAATATATTTTATGTAGAGAAATCCTGATTTAGTAGAAATATTTTACCAGCAACGTAATATAAATACACAATGTTCCATTAGGCATTCACCATCCCATAGTCCTCTAGATAATATTGTACACACTGAAAAGAAAGATTGACCAATCAGAAAGTTTCGAAAGAAAGTTTATAAATACGGGTGTTTCGTTTCTAACACCCGTATTTATAAACATGTCTAAGTAATTTTTACTACTTAGTACGTTTTTATTATAGTTGAGAAACTGTCAAAAGTAAGAAATGTCGAAAGATAGTTTTCTATATACCAAATATAGAATTAGGCTAAGAAAACTAACTTTTGACAGTTCTTACTCGGCTAAGTAATTAATGTCTGTAGATACCGGTGTAAGTCGTCGGATATTATTTCTTAATTCGTTGTCAATAGACATAATTATTTACTTGCAGGGCAAATTTAGTAAGTGTGCCTCACAATAAAAAATGAAATATATAATCGAATAGGTATCATCAAATAATGTTTATTTGTTTTAGTACTTAATTGCTCACACAGTCATTGGCTTACTACAGAAATGGTATAACATTTCTAAAATCTATTTAAAAATTACTGGGATCCACGATTTATAAATCTTTTTATTATACTCATTATGCGGATATTTTCGTCTAATATATTAATCAAATTAGACACATCTGAAACTTGTATCAATAACTATTTTCATCCGACTGCTGGGAAAAGGTCGCCCTCCACTTCCTCGACTCTTCACTGTTAGTAGCTAGTTAGGAAGTCAAAAACGTGTTTAGGTACATTAAAATGCTACCAAGCTAAAAGTGGAACCGAGCTAGCCATATCTGCCACATTAAAAATGACAGGTGGGCCAAATAATAACGAACTGACCCGCATTCCTTTAACGAAAAAGCGTAAATCAATTGACCTCATAAGTAGTTTTAACACATGTGCATAACGCACCATGCTATTATACAAGGTGTAACATGTCTACATATTCCCTATACTATATACATAATAAACGCAAGACCTGAAAGTAGTTTGTTATCGTTAACTGAATTGATTCCAACAATTTTCAATGTATCTTACTTTTTTTTTTAATTTGCAAAAAACGCTTTTACTTCTTCAGTGCGCTATTTAAAAGTTAAATTATTCTTGATTAACAGCAATAAGTAGATTTCCAATGCATTCCTAAAATGTGTTTCTTAAAACGCACACATACACGTACAAATTTCATTCATAATTGGGGTATCAAAGTGCTTAAAAAGAGGGTAAAAACCTTTAAATTTGGAAATGTGGTTTTCGTTTTCAACTTATGAAGCAATTCTCTAATCGGGGTGTCAGAGGCCTGACGTTATTTACGTTACACCTCGTATATTTTGCCAAAAATATACAAAAAGAATTTATATTATTACCTTGACATTAATCCGTTTGGAGTACGTACACAATATATTTCGGATCCTTTCAGTTAGTAACCTAATAAATCTTTCATTATACAATAATTATGTTCGAACGGCCTTTCAAAATCGCTCCAACAGTTGCTGAGATATCCTTTTATAACATTAACCCTTTCAGCTTTCGGACTTAGCCCGAAAATGGATTGCGTTAGGACAAATTTGGGGGAAAAACGTGTAAATACGAGTATGTATTACGTGTCAGCTACATGTAGGTAATAATTATCTAACCTGTATCTTTATGAAGGTTAAGTGTCGGTAGCCCAGTTTCCTGTTTGGGTGAGTCCCCTGTTCTGAAGCAGTGTATATTTTTATAAATACATAGGAGCTACTTACTCTTGGGTAGTCTGGGAATATTATGGAGTTTTGGAAACTGAAGCAAGTTTTTTTAATTTTAAGAAGGAATGTAACGCTTAACGAATATATATACACCGTCACGCCTGTATTCCCCAAGCGGGGGTGGCAGAGGTGTACTGAGTACACCCACGTTTCGCCGACGATGTTAGTTCCCATGTAATAGGGGAGCTTATTGCCATATACCGGTTACAATTTTTGTTTGTTTGTTTTTTTAAAACGTAGCCCCACACTAGGATTTATTCCTGTGTCGTGGGTGCGTTTACAAACATGAAAATGCAGATACACAAATACCCAGACCGGAACAAATAATTGTGGATCACACAAAGATTTGTCCCGTGCGGGAATCGCACCCGCGACTATTAGACACAGTGGGCGGAGCGGCTTAAGCTCTTAACCACTGCGCTAAATCGTGCGCTAAATTCCAGACTCCGGATTCGTACTGGGAAGTTTTCGTTAGAAAACCTACATTTGTCCGACCTAGGATTTAAACCCAGGACCTCATGATCACAAACCGATGCGCTTTGCCACTAGACCAACGAGACAGTCCGGCCGAACGAATGTAATAAAGACAAAACACAAATCGTAAAAACAAAAGTATAAAATGTAATTTCCTTTGTTCTTGTTTTTTAACGCGTAGATCCATCTTAGGAATTATTCCTGTGCTGTGGATGCATTTACAAATATGAAATTTACATACAAAAACACCCAAACAAATATTTGTGGGTCACACCCAGATTCGTCCCATACCAAGATCAAGCCGTCTGTCAAATTATTTATGTTATGTAGAGTTTCTGTTCTGGTAATGTGTTAATTTAGTTATATCATTATGCCACTATTTCAATAGGCCAACGATGTATAAACATGGTTTTTCATATTCATTAATTATTTACGTTTGACGATTTAGCGCAGTGGTTAAGAGCTTAAGCCGCTCTGCCCACTGCGCCTAATAGTCGCGGGTTCGAGTCCCGCACGGGACAAATCTTTGTGGGATCCACAATTATTTGTTCCGGTCTGGGTATTTGTGTATGTGAATTTTCATTTTTGTAAACGCACCCACGACACAGAAATAAATCACTGTGTGGGGCTACGTTTAAAAAAAAATCTTCACCCTTACGTCCGACTCTACCATAATGCGAACGGAGCGGCCATCTCAGGCAACAAGTCCCAAGAGACGCCTCAGTGGTAAAAGAATAACATGTTCCTATAGGTACTGTGCAGAAAGATGGATGGAAGGATGAATTCCAAGGAGCATGGGTAATTTCAGTCGACAAATATTAAGTTATTACGTACTCAAACAAATGTTCAAACATAAAATGGCACGTAACTTGATGATCTCGGAGTTAGCGGGGATGTTTGTTTAAGCTTGTATTGAAATCCTTTCCTATATTTCATTGCAATCCTAGGGCGCGGATAGTACCATCTATTGTGATGTCCTTTTAGAAATTCTGCCTTGTTCGAGTACCATTTCCGTAGAACAAAACCTTCACGTGTTTTTATTTCTCGAGTTGTTCCAACAGTATTTCAGTTCACATAAAGGCATGTTTTTTAAATAAAACTTTGAACTCGAGTATGACACGTTGCGGCAAGCACCTAGCACAAAGTGAGCTTGAGCACTCGACGTTATAAAATAAAAAGTAAACACCGTCACGCCTATATTCCCCAAACAGGGGCGGCAGAGGTGCACTGTGTACACCTACCTTTCGCCGACGATGTTAGGTCCCATTTAATAGAGGGCCAGCCTATTGCCAGATACCGGGCACAATTCCAGACTCGGACAGACACTGAGAATTTTTCGTTAGAAAAACTACATTTGTCCGACCTATGATTTGGACCCAGGACCTCGTGATCGTCTAGCACATTATTCGCCACTAGACCAACGAGGCAGAATCTAAGTTATGGTACAAAAAAAAATTGAGATGTCCTCTAAAGTGCGTAGTTCATAATAACTTCATGTCGACAAATTAGATGTTATTAAAATCTCGCAAAATTACACATAAAACTAATATATTTTTAAAGTCTTTTTCACGAATCTGGGTACGGCGCCGTTTGGGATTTGGCGTTTCTAGAATGTAGTGAATATAAAAGTGAATGAAAAAAATTGATTGAATATCGTATCGAGATAATTTATAACGAAGATTTTTTTTTTAAAAACACGTAGCCCCACACTAGGATTAATTCCTGTGTCGTGGGTGCGTTTACAAACATGAAAATTCACATACACAAATGGGTATTTGTGTATGTGAATTTTAGTTAGACCGTAACAAATGCTTGTGGATCGCACAAACATTTGTCCCGTGCGGGAATCGAACCCGCGACTATTAGACACAGTGGGCGGAGCAGCTTAAGCTCTTAACCACTGCGCTAAATCGTCTGTCAATTGATTGAATTGATTTTAGTAACAATAATTTTGGAACAAGAAGAAAACAAAATACAATAATTTTATTACTATTTATTTACGAATCAAGCGATTCGTCAGAAAAAATCGTCCGTCAAATCGCTAAGTTCGTCGCGCACGTGAATTATTATTTAAAAATCTATGAAACTATCTATTTTAATATGCCTTATTTTTTATTAATTTATAGACTACAAGCATATAGTCTTTCAGTTGGATACATATAATAATATTCGTAAAAAAATCGGCAATCGATTTTGTACAATTTTATAAACAGTTCATCGATTATAACGATTTTATCGTGTCAGTTCCTACAACGCAAACCATTCCAATTTACATACTTAAGTAATACAGTTAAGTCAAAGTACTCGTATAAAGTTTTTAAATAATTACGCAAATTTATAAACAGTGTGTGATTTAAATGCAAATTTAAACAGATTATTGGTTTATTTTTATATTTTTCTTAATTTTTGGATTCTCTATTTTAAATATTCCGCAATACAATATGCGTTAAATGCAAATCGAACGTTGCAGTACCCAACGCTCGTGAAAAAGACTATAGGAATAAGCAAAGGACGCGCTATAATCAGCGCCTATAGCCAAGTTGACAATCTACAGTCGTTAACACTAATAGAAAGCGGAATAATGTATGGGAATGACATTTTGCAACGAAAAGTCATGTGGTCATAACAATGCGCTATCGATTGCGACAAGAGAATAGAAACAAAACGCTTGCAACTTGTCTAGGCCCTCAGAGCCACTCTATCCTAAAACGTGCCACGGGCCGACACTGTTCAGCCATACATGTATAGAGTGTATGTATTTTCCTCATGACCACGTTTTATGAAATCTGTTGAAACTGCCCATGAATTAATTAATGTGTGAGGTTACGGCCGTAATAATTGGCTGCTAAATAGATATGCCATCTGTTTTTGACATATAGAGAAACATGTAGTGGCATTATTCTAATCAGTGGCAGTCTTAGGCGAGCAACGCAGTCGCCTGGGCCCTCACCTTGCAGGAGCCTCGCACGGCAACCCAGGTAGAAAAAAAATGATATTTAAAACTATTTGTTTTAAATATCAACCTTAGTGATTATAACAACAAATAAAGGTAAGAAAGGTAAATATTATTACGAGTCATTTTTGTCCCGATGCTGGTTAAAAACCATTATTCCTATATTTTCCACAGAGGGCAAAGGACTCGCAAAGATCCGCCGCATGCCGCCCTAAGGCCTCGCCGATTCTATCAACCAGTAACCTTTTTTCTTTTTTTTTTGTAAAAGAAATGTAGAACTAGGTACTATTTCTGTGACGTGGCTGCGTTTACAAATATAAAATGCACATACCTACAGTAACATCCCGACCAAAAAAATATGTGTGGGTTTCCGACATCCACAAACATCCCGACCAAAAAGCATTATAGGAAAATAATAATAAATCGCGACCTTAAAAACCAAATATAAACCATGATAAAATCTGAAAAAATAATTATTTCTATCTATATCATCACGCTAGATCTCTTACGGGGCAGAGAGTACAGAGTTCCAACAGGTTCTTTCAGATTCATGTATAATATTCGCGTAAATCTAGAAACTCATTACCAGATTTATAGTTATAAAGTAATTCTCCTATACGTCTCCCATAGACACATTTGCTCCCTCACTTAACACCGATAATTGTGCATGGTACGATGAGAACCGCCCCGGACTAGTCCCTTATTCCCTATGACCGCATACTATCCTAATGAGCATTTAACGCTGCGAGTTAAGATATCTATCGATATCATCACACCAGAGCCCATGCGGGGTAGGCAGAGAGTACAGAGTTCCAACAGGTTCTTTCCTTACATACCTCTCTGGCTTCCTCCACTGTCATAGTTCGTCTCATACACGCCCGCCGGTTACGGAGACTCTTGACTTATCCTTCAGATAAGATTCGGTCTATTTGGTCGTGGTAAGATAGTCTAGGTCTAGTACTTCCCCGGTACCTACATCCTTCCACTTTCGCATTGTATACCTGTGTTGTCATTCTTTCTTCTGACATTTTTTCTATAGTTACGATAACTTCATGAAATTATCGTTTAACTACACCAGTGAAATATAGGGAGCTTAGCACGAAAAGATACATTAGCGTAACGCTAGCGAGTAAGCAAGCGTGTTATTTAAACATAACAAACGTATCCCCACTCTAGAAATTACTCCTGTATCGTGGGTGCGTTCATAAACATAAAATTCATATACATACACAAACACCTAGTTCGAAACAAATGTTTATGGGTCACAAAAAAATTCGTCCGGGAATCGAACCTGCGACTACTTGATCCACTGGGCGGGACGGCTTAAGCTCTTAACCACTAGACCAACGGACAAACTATGAAGTTCACTTAGAAAATTTGTTCCGTGACAAGGATGGCATATCGATTCGCTAGCTTCACGCTAACATCAATGTTTTCGTGCTAAGCTCTCAAAGCACGATCATTTCACGAAGTGATTGTAACGAGCCACGTTTAGTGATAGCGAGTAAGAGCCTTGGCGGCGTTACTTGAACAACATTAGGCACACATGAGAGCCGACGTGACGCGCCATGACACACGCATAATATGCTCCAATTTATTCACACTTCACTCATATGTGAAACGTTCTCACTCAATGATACTAATGCCTTATAGGTGAGGTGGAATTTTTAGATCTACATACATATTGTACCAAAAGTATATACCAAAAACGATTTGATGCCGTTTGCCACTAACCTGAGCATAAAAACAAACCAAAGCTTGCGAAAGTACAAAACAAAATATACGAGTATTTATACGAATTGTGAGCTTCGTACGTTTTTGAACCTCTTCAAAAATAAGATGACCATAATCTATTACATGTTAAATATATAAGGTAACTCATAAATTTAGTTTTTTCCATTTTCATTTTAGTTTCAACAGTAAAAAGCATCATTTCGCCTGTTTTTGTTTTTTTGTTTCACGAAGTCCTGGGTTCAAATCCTAGGTCGGATAAATGTAGTTTTTTTAACGAAAGATTCCCGGCATGGGTCTGGAGTCTGAAATTGTGCCCGGTGTATGGCAATAGGCTCGCCCCCTATTACATGGGACCCAACAACGTTGGCGAAAAGTGGGTGTACTCAGTACACCTCTGCCACCCCCGCTTAAGGAATATAGGCGTGACAGTGTTTCTGTTTTTTAGACCTACGATAAGTATGTATAGACCTATGTATAGATCTGGTCGAGAATTTAATAAATACATATCTATTAAATTCTCGACCAGATCGTATGAGGAGTTCATCTAAATACCTCACGTGAAATCACAAATACCTCACGTGGCAGGGTCAGCCAATACTTTACTAAGCTGTTGGTTCAATTTTTAATCCAGTCGCCTTTATATCATATACAAGAAAAGGAGTAGCATTATACAGATTAACTCCCTACTAAAATTTGTATGCGTCAACGCAAAACAGAATTAATTAATGTCGTCTTTCTATTTATAAGAACAACGGCTATTCCACTGTGATATTCAGTTCATGTTCATAAAGAAAAACTAATAAATGTAGTTTGAACAAAAGCTTAATGAACCGGGTACGACTCGTCTCGCAGCCATTTTTCTACTTATCTTTGTGCAGGATTCTTAAATAGGGACACTAGGCGCATTTAAATGATTTCAGTCTTTTAAATGAATTCAGAAAGTTTAAATGAATTCAGTATTACTTTTTTTTAAATTATACAATGGTCTTTAACCTAATCTCTCCCGCCTCGATTCGTGAGATAAGGCCTGTTTTGTGAGAGAAGGAGAGAAGGCCTAGCAATAGGACGGTATAGGCTGATGATATCATTATTATATAATTTTATTTATTTTCTTTATTAGGTTCACCAACAATTGTTTACACTATTGGGACAGTAGAAAAAACATGTGTTAAATAAGATCTAAGTGTAACAACTACTTATAGTCAAACACCGCTTGCACAGAAATTATAAATTATTATAATTATGTATTTGATCTGCAAACGAAACGGGCTCCGTACGGAGTCCGACTTGCAGAAGTAGAAGTAGACTTTATATGTTGTCCAGTAAAGCTGTAAAGGGCCCGCGGCCAACAACATAGATCTTTCACACACACAGCATCCGACAAGAATGTGTTAAATGAACAGTGCTGAGCGAGTAAGAATAATTAAAAACAGATTGCTCCCCTACTTCGCTTTTGCAGTGGAAGGCAAATAAATCAAATACTCAAAACTCTTTCTTCATCATCATCCCAAATAAGTCCACTACTGACATAGACCTCTTTCAGTTTGCGCCACAGAGCCCGATTTTTGGCTTAAGGCATCCAATTCTTGCCGGTTATCCGACGTAAGTCGTCACTCCTACTCGCAGAGGGCGTCCTGCACTGCGTTTGCCAGTTCGTGGTCTCCACTCCAAAACCCGTCTGCTCCAACAAATGTAACCATCCCATTGACACTATAGCTTCTTGATTTTCAGAGTTATTTCGATGACTTTGGTTCTATGCTGGATAGTCTTTCTTAGTGAAAACTCTTCCTTAGCGGAACGTAAATCCTATTTTAATTAATCCCATTGCCACTATAGCTTGCTGATTTTCAGAGTAATTTCGATGTCTTTGGTTCTATGCTGGATAGTCTTTCTTAGTGGAATCTCTGTCAAGGAAATTAAAAACTTTCGTATCAAATGGGTAAACCTAGTTTCCTAACCTCTATATACATGCCATCATGGAAGAAAGCATCTTACAAAACCTGCCTGCCTCGTTGGGTTAGTGGCGCATAATGCGTAACTTTGGCGACGTGGAACGAAAAAAGTGGTTTTCCTATCGAAAAAAATCTTAGTCGCTGTCTTACACCCGTATCTATAGAAAAGTAGTTAATTAGTCTTAAGAAATTACTTATCAGTATAATGTCATGTGTTTAGCATTCTATCAGTCGACATCCTATAGAATAAGACTAACACCCGTATATATAAACACGCCTAAGTAGTTACTTTTACTAAAGTAAATTTTGATTTTTTTTTTACTTTGGCAGGTTCTCAACTATAGACTAAAAATGATGTACTGAGTAAATACTTGAGCAAGAGTAATTACTTAGACATGTTTATAAATACAGGTGTTAATGTGGAGCATCTAGACTTTCTTGCTATTCTTTCTAGTGACATTCTTTTTTTCCGCTTGATATTTTTAAGAGTCAAAAGTGCCTTATCCATCATCTTATTTCGTATTGGGGGTAAAGAAAAATAGTCCCTCCTTTTATTTAAATAGTCATCATAATTTATACAGTCGAAATGTGCTCACCAGTATGATTAGTATTGCGCTTTTATGCGTTAAAACCAAAGATATTAAGCATTGACGTGAGAGTTTCAGGCCGAATATTAATTACGTGCTTCAGTATAGCGCTACGGGGTTTGTGTTGATTCATTATAACTAAGGCAGATTCTATCGTATTTCAAAATTATAAATGCGTAAATACGATGAATTGAGGTTCACTCAAATTCTTTAACTTAAATTATTTGTACACAACGGTTTTTTTTAGAGGCTAATCACCACCCACTGACTTAAGTAGCCGTAAGTTTGATCCCCGCATGGGACAAATCTTTGTGTGATCACAAACATTTGTTTTCGCCTGGGTTTTTGTTTTTCAGTCGCCTGGGTATTGTAAATTTCATATTTGTAAACGCACTCACGACGCATGCATACGCATGTATACGCAATCATTCCTAGTGTAAGGCCGGAATTTAAAAAATAAAACTATAATATATTTTCTTTTTGAACGAACTATATACTTTTCTCAATCTACTTTGTACTCATAAGAAGTTTCTTAACTTAAAATTTGTAGCTATTGAACGTTTTATGGTTCTAATCTCTTACGTAGTCCACTAGGTCAAGAAACTGAGTTAATGTGAAATACTAGAAAACGTCACGACCTAGATTGTGATAAGCTAGCTATATCAATAATAAATAACTATTTCTACAGAAATATAAAACAAAACTTTCATTCGATATAAAAAATCACATTTATATACTCTTTTCGACGACTTACATCGTGATTTTCGCAGGGATTCTGTTTATCTAAGATCTCGCAAAGGAATATTTGATGACACAAAGTGTTGATGTAGTTATTGGTCGCTACGCAACCACGAAGAATATCGATAACCGTAACCCAAAGGCCACGAGGCACAACGCTTCTAGCGACTTCGCTTCGCGCTTCAAGCGGTAGCGTCAAAGCCGAAAACAAAATGTATGAGTCAGTATGTACATACTTAATGCCATGGAGTTGCATTATGAGACTTTTTTTTATCTCGCAATAATACACGAACTAGAACGATATATTTAACGCCTCGGTGGCTCGGTGGCAACTTTTATACAAAAAATTTGCAAATTTGCAAGTATAGCGATAACCATAAACTAAAGGCCACGAGGCGCGACGCTCCTAACAAATTCGCTCTACGTTTCAAGCGGTAGCGTCAAGTGTCAAAAACAAAATGTTTAGTCATTATATGTACACATGTAAGGCCACAAAGTCGCACTGTAACCGGAGCACATTTCGCTATTCGAATTTGTACAAAATATGTGATTGTGACTTTTTTACCCCACAATAATTTACAAACCCCATATGATCTATGTAGTTCCTCGATGGCAACTGTTATACAAAAATCGTACAACCATGAAGAACATCATAGCGATTCGCTCTGCGAATCAAGCGGGAGCGTCAAAACAAAATTTTTGAGTCAGTATGTACATATTTAAGGCCGTAGTAGCCAATATGAAGTAGCGCTGTAAGACGCAGCACATCTCGCTATTCGAATTTGCACAAAATATGAGATTGTGGATTTTTACGCTACAATGATACACAAACTAGAATGATCTATTTAGCGCCTCGGTGGCAACTTATATATTTGAAATACTTGCCTTTTCAAACAATGTTTTATTTTTGAGATTTTTATGCCTGTACTGGAACATCAAATAATATAAACGATATGTGCGAATGTAAAAACTACATGGTCTAATATTAACGCTCTAAATTTGACGCTCATAGCGCTTTAACGCTCCAAGCATAGCCACTGTTTTGTGGACGAGGCATAAAATGAACCTATAAATTCACAGAAATGTAGTAGATATTCTGTAGAACCGTGTTAGTTGTGATTCATATGGGTTTCATCGAAATATTATGAATAATGTTTTCATAAAACTGTTTAACTTCGGACAATAGTAAATTTAGGCCGCGTTAATTTATAGAGGAAATGGTATTTATACTTACAAATACATACAGGGGTTCCAGGGGTGTACTGAGTACACCCATATTTACCGACGACCACAGTAACACAATTCCAGACCCCAAAATGCTACAGAGATTTTTTCAGTGTAAAATCCTCAATAACACTTTGCCCGACCAATGATTAAAACTCAAGACATCAAGATGTCAGACGCACCGTGACTACACAATTAAAATTATTACCTAGTAGACAGAAATTAAAGCAATGAAATGTATCATTATCATTCAAAGTCGTATTAAGCAGTGCCTGACACGATCGAACACAATTGATTCGAATAAAATGACTCATAGAATGTTTCACTTTTAATACGTCTAATATATGGAATAGTCTCTATCTTTATCATCATGCCAGTTTCGATGAATAATCATTGGGCGATCCCAATGGTTATTTGTATAGATATTTCCGTATTTCAAACATCCACACTTAACTACTCTTACGCTTGGTCAAGGGACAATTATGTACGTTTAATGTATACTTTCACTTTCGCTCCGAGCGTAAGGGTTAAATGATCTGACAATCTTCAAAATACAAGCATGATGGTATATGGTTATTTAGGAACTCCTATAAGTTTACGTTTAGCCATACACATTTATTCTCATTAAGATTTAGTTGGCTTTTAGCTAATTTTAACATTCCTATCTACGGGAAGATAAGTAAAATCTGGGAACTTGTTTTTAACCGTTAAAAACGTATCGATTGCGTCAATCTCAATCAACGAAAGGTACACAATACAGAGCAAAGACTTTTTTATTCCATGGTATACAGCATAATATGATGTCTCTTACGTCAATTGAGATTACCACTATAAATATTAAAATTATAAAGACCGATTGCAACATTATATCCTATGTGTGAATGTCCTTAATAAAAACATACCTAACGAATACCTCAGGTTAAGAAATCCTTGTCAACGGCTTTTGTCAAAATGAATTCTGCCCTCCAAAGAGGACATAATTGATGCCAGAGATCAAAGACCGTAATCCTAGGATCATCGTCTTTTAAGCCTGTAATTAAGGACGGGAAGATTAATGTCTTAGTCAAGGCAAATTAAAAAATATTTATAAATACCCAGTAAAATTAAATAGCCCTTAAAATTGCAATGTGTTGTCAATTTGCGTTGAAAGTTTTATTGCGTAAACGAAGTTTTATTTTGTATATGCAATACCTTCGCACCTGCATATAAAATGGAGAGACAGGCAGACAGAATGAATTAACCAATAGACGTTATCCTACTAATATTATAAATGTGAAAGTTTGTATGTTTGTTAGTCAATCACGCAAAAACGGTTGAACGGATTCAGATGAAATTTGACACTTTCTTTCTTACTGGGCTGAAAGCGAAAGAAAAACTTAGAATGCGCCAGTAGCCTTACTTTTGCTAGGCTGGTGGTAAGAGTTTACCAAAGGTAGTAACGTCATCCGATCAACGACAAGAAAAAGGAAAATTTGAAACAAACCCTATACCAACCGGTCTGGCCAGCGTGGTATAGTAGGCCAAAAACCTCTTAACATGTTAAGGCACCAAAAACAAAGGCGGTCGCGGTAACTGCGGGGCAAGGGGTGCGAAGAATCTCCGGGCTACGACACAAGGCTACCCAAAACACCTGACCCTGGCTACGTACAATGGACGCTCTCTACGGCTGGACCAACACCTCACTGAACTCGAGGTAGAACTAGGTTGCATAAACTGGCACATATTGGGGTTATCCGAAGTCTTGAGTTCAACACCTGTTCTACTTTCGGGAAGGTGATCGGCCCTCTCAGGGCGATGTCGATTTCCTGGTCAACAAAGCTCTTACTGACAACGTTGTGGAAGTCAGTAGTGTGTCGACACGGGTAGTGTACCTCATAATTAAAATCACCAACAGGTACACCCTGGAGGTGGTACAGGTCCTCTCATACGCTGACCTCGACATACTGCGACGACATAGCCGAAGCCATGTATGAAGACATAGCCAAGGCATTACATGGCACCAACAAGGCTCACTACAGCGTTGTTATAGGGGAATTCAATGCCAAAGTGGGAGTACAAGAATGCGAAACGATAATCGGACCCCATGGCCTGGGGCGCCGAAACCACAGGGGGCAGATGCTGGTCAACTTTCTGGAGTCGCGGGGGTTCTTCTTGATGAATTCGTTCTTTAAGAAGAAGCCTCATAGAAAGTGGACATGGCGAAGCCCCGACACTGTGACGAGAAATGAAATAGACTTCATCATGACTGTCAGGAATTCTATATTTAGAGATGTTTCCGTGATCAACAGGTTTAATAACGGCAGCGATCACCGACTTGTCCGAGGCGCTCTTAATATAAACTTCAGGGCCGAAAGGCGTCGCATGATGAGGTCAACTCTCAGACCTACTGACCCTTAAATAGCTTTAGGGTCCGAAAAGTTCCAAGTGGAGCTTCAAAATCGTTTCGTCCTGCTAGAAACCGAAGGCAATGTTAACGAGAAAACCGACACAGTGGTCAAAACGCTACAGGATGTGTCTCGAAGGATGTTTCCCGGCAAAAGCGGTAACAGAGAGTCTAAACTCTCGCTCGAGACGCTCGAACTTATGAGGCAGAGACGGGAAATGTTATCCACGCAGGCGTCTTCGCCGGATGGGAGGAACCTCAAGCGGAAGATCCGGAAGCTGATGCGACGTGACCTCCGATGTTCCAACACCCGCGCCATCGCGGCTGCGATTGAACAGAAGAGAGGCACCAAAGTCTTCGCTCGCCAGCTAGGTAGATCCCATCTGACGAAACTTAATACTGCGGATGGCCAAACTGTGACCTCCAAGTTCGAGATACGCGAAGAAATTGAGTTTCTACAAAGACCTGTACGCATCACTGATGACTAAACACGAGACCCGGCGCTGACGACCACAGAGGTCCACTCGCACGCCACTACACGGAAGACATCCCTGATGTCAACCAGGACGAGGTTAGAGAGGCCCTCGAGCAGCTCAAAAATAACAAGTCGCCAGGCGATGACGGAATCACCACTGAGCTCCTAAAAGCAGGCGGGACTCCAATCCTGAAAAAGCTAGCGAGCCTCTTAAATTCCGTCATCCACCAGGGCTTAACACCTCAAGCGCGGAGCGGGCATGCGGTGGTACTGTTCTTCAAAAAAGGTGACAAAACCAGACCCATCTTACTCCTGAGCCAGTTCTACAAGTTGTTCTCTAGAGTACTCACAAACCGCCTCGCCAGAAGACTCGACGAGTTTCAGCCACCGGAACAAGCCGGGTTTCGAAAAGGCTACAGCACCGTAGACCACATCCATACTGTTCGGCAGATTGTACAGAAGACCGAAGAGTACAATCAGCCGCTGTGTATGGCTTTCGTGGACTACGAGAAAGCCTTTGACTCCATCGAAACCTGGGCGGTTATGGATGCTCTGCAGCGATGTCGCATCAACTGGCGCTTATCGAGGTGTTGAGATGTCTGTATGATACCGCCACAATGACCGTCCAGCTCCAGGACCAAAAGACCAACCCGATCGAGCTGCGTCGAGGGGTAAGACATGGGGATGTAATATCCCCCAAGCTCTTCACCAATGCACTCGAAAACGTCGCCAGGACTGGGCTGGGCGGGGCATTAACATCAACGGCGAATACAACTCACACCTTCGCTTTGCCGATGATATCGTCATCGTGGCAGAGTCACTGGAACAATTAGGCGAAATGCCGCTTAGCCTAAATGGAGCCTCTCGAGGTGTCGGTCTCGGCATGAACTTGGATAAAACAGCATCATGTTTAATAAACATGTCACGCCGGGACCGATCTACGTCGATGGTTCGATGCTTGAAGTTGTTCGGGAGTATGTCTACCTTGTACAAGTTGTCCAATTTGGTAGAAACAACTTCGAGAAAGAAATCAACCGCAGGATACAATTGGGTTGGGCAGCATTTGGCAAACTACGTCACGTTTTCTCTTCGCCTATACCGCAATGCCTGAAGACTAAAGTCTATAACCAATGCGTCCTACCTGTTATGACTTACGGGGCCGAGACGTGGCCACTCACAGTGGGACTAGTCCACAAATTTAAGTCGCACAGCGGGCTATGGAGCGAGCTATGCTCGGCGTCTTTGAAGGATAAAATTCGTAACGAGGTAATCCGACATAGAACAATGGCAATGGGCTGGTCACATCTGCAGAAGGACCGACGGCCGATGGAGCAAGCGTGTCCTAGAATGGAGACCGCGACTTGGTAAGCGTAAGGTAGGACGGCCCCCAGCTAGATGGCGACCTCAAAAAGGTCGCCGGGACAGACTGGATGCGGAAGGCGGAGGACCGTGTGCAATGACGCGTGTTAGGAGAGGCCTATGTCCAGCAGTGGAC
This sequence comes from Phalera bucephala, assembly GCA_905147815.2. Taxonomy (NCBI): domain Eukaryota; kingdom Metazoa; phylum Arthropoda; class Insecta; order Lepidoptera; family Notodontidae; genus Phalera; species Phalera bucephala. The sequence goes on along the minus strand of LR990617.1, from coordinate 11,041,671 downwards.
TACGATAGGCTGATTGATTGATTGATGATACACATAGGATAATTTTTATCCCGGAAAAATTATAGTTTCCTGTCTAATGCTTAGAAGGCAATGAAACAGTTATTAGATACTAGTTTCTACTAGTATCTAATAACTGTTTCATTGAAGTGTATATTTAAATTAGTGTATATTTAATTTAATTATTTATTTAATTAAACAGTTATTAGATACTAGTTTCTACTAGTATCTAATAACTGTTTCATTGCCTTCTAAGCATTAATAGATAGCTTCATACAGACGCTTATTACGGAAACTTTCTGATTTCTTCATGCGATTGTTTTTGTCAATCAAAATACATCAATATCAACCAAAAGACTTCTACTGCATGACATAGGCCTTCCCCAGAAATCACCAAGATGATCGGCTTTCTACGGCTCACATTTAGCTTTTACCCGCTACCTTTACCAAGTCATAGGTCAAACCAGCTCATTATTCTCAAATACAACACATTTCTGATTTAAATTCATAAGCTAGAAAATAAATAATGAGACTAGAAAATAAATGGGAAAATAATTTTGTAGAAGAAATAATAACAGAACAGATATACAATGCGAAAATGGAAGGATGTAGGTACCGGGGAAGACCTAGACTATCTTACCATGACCAAATAGACCGTGTCATATCTGCAGGACAAATCAAGAGTCTCCGTAACCGGCGGGCGTGTATGAGACGAACTATGAAAGTAGCGGAAGCCAGAGAGGTATGTAAGGAATTAACCTGTTGGAACTCTGTGCTCTCTGCCTACCCCACAAGGATCTTACGTGATGATATAGATAGATAGAGAGATAATTTTATACCTCTAAATCATGGGGCTATGAGGAAAAACTGCAAAAAAAATCAAAGAGAGAAAACGACGCAACAGCGTGGTACTCAAACCACTTTATGTTACTTATAATGTTTCACTATATAAAATCAAATATACGTCATACGCGTTTGATCTTTACTTAACGAGTCAAGTTTATTTTTCACGTAATTTTTCATATCGGATTTAAGATGAATTTTATCGAAATGAACGTCAAGATGAACTGACGAAGCTCATCACATTTTTATTACCAATGAACTTTAATGTCATTTAAAAATTTTAAATCTCGCTGTGAATTTTATGACTATTGCAAATGCCTTAAAGCTTCGGAAAAAGCTTTGCACAAGAAATGTTAAGAAATTTTTTATCCACTGTAAATCAAATTCGTATTTCTCTGAAGGGAAAATTAGCTTTGATTTTTGCCGTGACGACGATTTCATAATGTTTTGTTAATCTCATAATTACTTAATATTTGCGAATAAAATGTCCGTGTGGGGATGGATCAAGAATACACTCTCCCCACCGCATGCTGGACTAACAGCGGGTCGTAAGAGGCGACCAAATCCAGCAACAAATACCGCAAGCGGTAGTTCAAGCGAGGTAGTACTCTGGTGCCACACCGGAAGAGGGCTCGCTTAGGCTGAGTGCTGCCGGAAGCAGGGCACCACTCTCTGGAATGGCGATACACATGGCATCCAAAGCTCTAGTTAGTTGGATTACTGCTAGGAGATCATGGCCCACAGGTTCGGTAAGAGTTGCCTAAGGGGCTTTTAAACGAGAGAATGGGCAGCAGCGTCCTCTTAATACCTACTAACGCTCAACTGCGATCGCCAACCCGCCTGCCAAGCATAGCGATTATGGCATCATCCCCCTAATGATTTCAACAAATAATGAACGGCCCTCAGTCCCCGGCGTCCCCGCTAGTCCTGGCCACGGTAGCAGCCACAGTAACGGCGGGGAGGGGGGTGCTAAGAACCCCCTGAAGAGGCATGGCTACCGACAACGAGGACCATTGGCCCTGGCAACTTTTAACATGAGCACACTGCGAACTGACGAAAAGATCGACGAGTTAGAGGAAGAATTGAGCAAGTTACACTGGGATATCATAGGATTATCTGAAGTCCGAAGAAAGGGTGAGGACTCGATAACACTTAAATCCGGTAACTTGCTCTATTTCCGGGAGGGGGACCAGCAGTCCTAATATTCAAAATGACCGAAAGGTCTTCATTGAAAATTATACAGGTATATGCACCGACTTCAACACACCCCGACGATGAGGTAGAGGTTATGTATGAGGATATATCTAGAGCCATACATACCCTAAAACTCACTACACCGTTGTCATGAGGGACTTTAACGCGAAACTGGCCAGACGAGGCGACGATGAGCTGAGAGTGGGAAACTTTGGTACTGGACAACGGATTCCCGGGGGCCAAATGCTGGTTGACTTCATGGAGAAGGAGGGTCTCTTTATGATGAACCCCTTTTTCCAGAAGCGGGAACACCGTAAATGGACCTGGGTGAGCCCGGACGGTGTTACAAGAAACGAGATAGAGTTCATCATGTCGACGACGGGGCACATATTCAATGATGTATCTGTGATCAACGCAGTTAAAACTGGAAGCGGTCACCGACTAGTAAGAGGCACATTAAATATCAATTATAAGCTTGAAAGGTCTATACTGATGAAGTCTTCACTTCGTCCAGCACCTTTCCAGATTCAGGAGCCCGATAGCTTTCAGCTCGAACTGCAGAATCGCTTCGAAGGTCTAGGTGAGCGCATAAACGTGGACGATTATAGCAGCAGAGTAGTGGAAACTGTTCATACGGTCGGGAGCAAGTTCTTTAAAACCCACCATACAAAAAGAATCACAAAGCTCGTAGGCGTTACCCTCAAGCTTATGGAGCAAAGACGCAGGATGATCCTGCAGTCTCCAGAGAAGTTTTCGAATGCCAGCGGCTCAAAAGGCAGATCTCTAAGTATCTGATTGACGATGTACGCGAGTATAATACTGACAAAATAAGAGAGACTATGGAGTGCAACAAAGGTCCTAAAGTGTTTGCAAGAGATCTGTCTATCGGACAAAGCCGGTTGAGTAAGCTGAAGACCGGAGGCGGCAGGTTTTTATCCTCTACAACAGAACTCTTGAGGGAAGTCGAGACGTTCTAAGGCCAGGTATACACATCAGTACAACCACCTGTCTGCAATCCGGCCATAGACCCAAGAGCCAAATTGACCCGACACTATACCGAAGACATCCCGGACATCAGTTTGTACGAGACTAGTATGGCTCTCAAACAGCTCAAGAACAACAAGGCGCCAGGCGATGACGGTATAACAGCCGAGCCGAGCTAGGCTAGTGGAAAGCCGATATTGACGGCTCTCCAGAATCTATTCAACACCGTCATCCTCGAGAGCAAAACGCCACAGTCATGTCGCGGAATTGTGGTGGTTCTCTTCTTCAAAACAGGTGATAAAACCCTCTTGAAGAATTATAGACCCATCTCCCTTCTGAGCCACGTCTATAAACTGTTTTCGAGGGTCATCACGAATTGTCTCGCGCGCAGACTCGATGACTTCCAGCCTCCCGAACAAGCCGGTTTCCGAAAAGGCTTCAGCACCATAGACCACATTCATACGCTGCGACAGGTCATACAGAAGACTGAAGAGTACAACCTGCCACTATTCTTAGCGTTTGTGGATTATAAGAAGCCCTTCGATTCGATCGAGACTTGGGCTGTACTATAGTCTCTTCAGCGGTGCCAAGTAGACTACCGATATATCGAGGTGCTGAAGAGTTTGTTCGAAAACGCTACTATGTCAGTCCGCCTTCAGGACCAGAGCTCGAAACCTATTCAACTGCAGCGTGGTGTAAGACAGGGAGACATTATATCCCTGAAACTGTTCTCTGCCGCGCTGGAAAATGTCTTCATGCTTCTGGAATGGAGAGGACTAGGTATCAACATCAACGGCGAGTACATCTCTCACCTTCGATTTGCCGATGATATCGTGCTCATGGCTGATACCCTGGAAAACCTCAGTACCATGCTCTATGACCTCAGTGGAGTCTCTTAACAAGTGGATCTTAAAATGAACATGGACAAGACGAAGATCATGTCAAACGTCCATGTAGTACCAACTTCCATAAAGGTTGGAGACTCTACACTCGAAGTCGTTGACTATTATATATACCTGGGACAAAGAATCCAATTAGGTAGGTCGAACTTCGAGAAAGACGTCAAACGTCGAATCCAGCTCGGCTGGGCGGCGTTCGGGAAGCTACGTAACTTCTTCTCGTCCAAAATTCCGCAGTGTCTCAAGACAAAAGTCTTTGACCAGTGTGTGTTGCCTGTGATGACTTACGGCACTGAGACCTGGTCGCTTACGATGGGCCTCATAAGAAGGCTCAAGGTCACCCAAAAGGCGATGGAAAGAGCTATGCTCAGCGTTACCTTGCGGGATCGAATCAGAAACGAGGAGACCCGCAGGAGGACCAAAGTCACTGACATAGCACTCAGAATTGCTAAACTTACTTAAGTTTCGCAATTCTGAGTACTATGTCAGTGCAGTGGGCGGGGCACATCGCTCGTAGAACTGACGGCCGTTGGGGCAGAAAGGTTCTCGAATGGCGACCACGTACGGGAAGACGTGGAGTGGGTAGTCCCCCTACAAGATGGACCGATGACCTTGTGAAGGTCACGGGTAGAAGTTGGATGCGTACAGCACAAAGCCGGTCGTTGTAACGGTCTTTAGGGAAGGCTTTTGTCCTGCAGTGGACGTCTTTCGGCTGAAGAAGAAGGCGCATAAAAATATAATAAAATATATTTGAAGGGAAAATCGTTTAGGCGCAGTTGTTTAGTATGCCGAAGCCGAAACTAAGTGTAACTGGTTAGTTTCAGGCTTTGGCTATAATTAGCAGTTACCTGCTTGTCACCTGGGCAAAGACACACAGATGTATACATATGAACACATCACAATTCATGTTTTAGTTAAGTACGTCCATGTTTTTCGTCTAAATAACATGAAAGTTATATTTTAAAAAATTATTCTCGGCGAATTAACTAAATGTCTACGTTCTCAATAAGTCAAAATAATGTACCTGACCTGGGTAACACAAAGTAATAAAATAAAACTATTATTTAAGTAATCAGAAAGCTTAACGAATGATTTTAAGTACGTTGGAACCATTAAGTATTTTAATTCGTTCTAAATATAACGACGACGATTTAATGGAGTGGATAAGAACTTTAGCCGCTTCACCCACTGGGTCGATAAGTCGCAGGTTCGATTGCCGCACGGGACAAATCTTTGTGTGTACCACAAATATTTGTATCGGTCTTGGTATTTTTGTATATAAATTTACATGTTTGTAAACGCACCCACGACACAGGAATAAATACAGATGTAGGGCTACTTTAAAAAAAAATAGGAGTCGCTAGGCACAATTCCTTTTTTAAGACAGATTAAGATTATAGTCACGCTCGTCATCCATCACACTTCTAACAAAAGGCTAAAATAATTACCGAAGCAATAGTTAATGTTGTTTAATACCACTTGACATCACGCAGTCTGTCTCGAGCATCAGTTGGTACTAATTACGAACACTTCCATCGTCCATTAATAACCTTTATAGGGTCTTTATTCCGGCGCCAACTGTCTGGTGAAGGAAATAAATAACATTCTTCATGGGGACTCGTGACTCGTAGAGCCGTGAATTAGGGATGGCAGATATCCTATTTTAACACCGCATACATCACATCATTTTTTTTAATAAAAAAGAACACTGTCACACCTATGTTCCCCAGGCGAGGTGGCCAAGGTGTTCTGTGTACACCCGCTTTGCGCTGATGATGTTTAGTCCCAAGGTAATAGGAGACGAGCCTATGGCCATTACACCGGGCACAATTTTAGACTCCGGACTGATAATGGCATTTTTCAATAGAAAAATTATACTTTGCCCGACCTAGTATTTAAACCCAGGCTCTCACCTCGTGAGCGCTATTCGCGTTATGCGAAATATACCGGACGCTATCGGAGGACTCAAAGAAAGACTGAAAATGTATGTATAATAACTTTACTTAAAGAATAGAGAATTTACATCATTACTAAATGTTAACCGGACCGATTCTAGATTCCAAGTGAACGATGCCCGCCTTCACGTAAACCATCGAAGGCGTCCAGTTGCTATGCTGTCAGCGATCCTTACTCATGCCGCGCCGTTGGCGATCCTTACACGTGCTACACTGTCAGCGATTTGCCGTGTAAAAATATGAAATGGCCGACTTCCAGGATGTTGGTATCAGTTAGTTTCATATGGACTCAACACATAACATACGCCACTAGACCAACGATGCAACGAGTAGTATTTATTTATACATATATCATTACTAGCGACGCCCGCGACTTCGTATGCGTATGTAAAAAAAACCGTCACGCCTATATCCGCGTATGTATTTTTATGAAACTTATGTGTCATTCTGATGACTATAAGCTTTATTACTGTAAAGTTGCATCGAAATTCGATCAATAGTTTTTGCGTGAAAGAGGAACAAACATCCATACATCCATACCCACAGGCCTTTGCGCTTATTATATTAGTAGGATAGGAACCTTCGGCATTTGTATTATCGGGATATTAGTTAACAGTAATATACGAGGCATGCCTTTTAAGTTTTGTCGTTTGAAGAAAAAAACACAACTAGAACCTTATAGTACTTTTGATTGTTTTTCAAAGTATACACCACGTATCTTAATATACTTTTCCATTCGCTCAAACCAGTTATTATAACATTTATTCCACTCTAAAGTGGGGGTGTTCAAAATGGCTGACTTGAAAGCTTCGACTGCTTCTTCACCGGACTGGAACCTTTGACCACGAAGACTTTTCTTAATTTTAGGAAATGTAAAGAAATCGTTAGGGCTTAGGTCAGGACTGTATGGAGGATGGTCAAGAATTTCTACTTTTTCCTGCTTCAAATACTCAATCGTTTGACGAGCGCTGTGTGAGCTTGCGTTGTCGTAGTGCAGGATGATGCGTCGCTTTGAGTTAGATTTTCGAAGTTCGGCGATGACTTGTGGTAAACAAACTGTGGTATACCACTCTGCTTTAACTGCTCTACGATCTTCAAGTCCAATAGTCGCAACATGGCCGGTTTTTCCAACGAACGTGGCCACCATCTTCTTTGAAGTGCTTCGAGAACGAACAACTTTAGTCGGCTTTGGCTCGTCTTGAAAGACCCAGATTGTAGATTGTTGTTTGGAATCAGGATCGTAGGCAAAGATCCAAGATTCGTCACCACTGATGATGTCGTAGACGTGATTTGACTCTCCTCGGTTGAACCTTTGCAGAGTTTTCTTACACCATCTGACGCGGGCCGCCTTGTGATCGTCGGAAAGCAGATGCGGTATCCAACGGCAAACTAGCTTTCTCACACCAAGCGCTTCATGCAAGATCTTCTGAATGGTTGTCCCTGAGATGCCTAATAGAGCCTCTATCTCTCAATACGACATCACTCACATGACGATCTCCGAGAATTAGTTGTCTCACAGCAATGTTATCTTCAGTGAAGGCGGATTTTGGGCGTCCTTCGCGAGATATGTCACTAACACTACTATGTCCACGCTGGAATTCTAAATACCAGCGTTCGACAGTCCGCAGACATGGGGCTTCTTCACTGAACACAGATGTTAGCTTTTCAAAACACTGAAGCCGTGTCAGGCCTCTTCTAAAGTTGTAGAAAATTATTGCCTGAAAATTTTCCTTAGAAAGATTCATTTTTGTACGTAACCTGACAGATTCCAATCGACGCTGTGACTAAATAATAGCATTAATCCTAATACTTTCAACTGTTTTGAGAATATGGAAACGACAGAACTTAAAAGGCATGCCTAGTAAATAATAGGTGAATGACAACCCTAGGCTAAATAGAACATTCTCGAAAGACACGTAGGGTTCGGCGCGCTGCTGTCGTTACACAGTGGAAAAGAGTAACGTAATTCATAATTAAGTAGTAGCAATAAATATGGGATGTTACTTACATCCCATATTTATTGGGTTCCAGTAAATGCCAATTTCACCTCTGGCAATAATATCCCTTACGTGTCAAATTAACCTCTAGCGTTGATATATTAGAAGCTACAGCTCTAGCAAGAGTTACCAAATTGAAATGGTTTATAATTTTCACAGTTTCGCATGAAAACAATTGTGTAGTACCTTTAGCGAAAACACGAGAAACAATAATCTGTATTCTGTTCTGATTGCTTTCATTTCGATATGAGAAAAAGGTCTATATCAGACGGACGTCTTGACCCCAGTGTGTTTTTTTTGTTTTGGCAATTGCGTTTACGTTATGCCATTGTTCAAAGATGTATATATTTTTTTTGTGTTTATAGCGTCACGACTACACGTATTTTGTCAATGTCAAGTATTACGAATATTCATTTCTAAATGAATTCAACTCCCCGATGAACTTGATGACAAAGATGATTATGAAATTGATGAAGTGCCCCACCCTGGATAGTAAAGCAATGGATACTTTACATACCAATTGCTACGGCCGTTTTGAGGGAAATCGAAATGGCACGTTTTATCACTTTGTTACAATTACCTTCACTCATGGACATATAGGAATACATAATGGTTAATATTCCACCAACATTACACATTCATAATTCGAAATAAAACAAGTTTCGGAAATTAAAACAAATTGACGACATCACTCTTCGATTTCCCGCCAAAACTCACCGACCCAGTGGTTAAATACTTAAGCCGCTGTGTCGTGGGCGCGATCACAAACATGAAATTACCATAGATAAACAAACACCCAGACCGAAACATATTTATGGATTACACAAAGATTGTCCCGTGCGGAGATTGAACCCGCGGCTACTAGATCCAGTGGGCGGCGCGGCTTAAGCTCTTAATCACTGCACCAAGCCGTCCGTCAAAGCATTAATAGTAGTAGTCTCGGGTTCGATAGTCGCGCGGGTCAAATCTTTGTAAGACCCACGCATATGAGTCATGTAGAAGCAAAACCAGCAACATCCATATCGATTGATATGGATGTTGCCGGTTTTTTTGCACCTCTACCATCCCCGCTTGGGCAATATAGGCGTGATGGTGTTACTATAAGAGACTAGCATCTCTAAAAATCATGCGGTAATATACTGACGCCTATAAACTGGAAGCAAAAACAACAACAATTATATCGATCGATATGAATCTTGCGGGTTTTGCTTCTTCAAGACTCATATGTAAACACATACACACACAAACGAGTGCCTGGGTATGTGTGTTTCATATTTGTGAACGCACTCGCAATACAAGAATAATTTCTAGGGTCAGCCTACGTTTTTATAAAAAAGTATTACTCATGGGAGAACTGCCTTTATTCCGAATTCATTGCCTTGTATTATGTTGTATGTAATAATACGTCGATACATAATTGTATATCCGTATTGTAATTAACCCCGAATATTCATCCTTTTAATTAATAAACTTAAAACTCTATCACAAAAACCGTTCCTAATTCTTATAATAGTGCATAAGACTTAAAACGACAACCTTATGCTAATTTAAATTTCAATTCTTGAATGCAATATAGCGTTTCAGTCTGTGTCTAAACGCAGCATAAATAAAAGACATGATTCGTACTGAATTGCAAAAATTTTCTTGTCTACCTATCATAAATTTAATTCTAACATTAAATAAAACAATTTTAACAAGAAATAAATTAACAAGCAGGGTGGTTGTAGTGTGTACATCCAAATTTCGTAAATCACATTAGGTATTAAGGCATACTAAGAGGCGAGGGACCCTGGCCGACTAAAAATTCAGGACCATGTGATTACCTGCCACTCCAAAGGAGCAGTGCACCCTGTTACTTTAATATAATTAATTACTATTAAACAATAATAGCATTTTGGTTCACTGCACTCGAATGACCCAGCGTGTGAAACACCTTGAAAGTTTGATCGATAGCACGTACATATAATAATTACTAGATAAGTTTCTAGGTGATCTTTGCTCTGTGCGACCGCGTTGTTTTTGGGATCATAAAGGTTTAGCAGCGTTCGGCTCAGTCGGTCTGAGATGGGTGACCGTTTGTGGCATTTTCATTTCTGTACTTCGCGATTATTACCTAATGTGGTAGTCGTTACGTTGGAATCCCTATAGGCGGCCTGATACATTCCAACAGCAGATGCCTACAAATCTGCCTTCAAAATCTGCACTGGGTCCGCGTGGTGGAGTAAGGCCTAATCTCTCTCACCTTGATTTGTGAGAGAAGGCCTTTGTCCAGTGATGGGACAGTATAGGCTGATTTACTAGATAAGTTTCTATACCACTTTGATATGGTTTAGGTATAACGTACGAAGCCTATGTATGTACGTACGCAATATTATCCCAAAGCAGTATCGTCAAAAGATATGCAAATCATAACTCTGAATTGTTGACATGTCCCTCAAGCTAATCTTTGAATATTCTCAGTCGGAACCAAAATAGATGACATTATAATTCCAATTAATGAACGCAGACGACGACGTTAACTCATGCTAATTAAACAGGATGTGATTTACATGTCAACGACTTAGATGTGGGTAGATGACTGTTTATCCTACTAATGAATCGTTCACTTGTTGCAGATGCGACAAACTCTCATCCCCGTGCTGATTCTAACAACAGTGGCACTGTCCTCAAGCAATGTACTTCCAGTATCTATAAATCAACTCAGAAGAGACCCACTCGGCTTAGACAGCCAAAATGACAATATATTTAGTAATAGATATCAAACTAGAAATATTCTGGACGATTTATTTTTTAAAATCCACGTGGATCATCAAAATAGACCAGGATTTATTAAACCAGAATTGAAGAACATCAATATGGAGAATATTCGAAACGATGATATATTCAGTATAATAAATAAGGACGATAATTACAACGGGGAAGGTTTTCGGAAAGAACAATGGCATAACTATCCGAGACAGTTGGACCGACTTCACGGGTTACACGAACACAATTATAAAACGAATATTGACCCTGACCCGAGTGATGAAGGAGATATTGACGATACTTCACCCGATTTCCAAAACGTTAATGATGTAACCAACGAATTTCATCTCAACAGTAATGCTGGTACAAATAATGTTTACGACGCAGTATTAGCTGCTAACCCCTTATTAATACTTAAAATACGATTAGCGTATTTGAGCAAAGATATCGATAATAATGAATATACAGATCTAATGTCTACAGACGTAGAAAATAATATAAAATATGATGGAGTGGATAAATACATGAATGATAACCCCTCAAATGCTATAAAAGTAAAAAGAGAAGGCGTAGCCAGTAGGCAAGACGGTGAAACAGGTGAGCTTAAACTTTACATGGTTTAATATTACCATAAATTTAACTATCTGGTAATATATTCACATGAAAAGTTTTTCAAGAAAGAGATGATATGATTACCTCCTTAACGATAATCATTGATTCTAAGAAAACCAAACTAACTTTAATGAATATTTTTGTCAATATTATTACCGCAAATATTCTGAGGAACTTATAATTTTTAATAACTTTCGACGCTTGAAACGTTCTCACCAACACTGTAAAGGAAGATTTAATCTAAGAATTCCAAATTATGTATTCCATATTGTCAATTCTAAAAAAATATATACTTAAAGCAACATTAAGTAGTTAATAGTCACATAGATGTTTTAATCGACAACTTTCTTCCTCAGAAAACCCGTCAATAGAAGGTAAAGCCGTGCAAAAGAGGATTTTCTCATTATGGAGCCGACTGCAGAGCCTGAACCACAAGGGACATGAACTGCACAACAGACGACACCTGCACGCCTTCTATAGTCTCCCGGACTCAGATGGAGGAGGTGGAGGGATCCTCACAGCAGAACCCAGAGCAATACTGATGCGACCACCCGGCTCACCGTTACGATGGGGATGAATGAATTAGAACTTAGAGCTTGATTATGTTCGCTTATTTTGCACGATTTCGTGTTAGATAAAGCAATGATGATATCGTTAATGCGAGTGTTGATTCTTATCGAGGGGAGGCAGAGACAAGATATTGCTTTAGATTTGTTGTTGAGAATAGTGGCATAGTAGTAAATGGGCTTAAAGAAGTATTTCAGTGTTTGACAGCCGATTCATGTTCCGCAAGTTACAGAAGTGAAGAAGTTTTATATTACATATTTGGGCGTCTTACCAAAACATAAATTCGTAAATTGTTTTAGGTTATATAGGCAAAAGTGTTGAAGAAACGACTTATCTCAATATTGGACGATTTTACTTCAGTCAGTAATAATTGTATAAAATCGTGATCGTTTTTTACAATTGACGTGAACATTATATTCTTATATAACGGTTTAGATCCATACAAAAGAAATTATCATAATAATATATTTATTCATTTTAAAGAATAATATTTGTAACTATTACTATTTTTTAATAATAAAACTGTAGGTCACAGGCATAGAATAATAATAATCTAGAAGCCGCGGGCGCGTATCGTGTTGAAGCAACAATTGTACCTGCAATGCAAGTAGTCACACGTTTACGAGATTAGTCTCAATTAAATTATGGCGTCTTATGGCGTTCCTACCTGCAACAATTCCGTCAAGCTCAAAAAGAAACAGGATGGGATTATATTTCATTTGTAACTAGAGCAATCGGACATCGTATTATTTAAATATTGAATTAAATTTTCCGTTACTTATTACATAATGACTTATCTACTTAGTTACGATGACGAAAGTACTTTTACCACTTTTAATTACTAAAAGCTGTATGGAATGACGCTTTTATATGTTTGGCGCAGACAGTTAAAGTCAGAATATAATTTTATTCCTAGTAATATAATGATGAAGCCGGATGAATCATAGGCATACATTTGCCGACGATGTTAGACACTAAAAACATATTTCGCCACGTGGCGGTGGCAAAGGTGTACCGCGTACACCCACATTTCTGACAATATTAAAAAAAAATGATTCAACAAAAGGGATATTAAATATAATATTTTTTTTCCGACCTAAGAATCAATTCCACAACTTCGTAATTGTAAGGCAAATAAAAAAGAATTATGAGCTTATGAAAAAATATACATTATTAATGGAATCGAGTTTTATTTTAAGAACCTACTTAATTACGTCTATTTCCATAGTTAATATATATAAAGATACATGTTACTGCTAGAAATAAACAATAATGATTTTATAATTTCTTACTGAACATTTACCCCAAAAAGTGGTAAATCATTTTTAACTAGCAACATTATGCGGGTGAGAAGTGCGGTGAGTGCGGGACATTTGTTGATTTTTTGGCTTCACCGCGCGGCGTGCAATTACGACTGAACGCGGCTTTTGGATTATTGTTATTCTATGGTCACAGGCCCAATAATCGTATGCCTCTTTTCTCTGGTGAAAAATATTATTATTTAGGTATGCCCAGAATTTTAACTGAGAGGGTGAAGAAGGCTATGAACTTCGCATAGTTTAATATTTTGGATTTTATTAGGAAAACGGTTCAATATGTACCTACTAAAATATTATGAACTGGCATCGGCTCCACCTCCTTAGTACAGTGACGGTACAGTATATACATTTGTATTTACTTATGAACCTAGTGTATAATATTTCGAGCGTCACTATGACACACAACAAATATTTATAACAGTATTATATGATACTGCTTAAAGCGTGCTGAATAGTACAATAAATAAATGACCAATCTGTTATTTAGTACCAATTTAGATTGCTTGTATCAAATTACTAGGGTCAAATCATGACAAGGATTTGTATCAATTGTTTTTAATTGAAACAGTGTTATTTATAGTTATAGATTTTAGATAATTAAGTCATCGACTGTGAAATATTTGGTTCTCAAATGCTTAAAGTCCTCTGTTATAAAATCCTTATATATTATCCTATCTTACATGTCTATTGTGTCTGTAACCTTAATAAAATAAAAACTTAATAATTGTCATAGTGATTATAAGGTAATTATGTATATTGCCACTATATATGTAAATAAATAACATGTATAACAGCTTCAATGTTTTATTTGTTACCTTAGTAGAAATAAAATGACTGGATGACAAAATTGTTTCCCGCGTTCCATTAACGGAAGTAGCGACATCTACACATTCTACTATGAACTACGTTGTAAAAAATGTAATGATCGATAGGCGTAACTTCATGTAAGCTCCAGATTTATTTTATCGTATTTTTTAATTAAAAAGACAAATAATAATATGATAGCATAAAGTAAATATTCTAGTTATGGCTAATATATATTTTTAAGGAGCCAATATCTTTCGCTTGAGAAACGACAGGGCTGCCATACAGGAAATCACATTGAATATCATATCATTCTTATCGTAACACTGGTACTTATCCAATGACAAATGACTGCTGATAAAAAAAAAAACTGTAAATAACTGTCTATGTTCACCTAAAACTTCTCAACTTTGATTATATTTTGTTTTATAAATGTAATCATGTGTTGACGTAGATAAATTATTAAGATTATAGGTATATGGTATTGTAATAATACTGAGATTTATCTTTGTCATTCGTCACTGAAAGCTTTGACATGGCGGTAAGTGGCTGTTTATTTGATCACTGAATATTTATCTGTTTATCGCTTCAAATAGAGCACAATTTTGAAAGATTACTAGTCGCACTACAGTTTTCTTGGAACGTAATAACCTATTTTCTGTGTCATAAGTTGTGTACAAACAGCACACACCAGTTAATCTTGTGTGATTGATGATGTTTTATGACAGCCGTGTATTGTGTTTAGATTTTCCGAGTAGGTACATAACGTACTCAGTCTAAGGCTTACTATCAGAAAGCATATTATATAGGTATCTTACAACCGACATACTATTACTTACCAGATTTTTTTTTTTAAATATAACCTCAAATGATTACGCATCTATTTAATTTAATGTAGATCCGGTGGTGCTGGTTTTTTTGGCAGAATACAAAATTTGCATGTACATAAGTTACCAACTAATGACTAGATTACATATATTAGGTACTAACTTACATGACTATTGCTTAACATGTATGGTCTATGAAAGAGACGCGGATATATTTATAGCAAAGTAGACTATAAGTCAAGAGTCTCCGTAACCGGCGAGCGTGTATGAGACGAACTATGAGAGTCGAGGAAGCCAGAGAGGTATGTAAGGAAAGAACCTGTTGGAACTCTGTACTCTCTGCCTACCCCGCAAGGGATCTGGCGTAAGGTTATAGATAGATAGATAGATAGACTATAAGACACAAAATTTGAGACGTTCAGTCAACATCAGTTACGTTACACAAGATAAATTGTATTGCACTAAATAATTTATTTAACTTCTTGAATAGCTGACTCTTTTTCATTTTAGTATTTTTACTCATAAGTCGGACGGACGATTTAGCGCAATGGTTAAGAGCTTAAGCCGAGCGGTAGCCACTAGTAATAGTCGCGGGTTCGATTCCGCACGGGACAAATCTTTATGTGATCCACAATGATTTGTTCCGGTCTGGTTATTTGCGTATGTAAATTTTCATTTTTGTAAACGCACCCACGATACAGAAATAAATCCCAGTGTCAGACTACGTTTTTTAAAATAAAGAAAAAGAGTAAAAATATAAAAAGAAGTCGATTTATGGCTTTTATAGATTACTAGAACTACATATTGTAAATGTTGCCAAAGTAAGACTTTTTAGACTTTTGTAAGTTTTACTATCAGTAAATCTACTGAAAAGAAAAACTCAAAGGTTCAACTGGTAAGACTATTCGGAAAAACCACAGGGAACGGGGAAACATTTAAATTAACTTTATAACCTTAATTTGTGGGATATTCAGTAGGTACTAGGTACCCTATGACGACGCTCAATATGACTAGATTTTCTTTTAAATTAGTGTAGGTTAAAAAGAATTATTTTGGAGAGCAGTCGTCGTGCCGAAGTCGTGGTTTAACTTACCTACATAAAATAGGGGTACACTTGCCGTGACGTCATGCCGTAGTCATATGCTGAGTGCAAACCGACCAAACAATGTCAAGCGAAGACAAAGAAGCGAATTTTGCCAATGGACACTCCACGCTCGCTTGTGTCGCAGTTCTGTCTAAAGTGAACATCAGTGAAGGTTACAGACGCTCGGCGAACCACAGACAAATACTAAGACGATTAGGTCTTTTCTATTACCCCGGATAGTTGACCAATCACAGCAACCCTACAAGGTCTAACGAATACTACAATAATAAAGCGGCATGTACTGCCCTACTGCTAGCCTTGTAACGTGAGAGGGGTATGTGGCCGCCTGCTGATGGAACTTTTTAGGCCGGTTATAAGGTTTCCAACTGCGCTTGACGACCACCATATTAGTAGTAACCGGGACCAACAGCATAACGGGCCTTCCTAAGCACGGAGACGTTCGTATATGGAATACCACAAACCTTTGATATGGTCAGTCCGGAGGCGAACTCTGCTTAACTTTGGTGCTCGCTGAGACCACCACGCGCCACGAACGTCTCTTTACGTTTATGATAGAATATTATTGTATTGAAGCGCTCGTAACGCTGTGCGACGACGTGTTCTCTCTTGATGATGATCTCTTGATAAGTTCCAACAGCAGGAGGCCACAAACCTGCCTCCAACAATCCGCACTAGGTCCGCGTGGTGGAGTATGACCTAATCTCTCTTACCTCGATTTGTGATTGTGTGTCTTTGCCCAGCCGTGGAATAGTATAGGTTAATTTATTATTATTATATAACCAAAGGGAGAAGGCCGTGCGATTTTTCACGCGTTTTGGGCATCGTCGTGCTCATGGCGCGTACGCGCTGTCCTCAACTTCAAGAAGATCCCGTACGAGGAGCGATCAGTGGACATAGTGAAGAACCTTGAGCAGCATACTGACCAGTACCGGCAGATCAATCCTGCGCAGAAAGTACCTGCACTTCATATAGGTAAGTTTTACTTGCTTTCCTTTGGTTAGCCAACTTGGTTTATAAGCTGTAGTTAAAGCTGTTTGTCTACTTGAGTTAAAGACTAATTCAATTTGAATCACGAAGATGAACTTCCCACACACACGTCACGGAGATGAAATGTACACACACAAATATCCAGAAAGACGCAAATGTTTTTGGATCACACATTGGTTTTTTACCGTGCGGCGATCGAACCAGCAGGTACTCAATTACGTGAGCGGAGGAGTTAAAGCCCTTAAACACTGGAACAAGTTGTCAACTATTATACCGAGGTAAACAATGGAGATCACCTAACTTAGAGCTTCGCGGTAAACGTTATTTCCGTCGTATGTTACTATTTGTTTTTTTGCAAGTGGCTGACATATTTGTCATCCTTGCAAACCTTTGCTGGAGGACCGGTAGAGTCCCTACAGATTGGCGCCGCGCAGTCCTAGTACCCTTTTATGAAGGCAAGGGCTTACAATATGACTGCGCCAATTACAAGGCCATCAGTTTGATCAGCTTGGCAGCAAAGGTGTACGGTAAAATCATTGAACGGAGAATGCGCAAGAAATCCGATGGAATGTTGTGCGAGGCACAAGGGGGTTTCAGGTCTGGAAGAGGATGTCCGGATCAAGTTTTCTCCCTCCACAACATCGTAGAAAAGCAACTGGCAGTGGTCCGAAGGATTTTCTGCAGTTTTATAGATCTAGAGAAAGCGTTTGATAGAGTTGTGCGAAAGAGACTTTGGGACATTTTGCCAAAGTATAGTATAGATGGCACTCTGGTGGTCCAGTCCACCTATGTGGACTGCAAGGCATGCGTACGGGTAGGTGGTAACATGTCACCCTGGTTTGACATTGAAATCGGCGTCAAGCAGGGTTGCATGTTGTCAGCTAGACTGCTTATAATATATCTGGATAAAAGTATTCAAAGGCTAAAAGCGATGAATGAAGGTGTACAAATGGAGGACCTAGTGGTAAACCATCTACTATATGCAAATGAAGCGGTTTTTTAATAGCGCCAACAGCCACTGATCTGCAACCACTAGTAACAGTTATGAAAGACGACTGCATGAGCAATGGCTTACATTTGAATGTAAAGAAAACCAAGATTAGGGTTTTTGAATAGGAAGAGACCAGAACGAATGCAAGGATTGTGGTTGGTAACGATGAGTTGGAGTAAGTGAATGAGTTTGTATATCTTGGATGCGCCTTCAGTAAGGATGGGAAATACACCGCTGACGTAGAGAGAAGAATTGAGTGCAGGGAACAGAGTGAATGGTGCGATGGGAAAGCTACTTGGTAGCCGGCACTTAAGCCAAAAGGCGCAGCTGGCCATACATAACGGAATTCTTGTCCCAACGCTGTTATATGGTAGCGAGAGCTGGGTATGTAAGAAGGAGAATGAAACTAGGATAAAAACGGTGGAAAGCTCTGCGAAAGATGTGCGGAGTAAAGCTGTTTGACCATCTTCGCAACAGCATAGTAAGAAAACGAGTAGGTATGAAAGATAGTATCGGTATAAAGATGAGAAAGGGTATGCTCCGTTGGTTCGGGCATATAGAAAGAATGTCCGAAGAAAGAATGACAAAACAGATATACAATGCGAAAGTGCAAGGATGAAGGTACCGGGGAAGACCTAGACTATCTTACCACGTGACCGAGTCTTATCTGAAGGACAAGTCATGACTTCCGTAACCGGCGAGCGTGTATGAGACAAACTATGAGAGTGGAGGAAGCGTGAGGTATGTAAGGAAAGAACCTGTTGGAAGTCTGTACACTCTGCCTACCCCGCAAGGGATCTGGCGTGATGATATAGATATATAGATTTGGCAGTCAGACTGCAAATTTGTTTTTATTCTTGTTATCTATCTATTACATCACGCCACATCCTTTGCGGTGTAAGCCTAGAGTGCACAATTTCAAGAAGTTATTTCCTCCAGTCCTTCTTTTTTATTGTTATCTTCAAATGATTCATTATCATAAACTTTTTGCACTTGTAGAAATACAATATAATCGACATCATATACCATTCCAAAACATTAGCGGTTGGTACGCTTTAAGAACTAAAATACATACTTTATAATGTCGCATGCCGGTTAGTACTGAGTGAATAGCCGCTGGATGATCACTAATCATCTCGTCTAATGACTAAATGGAATAAAAACTAAACCTAGAGAAGACTGTAAATCTGAATTTTACATCACATATATTATACGCATTTCCTTTAATATTCTGAGATATATCTCCGGTCAACGCTCGCTAACATGACTCCGGAGTAGGGTTGTGAAATTAGAGAATTTGATGAAAAACGCCGAAAATAACTTAATTTTACAGAGCGTTACGGTAAAATTATCGCTTGACAAACTGACATTTCAATGAACTTGTCGTTTAATGGCATATATCTCGTTAAAATATTTTTGGATTTTGATTTCATGGTCTTCCTATTGATTTCGGATATTTTTATTACAGACAGATCATGATTGATTTTTATAATCAATCTATATTCAGATCTATATTCCCATATTTTGTGATCAAGTAATCAATGGCTTATTTTCAGTTCAATTTCCGGCTTAGCAAAATAATTATACCAAATTATCTAAATGCAGTCTTCTTATTTGAAATAAGAAAAAATCCCTTGCATAAAAAATTACATATAGGATTCTATTATTTTAATTAATAATAATAACATATACAATTTAATTATATTATATTATTTTAATTACATATACAAGGATATTTTGGATAGAAGGCCCGTGGATGACATTGACATGGGGGGTATGAAATTAGGGTTATCATTTTGTAAAATTTTCCAATAATTAAATAAAGAACGTGGGTAAATTTAATAGCAAAGGGCAACTCTACGAATGTCATGAAGTGACATTTCTCTTGATGACAGTGTTAGTACCGATTTTGGCCGCAGGGCAAAAGATCCTTGTATAACTGAACATATACTTTCCGCGTGTGCGTTCGTTAAACTTTCACTATAATGCTTATTAAGTAAAGCCACAAAACAGACGTACTTTTTAAATTTATAAGTAAGTTAATATTTATAATTTCAATACCCACTTTTGAGTACATTTTCATTAAAAATAGCCATATGTTCCTGTAAATTACATAATACTTTCTTGTTACCGTATTTTATCATGTTCATTTCACTGATTCACATCCCTATTCCAACGTCATCTGTTTCAATTCAAACTTCAGACGTCAAGCATCCAATAAAACTGTTTACGATCTGCACTACGTTGTCCCAATATCGGTATATCTATTTATTCCATTCCCGTAGAACTGCTATTGGACGGGGCACTGAATTCTCAGTTAGGCTATTTGCAGATGCGCAATCAAACCTAAGGCTTACTATAGAATAAAAACACAATATAAATTTTACAAAATTTGTTAAAAGTCACCCAAAAAACTGAAATTTAATTCAAGATAAGAGACAGTAAATTTCTCTGAAGGTTAATCTATATATTATTACGTGAAGCAAAAACTTTTTACACCTTTTTACGAAAATTGCGCGGAAGGCGGAGTATGAAAATTCCCACACTTATAGTTTATATAGAGAAGGAGTGCAGAATGCTAATATTTTTTTTAAATTATGCATAAAATTAACATTAAAACAATGAAAAAACATTACATACACTACCATGTATTTGACACAATACACGTCAAATTGATGTTTGTCTTTAATATTATTTGTCTATAGTCTTACTGAATGTCAAACATAACCAGCAAGCGATGAAAGAGTAGGTCGAATATCGACCTATGGGCGACCACTACTAATTATTAAAGCTTGTATTCAACACACTTGTATTGAAATAATTTTAGTAATAATAATAATATATTTATTTCACCAGAAAAAAGCACGTCTTGTAGCCGAACAAGATGACACAACCTGTTTTTCGGCATGCAGCGCCATTCCCAAAAACAAATATGAAACTATGATATTAAGATATAGTCATGCAAGAGAGTTAATTTAATTTTAGGTACATGATTTAACTTAACTATGTTTGTGGAGTGTAGAATAAGATTATCATGTACATATTACTCATTTTCATTTATTTAGTTTGTTATACTATCTAGTAAATAATATTCGACTTTTGTACCTTCAAAACTAGTACCTATTTCATCAAATCAAGATAACGGCATTTTCAACTAATACAGTAGACATACTAATCACGAGACATGTCTCATTGACGAAAACAAGACTGGTATGTCATTGATTTATTACACATCTAACGCTTAACAGGTATGTACCTTAGATCAATCTATAACTACAGTAATTCCGTTAAAAATAATGTTACTTATTGAAAATAGCGCCTAAAACATTGATCATTGCAAAAAGGAACCAAAATACACAGGATATACGCATTACTTATCCACCTCTGAGAACACAAATTGAGATACTACTAACCAAAAAAATCTCTTCAGAGCTCAAAGGGCAAGATGTGGAAATGAAAATTACGGCTTTAGAATGACGCGTCATTGTGGTGAGCATTGTGTCACTCGATTTTGTCGTATTTTCAGATTGATCGTACCCACACGTCCCAAAAGGGGCAAAAGGTAATTTCCCTTAGGCAATAGGAATAATAAGTCATTTCAACGAAAAAGATTCGCTGTAAAGGGTGTGATCAAAGGTCGCGACACGCGAAAAATATTCTTATGTGATATTATTCGCTCCGCGAATGCTCGTGTTTCTAATCATTGCTAGAGTCTGCCTATGAAAGCTGAAAGTGAAGATTTTTTAATGTTATCATAAGCTGACAATATTTAGACTAATGTAACCCATTGTTCTAGTGAATCATAGATATAGACGAAGTGGTTTTGATACACGCTAGATGTATTTATTGTTGTGTTACCATTCCATAAAATTCTACATGAATTATATTTAATACCTTTCATGTAAAATCTTATTAAATTCCGTGGCATTGCATTAATGGATTGGATAGTTGATGCATTGAGTCTTCAGACAATGCGTATTTTAATTTAAAAAACTAGGAAGACTTACAGAAATTGATTTAATATCTAACAGCCAATAAATATCAGGCTCCCATTGCATAAAACCAAGGACATAAACAATTAATCATCCCTCCCTACTCCGTCTTCTCTCTCGATTATCCTGTATGTTCTTTAAAATCATAAACTTATTTACACGATTTTTTAGCTATGCTCTACTATATTGTAGTCATAAAACTATTCAAGTATCAAATCTATTTATTACTAGTTCATCCGGGGTCGCACACCTAATTTACCTTTTGCGATAATTATTTGATGATTTGTAATCAATAAAATGATAAAAAATTGTAAACAAGACCGACCGAACCTAAATAATGAGTCTTCGTTTGAAAAAAATGTTCACAGCCAACAGAATTACGCGATTCATAAAATATACACCTTAATTATTTACCATAAAAGACAAAAACATTATTTCAGATATAAAATTATACCTTACAAAAGGTATATAGTATGTGTTCTAACGTAGGCAAAATGATATAATGTTATTATACCGACACGTCTGCATGTTCGTGGCGATAAAAGCATCTAATATACCAATACCCGTCATATTCGCCCAGGCGGGAAATGGAAAGAAATAGTAGTAGTAGTAAGGTAGAGATGATTTAAAAAACATATAGTTTGTTTACTAAATAGTAAAATTTACCCTATTACCATCTAATGCATTCATTTTGTTTTCATGTTTATCTATCTACTACGAAATTTTTGATATTTAATTTACACAAAAAACATAACGATAAGTTTATTATATCTATCTATCTATAACATCACGCCAGATCCCTTGCAGGGTAGGCAGTAAGTACAGAGTCCCAACAAGTTCTTTCCTTACATACCTCTCTGGCTTCCTCGACTCTCATAGTTCGTCTCATACACGCTCGCCGGTTACGGAGACTCTTGACTTAGTTATTAAGTAAGTTAGTAAGTTTATTATATAAATAATAATAAAACAAATCAACCTTAAACAAATACCTAAAGGGCAAGTCAAGTCTCCGTAACCGGCGAGTGTATAAGACGAAATATGAGAGTGGAGGAAGCCAGAGAGGTGGGTTAGGAGAAAACCTGTTGGCACTGTACACTCTGCCTACCCTGCAAGGGATCTGGCATGATAATATAGATAGGTCCGCTTATACTGTCCCACAGCTGGGAAAAGCCTTCTTTCACAAATCAAAATGAGAGTACCCATACCTACCTACTAATTAGACTTTTATTGGGCTATTTCCACATTAAAGGACCAATGGATGAATGTATGTTCTGAAGCAAGAAGTCGCTTAAAATGCATACGATACACACACGCTAACTAAACTGATATCTAGAACACCGCAGTCATTCGACGACGACGATCTTTTCACCTATATAAGTATAAATGAATTGAAACTTTCCTAAAATATGTTCGGAATAAAATCTGGATGAGTCTTGAAAGAAAAATCATGTTGAAAACGTAAAAACTTTTAGAACTTATATTTTCTCAAAAATATTTGTATATTTGCTTTAAGTTTACTTTTTGCCTTTATTTACAACTATTTATAACGAGACCACTTTATATTCAAGTTTTTTGATTTGGGTATTCTCTCTAATTAACTCGGACTCAGGTTTTTAAGTACTTTGCAAAAATCTACCGACCCATACGTACCCGAAAGCAGAAAAACTTGTTATCGAGATTCAAAATTCTTAGCTCTTAATCCAGTTTTAAAAGATCATAATTTCATGACGCTTCTGTTAAGTTTTGTGAGCGTGAATTTGAGCTTAGAATTTCAATTTGGAATTTAGAATTTCGATTTGGAATTTAATCAAACACTAAGATCTAAAACATAAATGAAATTACTTCCTTACTACTAAATTCCATGTGAATTCAAAGACATGTGCCGGGAAATTACAGAGCAATTGGTCGATACTTACTGATCTACTTTCGTGCTGGAATCTCATAAATCACAATGATAACTTATACATAGAACACATACGTCAATCGGCCCATTAGCGGACGCGTTTATTGGGCACAATATTCGCTGATGTCATCGCCGCAGCAACAAACCCTCGGCTCGATCGAGTGGAGTGCACTCAGTGGCCCCGCGCTAATGACCGCGTCATTAGCACGCTTCATTGTCTATGTTCTGTATTCACGTTTTAAAAAATAGAGATAACATTTTGTGAATTTGTATAGGGACTACGGCACGACAGACTCATATTCATTAACATATTACACTGCGTATTAACACTGTGTTAATAACACTACAACAAAAAGCCATAGTCAGCCCATTGAGTTAATATGTACTAGAGAAGACACCTCAACTAATTTTTTGTACAAAAGTTAGAATATGACACGTTCGAGTGTTATATTTTATT
The DNA here is from genome assembly GCA_905147815.2 of Phalera bucephala. Lineage (NCBI taxonomy): Eukaryota > Metazoa > Arthropoda > Insecta > Lepidoptera > Notodontidae > Phalera > Phalera bucephala. The sequence continues at coordinate 11,017,493 of LR990617.1, read as the reverse complement.
TCAAAAATATGCCTTCATGTGCACTGAGATACTGTTTTGACTCGATAGCGTGCGATAAAAAACTATAGCGAATTTTCACTTGAAATAAAAAGTAAGCGACTTTTTGATGATGACGTGTTTCATTTAAATAAAACTATATAAAGTTTGGTAACTAATACCATTAACATCCCTACCCCAAAAATAAACACCCGGAAAATCCGAAATTACATCCTCGTTTTAACGTAAACAAATATTTTTAGGAAAATTTTCATAAAACTTTACAAATGACTTGACAACAAATAAATAAGCATGCATATCTAATTTCAAGTCAACTTGACAAATAAACAACTAAAATTATCTCGTAAGCTACCCAAAAAACTTGCCTAGATTTCATGTCCAGACAGGCCGAAATCTAGGCAATAAATTTTGCCTGCCAACTATTATACATCAATAGAACGAGAATATCATCCTTTACATTTTGTTAGATCATTGTCTAAGGCTACGATGTAGCGTTGGCCCACAAGAAACCGAAAATTAAATCGACTAGTGGCCGCGCACATATATGTATGCAAACGAGTCAACTCGAAAATCATAAGATTTTACTATCCATGAAAACAAAAATATCCCCGGTAAATTTGCGGGCATCAAGGTACGCGCCATTCGTTGTTTGAAGTAACTTTTCTAGTACGTAGTAGGTACATAATAACTCAATGTACAGTGTTCGCATTTCGACGGACAAAATAACGTTTACAGTGTAGTCAGAATTAGGCACTTTTTAAATAATAACTGTATCACAACTTACTTTTTGGTTGATAATAGAAATAAAATAGAAATTAATCTTATACAGCTAAAGCGAAAGCGAAAGTCTTTGACAGTTTGTTGGATTCGTGTCTAGACAAGTACTTACATCTACATGATGCGCAATTTGGTTTTCGAACTGGGCTTTCAACGGATACTGCAATCTTGGCTCTTAAACATACTGCTCGTTATTATACGGATCGGAGGACTTCTGTGATTGCTTGTTTTTTAGACCTTTCAAAGGCTTTTGACCTCGTGTCATACAACAAGTTATGGAGGAAAATGAGGGAAAGAGGTATACCGGATGCTTTGGTAGGAGTCTTTCAATTTTGGTACAGTAACCAGGTAAATAGTGTACGATGGGCTGATGCTTTATCTGATGAGTACAGCTTGGACTGCGGAGTGCGACAGGGGGGTCTTACATCACCCAAACTCTTTAATTTATATATGAATGACCTAATTGTTGGTCTCAGCAACGTACATATCGGCTGTTACATGAACAATGTGTGTTTTAATAACCTGAGATATGCAGATGATATGGTTCTGCTGGCACCAACAATTGGGGCTCTCAGGAAATTATTGCTTATCTGCCAGAAATACGCCCTGAGTCATGGATTGTTATGCAATGTCAACAAAAGTGAATATTTGGTCTTTAAGGCCGTTGGAAAAAACTCGGATACGCTTCCACCCGTTACTCTAAATGGCGTACAACTAAAAAGGGTCAGTGCCTATAAGTATCTAGGGCATTACGTCACCGACGACCTTAGGGATCAAGTAGACATTGAGCGGGAGCGCAGGGCATTGGCGGTGAGATGTAATATGCTGGCACGCAGGTTTGCTCGATGTGGTGGGGGGGTCAAAATCACCTTGTTCAAGGCATTTTGTCAGACCCTCTACACCGGGAGTCTGTGGGTTAGCTGGACATTGAAATCGCTAAATGTCCTGCGCGTACAATACAATAATTATTTTAGGATACTGATGGGGTTGCCGCGATGTTGCAGTGCATTAGCTATGTTCGCTGAAGCGAGGGTAGGTTTTGATGCTATCTGGAGAAAACGAACTTCGTCCTTATTGAATCGCATTCGTAGCAGCAATAATAGTATTTTAAAAGTAATAGTTGAACAATACGACTCCTTTATAGTGGGCAGGTTAGTAAAGAGGGTGAACTCTCCACTCATCACATATATAAATTAGAGGACGGCCATATACAAGCTGAACTGATTAGGTAAGGGTATCTGATTTGGATTTATATTTGTATTGTGATAATAGATTCTATATCTAATTGTAATTGTATGTTCCTTACTGGGCTGGAAGCGAAAGAAAAACTTAGAATGACCCAGTAGCCTTACTTTTGCTAGGCTGGTGGTAAGAGTCCACCAAAGGCAGTAACGTCGTCCAATCAACGACCAGAAAAGGTAAATTCGAAAAACCCTATACCAACCCGCCAGCGTGGTATAGTAGGCCAAAACCCTCCTAATATGATAAGGCACCTAAACCAAAGGCCCCGGTAGTCCCGCTGTCCGCTGCCACGGTAGCGGTCGCGGTAACAGCGGGGCAGGGGGTGCGAAGAATCTCCGGGCTACGACAAAAGGCTACCAAAAACACCTGACCCTGGCTACGTACAATGGACGCTCTCTACGGCTGGAGCAACACCTCACTGAACTCGAGGTAGAACTAGGTCGCATAAACTGGCACATATTGGGGTTATCCGAAGTCCGAAGACAGGGCGAGGACACGATAACCCTTGAGTCAGGCCACCTGTTCTACTTTCGGGAAGGTGATCGGCCCTCTCAGGGCGGTGTCGGTTTCCTGGTCAACAAAGCTCTCACTAACAACGTTGTGGAAGCCAGCAGTATTTCGACACGGGTAGCGTACCTCATATTTAAAATCACCGACAGATACACCCTGAAGGTGGTACAGGTATATGCGCCGACTTCGACATACTGCGACGACATAGCCGAAGCCATGTATGAAGACATAGCCAAGGCATTACATGGCACCACCAAGGCTCACTACAACGTTGTTATGGGGGACTTCAATGCCAAAGTGGGAGTACAAGAACGCGGCGAAACGATAATCGGACCCCACGGCGTGGGGCGCCGAAACCACAGGGGGCAGATGCTGGTCAACTTTCTGGAGTCGCAGGGGCTCTTCTTGATGAATTCGTTTTTTAAGAAGAAGCTTAATAGAAAGTGGACATGGCGAAGCCCCGACACTGTGACGAGGAACGAGATAGACTTCATCATGACTGACAGGAAGTCTATGTTTAGAGACGTCTCCGTGATCAACAGGTTTAATACCGGCAGCGATCACCGACTTGTCCGAGGCGCTCTAAATATGAACTTCAAGGCCGAAAGGCATCGCATGATGAGGTCTACTCTCAGACCTACTGCGCCTCAAATAGCTTTAGGGTCCAAAAAGTTCCAACTGGAGCTTCAAAATCGTTTCGACCTGCTGGAAACCGAAGGCAATGTTGACGAGGAAACCGACACAGTGGTCAAAACGCTAAAGGATGTATCCCGAAGGGTGTTCCCCGGCAAAAGCGGTAACAGAGAGTCTAAACTCTCGCTCGAGACTCTTGAACTATTGAGGCAGAGACGGGAAATGTCATCCACGCAGGCGTCTTCGCCGGATGGGAGGAACCTCTACCGGAAGATACGGAAACTGGTGCGACGTGACCTCCGATGTTCCAAGACCCGCACTATCGCGGCTGCGATTGAACAGAACAGAGGCACCAAAGTCTTCGCTCGCCAGCTAGGTAGATCCCATCTGATGAAAATTAATACTGCGGGTGGCAAAACCGTAACCTCCAAGTTCGAGATACTCGAGGAAATCGAGAGTTTCTACAAAGACCTGTACGCATCACGGATGATTAAACCCACGAGACCCAGCGCTGACGACCACAGAGCCCCACTCATACGCCACCACACTGAAGACATACCTGATGTCAACCAGGACGAGGTCAGAGTGGCTCTCGAGGAACTCAAAAACAATAAGTCGCCAGGCGATGACGGAATCACCACTGAGCTCTTAAAAACAGGCGGGACTCCAATCCTGAAAAAGCTAGCGAGCCTCTTTAATTCCGTCATCCACCAGGGCTTAACACCTCAAGCGTGGAGCGGGAGTGCGGTGGTTCTGTTCTTCAAAAAAGGTGACAAAACCTTGCTGAAGAACTACAGACCCATCTCACTCCTGAGCCACGTCTACAAGTTGTTCTCGAGAGTACTCACAAACCGCCTCGCCAGAAGACTTGACGAGTTCCAGCCACCGGAACAAGCCGGGTTTCGAAAAGGCTACAGCACCGTTGACCACATCCATACTGTTCGGCAGATTGTACAGAAGACCGAAGAGTACAATCAGCCGCTGTGTATGGCTTTCGTGGACTACGAGAAAGCCTTCGACACCATCGAAACCTGGGCGGTTTTGGATGCTCTGCAGCGATGTGGCATCGATTGGCGCTATATCGAGGTGTTGAGATGTCTGTATGATACCGCCACAATGACCGTCCAGCTCCAGGACCAAAAGACCAACCCGATCAAGCTGCGTCGAGGAGTAAGACAGGGGGATGTAATATCCCCCAAGCTCTTCACCAATGCACTCGAAGACGTCTTCAAGACGCTGGACTGGACTGGGCGGGGAATTAACATCAACGGCGAATACATCTCACACCTTCGGTTTGCCGATGATATCGTCATCGTGGCAGAGTCACTGGAACAGTTAAGCGAAATGCTGCATAGCCTAAATGGAGCCTCTCGAGGTGTCGGTCTCGGCATGAACTTGGATAAAACCAAGATCATGTTTAATGAACATGTCACGCCGGGACCGATCTACGTCGATGGTTCGATGTTCGAAGTTGTTCGGGAATATATCTACCTTGGACAAGTTGTTCAATTTGGTAGAAACAACTTCGAGAAAGAAATCAACCGCAGGATCCAATTAGGTTAGGCAGCATTTCGCAAACTACGTCACGTTTTCTCTTCGCCTATACCGCAATGCCTGAATACTAAAGTCTATAACCAATGCGTCCTACCTGTTATGACTTACGGGGCCGAGACGTGGCCACTCACAGCAGGACTAGTTCACAAATTCAAAGTCGCACAGCGGGCTATGGAGCGAGCTATGCTCGGCGTCACTTTGAAGGATAAAATTCGTAACGAGGTAATCCGACAAAGAACCAAAGTTACCGACATAGCTCACAGACTCAGTAAGCTAAAGTGGCAATGGGCTGGTCACATCTGCAGAAGGACCGACGGCCGATGGAGCAAGCATGTCCTAGAGTGGAGACCGCGACTTGGTAAGCGTAAGGTAGGACGGCCCCCAGCTAGATGGACCGACGACCTCAAAAAGGTCGCTGGGACAGAATGGATGCGGAAGGCGGAGGACCGTGCGCAATGGCGCGTGTTAGGAGAGGCCTATGTCCAGTAGTGGACTGCAATAGGCTGATTGATTGATTAATTGTATGTTGCTAACACTTAGATCTTAAGCCTACTAACCGATAATGAACCATATTGTTGTCTGATAAAAATTAAATTAATTAAATTATGTCAAGACAAATGTGAAAAGTCCACAATACTTAATTTACAATTTTCATTACTCAAATAATCTTAAGTATAATCATTATTAATATCTATATCTATACATACATACATATAATAAAACTGTAAGGAAGTCGTGTCTGTACATGGAATATTTTTAGGAAATAACAACCCAGGGGTAGCCTTCTATCGACGTAGAAGCCAATTCTACAATTTTTGGATTTCGTGTCTGTTTGTCTGTCTGTCGGAGGGTATGAACCGTCATCACGCTGAAACTATTGGGCGGATTTTGATAAAACTTTCCATGTGGGTACCTCAAAATGTTGGCTAACATATTGTATAGTATTTATCTGGGAAATTTAAAAGGTTTTTCCAGAAAAGACGAAAATAAGCGAAAAATTGTATTTCTAAAAAGAAACTTTACTCCAAACCTGTTTGATGGACTTCAATAAAATTTTGTACAATTATAACCTGTACAAAAGGTCACAACTCTGTGTACGTATATTTTCGAAAAACTTAACAGTTTTTGAGGAAAGAGAAAAAAGTCGATTTTGATTTATCATTCATTGTTCCAAAACTACTTTTCAGATGTCAGTGAAACTTAGCATAGAGATATTTCATATGACAGAAAACATAGTTAATATTTACGTTTTCAGGAAATCTAACAATTTATAGGGAAAAGTAAAGCATCTATATCTCTACATACTACATATAATAAAACTGTAAGAAAATCATGTCTGTGTATATTTTTTGGAAATAACGCACGGATATCATTTTATTGATATGGAAACCAAATCTAAATATTTGGCTTTCGTGTCTGTTTGCCTATCTGTCTAGTTGTCCAAGGGTATAAACCATCATAACGCAAAAACTACCAGGCGGATTTTGATAAAACTTTGCACGCGAATATCTTAAAATGTTGGATATGTTATCCAACATTTTAAGATATTTATTTAATATTGAATTGTATTTATACCGGAAAACAAAAGATTTTTTCAGAAAATACAAAAATAAGCAAAACATTGAATTTCTAAAAAGACATTTTACCCCATACCTATTTAATGAATTTCAATGAATTGTGATTCTTAGTACAGTCTATAAATGGGTAGTTTTAGCCTGTACTAAGAATCACAACTCTGTATACGTATATTTTAGAGAAATGTAACAGTTTCTGAGGAAAGAAAAAAAGAGTCGATTTTGATAAATCATTCATTGTTCCAAAACAACTTAAGCTACTACATTGTCGCGGGATATTCCGCAAAACTTTATAACTGTTTGTCCCGAACTGCAATGTTACGATGTAAACTATGTGATTTTGCCTACCCATGAATTCCTCCATGAATTGATATTGGACTCTGGATCGTCTCCTCACAAAAAAAACTATGCAGTAGTTAAATGCACTCCCTGGAAAGAATTGGAACAAATCATAAAATATATTCACACACGGTTCTTCCGGGATAGCCGTTATTTCTTCATACTAATATGGCAGAATGGATATGTCAGTCGCGCTTTCATGCCAAAACTACTGAACTGATTTAAATGAAATTTGGTACACAGATAGTCTAGAGCCTGATAAAGGACATAGGCTACTTTTTAATGCGAAAAAAGGGTTGTTACGGGTTGAAAGGGGGGCGATGAAAAGTTGTATGGAAGTATCGTCATTTTTAGAGCTTAAAACATATTTTTTGGCCTTTGATTCGATATAAATAAATATGACATTCAAAGTTTGTAAAAGTTTAACCCTCAAGGGTGTAAAATAATAATAGGGAATAGGGTATGAAAGTTTGTATGGAAATATGTAAGGTTTATGTAAATGTTTTTTTAAGAATTCGACAAGAGACAAAATATTAAATGCTACCCAAAGACACTATTCCACGCGGACGAAGTCGCGAGCACATCTGGTCTAAAATAAAGTCATATACTACACAATTTATTGTTTAAATACACTTCGTAAAATCAACTTTATTTTAATAAATACAAAAAATATTTTTTAATATGTCGATAATTTATGTCGATTGATTTAGTTCTTCTACACTATAGTTTTTTTCATATAGGATGGATAGTGACAGTCCTAATTGCCAAACGAAATTATACTTTATTCAATGGCATTAAGAGGCGTACCCGTTTCTATACTTATGGTTTTATTCCTTAACACCATTGAATTAAATATTAATTTCGTTAGGCAATTAGAACTGGCACTATGTCATATGGCATACTACTTTGGGGATGCTCTGCAGAACTTAATACCATCTTTGTTCTCCAGAAAAGGGCAATTAAGGAAGGGCAGAAAAGGAAAATTGTTAAAGCAATTTACAATTTGGCCCCGAGAGCTTCTCTTAAGGAAAAGTTTAGAGAGATAAATATTCTAACTGTTGCATCAATTTCACAATTTATACATGAAAATCCGTATATGTAAAAAAAAATATCAGTAATTTTGGAAAATATAGCGACATTCATCATGTAAATACACGGAACAAAGATGATCTTATTGTATATTCCACTCGTCTCCACAGAATTAGTAATTCTTTCATGGGGCAATGTATACGCTTCTACAACAAATTACCCATAGATATCCGAAACATGCCTATCAATAAGTTTAAAAAGGCAATTAAAACTAGACTCTGTAAGAAAGGGTATTATAAAATTTCGGATTATCTTGACGATAAAACAGATTGGGTTTGAGCAGCTCCTCAATCAGCAACATTTATAAATGATGTATAATACAATTTTTAAAAAACAAAAACATGGTTATCGGAAAGGCCAAACATATTAAATTAAAAGACTAGCCCGCTGAGTTTCTCGCCGGATCTTCTCAGTGGAGGCCGCGTTCCGATCCGGTGGTAGATGTAAAAAACGTAATATATTTGACGTTTGTAAGTGCTTATGTATTGGCCTATACAAATAAATGATTTTTGACTTTGACTTTGACTACCCATCCTATGTGAAAAATAATATAGTCGTCTTAAGCTGGCAGCATTTTTTTTGGTTTTGACATTTGCACCTGTTAAATTGTCCATGGATTTGTGAACAGGATTATAGTTAACACAATCGCGCGGCATTGAACAAGAAAGGTGGCATGAAATAAAGCAGCATGAGTAAATACACAGTTTCATAGTCGCGCTGTATTCTATGAATAGTAATAAAGTTTTTCATATATCAAACAACCCCTTTAAAAATAAACAGCTCTGCTTTTATATCATGTTATAAATCAGATCTATAACTCCTACATCACCTCATAAAGAACAATAAATAGCCTACTACTAAAACTCTGAAACCCTGTGTGCATTAACTCCCAATCAGCGGCCCTACAATTCGCTATCTTGCACATAAAGGATCCGCTAGTACGTCATAAATGTGGAACAAAGTTCCCAGACGGTGATAACGCCTCTATCAACTGTATACATTGCCAAGATAGTCTAACGACTTTCCGATCCCTTGGAAGGAGCTTAACATGCTCTGCACACGTTTGCTCCTAAGCTTGAAGACTTTACGTGTGACGTTTGATTTTAAAAATGTTGACTGTTTATTTTAGTACATACTATCTATCTATATCATTACGCCAGTTCCCCCACGGGGTATACAGAGAGTACAGAGTTCCTACTGGTTCTTTCTATACAGACCTCTTCGGCTTTCTCCACTCTCATAGTTCGTCTCATACACGCGTGCCGGTTACGGAGACTCTTGACTTGTATATACTATTCCGCCCAAAAAAAGAATGTAGAAATGATTTACCACTATATTGTGACGTATTATCAAAAAAAAACAATTTAAAATAAAGATCCGTGGCGTGCAGGCAATAACCCGTAGAAAATCACAGATACAGTTGACCGCTTAAACATTTTTTTTTAAATATCGACCGGTCCTATGATAAAGTAAATGTATATAATACCTATATGTGACATTTTTTTTCTAATATTGTCATAAACATCTGTATTAAGTAAAATAAATATCTATGTTATAAAGCAAACCTGTTTTTTTCTACTTTCGCTGTCATTGATATTCAAATTTCAACAGTATCTGTACTCGACGCGTTACAATCAAACATTATTTGCTAGACTCATCCTAACCGTTTAACAGCCCGGTCAATAACACAGCAAATAGTTATTTAATGAATGTGTCGCCATCTAATAACATCGCATAGAAAAAGTGCGTCTATATTGCCAAGTATTTGGGTCATTGTATCTTGCAGACTACAACGACTTGGAGTACATTGTCTTTATCTATCTATCTATATCATCCCTCGCGAGTATGCAGACAGTACAACCGACAGGTTCTTTTCTTACAGACCTCTCTCGCTTTCTCCATTCTCATACTTCGTCTCATACAAGCTCGCCGGTTACGGAGACTCTTGACATGCATTTTAAATAAAACACAGTATATTTGGTCATGGTAAGATAGTCTAGGTTTTTCCGAGCAGGTACTTTGTCAAGGTTTTGTAATTCTTTCTTCGCGCCATTCTTGCTATATGCCCGTACCACCGGAGCATACTCTTTTCCCCCACTCCATACAAGCTGGAGTCCCACAAGGCTCAGCTCTCTCGCCCCTCCTATTCAGCCTTTAAACGAACGATATTCCTCGTTCGAGTAAGGTACATCTAGCCCTATTCGCGGATATGTCTCGCCTATGTCTCGCATAATTATAAGGCTTTCATCACCAGCAAACTTCAGGCCGCCGGCATACCCTAGGGGATTCGTTCAGGAAGTGGCGTATTGAGGTGAACCCGGATAAGAGCGCTGCGGTGTTCTTCTTCAAAGGTTCCACCCTGCGTCCCTACCTGCGCCACCCCAGAAGTAATCTCGGTCAAGTGACCATGTTCGACCAACCTATTCCCAGGGTCAAACAGGTCAAATATCTAGAGGTCTCCTTAAACAATACCATGTCCTTTGGACCGCAACATCAAGCAAGTCCGTAACCGAGCAGTCTTTGTGTTCGGCCGTCTTTACCTGATGATCTGCAAACAGAGTAAAATTTCCCTTAGGAATAAGGTAAAACTTTACAAAACTTGTGTACGGCCTATCATGACTTACGTTGGTGAGGTGTTTGGGCACGCCGCCCGCTTTCACATCGATAGACTCCAAACGATTCAATCCCGTTTCCTCCGCAAAGCCGTCGGAGCCCCGTGGTTCATACGGAATGTGGATATCCATTCCGATCTCGGTCTCGAACCTTTTCGCGCCGTTATCAAAAAGGCAACAATCAGATATTTCGCGAACGCGTCCAATTATAGGAATCCGCTAATCGTAGCCGCCGCCGACTACGAACCTTACTCCCCTCCTATCAGCCGCTACCGCCGTCCGCGGCATGTTCTCATCGACTCTCCCGATACCCTTACATCCCTTCTATCGGATACAGATACCGCACACAGGATCAGACACCGACCTCCCGGTGAGGTCGAAGAATCCCTTGCCCGCCGGCCGGTGCAGAGCACCACGACGAGTATATGCCCTCACTCATAGCGACTGCCCAAGCCGAGGCCGTTTATCCTTGAGGCGCCCTTGAGCTAATTGCTTGCCCCCTTGCAGCGCAAGGAGGCAATTCGATCAAAAATTAGAAAAAAGGATATCGGAGTCTCCTGACACAAGTATTTCTAAACACTTATTAGGAAGCTTCAAACTTTGTTGTCTAATGTACCTCCTGTACACAGTTGAAATATTTTTTAAAGCATTCTAGCATGGATTGAATTTATCAGTCGCGAAACAACTGTTTAGATTGGATCAAATCAAGTATTTACTAATAAAATATTTACTAATGAAACTCCACCCGACTACTATAAATCTTAGCATGACTAACAGACTATCTTACCGTCGCTATTTGAACATTGTAAACATCAAAACAAAATACAACGAAATGTTTTATACATTACCCAAAAAAAATACAAATCCAAAAATCAAAATTCACGTTTACAAAATTACTCCGGACATTTGTATTGACAGTACTTACTTATGTAAAGCTACTACAGGTGCTTTTGGGACACTGATCAAAGCATTAGGATGTGACAAACGACATCGAAAAAACACGCCTATGTTCACAGTATAAGGTTCAATATACGTGACATAACATTCTACTTACGAAAATAATTTCACCACTTTGGAGGCTTATTTGCTCAAACTTTCCACCCCAAGGAATTTGTGTAGTTTGCTTAATTTACCTGCAAATCAAATACGAAGCGAATTAAGTGAATTATTACTGTGACTATTCAAAGGACAGATTTCGTTAGGAAAGGATCAGTGAGTGGGGAGTCCTTTTAACAAATTACATGGTCCTATACTCACAACAAAGTCAATCAAATGAATTAGAAATCAAATTGGAATCAATCGGATTGAACAATTACTAAATAACCTTGTGTTTATTCATTACTGTGAAGGCATTCAAACATTTTATTGAGGTGCTCTATCTATCAAGCTAACTCTATCTATCTTTATCATCACGCTTATGAATACAATGAATCAATATTAGGTGGTAAGTTGACTGGGTGTTCTAGTAAGCTAATAAATAACTATAGTCTCACAGTGCGAATAGCGAATCAGGTGTGTGAATAGTACGCCATTGTTATACAGACTACCATTACACGGTCATTTCACAAAGATATCGCAATTCCTTCCGGTTTGACTTGATTTGTATTGTTTAGATTTTCTTTCTCATGCTCAGATGACGTTACTCTGGTGGAGTCTATGGCCATTATCAAGTACCTGGAAGACACTAGGCCGGAGCCATCTCTTCAACCTGGCACGCCGCTACTCAGAGCCCGTATGTGGGAAATTGTAGAGGTAGTTTTTTTAATCTTAAGTAAATATAAAGTATTAAAAGAATTAAATTAGATATACTGTAATATACAAATTTTAAAACAAAACTATAAACAATGACAGAGATACTTTTCTGCATAAGGTTGGCATGTCAGTGTGTAATAAAGCACACACGCGCACTTTTAATTCACACTGTGCTTTTACCAAGATCAATCAGTTTTAGTAACATCTACGACCTATCAATTTTTATTATTATCTTCATTGCTCTCTTTAGTATCTTCTCTATTTAAGGCGCCATCACAGCAACCAAGATGAACGTTTCTTTATCAATACGCATTTTACATACATTTATTCCAAAGCGGTTTTGTCGCTAACAAAGAAATTTTCAAAGTCAGCATCCATTTATGTAGACAAGTAACAATCATACTCAAATTATAACCCACGCATTAATTTTTAAAAGCTCAGGCCGTTCATATAAATTGCGATAAAATGGTCAATAAATCGCAAATTTATTAGGCCCCTGTCTAAAACACATTACGAGAAAGTACCCAACGACGTTAATTCCACAAAATTTTCACCAAATTACTGATCCCAGTAAAGGATTTCATCATTAACGACCACCCACGGGCGGGGTGAATTCTCTTTCGATAATTGAACACTTAACGTGGCACGTTACGATAACTTCATGAAATGATCCTTGAATTGGTACTCCCAAGAAACACAGAATCATCATCGTCAGCCGAAAATCGTCCACTACAGGACCAAGGCCTCCCCCAAAGATCACCACGACGACAGGCTTCATGCTGTACGCATCTAACTTTTGCCTGTGACCTTCACCAGGTCATCGCTCCACCTTGTGAGGAGCCTGCCCACTCCACGTCTGTCAGTATGAGGTCGCCACTCAAGAACCTTGCCGCAACGGCGGTCAGTTCTACGAGCAATATGCCCGGTCCACTACCACTTAAATTTGGAAATTCTGACGTCTATATTGGTGACTTTGGTGCTCCTGCAGGTCCCATTGATTTGATCTCGCAGGGAAACTCTGAGCATAGTTCTTTCCACACACAAATAATTTCAAGAAGTTATAGTAACGTGTTTATATCGAATAAGGGCCCGGAAACGGCATTTTCCTCTAAATTCTACTAATTCGTTGCCGTGTAATCAATTACCGATCAATGAAAACCTATTTGAGCATAGCTTTTCTATAGTTAGATTAAGAGCTATTTTTAAATGTTTTTGGCTTTTGTGCTGCCATCATGCTTCCGAAGTAGAATTATTAAACCTGGCCATGCAGTCTCGACTTAGTAGATAATGATCAGAATCTTACCGATTTTGGTCAATAGGTCCTTACGAATTATTAACTTTTAACTGAAAAATCAAATCTATCTAATCTATGTATAGAATAATTTGTATCTATCTATCTAGTAATAAAAAGTTTCTTAACTTACCCATATTTATTACTTTAATCACTTTATTTCTCCTAGACGGTTGTGTCAGGCATCCAGCCACTGCAGAACCTCGGGTTGAAGAAACACTTCGACACAGAGCAGCAGTATCAGAAGTTCACGGTACACTGGACGACGCGGGGCCTGGAGACCCTTGAGACTCTGCTGCAGAACTCCTGTGGAAAATACTGCATTGGAGATCAACTTACACTCGCTGACATTTGTCTTGTGCCACAACTGTATAATGCAGTGACTAGGTAATTAATTAAAAATACAGCATTTTATAGCACGCACTGTTACAGCCCCAATTCCCAAATCTATATTGCTTAATTGTAGTTCCTATATTCATACCAATTCTGTAAATACCAATCAGCAATGTATGCCTTCATAAACCTCGGATTTTGAACAAACATCAGCCATTTGGTTACTAGTCTAATTGCTGCCCAACTACGGACTTGGTTTCTGGCTATGAACACTAAACTACCAAAGGCGTCTAAATTCGGCAAAGACCTTCAGGAGGTCTCGCGTATGAGCGACAATGTACCGTGTTACCAGTGGTATTTAAACTGTGAGGGTTGTAAAATAATAATTAAATAGTGTTGCGTAAAACCATTGCTTTTTTTATAACAACAAAGTGCCCAGACCTAACAGTACGTAATTAAAAATATAACAGTTGATGTAAACATGGTGTGGTGCTTAGACTAATCTAATATCTGACTATGTAACATATTACATCTCCAATTTATGGTAGCGGACGGTATTAATAAATCATAGTTCAAGGATGTGAAAATGATTGCAATGTACTTGTTGGGTTTAAAACACAACTTGAAGGAACTTAGTTTCTTCTGGACAGAGGAGTAGTTTGGTTCGCGTAATCTAGTGGGCAAACAGCAAGGTGGCCGTCATGGTACGTTCCTAGTAAAGTTCCAAATCATTTTGTGGGTAAAGGAATGGTGAACCTTTCGTCTGTATCAAGTTTTTAAAGAAGCATCTATCGGCATGCCTGCACACGAGCTCAACTTGAGTGATTAAAATACTTAATTCTAGACAACAAACATAAATAACATTAACATTTTATACAGCTATCTTAACATTAACAGTTTATTTAAATGAAAGAAAAAAATCGTGCGAAACTATTTCGTGTAATCTGTTTTTAAATGCCACCGACAACAACCCGTTTACTTTGTAACTATGACCTTTTTATGTAAATAAAAAAATATTTCAATCAAGTGTAACTTTAAAAAAAGGAAAACTAAATGCCTCAAGTAAAAGCTTTGCCCTTTTATTGGGTCCCTCTCGATTTTAAATGACATCGCGGTAGGCCCACACGAATATGGTAGGACTCCAGATATCGTAATAAAAAAACACTAGCGGCTTTACGTGTTAGAGAAGTTATAATAATAATATTAGCCCTGTTAAGAAACTGTCCCACCGTCGGGCACGGGCCGCCTCTCAAACTGAGAGGCTTTAGGCAATAGTCCACCACGGCTGGCCCAGTGCGGGTTGGCGAACTTCACACACCTTCGTGGAACTCTTAGGCATGCAGGTTTCCTCACGATGTTTTCCTTCACCGTTAAAGCAGGTGATAGTTAATTCTTACTATGACGGACGATTTAGCGCAGTGGTTAAGCTTAAGCCGCTCCACCCACTGGGTCTAATAGTCGCAGATTCGATACCCGCACGGAACAAATCTTTTTGTGATCCACAATTATTAATGTTTCGGTCTGGGTATTTATGTATGTGAATTCTCATGTTTGTAAACGCACTGACGACGCAGGAATAAATCCTAGTGGGGGCTACGTTTTAACTAATAAAAAAAAAAACAAAAAGAATACGCATATGCTTTCGAAAAGACAGAGGTGCGTGTCTGGGTTTGAACCCGAGACTTCTGACTTTGCAGTCCAACGGTCTAACCGCTAGGCTATCACTGCTATTTGAGACTGTTACCTGAAACACTGTTAGAGAAGTTACCTGAAACCAAAAATGGCTCGCCACTTGATTGCGGAGTTAGCGGGGATTTTTGTGTTTTCGTAGATAATAAAATCTTATATGTCTCGCGTTGCTAAAAAAAAACAGTATCTCATTGCCATGAAGATATATTTTTGAAATAAAACTTAGCACTCGAATGTGTCACGTTGCGTCAAGCAACGGGCACAAAGGGAGCTAGTGCGGATACTGTATCAAATAAATCGGTTAATATATTTCCTTTTAGCGAAATCATATGAATTTATTATATTTACATATAATACGTGACTCTATCCTTCGCTTAAGTTTTAATTGTATACCTATTACGACAAGTAACGATCGCACAATTAAGTCTTTCGATAAAAAGGTTTAGTTATGTTATATTGCATTTAACTGCGTGGAGCCGTTCGTGTACGTTATGGCCGATTTCAATATTCAACTTTAGGATAGATTCGATAACTGTGGGAAGAATAATGACAGATTCTCTATACAAAATACATCAAAGTTCTATACGTAGTACGCTTGTGAGGTGTTCGGGCTCGCCGCCTGCTCTCATATCGACTCCAAACGGTTCAATCCCGTTTCATCCGCAAAGCCGTCAAAGCCCCGTGGTTCATACATCGATCTTCATTCCGATCTCGGTCTCGAACTTATTTGCGCCTTTATTAAAAAGGGGACAACCCGATATTTTGCAAACGCGTCCAATCATAGTAATCCGCTAATCGTAGCCGCCGCCGACTACCAACCCAACTCCCCCCTATTAACCGCTACCGCCGTCCGCGGCATGTTCTCACCGACCCTTCCGATACCCTTACATCCCTTCTTTCGGATACAGATACCGCACACAGGATCAGACACCGACCTCGCCGGCGAGGTCGAAGAATCACTTGCCCGCTGGCCGGTGCAGAGCACCACGGCGAGACACCTAGTATACGCCCTCCGAGGCCGTTCCTCCTTGAAGCGCCCTTGAGCTAGTTGCCCCCTTGCCCTTCTGGCTCGAGCGTAGTGGTTGCACACTCGCCCTCTTGTCCGGTGAAGCTGTAAAGGCCCCGCGGCCTACAGCGTAGATCATTCACACACACACAAATCTATCCGTAGTAGACAAATCTATCCTTGAGTTGAATATTGAAATCGGCCATTGTTATATAAAATCTGAGGTGTATGCACTTTGACTTTTGCTAACAAAAAAAAAATGTCGAAGTGTCTTGTGATAATAACATAATTTTTTCAAAGCATATAATAGTGTATCTGAGTTCTTGAGTAATATATGTCACATCGTGTAGAATGCCTTGCCCAATCTCCGTCGTGTCCCATTGATTTGCTATCCTTGCCTAATAATATTTCGTTCTTACTCTACGTAAAAAACCCGTTACCGTGTGCCCATACAAACAAACATCATAGATAATTTGAATACCACCGATCACACGATCTCATCAGGTACAAAAACAAACATTTTACCGAAGTAATTCCAGTTTTGTCTGAAGTGTTTGTATTTCATTTCGTAACTCGTTTCGAAGTACTGATATCGGTTCGCAGATATTAAACTTGACATAATAATTTTAAATTGAAAAATTGCTTTACCCTTATAAAAGAGATAACAACGGAACATTCTGAACTTTCCAGACTATCGCCAGATTTACACTTAGTGAAATGTGAACAGATAGCATGTCCTTTGATGTTTTTTTTGTCCTGCATTCTATGCTATGACTTGTTTAAAACGTATTCATAAATTGACTTGAAGGAAACGATGAAATAAAACAAAAGCAAAATGAATAGGTAACCCATAAAACCATTTTTTATTTTTATTAAATCATACCTTCCTAACAAGAGAAACAAAAATTCTTCTGTTTTATTAATAATACGATATGACGGTAATAAATCTTTTACGTGACTTCTGACTTGTGTTAGTATATAGTATCCTGTATACAAGTTGTAACGTAAATAACACAAGACCTTAGACACCCCAATTAAATTATTACTTTACAAATTCAATACGAAAACCAAACTTTTAAAAGTTAATACCACTTTTTAAGCACTTCAATATTCCAATTACCTATGAAACCTGTACATGTATGTGAGCATATTGAGGAATATATTTTAGAAATGCGTTTAAAATATTGATTTGAATTATGTATTACTTTGTTTGATATAGCGGAATGAAGGAGAAGCAGCAATTTTTTGCAAATTTAAAAAAGTAATTTAAGATACATTCAATAATTTCAATTCAATTTCATAGTTGAAATCAATTCAGTTTCCGATTTAAAACTTTTAGGTCTTACGTTTATTATGTTACATGCTGTATGTAAATTTTTATTTAAGGCTTGAATATCACCTAAATATAGCATTTACCAACGATATAAATATTAAGCTTGTACAGTTATATATATATGTTATATATTATTATTAAAAGTTTTTTTTCTTCCTTTTCAGACTCAAGCTGGATATCACCAAGTACCCAACAGTTTCAAAACTATACGAAACATTGCTGAAAGAGAAAGTTTTTGTTGAAACACACCCGAAAATCGTTAAATAAAATAATAAAATACTGTATGGTAAATGTTTTCGAAAGCTTATTTTATTTTACCTTCAAATAACGTCACTATTCATCAAATGGAAACTTTATTATTTTTTTACAAGAAGATAGGATTTTTAAACAACTAAAAAGTTAAGAAAAATTAAATACGATTATTTACTACTTAAAAGCTAGGTATAAAACAAAACAAAAAATAAATAAATAAAATAAGGCAAAACTATGTAAGTCAAGAGTCTCCGTAACCGGCGAGCGTGTATGAGACGAACTATGAGAGTGGAGGAAGCCAGAGAGGTATGTAAGGAAAGAACCTGTTGGAGCTCTGTACTCTCTGCCTACCCCGCAAGGGATCTGGCGTGATGTTATAGAGAGAGAGAGAGGGAGAGAGAGAGAAGGAAAACTATGTACAGAGTATATACAAAAAAAAAATTTGTGCCAAATCGCTGTCGCTTAGCATGGTGCCCACAAGGCTGGCAGCGTTGCCACGTTGAATGTGTGTGTTGAACTTTTGTGCGAGGTATGAGCTAGCCTGAGCTGGTCACCTGTTACTTCGACAAGCAATTTGGCTACAAACCACTGGGCTCCCAGACGCAGACACGCCGCTAACCTGAAAGAGGTGGAGTCCATGAGAGTTCCAATATTGGCGGATGGTAGGGCCTGCAACCATAGTCCTGATTCCCAGGCGCCGACGGCAATGAGACGGGCACGCTCTGCAGAGTTTTGGGCCGTATTCCGGCGTATGGCCGGCGGCTCATCCTATTGTCTCTGCGAGAAAAGGACTGTGGGTAGGCCAGTGTTAGGGCAATCCTATGACCACTCATTTCGAGCCTCGGTCAAATACGCTAGTTCGATAGTACTAAAGGTAACTAGAATTTTTCGTACAAAAAGAAATGCTGGCAACAAGATACTTGAAATTTTGCGGATTCCCAGGCCGCCTAACCTTACCGGAAGAGAAGCTGAGCCCAGATTCGATCTTCTAAATTTGTATTTAACGTGGCCCATTTTTTAACTTAAAATTCCTAACGATGTTGTCCAATCTTTATAAGAATTCTGGATGCATCTAAAGTGGGCAACATCGTAAGTAATACATAAATTTGGGTACAAAAAGGCATTGTGGATAATCATCATCATCATCGTATGGCGATGTACTTTAATAATAAGACATAAGATTAAAATTTTATGTCAGAGTGAAGGATCTATTGTTTAGCCTCTAGTGTGAGCTGGTGCAGCCCCTCGAATCCTCCGCTAAATTTCCTAGTAGGGCAGTCCTCCACGATGTGCTGGATAGTTTGTACTAAGTCTCCACAGTCACAGTAAGGAGATTTGTACCTTGCGATTTGATTTGATTGACGGATAATGAAAAAACCATATAGGTATTCATTTTGAGTAGGCGATCTGAAACTTCACAGAAATTATGAATTTTATCATCTATGAACGATGGCACTCACTCGGACAAAGACTTCAAATTATTTTTACAGTTCCACGTACAATATATACTCCAGACAATTTTTTTCTTAGGCAAACAGATTTCTTCTCGGATGAACAATATCATCATCATCATCATCATCTCAGCCTATACTTGTCCACTGCTGAACATAGGCCTCCCCAATCGCTTTCCAGCGTAACCGGTCTGATGCCACCTGCATCCAACGACTTCCTGCGATTTTCACAAGATCGTCGGTCCATCTGGCAGGTGGTCGTCCCACGCTGCGCTTGCCAATACGTGGTCTCCACTCTAGAATCTTTCTGCCCCAACGCCCGTCCGATCTTCGCGCTATGTGGCCCGCCCATTGCCACTTCAGCTTGCTAATCTTAACGGCTATGTCGGTGACCTTGGTTCTTCTACGAATCTCTTCATTCCTGATTCGATCACGTAGAGAAACGCCGAGCATAGCTCTCTCCATAGCTCGCTGAGCAACTCTGAGCTTTTTTATGAGACCTATTGTAAGAGACCACGTCTCTGATCCATATATCATCACTGGTAACACACATTGACTAAAAACTTTAGTCTTTAGGCACTGAGGTATTTTGGATGAGAAGATGTTGCGCAGTTTCCCGAACAATATATAAGTATTCAATTACGTTTATTTTAATCTTTGTTTATTTTAATCTCTGTAAATTTTAATCTCACATACAGAGCCAGTTATACAACATGCAACGTAACAAACCTTAGAAGGTTGAATTTCCTGTTTTTAACAAACGTAGCCCCACACAAAAGAATTATTCCTGGATCATTGATGTATTAACACGCCCAGACTGAAACAAATATTTTTATCTAACGCGAGACTACTTGATTCCGATAAGATTTTAAATATGTCACACATAACTAAAATTCCTGTCACTCTTTCCAAAATCGAATCTTCAATCGTAATTAATACGAACTACCTACGAACAAACTTCTTTTTGAACAAAATACGTAGCCTCACACTAAGATTTATTCCTATGTCGTGGGTGCGTTTACAAACATGAAAATTCACATACACAAATACCCAGACCGAAACAAATAATTGTGGGTTACACAAAAAAATTTCCCGTGCGCGAATCAAACCCGCGACTATTAGACACAGTGGGCAGAGCGGCTTAAGCTCTTAACCACTGCGCTAAATCGTTCTTCAAACTCTACGTACTCCACTTTGTCAAGGCGTTTTAAAGCTATTTCGCACTGTTTGTTTCCGTAACGTACAGGTAAAAAACAAGACGGCGATATGAATTGCACTTCTAAAACATATTCCTCAATATGATATCTTAGATAATTAGGATACGAAAGTTTTTAAGCGCCGTAATTTAAAAACTGAAAATTTTAGTTTTCGTATATAATTGTTGTGTATAGCAGTAATCTTATTGGGATATCTGGAGTCTAGCGTTTTTTATGTTACACGTTGTTTACAGGAATAGAATAGGAATAGAATCTATTACCTCGTGGTTCCCGGCTTAGGATATGACCAACCCATCTCATCCTATCGGGTGTCGTACATGGCGACTAAGGGAAAACTAGGGAATGGGCAGCAGCGGTCCCTTAACACTTTTACGACCAAAACTGCGCTCGCCAACCCGCCTGCCAAGCGTGGCGAGTATGGCAAACCCCCCAATAATTATGATAGAAAAACATAAAACCAGGCCCCTAGTCCCCGGCGGTCCTGTTCGTCCTGGCCACGGTAGCAGCCATGGTAACGACAGGACAAGGGGTGCGAAGAATTTCCGGCAGAGATTTGGCTACCACCAATAAAGGAAATTGGCCCTGGTGACATACAACGCACGCACGTTGAGGACAGATGAGAAGCTAGTTGAGCTGGAAGAAGAGATAGACAAGTTGCACTGGGGTATAGTTGGTTTATCAGAGGTCCGAAGAGAGGGCGAGGACACGATAACCTTAAAATCCGGCAACTTGTTCTACTATCGGGAGGGCGAAAAGCGGTCCCAAGGTGGTGTCGGGTTTATTGTCCACAAGTTACTCATAAACAACGTTGTGTCCATTAGTAGTGCGTCGAGCAGGGTAGCGTACCTGATACTCAGAATATCTAAAAGATATTCCCTAAAGATCGTACAGGTCTACGTACCGACCTCGGCACATGTATGAGGACAAAAGCACACTTTACAATAGTTATGGGTGACATTAATGCGCGGCTGGGCAAACGAGGTGATGATGAGATGCAAGTGGGGCAATTTGGATATGGGCAGCGGAAACCCTAGGGGTCAGAGGCGGGCCGAATTTCTGGAAAAAGAGGGACTTTTTATGATGAACTCTTTCTTCCAGAAGCCGCCTCATAGGAAATGGCCCTTGATGAGCCCTAATGGTTGCACAAAAATGAGATAGACTTCATCATGAGCACCAGGCGACAAATATTTAATGATGTCTCCGTGATTCACAGGGTAAAAACCGGCAGTGATCACCGAATGGTCATAGGCTCATTAAATATTAATGTCAAAATGGAAAGATCGCGTCTGATGAAGTCTACGCTTCGACCTTGTAATGCACATATCCAAAACGCCGAGAACTTTCAACTCGAATTGACAAACCATTTCGAATTGCTAAACAGCAGCGCCTCAGTGGACAATATCAACAGCAGGCTGGTAGATACTGTCCATACGGTCGGGTTTTTCAAGCCCCACGTTAAAATTGGGCAAAGCCAGTTGACGAAGCTACAGATGGAGGACGGAAACATTACGTCGAATAGGTCAGCGGTACTCAGGGAGATAGAGGGATTTTATGGCGGGTTATATACCTCAGTATCTGAACCTGTTGTTGACTTGGTAAAAGAGCTAAGCTAACCCGACACTATACTGACGATATCCTGGACATCAACCTGTACGAGATAAGGATGGGTCTAAAACAACTCAAAAACAGCAAAGCGCCGGGAAAAGACGGTATTACCGCAGAGCTTCTGAAAGCGGGCGGAACACCGGTACTTATAGTCCTTCAGAAGCTATTTAATTTCATCTTGCTTGAAGGAAAAACGCCGGCAGCATGGAACAGGGGTGTGGTGGTACTGTTTTTCAAGAAAGATAATACCACCTCTTTGAAGATCTATAGGCCCATCACACTGCTGAGCCATGTTTATAAGTTGTTTTCGAGAATCATCTCGAACGCAGGCTTGATGACTTCCAGTCTCCCGAACAAGCCGGTTTCTAAAAAGGTTTTAGTACCATAGACCACATACATACGCTGCGCCAGATTAATCAGAAGGTGAGTATAATCAGCCACTATGGTTGGCGTTTGTGGACTATGAGAAAGGCTTCGATTCGATCGAGACTTGGGTGGTTCTTAGATCTTTCCAGCGATGCCGTATTGACTATCGATTCATCGAAGTGTTGAAGTGCTTGTATAATAACGCCACGATGTCAGCCCGAATACAGGGGCAGTGCACGAAGGCAATCCCCATAAAAAGAATACATCACTTACCTTCGATTTGCTGACAACATTGTGGTCATGGCGGAGTCGCTGGAAGATCTAGGACAAATGCTCGGTGACCTCAACAGAGTATCTCAACAAGTGGGTCTTAAAATGAACATGGAAAAAACGAAAATAATGATCAATGTCCATTTCGTACCCACCTCACTCACCGTTGGGAACTCTACTCTTGAAGTTGTCGACGAATACAATTACCTGGGACAAGCAGTGCGGTTAGGTAGGTCCAACTTTGAGAGAAAGATCAATCGACGAATCCAACTCGGCTGGGCAGCGTTCGGGAAACTGCGCAACGTCTTCTCATCCAAGATACCTCAGTGCCTCAAAACTAAAGTTTTTAGTCAATGTGTCTTGCCAGTGATGACATACGGATCAGAGACGTGGTGTCTTATAATAGGTCTCATAAAAAAACTCAGAGTTGCTCAGCGAGCTATGGAAAGAGCTATGCTCGGCGTTTCCCTTCGTGATCGAATCAGAAATGAGGAGATTCGTAGAAGAACGAAGGTCACCGACATAGCCCATAGGATTAGTAAGCTGAAGTGGCAATGGGCGGGCCACATAGCGCGAAGATCGGACGGGCGTCGGGGCAGACGGATTCTAGAGTGGAGACCACGTGTTGGCAAGCGCAGCGTGGGACGGCCACCTACCAGATGAACCGACGATCTTGTGAGAATCACAGGAAGTCATTGGATGCAGGTGGCATCGGACCGGCTGCGCTGAAGAGCGATTGGGGAGGCCTGTGTTCAGCAGTGGACAAATATAGGCTGATATGATGACCTCTATTCTGAACTAAATTAGTAACCGCATACAAGCTGTTTCTTATTATGAAACGTCAAAATATCTTTGTCACGCTAACCTTGTCCTAAGTCATAAATCACGAAACTTGAAGTGGCTGCCCATTAGGATATGCCCACAAGCTGCCAAAACTTTTCAACCATTCATACCTACATACACCGAGTGATTTTCTCTTTTCCACTGGAAGGGAGCACGATTTTAAGTACAATAATAACGATAGTGGCGCTCGTAGCGCTGTACGACCGCGGTGTTCTTACCGATTACCAAGGTTAAGCAACGTTCGACTCGGTCGGCCTGAGATGGGTGATCGTTTGTGGCATTAACATATTCGAGCGTCTTCGTGCATCGAAGGGCACGTTAAGCCGTTGGTTCCGGCTACCACTTAATGTGATAGTCGTTAAGCAGGTGGCCACTATCCTGCCTCAATCAATCCGCGCTAGGTCCGCATGGTGGAGTATGACGTAATCTCTCTCACCTCGATTAGTGAGAGATATTATTATAATAACGAAAGAAAGAAGGAACAATTTTACCGTCCCTCACCTCGTGCCCATGTGACACTTACCCAAATGTTATAAATGTCATCAAAAACATTCTGTAGCATATATTTTTATAAATCATAGCCTATGGCCTACTAGCTGTTTCCGAAAATTCGCGTTATTTTCAGGCGTGTACTTCCCACCCTTTAATTATTTTTGAGACAAAAAGTAGCCTATGTTGTTCCCGAAATATGTGTCCTTTCCGAATTTGATCAAAATCTATTCAGCGGTTTGAGCGTAAAAAAGTAACAGACAAACAGGCTGATTATAAAATATATACGTCTTTCGATTATACAATTATAATATGAATGTGTTTTTCTGATATACAAGCTGTAACATAGTAAACGCAAGACTTGAAAGTAGTTTGTTCTAAATCGATAACTGAATTGATTCCAACTATTTTTAATGTATCTTACTTTTTTTTTTACATTTGCAAAAAATGCTTTTACTCCTTCAGTGCGCCATAAAAAACTAAATTTATTCTTGATTCATAGCAATAAGGAGATTACAAATGCATTCCTAACCCGTATTTCTCAAAATGCACACGTACAAGTATCATTGTTAATTGGGGTATAAAAGTGCTTAAAAAAGGGGTAAAAACCTTTAAATTTGGAAATTTGGTTTTCGTTTTGAATTTATGAAGCAATTCTCTAATTGGGGTGTCTGAGGTCTTGCGTTTATTATGTTACACCTTGTATGTAAGCTATAATACTATAAAGTTTCATCAAAATCCGTTTAGTAGTCTTTTCGTGAGAAAGTACCAAACATCCATACTTCTACTCCCACAATCTTTGGCGTTTATCATATTAGTAGGATAGAGTTTACATGCATTTTCCTCGAGTTGCTTTATTTGACTTATGTGTTACGTATATTGTCACTCGTGTATTTTCTATTCTTACAAATATCTAGTTAACAGAAAAACACTTCGACATCCGTACATTCCCTAAGAAGAGACGTATTGCATACATCACATTTTGATGACTATGTTAGGTCACCATGTTATAGGGGGCCAACCCATTGCCATTATGTCGGACTCAATTCCAAACTGGACTGCTACTCAGAACTTTCTATCTCTATATTTATCATCACGCCAGATCCCTTGCGGGGTAGGCAGAGAGTACAGAGTTCCAACAGGTTCTTTCCTTATATACCTCTCTGGCTTCCTCCATTCTCATAGTTCGTCTCATACACGCTCACCGGTTACAGACTCTTGACATGTCCTTTAGATAAGACTCGGTCTATTTGGTCATGGTAAGATAGCCTAGGCCTTTCCCGGTACCTACATCCTATTCAGAATGTTATAATAGAAAAACACCAGCAACTCTTTCTTCGACCAAGGATTCAAAGCCCGTACTTTTGAACGCGAGCCGCACTAGGCGACATCGAAGAATTCAACCCAAGACTTCGTGAATGCCAGCCGCATTATACGTCATTAGACCACCGGAGCACAAACAGTATTTTTATGTTACTTCGCAATGACTGGCGTTTCGTATTAACTATTTATGTATAATTAAACAGATCATCGCTGTAGGACGAGATACCCCCCATGCGTCGTAAGTATTGACTGGTCCAAATGCAAGCGAATACGAATTTGGACTATATGATACCTACTACATAGAAAAGTCTTTAGAATACAACAGAATATAGCAAATCAAATGGGTCACAAAGCAAATTTCAAATGGGCCGAATACTTTATCCAGTTTCAATTAAAATACATTTATATCTTTGTGAAGATAGGTAGTTAATATAGATTAAATTACAATAATATGTTATCTATGTTTTACCTTTAAAAGGTAAATAAGCATACAAGTCATACAATGACATGCATGTTCAGTTATTATAATTATTCTGAGTAATAAACAATATCGTGGTTACAAATTGCAATGTTAACATTTATTATCAGTTATTTTTAGTCAAATAGGAACTTCTGTATAATGTCAGCTAAAGTATGGATATAAACCCAATGATTCAAACATTATTTTATGTTACTTAAGTCATCATTGTAAATGCTGTGTACGTCTGTTATTGATATGCATATAAGACTATATTGTTACCATATATATATAACAAAAGTGTAGTAATATGTATATTGTTGATGTACCAAATAAATAAATAAATCATCATTTAAGAATTCGTCAACAGTATAATAACATTGGCAGACAGGCAGTGATAGCCTAGTGGTTAGACGTTTGGACTGCAAAGTCAAAGGTTTGGGGTTCAACCCAGGCACATACCTCTGTCTTTTCGAAACCAGGTGCGTATTAAAAATTAATTATCACTTGCTTTAACGGTGAAGGAAAACATCGTGAGGAAACCTGCATGCCTAAGAGTTTCTCGAAGGTGTGTGAAGTTCGCCAACCCGCACTGGGCCAGCGTGGTGGACTATGGCCTAAGCCCTCTCAGTTTGAGAGGAGGCCCGTGCCCAACAGTGGGACAGTTTCTTAACAGGGCTAATATTATTATTATTATTATTATAACATTTATCAGTTAGTAAAGTAGTCAATTTTTTTCAAACTTAAAGCATTTTCATTTAATTTATATTTAATGTTTGGTCAAATAGCCAACGGTGGGTGACGGGAGCGCGAGCGCTGAAGCGCTTGTACGCTACGTTCTACGCTACGTGCTACGTTCGGTCGTGACATTTGCCCTACATTTCATATAGATTTTTTAGAATAGATCGTAGGGCAAATACCCGCTAAGATAAAAGTGTGAACATTTCACACACCGTCACGCGTCACGCCAATAGAAGCACCAAGAACATTTCAAATATCATTTATAACCAAATGCGACATAAAGAGCTTTCTTCGAACAAGTCACTTAGTGGAACTACGTCGCCGTCTTAAATCGTTGAATTACGACTTGTCCTGAATATTTAGGTCGCAGCTGCACATTAGATACATTATGCTTCGCTAGCGCTAACAACGCCATCCATTATTTCCGCGAAATTCGTTTCCAATTGTATCATATTTACAAGCTTTTATTTAATGTCCATATGTATGTCTGTCTTTCCATTTCAAATCTTGTGATCAATTTTTCAAGCACTTTCGGGTATCCGATTGAGCTGAAATTTGGCATACGTATGTAAGTTCGACGACAATGCAATAATATGGTACCATGGAGCTGGTCTGATGATGAAGCTGAATGGTGGCCAATGGAACCACCCAATTACTCAATATAACCCCGCCGTGTTTGAGATCGTAGGATTTGTTTGGCGAGTACTTTAGAATCGGACTCTTAGTGTCCAGGGTCTGATGATGAAGCTGGGAGGAAGCCATAGGAACTTTTAACTAAGCAAGACATCTTCGTTGTGTTAATGCTATAGAAGCTTGTTTTTAAAAAGGTCTTTTTAAATCAAAATTATTTAATTTGCAATGCATGTTCAGGTCAAATCACGCAAGGTGAATTAAAACTGCTGTTTATCCTACAGAATTTAAATTTGACGTTTGTGTTTAGTTTCGATGGCAATATGATGACAATGCTTTTAAATGGTAAACATGAGCTGATTTCACATCCAGGATCGGCGCCAGACGAAGGGACTCCTCAACGGCCATCAGCATAGACTTGAAATTTTGTATACACATTTAAGTTTAATTGGCCGTCGTTGTACCAATACCTAGCCTATTATAAAAGCTTGTTTTTAAAAATGTTCTTACATATTTGAATTCAGAAGATAAAAGAGTAGTATTTGTAACTTAAAAGTAGCATACGTAATGCTAGTAAACGATAAAATTCTCTTTCAATACAGCGGTAATTATACTGTAATGAACTTGATAGGGCGACAGCTTGGTGGTATAATAATTAGAGCATAAGCCACTCTGCTTACTACCTGGATCGATAAGTCCTGAGTTTGATCCCCGCACAAATCGTTAGGTGACCTACAATTGTTTATTTTGGTCAAGATAGTGGTATATTTGTAATTTTATATTTGATAATGCATCCACTGTACAAGAATACCATCCAGTGTAATGTCTCAACCTTAATTTAAAATTCCTAATAAGAACAACGACGTAGGGTCATGACACACAGCACGTTCTGAGGATGCAAAGTGGAACCAACCCACCGCCGATAGTCGGAAGGAGTGAAGAGAGATCGATCCAACCAAATGACTGTATCGTTAAGAATTAAAATAAGTTGATCTGTTTCAGTTTATTAGTTCAGTTGATCGGAGTGGAGAGACAAGATGGCACGTTTCCAGCACGTGGCCGCTCATAACCACTGCACATAAATAAATATCCCAAAAGAGGCAAGGCTTCAGAGAACCATGCTACGATGATACTCTAGAACACACACGAGCCGGCCGCTCGAGGACAATGGTTGGCGTAAATCGGGTTTGTCCTCGGGCGGCGTGTATGTGAACTAATCGAATATACTATCGTTATATATAGCTTTGTCTCCTTTGTAGCATGATGCGTGAAAAAATTGGCAACAGGTAAATGTCTGTCGTATTTCAAACAATGCAAATCTTATAACAACTCTTAAACGAGTGCGCTTAGCCGCAACAACGCTAAGTGTGGTATATCCCTTAGGCCCTATGCTACGCGATATAATTGATATGGTAAAATATGCGTACATCAAATAGAGAACGTCTCTCAATTGGCCCAAGGCCTTCTGTTATTAAAAAGGTTAGTCAAACTGTTACTGTTACAGCGACCAGTAGCGTAACACACTTATAATAATGCATAACTTTGTCCCTACAGGAAACAATGTCATGCCTTATTTAATGAGTTTACAAGCTTGTACGTTCGTTATACAATGCCACATAAACGGCTGAACGGGTTCGGAATAAAACTGAAAGTATGGGAGTAAATAAATACATTTTTATACTGATGATATTTTACTTAATTGACCTAAGGCCCAAATTCGAACAATTTGATGTTATCGTAACGCTATGAAGTTGACATGCCATCTTTTTCACTCCATTAATTTAGGAAATAAATATAAACGGGCCGGCACAAATCAACCGCTTGGGCTTCTGATATGTGTTTTTGGTTGCGTGGGAGCAATCGATAGGAATTCAGCGAACCACGGGGGAGTGTATCATAATGACCACATATTTTTAAAATTATAAAACGCCTACATCTTAACGAGGCGAGTGTTCCACAGATCCATCGCATAATGATAGATAGATATACAAAATTTATATATATATATATATATATATTAACTGAAGTTTTAATACAATTCTTGATCAAGAATAAATTTAGATTATTATAGCGCACTAAAAAGCAGTGATAGCCTCGTGGTTAGACCGTTAGACTGCAAAGTCAGAGGTCTCAGGTTCAAACCCAGGCACGCACCTCTAACATTCAGAAAGCATGTGCGTATTAAAAATTAACGATCACTTGCTTTAACAGTGAAGGAAACATCGTGAGGAAACCGCATGCCTGAAAGTTTCTCGAAGGTGTGAGAAGTTTGCCAACCCGCACTGGGCCAGCGTGGGGGACTATGGCCTAAACCATCTCAGTTTGAGAAGATGCCCGTGCCCAACGCTGAGACAGTTTCTTAACAGTGCTAATATTATAATATTATTATTTTTATACAATAAATTATTAATAAAAATATCTAATATCGGCACGCCGTTATATTATTTTAAAAGATTTACTAAAAACGCCTTTTTTATGTTTGCTGAGTACACTGTAGAATTTTATCCGTTTGTAATTTTTTTTTCCAATAGTTTTAATGGCTTCCATTTCAATTGTTACATTTAAAAGCTTTTGGTTGCAAATAATACACTTCGTAATAATAAAAAAACACCGTCACACCTATATTCCCTAAAAGAGGGTGACAGAGGTGTACTGTGAATACCCACTTTTCACCGACGAAGTAATGTCCCAATGTAATAAACAAACAATGTAACTATCTTTATCATGAAGCCAGATCCATTTAATTAATTCGTAATTTATTTGAAAAACTCTTATATTCCCCAAGCAGCGATGACAGAGGTATACCAATAGACCCACAATTTACCCCTGATGTTAGGTCCCAACCAATGGCGTATAAGAAGGCGAGCCTTTTTTATTACACCAGGCACAATTCTAGACTCCGGATTGTTGCTGAGAATTATTGAGTATATTTTTTATAACTAACGATATAAGAATACTTCACTCCCATTGCCCATACCTTATCTGAAAGTCAAGTCAAGAGTTTCCGTAATCGGCAAGCGTGTATGACACGAAATGAGAAAGAGAGTAGATAAATCGAGAGCGTTCTTTAAGGAAATAACCTATTGAAACTGTACTCTGTGCGTGTGTGATGTTGAATAGATAGAATTATCATTCCATTGTGTCGTATCTTCGAAAGCTCTCAGTTCCAAGATTATACCTAATACAAAAGTTTGATTGGATTGATTAAATTTCGTCATAACGACAATTGATTTTGATTAAACTTGCTCTATTCTACACTACGTCGTAAATTTAAATCTTAAATAATTACAAGAATTATATTTTAGGGGACAACGACCGGTTGACATGGATGAACTCATAAATATGTGTGAAGCGGATTTAATGAAACCAACCATTAGTAGAATTTGCGACCCCAAACGAGCAGAAATTATTTCACTTATTAGATTTATTCGCTTATTTATAAGTTTATCCTTTTTTCATTTGAATGTTGAAACTAACAATAAGTCTTGATGGTGCACAACGAAGTTTATGAACTAACTTTACTAACGGTAAAGAATAACGTAAGATTTCTGAAAAAACTTAAAATACAAGTATAATAATGTGCCCGAAGCATTTTTAGGTCTCACTTACAAAATGCAAACAAAAAGTTAAATTTATTAAATCACAAATACCTAAGTTTCTTTTCAAAAATAAAATCCTAAAAGTTTTTAATATAGTGGCTATATTAAAAAAAAAATGTCTTTATTTGAATAGAGAACGCGAGGGTCGCAACAGACCGTTGGTTGGTTGTTAATATTCAATACGAGTAAGTTACTTTTAAATAATGGGCTCAGATATAATACTGAAGAGTGGTCACGCACGACACTCCGCTATCTCTGAACGACCAGAACCCTCACGACCCCGAACATCTTATTGTCCCAGTATCTATAAGGCACTCTAAACACCGAACCTGCCGACCTAACCCGGCGGCTTAGTGTTGACGTCATTATTTAATAGAATCGAGTGAGCGACTTGTCCGCATGGACTACTCGGCGACATGTCCACGGCTTGATAAAGAAATATACTTAGTCCCACTTATGGGTATAACTGGTAGGGCTAATATAACTAGCGTTGGGTACGCACTCAGTTGATAAAGTACCCTCGTGGAGTTGCCGCCTCCCTGCTGATCGCTATGTTGGGCTTCCATAGGTTCGCCTATGGTCTCATCTGATAGGGTTTATCGCGGAGGTGGTGTGAACACCCACTGACGGCCTCCACGAGTGTCCGCCATGTCCAGGAAACCACGTCCAACCAAGGACCTGTTCTTCACTATGACCAGTGATCGCCTCGTCGGCTAGGGGGCTTACCGCCCCGATGCCGAGTCCCACACCCCTTAAGGTAGTGCGAAGACTTCGACTAAGTTGATCGGCGCAATTGATCGAGTAACCCTGGTTGGGTTAGCGTTACCGATTGACTAACTCGAGGTTATAACGTTAAGTTGAAGGCAATTTAACATTGTGTGTACAAGTGGGCCTAACTCTCCAACAACAAATCCCCCAACATAGGATTTTTAGGTCATTGTTCAGAGTTCAATTTGAGATGTGTTCAAGTAAACCATATTTAATGATTTATATCGCTATGATTCGATAATGAATTTAATAATAAATCATTTATTTCAGGCAACTGAAAATGCGCAAAAATAATTATGTATTTTACCTTACAGACTAACATACATATAAAAAATAAAAGTTATAAACTAAGACACATGTGTTGACGGCGATTTGTTGCGCTGAGCAAGAGCGTCTCGTAATCTTCCACGAAATCTTCTGAAGACGACACCCTTCGGCTAGAACTCCTCGCTCATGAAGGAGTCCAGCTTGGCGGTGGGAACTCGCACAACAAAGGAATTGAATGCCGTATTGTTTTGCTAGTTCAGCTTCTCGACCCTCAGAATGTAGAAGGTCTTCTTACGGGCGTGCTTCGCAATGTGATCGGCTTTAGTGGTGTAGTGTAGCCGAGACACGTACAGTAGTGTTGTTGGTACTGCTAAGCGAAGGAGTATGCCATCTTCTACCGATGCAGTCCCACACCGGTTTCGTCGGTGAGGCTTCTTCTTCTTCTTCTCCACCTTGATGAAGCCTTCCTCATTAACTTGGCCCTTCGTACGGGCCTTCCCAGTGGCCTTCTCTGGCGCGCGGGCAGCGGCAGCAGCATAATCACGACAAGAAGTAGTCGTGTTTACGTTTGACGTCACCGGCTGGGCCACGAAGCTGGCGGCGGGGCGAGGTGAGCTGCGGGCGGCGGGGCGCGGGGCATCGCACGGGGCCGTAGCAACAGCCGGCGACATATCGGCCGATTCATAACTGCAGACAATGCATTTTGCGCCCCGCGACGTACGTTGACATTAGAGGCCTCGTGCGACCTACTTTCCGGGCTGGCGCCACGCAATGACGCAACCTCTTCCCGCAGCTCGTGGATGATAATTTCCGAAGCCTCCAATCTGAATTTAACCATATTATTTTTAATTTTATATTATAAAAAAATTAAGATTCTTTTTATGCCAATTTCAGTCAAAAGCTGCGAATGTAGGTATTTAAATACGAATGAATGATAAGACATCATTTATATTTACCAGGATTTTATTCATCTCCTCTTGAACATAGGACGATAGAATATATGTAAATAAACACCGATTTTTTATATGCAAAGCCCCACACTAGGAATTATTCCTGTATCATGGGTGCGTTTACAAACACAAATACCCAGACCGCAACAATTAATTGTGGATCACACAAAGATTTGTTCCGAGCGGGTATCGAAACGGCGACTATTAGACACAGTGGGCGGAGCGGCTTAAGCTCTTACCCACTGCGCTAAATCGTCCGTCCAATTTTATTGTTAAAGAGACTTTGATATCATTAGAAGGTGTTTATCCTTAAGATATAACATTTACTAAGGACAAGTATACTGAAAGGAAGAAGTTCGTCATGTAGCGTCCGTCGTCCAGTTGCAGGGCTGACTAAATACAATTGACTTGTACCTATCAAAACTAATGAGATAAGTTTGGTTCTTTGTGCACACTACCTAATACTTTTCTTTAATAATAATATAATAATTAATTTACGGTCCAACTACTTCACTGTCGAACTGCTGGGCAAAGGTTTTCTCTCAGAAATCGAGGTAAGACAGATATTCAAACGGACCCAGTGCGGATTTGTGGAGGCATGTGTGCCGCCTGCTGTTCGAACTTATCAAGCCGCCTATAATGCTTTTAACTTAGATTAGCCGCTACCATATTAAGTAATACAGGGGACCTACAGGACCTTAAGCGCCTGTATAACTTGTAGAAGTTGCTGTGTAAACTGTCTATAAAAATTAAAATCATTATTTCTAAAATCGACTGCCTCGTTGGTCTAGTGGCAAAGCGCATCGCTTTGTGATCACGAGGTCCCGGGTTCAAATCCTAGGTTGGACAAGTGTAGTTTTTCTAAAGAAAAATTTCCATTACGAGTCCGGAGTCTGCAATTGTGTCCGGTGTATGGCAATGTAGCATGCTATGTAAGCATCAATTGTATAACAGTATTGTCTCACTATCACCCAATACCACAAAAGCGTACAACGCTATATGGCGACCCTGCCAGTCTTGATACGCCTACTGCTCTTTGATATTTATCACCTAGTTTAATATGGATTAACTATGGGATCAAGCCAAACAAAGGAAGAGGTTGTCATAGCACAGGCTGTTTCTGGAGAAGAAAACCACGCTAAGGCGACAGCTGAACGTCTTAAAACAAATAATGTCTTATTGACCATAATTGCGTCGTGTATGTTGCTGGCGGTCCTGGTTGGAGTTATCTGAACCTACACAAGAAGTCCTATACAAGAAGTGTCACACCAAGTGGATGCGGAAGGAGTTCCAGCGAAAAGCCATGGAGCGTGTCCTGTCCCGGCTCATCTACTGTGGGAGAGAAGCCAGAGGCCCTGCTGATCCCGCTGCGGTATTATAAAGTGTGTGAGTGACAGTAAAAGTAAGGTGCGAGTTTTAATATATAGGTTTAAAGAATTTATTCTCATAAAAACTTACAGTTCACATAAAATGCACACTTAAGATACAGGGTAAATATTTACATAACTATGATGATTCAACATTTTTTTACCTCTGACACTATATAGTTACAATGTACATATATATTCCTTAAGTTTATTTTTATATGTTTTTATATTATCACACCTCTTTATTTCATTCGGTAGCTTATTGTACAGCTGTACTCCCTCAAACAGTATCGTATCAAAAAATAAACCGCGATAAAATCCGTAAAATAGTTTTATTTCATGTGTAATATTCGCGTAAATCTAAGAACTCAGTATCGTTTTCTTACCATAATTTGTACGGGAGCTATTGAGCTGAAGGTTATGTTTGCTCCTGAGATTATGTGAATATACTTTTTTGTGTAGCTGAATATTGGATTGAATAGAATTTGTGATAATATTTTTAATTAGGATGCAGGTGTTATATGAATAAAGTTGAGTTTAAGTTAAATAGTTTTGTTTTTTTGTATAAAAGTTTTGTTGCAGTGAAATAGTCATAGTGAAAAAGTACTTTAATAATTTTATTTTGGGTTCTTTGTAATGACTGTAAGTTCGTTGCAGCTACGGACCCCCAAATTTCGATCAAATATTCGAGATGCGATTTTGCAAGAGAATTATAGACGATAGGTCGAAATGTATGATATTCCAATATTATTTTTTCAGAGAAAGGTTTTATAATCTCGAAAGTATTTAGTATATTAATGTAGACATTATTATGAAAAAAAAATAACTAAGTAGAAATAAGTTAGATTTAAGTATTATTTGGATTCACGGGCTTTACCCGGACTAAACCATTTCTCAGGCAGAAATGGTAACGACGAGGCTTATAAATTATTATGCCCTCTTAATAAGAAGAATGCCATTAAAAGTTTTTCCGATGGGTTAAAAAGTCAAAGATTAGGCACAATTATTACAGCTCGCAATTTATCTTCGTTGAAGGATGCAATTCGTGTGGCGGAAGATGAATCTAGTTCATCTCCGGACTATCAGGTAATGTCTTATGACCGTAGAGTTGGACGAAATAATTATTCTTTTAGATTTCGTAGACCACAAGGTCACAGATTTTACAATAATTATAACTCTAATAATTCCAAGTATAACAAGTCGATGGCGCAACAACATTCAGCCGCGTCAGGAGGTTCCCGTCGAGGCCGCGGTGCTTCAGGTTACCGTAGGAATTTTCGCAATTATGCGAATCGTCGACATGGTTATGGCGCAATTCGTTCTAATAATAGAACTAATACATAAATATATAACATAATAAATACTAATAATTGTTGTTCATCTAGTGAAAATACTGTTCAAGAGCATTCTAACGAGATTTTTCGTCCCTAATCAAATTTTAGCTTGCGATAGTATTAATTGGGTAAATTTAAGTCTAGATAATAATATACAGTTAGAATTTTTAGTAGATACGGGGGCCTCCTTATGAGCGATTAGCTATAATGTTTTAAATATGAAGAAATTAGATTTATATGAGTGTAACTTAAGTATAAGAGGCATTGGTGGTAGTTTAAATGCAATAGGATATGTTTTTTGACGCTACAATATAATAATATATTTTTTTAACATAAGTTCTATGTTTTTGAAGACCTACCTTGCAAATCTAAAGGTATATTAGGTCAGGGTTTTATGAAAAATTAAAGAGACGTCATAGATTATGAATCACATACTATTTCGCTTAGAATAGGTGAAAGTATGGTAATATTGCCTATGAATTATTATGATTATTCTTTGACAATCGGACCACGGTGTGAGTAATTAAATATATACCGACACGTTTTAATTATAAGTGTGTTATTTCGCCTAAAGAGGTATGTGATAGTTGTTTTATAGCTAGTGTAGTTACTGAGCCTAAAAATTAGAAAATTCCTATAAGACTTTTAAATACAACGTCAGAAGAAAAAACATTTAGTTCAAAAGATATTGAGATAGATTAGACAGCTATAATTTTTGTACATTTGAAATATCGGATGTGGGAGTAGATAGAGTTAAGAAATTTTTTTCTTTACTCATGTTAAATACATGTTCAGGAAAAGAAGAGCATGTATCTTAGAGCAAATATTCCGATATATTTAATTTACCAGGTGATAAACTCAGTGTTACAAATGTTTATGAACAGTTCATACATTTAAAAGATCACGTAACCTTTGTTTGTAATAAACCATACAGAATACCTTTTGCGCAAAAAGAGGAACTTAATAAACAGATCGATCAGATGTTAGAAGATGGGATAATAGAAAAAGCTAGTAGCGATTGGTCTAGTCCATTATTATAAATAAATAATAATAGCCCTGTTAAGAAACTGTCCCACTGTTGGGCACGGGCCTCCTCTCAAACTGAGAGGGTTTAGGCCATAGTCCACCACGCTGGCCCAGTGCGGGTTGGCGAACTTCACACACCTTTGAGAAGCTCTTAGGCATGCAGGTTTCCTCACGATGTTTTCCTTCACCGTTAAAGCAAGTGATAATTAATTTTTAATACGCACATGCTTTCGAAAAGACAGAGGTGCGTGCCTGGGTTTGAACCCGAGACTTTTGACTTTGCAGTCCAACGGTCTAACCACTAGGCTATCACTGCTTTTTAAAAAAAAAAAAAGTCCATTATTATTAATACCTAAAAAATGGATAGAAGCGGTAAACAACAATGGTGCGGAGTTGTCGATAATAGGCAATTAAATGAACGCGTCCAGGATGATAAATTCCCTCTCCCAAATATAACAGATATATTACATTCGTTTTCAGGTGCCATGTATTTTAGTCATTGTGATTTGAGTAAAAGTTTTTTTCAGTGTATTTTACAAAAGAGTCACGAAAATATACTGCATTCACAACTGACAAAGGTCAATTTCAAATGTGTAGATTACCTATGGGATTGAACAAAAGACCTTCAGCATTTAGTAGATTAGTGACAGTTGACATGTCAGGCCTTAATTATGATAAATGCATAATTTATTTAGATGACTTAATTATTTTTGGTAGAAAGTTATCAGATCATAACAAAAATCTCGTGTCAGTTTTCTCACGATTACGAAAGGTGAATTTAAAATTGAATCCATTAAAGTGCGAATTCTTAAAACGACAATGTTTATACCTAGGGCATGTAATATCAGAAGGCGTCATTTTACCCGACCCGGCTATAGTCAGAGTCATCGAAAGTTATCCGATACCGACTACGGCAGACGACGTCAAACGTTTTGTTGCATTTAGCAATTATTACAAGAAATTCATTCGAGACTTTGCTGAGATTGTTTTACCTTTGAATAAATTAAGTCGTAAACACGCTAAATTTGAATGGACTTTAGAATGCCAAAATGCGTTTGATACTTTAAAAAGGTCACTGTCAAACGCACCGGTTTTAGACTACCCAATTTTTTTCCAGAAAATGAATTTATTTTGCAAACTGATAGTTCAAATTATGCAATAGGATGTGTTTTAAGTAATTCAAATGGAAAACCAATTGCTTATGACAGTAGAAATTTGAATAAATCTGAATTAAATTAGAGAGAGACTAGAGCACAAGCTAAAAAGAACAAAGCAAATAATAGCTCTGATTTGACGAGTAAAGTAGACGACGACTTCAACTGACGATAGGTCTGATCACCCTAAAGTTGTGGAGGTTCTCAAAATATCGGACACGGATATAGAATTAATTATTTTTCCCGACAATATGCTGCGCAGAATATTAAGGAAGATGGACAGTACTGATTTACTTTTTTCGAGGAATAGAAACTTAATTTTTAGTAAGAGTAAAGGAAAAATATTTGTAAGCCAACATTTTTGATCGATAAACTAACGAGATGATTTGTTTGAAAGAAATGGCTAATTTATGCAAAGATTTTAATATCACGGAAGTTGTTTTAATAAAAACGCATAGAAATAAAAATATTATAAAATAGCTACGAATATAATGAAAACAAAACATTAACTTTACCTAGGTTATGTATTGTAAAAGACGTTCAAAGGATTTATACAGAAGACGAAAAAAGGATTATAATGAATGATTTACATTTATTACCTAGTAGTGGCCATGTAGGTATTAGAAGAATGGTTAATAACATATGATAAGATATTTTTTTTTGGCCTTCTTTAGAAAAAGACGTTCGTTGTTATGTCAAAAAATGCGATAAGTGTTAAAAACAAAAGTATACTAAAATTCATAAACAACCATTAACAATTACAACTATAGCATCTTCTTCGTTTGATAAAGTATTTTTGGATGTCATGGGTCCTTTGGAAGGGATGACGAAGGATTTTGTTACATTCTTACTTTATAATGTGAACTGAGTAAATACGTAGTAGCATACCCTTTAAAAATGAAAACAACGATAGAAATTGCGAAGAATTTTACAGAGAACTTCATTTTACGATATGGCATACCGAGAGAAATAGCGAGTGATAGAGGTACCGAGTTCGTATCCAGTGTAATGTCTGAAATGTGTAACATTTTAGGAACTACGCAAATTATAGCAACCGCGTACCATCATAAAAGTATTGGAACATTAGAAAATACTCATAAAATGTTAGGAGCCTATTTACGAATCCAAACCAATAATCATCCATCATCGTGGAGTTCATGGCTACAGTATTGGTGCCTTTCTTTTAATACTTCAGTGCACCCTGAGACTAAATACACTCCTTACGAGTTTGGACAAGTATGTAGATTACCTAATAATTTATGCGACGAAGTGGATCCTGTATACAATTTTGATAATTATGCTTTGGAGTTTAAATATCGTATTCAAAAAGCCCAAAACGATGAAAAAGATAACTTGATTTTGAGTAAAAATATTAGAAAACAAAAGTATGAGCAAAAGCAATTAATCCAGTTATTTATGAATCAGGTGACCAACTGTTATTGAATAACGAAACCGATAATAAGTTAGACACATTGTACTCAGGTCCTTACGTTGTTATTAAAGATTTACAACCGAATGTTAAAATTATGGTTCAAAAAACCTATGATTGTTCATAAAAATAGGACTAAGAAATATAAAATGTAAATTTATTTTTTAATATGTTATAAATATTTGAAAAACTTCTATGTAATTTTTTTTATTAGTTTAGGGGGATGATGTAGCGTGTACTATTATGCTATGTAACCATCAATTGTATAACAGTATACTTGAAGTAAGCAGTGTTTGTCTCACTATCACCCAATACCACAAAAGCGTACAACGCTATAATAGGCTCGCCCCCTATAACATGGGAACTAACATCGTCGGCGAAACGTGGGTGTACTCAGTACACCTATGCCACCCTCGCTTGGGGAATATAGGCGTGACTGTGTGTTTAAAATCGAAATATGAGCGTGTCTCGGAAACTATCAATATGCCTTAAATCACAACAAAAGCAAAATAAATATGGATTTTTTTATTTAATAGTCATACTGCGTTTACATTATGCTTAATTTTAGGTATTACCGTTGACCCGAACATTGGCTATTACAGAAAGAAACTGAGCTTGGAATGAGTGAAATAATATAAATGTTCTGCTCTTTAAAAGCTTTTATATAACTTGTACTGTTTCCTTTTGAAATATGAAAGAAAACAATACAACCTAAAAATGAATATTTGAGAATACACACAAACAATATACAAATAGGTGAGAATGAAAAGCCTATAAATATGCTCGTGTTTTTTGCCATTCGAAGCTTCGTTGCGGTACTGATGGCCCGCAACGAAGCTTCGAATTGGATTTGATCGGTTTAAATAAGTCAGACGACGCCAACCTTTTACATCCATCAATCAATCAGCATATCGCAGTCCACTGCTGGACACAGGCCTCTCCCAACACGCGCCATTGCACACGGTCCTCCGCCTTCCGCATCCAGTCTGTCCCAGCGACCTTTTTGAGGTCGTCGGTCCATCTAGTTGGGGGCCGTCCTATTTTACGCTTACCAAGTCGCGGTCTCCACTCTAGGACACGCTTGCTCCATCGGCCGTCGGTCCTTCTGCAGATGTGACCAGCCCATTGCCACTTTAGCTTACTGAGTCTGCGAGCTATGTCGGTAACTTTGGTTCCTTTTACATAAATATAAAAACGATTTAAACTATTTATACGAAAACGTATAAATAGTTTAAATTTGTCAATATGACTGAAATGAATTGGTGTTATAAGCTGACTAAATTTAAAAACATTATTTATTTACGTTTTGTTTACTAATGACATTTTCATTTCGACCATATCCATCCATTTCTCATACTTCCCAAAAGTACACCAATTTCCCGTCAGTCCATCTATTAAATTTGCGGACACAATTTACGCGAACAGGTTAGTATTCTCTCGTTAAGTGCCGTGTCCAAAGCTCAATAGCTCTGTCATTTTTTAGACGGGAAGTTGCTTCGTTGTTAAATAATGCACATACCGATCACGAGGTACTGTATGTAAAGACAATAGGCTCTTTCCTATTACATTGATACCTAACATCGAAAAGTGGACGTATACAGTACATCTCTGCCACCCCCCGATTGGGAAATATAGGCGTGACTATGTTCACTTTACATTTACGAGAAGCGCAATGAATTTTGACACCAAATGACCGCCTAATACCCGTAACAAATGTATGCGATCCCTGCCTCTTGATTGGTGTTCATTACGTTGACACCAATGCAATAAAGATGGTAAGCTATGTGATACGCTTGCTGGCGCCGGGACCTGCCAGTACCGTCCCAGCCATCAAGACCTCGACATGTTCCGCCGCTCCCACGAGGACGGCAAGAGGCAGCCTGGCGCCCTCAGCCTCTAGGCTGCCCCTACCCGCGCCCACAAAGGTGCCCCAACACGCGCCCACCGGGATGGGCCCAAATACAAACATAAACCACCTCACATATTTATTTGAGCCGCAATGGCTCAGGCAAATGGACTATTCCTCCTTTTATTGCTTTGCGCACTCCACGGGGGGAAAGGAGACGGTAAGTAAATATTTTGTTTCGTTTAAATATTTTTACTTACAATATTCATGACGCATGTCTACGCATAATTGACGAAAAATGTTATTTATGTAGACGTCGATCGATATTGTTG
The DNA here is from genome assembly GCA_905147815.2 of Phalera bucephala. Classification (NCBI taxonomy): domain Eukaryota; kingdom Metazoa; phylum Arthropoda; class Insecta; order Lepidoptera; family Notodontidae; genus Phalera; species Phalera bucephala. Next base: position 10,976,046 of record LR990617.1, on the reverse strand, counting down.
TATTGTGTTTTTATAATAAGGGCTGAATTGAAATATTTTAATTTTGTTCGGTACGCGTTCATCAAAAGCTTGCCTTGTAATCACAAGCGGCAGTTCAGTCAAAATACAACAAAACCAAATTAAATAACACAGTTGTGTCAATAAAACAGTTCAATTGTTCTACTTCTGAATTCAGCCAGCTATAGCTTATTTCACAGATAACTCATATTTGATGTCTGAAAAATCAGCCCTTAGTAAAACTAACCCCTGTCTATGTACCCTCTCGGTGAAAATAGGCGTGCATTTTTTCTACTTCTATGCGGGTACTTATTAACTACGTTAAATATATGCAGATGCCAATAAAGAGTCTTAATAATTATTATGAGTCGCAGCTAGGGACCACCAGGGGTTCATACCGGGATACACTTTCTATGCGTTTGATACCCACGTAGCTCTCCTCGGAGCTTAGTTGCAGGTACGCCTGCAACCTGCAAAATAGGTTTATTTCAATTTAATCACTAAGCTGATCAAAAGCGACTAATTAGTATCCAATGATCACCCAGCGTCTAATTACCTAGGTTATTTTTCTCGTTTTCGTTATACTATAATCACCCATAGCGAAGACATGGAGATAATTAAATTCCACCTAGTTGTTAACCCAGTTTTTGGTATCGTGTCATCACCTTCGGCAAAAAACCCCCGGTGATTATGTTCCACTCGTTTTCTCTATTGGTTTTTGGTACCTTATAGTATAATTAATTCCGCTCATTTAATTGACAGACGATTTAGCGCAGTGGTTAAGAGCTTAAGCCGCTCCGCCCACTGTGTCTAATAGTCGCGGGTTCGATTCCCGCACACGACAAATCATTGTGTGATTCACAATTATTTGTTCCGGTCTGGGTATTTGTGTATGTGACTTTTCATGTTTGTAAACGCACCCACGATACAGGAATAAATCATAGTGTGGGGCTAAGAATTAAAAAAAAAATATATATAATATATATATATATATATATATATGCATTTTTTTGGCGAGATAAGTTATGAGAAGCGCAAAATTCAAATCTTATTCTGAGCGCTAACCTTAACGTTGCACTCCTATAAAATCTCTTGAAAGCTTTTCATCTGAACTAATATTGTAAGTTCGACGCCTCGAGTCCCGAGAGAAGGAATCTCGGTCTATTGATACGTTGTTATTACACAGATATTGCCTCTACCCGTACAACAATAAACTATCAAATAAAACCTAAATGCAATGGCTCCGAAGAATACGGTATTCGCAGACGCGGTCGTTCTGTAAATCCTACCCAGTCGTAAGATATTTGTTGTCCTATAGGTGCTATTTGAAGATATTTCTATTAACTTTATTTCGGGTTGCATGTCAAGGTTAAATGAAGTTAAAATATATTGTAGTGAACGACTTATGTTACTTGCAGTGTAGAACTACAAAAGCTAAAGTATCGTAAATGCGCGGAGTCCGTGTGATGTAGCTCTACCATTAGTTTTTCTAATATTTACGCACGCTCGTTCGTTTCGGTGATTTTTTATGAAAATAAGTGGATATAGAATAAAAAGTTACTATTTTCTTATACTTATGCTATTGAAATAAAACTATTTTACGGATTTTATCGCGGTTTATTCCTGATTTTTAGTTCCCGACGTTTCGACGTAAAATCAAAAATAAACCGCGATAAAATCCGTAAAATAGTTTTATTTTACGTGTAATATTCGAGTAAATCTAAGAACTTATACTATTATTTATAATAGAACCGATTTGGTTTTGTTTTGTTCTACTGTGGGAACAATTAAAGATAAAAATATTATTTTGTTCAAAAACCCAGTTTTCCATGGACCTAATGGGAATGTTTCGAAATCTACAACAATCAGCCAATTGCAATATAGATTTTTGTTCGTTACATTTTCGCGGAAAGCTGGACATACTATTTTAAAAAAATTAGAAACATTCCCAATCATAAATATAGTACTCAATAGTAATAGTTTTGGAAGTCATGGTAGAGCTATTGAATCTAAAAAAAATATTATTATAAGCACTTTTCAACCAGTTTTAGTAGTTATGTATTTCCTTAGAACTGCTCAAAATATTAATAAAATAAATAAAAAACAAATTCTCGTATCATCATCATCATCATCATCATCTCAGCCTATACTTGTCCACTGCTGAACATAGGCCTCCCCAATCGCTTTCCAGCGTAACCGGTCCGATGCCACCTGCATCCAACGACTTCCTGCGATTTTCACAAGATCGTCGGTCCATCTGGCAGGCGGTCGTCCCACGCTGCGCTTGCCAATACGTGGTCTCCACTCTAAAATCTTTCTGCCCCAACGCCCGTCCGATCTACGCGCTATGTGGCCCGCCCATTGCCACTTCAGCTTGCTAATCTTAACGGCTATATCGGTGACCTTGGTTCTTCTACGAATCTCCTCATTCCTGATTCGATCGCGTAGAGAAACGCCGAGCATAGCTCTCTCCATACCTCGCTGAGCAACTCTCGTATAATACTTACTAATTTTATTTACCAATTTAATTTACAAGCTTGTCTAATTCTTGTTTCAGATGCTGTAGATATATTTGACGTGTTATCTGTGGTGCGAGACTCCGAGGAACTGCCAGATGGAGTGTCGAGGACTCCAGGGCGGTGCCAGTCGCCATACACAGCCGTGGCCGACTACACCGCCTTCACCCTCAACGAGAACGCCACACTCCATCAGCTGGCAGCTGGAATGTTCTACAACACATTCCCAGAGGACTTCTCTATACTTACAGTAGTGCGACTACCAGGTTTGTGAAAACATGTTTTTATGTTATCGAATACAATTGCTTTTATGGATGTTTACCATTGGAATAGTGACGCATAATGAGGTCTGAATACAAATAACGTGGGTATAAATTATTGTATTCTAGAGAGGAGTAGAAGATAAAAACAGTAAATAAATATTTACGTGTGTTTACCCTAAATGTTATTTTCATAAATGGATACATAATATTAGGGACCTAATATTATTGTTTGTTTGTTAGGAGGTGATGTACATCAGAGCTCTGCCGTACTGTGACCGTACATCAGAGAATTTGAACCACATTGAAAGCTTTAAGTGGTGGTCGTTAAACCAATCTGATTTTAAGCATGAAATCCTGTTTCATGTAGCCACTTTAGGGTATAATGCGAGCTACCCTTTAAAGCAAAGAGGAAGTCAGATATAACAAACCCATCCATCATGTCAAACTTTTAACAGCCTTAATCTGTTGATCCGTTTTGACTACGGCCTCTTCAGATAAAACTACTTGACCAACTGGTACCATTAGGGATCGTCCATTAATCACGCGAGTCTCGAAAGGTGGGTTTCGGATAAAATATCACATGGAGGAGGGGGATGATACTTGTATTTAGTTTTTCGTTGAACGCGCCATTTATAATTCGAAAAGCGGCGTGTGACCTTGACTCGCCTTGAAAGTTTTAAGATACTTAGTACCAAAAAATACAGGTGATTTTGGATTGGGGGGTAGCCTACAACCTCATCACGTATCACCAAGGGGAGGGGGCGTTTAAAAACACCGTCACGCCTCTATTCCCCAAGTGGGGGGGCAGAGGTGTACTGAGTACACCCACTTTTCGCCGACGATGTTAGGTCCCATGTAATAGGGGGCGAGCCTATTGCCATATACCGGACACAATTCCAGACCGGACTCATACTGAGAAGTTTTCGTTGAAAAAACTTCGTTTGTCCGACCCCTAGGTCGGACAAACGAAGTTTTTTAACCTAGGACCTCGTGATCACCAAGCGATGCGGTTTGCCACTAGACCAACGAGGCAGTCAGGGGTTTAAAAAGATGCTTAAAAACATCATGTGATTAATGGACGACCCCTTAACTACCCCAATCTCTCGACTTATCCATGATCTCTTTAGCTAAAACTGACTTAACTTTATTAAACCAGGTACCGAACAAAACCCCATATTCGTGTTATACTCCGATTCTGGTGACGAACAATTACAGCTGGTGGTGGGTGAACTAATAGAGTTGTACTACGAAGACACAAGGGGCGACCCGCCCGACAACGAAATGCTTACGTACCGCGTCAACGTTGCTGATGGCAGGTTAGTGCAGATTTGTTACGATTTATTATTAATGTAGACGACTTGTCTGGTGCACGGACAAACCTAAATCTGATTTTTCCATCTATCTATCGATATCGTCACGCCAGATTGTATTTTAAATAAAAAATGTGTTGTAAGATGGCATTGCTGGTCCCGCAATTAGCAATGGTATTTCTACATGAATATAAAGGCTAGAGTTTTTAGAGAGTTTTCTTTACAAAATAGAATTTCTGGTCCGGGACCAGCAATTCTTATTTTTAACAATGTTTTAGTGAATTTCGGCGCTGATTCTGAAGTGAGATTTTTTTACAAAATATCATTGGGCAATTGTCGCACTTTCGGTCAAATTGAGTCAAATAAAGTTAGCTTCGAGAGAAAGGCGTATAAATTTTATTTCAATATTGTTTGTCACTATCCAGTTCTAAATACTAAACTCACAAAACTATATAAGTAATTATTTGTCTTTTGAGAAGTGCCTAAGGATTTCGAAGTTTAAAATAACTTCGGCGCGTACCATAATCTCTGTATCAAAGCTTTTATGATCTTACTGTCCTGTAAGAAAGGGATGTGTATATACGCAGATCATAGCTCTGTCTCTTTTTCACGGCAAAGTAACATTAAAGTAATTTTGCTAAAGAGGTTGTAACGTTGTGACCCCTTGAGCGGAGTTGCGGTGTCATGATGATAAAGTATACCTATTGAGGGAATTATAGAAAAGCACAGCCCTTTAGATATAGATTAGAGATACCAAAGTCGCTTAGTACAAAAACCAAGTGGATGGAACTTAAGGTCAACCGTAGTCCAACGGCTTTTGTATCATGTCATCGTGGCTAATGGCACGATAGTACGTTTTCCAATCTAACTGTCCAACGCAGTACATTATTAATTACACGTGGATGTCCCAAGGTGCGTGGGTGGACAAAAAGTTTGTTTAATGCTTTTTATAGCTGCAGGGCGATAATACTTTTGGCTCCGAAGTTGACTAGATTTTTTTTATTATGTTTTGAGTACACACACATTATCAAACAATCAAACTTTTCTCGCGGTAAAAGTTTATTATTATTTCGTAGTTAACAAAAAGATCCCAATTCTTATTATTAAATAAAGGTATTTCATAGTGAAAATAAAAAATACACATTTTATAAAGGCATAAAATATATACTTTCTACTTAGAACAAATATTATCTAGAAGCCGCATCAAATTGAAGCAACAAACCTGCGAAGCAGGTAGACACACGTTTATGCGAGCAGTCACTCTGTGACCGTCGTGCAAAATAACGTGCTATGCGCGTCTCAAATTATCTTGTATCATTCCTGCCTGTAAAAATGCTGTTGAGTTCAAAAAGAAACATGATAGGATCACATTTCATACATATCTAACGCATTCAGATGCCGAGAGAGAGATTGAGATTATTTAAACTAGTGGTCGCCTATAGGTTATATAGGCCTATATTCGACCTACTCTTTCATCGTTTGCTGGTTATGTTTGACATTCAGTAAGACATATAATATTACATAGACAAATAATGTTAAAGACAAACATCAATTTGACGTGTCAAATACATGGTATTGTGTGTAATGTTTTTTCATTGATTTAATGTATAATAAAAATAATAATATTAGCCCTGTTAAGAAACTGTCCCACTGTTGGGCACGGGCCTCCTCTCAAACTGAGAGGGCTTAGGCCATAGTCCACCACGCTGGCCCAGTGCGGGTTGGCGAACTTCACACACCTTCGAGAAACTCTTAGGCATGCAGGTTTCCTCACGATGTTTTCCTTCACCGTTATAGCAAGCGATAATTAATTTTTAATACGCACATGCTTTCGAAAAGACAGAGGTGCGTGCCTGGGTTTGAACCCGAGACCTTTGACTTTGCAGTCCAACGGTCTAACCACTAGGCTATCACTGTATTTAATGTATGTTCTATGCATAATTAAAAAAAAAATATTAGCATTCTGCACTCCTTCTCTATATAAACTATAAGTGTGGGAAATTTCATACTCCTCCGTCTGCGCAATTTTCGTAAAAATGTGTACAAAGTTTTTGCTTCATGTATTAATATATAGAAATCAAATTAATTCTTCAATCTGTAATTGTCATAGTAAAATACACGCCCCTTTTGTTAGTGTTTCAAGTATAACAATTTTATTTTTCCCTAGTTTTATTTGCAAAGAACTTTATAAATTCTAGTATTAAATGGTATTAATATAGTTTCAATATTTATTTAAGGTGATGAAAATATATTTTTTTCTTAAGTTTAATATGCATTAAAATACACGTTACCGCAACAATCATTTTATTATCATATACTCTAATGTCATCAACATTTACCCTAAAAAGTGATAATATTTCCGGGCCGCCAACATTACGCGGGTGGGAAGTGCGGTAAGTGCGGGGCGTTTGTTGATTTTTTGGCTTCACCACGCAACATGCAATTACGACAGCGCTCGGCTTCTGGATATATTGTCTAAGACTTCCTAATAAATAACAGGTATCGCAACCCCCTTTGTGACTGCTAATTAAATCACTATATATTCAAAAATCTAATAATTTTGTCAAACATTGCGACAACAAATATTTCTTTTAATTACAAGTTTACATTACACACAGTTCTTAACGTAGTTTTGCCTAAGCTATTTTTGACGTTAACGAATCTTATTTATTTAAGAGCCCTATACCGACTCTGAGGCACTCGTCGCCCTGTATGACTGAGGCGTTCTTAGCGATTATCAAGCTTAAACAGCGTTGGGCTCGGCCGGTTTGAGATGGATGAGCATTTGTGGCATTTTAATATTCGTGTGTTTCCGCGCTTCGGAAGGCATGCTGAGCCGCTGATCTAGGTTACCACTTAATGTGGTAGTCGTTAAGCCATGTTAGAAACCTTATAGGCGGCTTGATAAGTTCCAACAGCAGGTGACCACAAACCTGTTTCCACCAATTAGCACTTAGTTATACCACGATCTCTCTCACCTCGATTTGTGAGAAGACCTTTGTCCAGCAGTCGGACAGTACAGTTATTATTATACCGACTTTAACAGGTGGCATCGAATAGCCATCAGCATCAAAGGCGATTCCGCCACACTGTTGGTGGATTGTGAAGTAAGGGGAACTTTGACGCTTAATCGCCAACCTGGAAGTACTTTCAACTTAGCTGGTGCCATGGTCGTCGGGACACAGTACACACCTGACCAGTACTACGAGGTGAGATTCATAAGCACACATCAAACATATACTTAAGATTGATGTGAAAACATGTTCGAATAAACTCCGCAGCTTTTTAGTAGTCGAAAGGACATTCCTGAGAGGCAAGATTCTTAAAAAGAAAAAGAATTAGGCAGATTATGCTTTCATAGTCCCATTACACAGACGTATAGAAAGAAAGAAAGAATTTTTATTCGTCACAGCACAAGAGACACAATATTTAGTACATAAAACATACAGATCCAAGATTGACCATTCAACCACAGAACGTTTTATAACTAATTGCTCAGTAAACATATACACATGAGTTTGTGTCTCACGGCTAAGGTTACCACCCCTATTTTTTTATAAACGTACGTACAATACGTACGTTATTTAGGGTAAGTATACTTTATACTAAATGAGAACTATAAAGTACGCGAATCGCAAAACAAATCGCATACTTTGATTTTTCTAAAACTTATTTTACATAAATTATTAACAATATAATAAAAATAGGTCGCAATTTTATGTATAACGGCTGAGTGACTTTACTGGAGTATTCGCAATTTAAAGCAAAGTGGCTGATGTCTGGTGTTAAAATCCGAATCTAAAGCAAGCTAGATTTAAGAAAAAAACATTGGTACATCTAACCTCACAAACTTAAAGAAAATGGCAAATACTATAAACACTTCCAACTTACTTAGTTATTATAGACTGTAAAGATACTGTTAAGCTGTTTAGCAATAATAAAAGTTATTGAAAATTGCTAAAAGTAATAAAAAAAAACTTTATAAAAAAGTGCAATAAATAATACCTACTTTATTTTGAAACCATGTACTTTTTTGCCTACCTTTAAAAACCAATGTACTTTATTTGCTCAAATAAAAGGTGGCAACCCTACTCACGACTGAGCCAAATATGAGACACAAACTCAGCCGTGAGGCATTAAGCTGATTTGGATACGTATCCAGATCAGCTTAATGCCAGGCACAAGTGCTAGGCGCTGATTTGCATATAGTGTTGTTTAGAGTATGACTACTATCGAAGTTCAATGTGGTGTGTGTATGTTTTACTAAATAGGTACCTATGTAGAGTAGGTATAAGTTGTAGCATGAGTATATAAACCAATTTAGTACAATGTGAATAGCGGTTTCAATTAGAGTACATAAATAAAACAACATCGAATTTTATTGAATCGTCATAATATCCATAATATTTTTATCACCTATATCATCTACGATATCCCTATAATATTAAACTCATGTTTCAGGGTGACATCGAACTCCTCGAATTTGCCAACCAACCCGATATTGCGTACGAAATGTGCAACTCCATCGCACCTGACTGCGAAGGGCCAGGCATGCCCTACGTCCCCGTCCCAGCTTTACAAAGACAACCCATAATTTATGAAACCAGACCACAACCTACACTAGATACGATAACTGAAGAGGATGTGAGGAGACGCAATTACGACAGAGATAGGTCTTTTGAAAGGAACGGATCTGAAAGTGTTTGGCCTCGCCCAATAGCGACGACACCCAGCCCGAATTGGCAGATTGCTAATTCTTATGGAGTTACCAGCCAGTACGCTCTGTCTACTGATACGGGTAAGAAATGTACCGTTCGAACTCAAATAATTTCAACCTATCTTTATCATTACGCCAGATCCCTTGCGGGTAGGCAGTACAGATAAATCCTCAATATATTACGTAATTGCTTTTGTATAAGCCCTCACCAGATTTTCTCAGTGGAGACCGCGTTCCAATCCGGTGTTAGATTAATAATAATAGTAATTTATTTCAGACTTTAGTCCAGTAACAATTTAGACAGTAACAATTCAATTTAATTTCTAGTTTCAGGAATGTATTCAGTGTGGAGTTTCATCCATCTCCGTAACATTGAAGTGTCCCACCGATCTATAAACACACTCAAAAAATTATTGGTGCTCACACGCAGCCGTGCTACTAAAGAGGCTCATCTTTTCCTCATAATAGCGGCAAAACCGTCTATATGGCTCTGTGCGAACATGCCTGAGGCACTACAGTACCACGGCAGCCCCAACAGTAGCCCCCCCTGAGAGCGTTATTATACTGTACAGGCAGGTCACTGTGTGCCTGCTGTGTGTAACTAACCCACAGACTGCACGTGTAGAAATATTGGCAGTAAGCTTTAAAAAGCGTTATCTTTACTGATTATGTACAACGTGCGAATCTGCGGGCCAGCATGTTACAGCGTACAGCCAGTGCCTTAATAGTTTCATTTGATAAAAAAAATTTAATGGCGATTTTGTGGCTCCCACATGGCCCCAACATACTCCATCTAATGTAACTATTAATCTCACATCGGATCGAAACGCGGTCTCCTCTGAGAAAATCTGGCAAGGAACTAGGCGTGTCTGTCTTTTTTATTTATTGTTTCTTCCTATTTTTTCAATTACAAGAAACGATTGGACGTTTATTAGTATTAACAGCGCTTGTTTTCTCTCACATGATACAAAATGCCGATTACTACATCAAAACATGACAAAATCTCTCATTTACTCTTAGTTCTGAATACTCAAAAGTATGGACTTTAAGCTGTTACTAAACTTATAACTCGTACGAAAACTTATTAAAAGACGCCTTTAAAACCTACTCTCGAAAGTGTTAATATAGAGAATTCAGGACATATTTTCTTAAATTTCTCCGTACTTGATATTTTCGATGACTTATAATCCCTTTTTCAGATGAGAACAGTATATTCGGTAGCTTTACTGACAACAGTGAATTTATACCAGCGTCAATAGCTCCATTCGAGAACACTCCACTGGAAACAGCTGAAAGCACTACTACTAGAGTAAGTTAAACGTGATTCTAGTCAATCTGTCATGTTACAAATCCAATAGAAAATACATTTAGATCTACCTTGAATTTGCCTATTTGTGCCGTTTTTCGTAATCAATATCAATCTCAGGCCCAGAGGCCCAGAGAATATGCCAAAATTTTGCCGATAATGTTAGGACTCATTTGACGGACTGCTCGGTTAAGAGCTTGAGTCGTTTCGCCCACTGGATTGAGTAGTCGTTATATACCCACAAATAGACCCACAAATATTTGTTTCGGTCTGCGTGTTTGTTTATGTGAATTTCATGTTTGTAAACGCACCCACGGCACAGGTGTGGCTATGGTAGAGTTGTAAAAAAGAGCGCTGAAGTCGAGCGTTTAGCGCTGTGTCGACGCTCACGAGCGTTGAAACACGTAGAAGACGCGAGCGTTTTAAGAGCCGCCTCGAGCATTTTTACAACACTAGGCTATGGCCACTTGTTTTTTTTTTAAATAGCGGGGAAGCTTATTACCCTTATTACTGGCACATTTCTAGTCCTTAGCCTGTTACTGGAAATGTTCGATACAAAAATCCCGACCTTTCGTTTAGTGGAGCTTATTGCAATAAGCTCCACTAAACGAATAAAACAAACAGTATAATAAATCTACTTTCTTTTCTTTAAAAAATAACGAAGGCCCACACTAGGAATTATCCCAGTGTGGCGTTAACAAAAATTAAATTCACATGCACAAACAACCAGACGGAAACAAATATTTGCGGGTTACACAAAGATTTGTCCGGTGCGGGAATCGAATCTGCGACTACTCAATCCAGTGGGCAGATGCACTCAAAGTCTTAACCACTGGACTAAGCCGTAATCCTTCTTTATTAACCTATCTATCTACAAGGTGTAACATAAGAAACGCAAGACCTCAGACACCCCGATTAGAGAATTTCTTCATAAATTCAAAACGAAAACCAAATTTCCAAATTTAAAGGCTTTTACCCCTTTTTCAAGCACTTTTATACCCCAATTAACAATAAAACTTGCATGTGTATGTGTGCATTTTGGGAAATACGGGTTAGGAATGCATTTGTAATCTCCTTATTGCTATGAATCAAGAATAAATTTAGCTTTTTATAGAGCACTGAAAGAGTAAAAGCATTTTTTGCAAATTTAAAAAACAATGTAAGATACATTAAAAGTAGTTTGAATCAATTCAGTTATCGATTTAGAACAAACTACTTTCAGGTCTTGCGTTTATTATGTTCACACACACCAGATCCCTTGAGGGGTAGGCAAAGAGTACAGAGTTCCAACAGGTACTTTCCTTACATACCTATCTGGCCGGCGAGCGTGTATGAGACGAACTATGAGAGTGGGGGATCTCATAGTTCGTCTCATACACGCTCGCCGGTTACGGAGACTCTTTATTGCCCTTTAGATAAGGCACGGTCTATTTGGTCATGGTAAGATAGTAGACTTCGTAACGTCCAGGGGTATCCTTATCGACGAGCAGTTTGGCTTTCGAGCCAAACACTCTTGCGTCCACCAAGTGCACCGCATCACGGAGCACATCCTCTCCGGTCTCAATAGACCCAAACCCATCTACACGGGCGCCCTCTTCCTAGATGTCGCGAAGGCATTCGACAAAGTCTGGCACAACGGCTTGATCTACAAGCTCTACCAATTGGGTGTGCCGGACAGACTCGTGCTCATCTTACGAGACTTCTTGTCGAATCGCGCCTTCCGTTATCGCGTCGAAATGACGCGCTCCACTTCCCACTCCATCAGTGCTGGAGTCCCACAGGGCTCAGTTCTCTCTCCGCTCCTGTTTAGCCTTTACACGAACGACATTCCTCGTTCGAGTAAGGCGCATCTAGCCCTATTCGCGGATGATACCGCTCTCTACGTCTCGCATAGGAATAAGGGTTTCATTACCAGACACCTTCAGGCATCCGCCAATTCCCTAGGGAATTGGTTCAGGAAGTGGCGTATTGAGGTGAACCCGGACAAGAGCGCTGCGGTGTTCTTCTCCAGAGGTGCCACCCCGCGCCACTCCCTGCGCCGCCCTAGAAGTAATCTCGGCCAAGTGACCATGTTCGACCGACCCATTCCCTGGGTCAAAGAGGTCAAATATCTAGGGGTCACCCTAAATAGTACCATGTCCTTCGGCCCGCACATCAAGCGGGTCCGTCACCGAGCATCATTTGTGCTCGGTCGTCTCCATTCGTTAATCTGCAAGCGGAGTAAAATGTCCCTTAGAAATAAGGTGACACTTTACAAAACTTGCGTTCGACCCATCATGACTTATGCGTGTGTTGTGTTCGGGCATTCGGCCCCCTCTCACATCGATAAACTCCAAGTGGTTCAAAACCGCTTCCTCCGTAAAGCCGTAGGAGCCCCCTGGTTCGTACGGAACGTCGACCTCCACTCCGATCTAGGTCTCGAACCTATTCGCGCCTTTATTAAAAAGGCGTCAACACGTCACTTCGCGAACGCATCTACCCATGCGAATCCGTTAATCGTAGCCACCGCCGACTACGATCTCCCCCCCGACCCCTGCCGCCACCGCCGGCCGCGACATGTTCTCACCGACCCCCCCGATGCTTTGTCATCCCTTCTTTCCGCTCAGAATACGGGCGACGACGACGACGTAGTAGTAGATCCCCTCCCATAGCCGGCGGTTGACCGGTGCACTTAGTAGTGCACCCGTCCCCCTACAGCGACTGTCCCAACCGAGGGCACCTCTTCGAGGCGCCCTCGAGTATGTCGCCTCTTGCCCTTCTGGCTGGCTAGAGCGTAGTGGTTGCACGCTCGCCTTTAAGTCCGGTGAAGCTGTAAAGGCCTCGCGGCCAACAGCGTACATCATTCACACACACACACACACGGTAAGATAGTATAGATCTTCCCCGGTACCTACATCGTTCCACTTTCGCATTGTATATCTGTTATATTTATGACTCGGTAAAATACAAACATAACATACATTTTTGTAATAGCGCAATAAATAACCTATTTAAACGCTTCCTTGATACAGATATTCCAAACGTGATTGTTTTTAATGGTGTTATCGTGTTGTTATAAAACGTGGGGTAATCACGTTACGATACTTTCGTGAAATGATCGTGTAATATCATTCTAATTATGATATTATGCAAGCTCTGTGGAAGATGTGCGGAGTAAAGCTGGCCGACCGTATTGGCAATAGCGTAGTAAGAAAGCGAGTAGGTATGAAAGATAGTATCGGTGTAAAGATGAGAAAGGGTATGCTCCGGTGGTTCGGGCATATAGAAAGAATGTCAGAAGAAAAAATGACAAAACAGATATACAATGCGAAAGTGGAAGGATGTAGGCACCGGGGAAAACCTAGACTATCTTCTCATGACCAAATAGATCGAGTCTTATCTGAAGGATAGGTCAAGAGTCTACGTAACCGGCGAGCGTGTATGAGACGAACTATGAGAGTGGAGGAAGCTAGAGAGGTATGTAAGGAAAGACCTGTTGGAACTCTGTACTGTCTGCCTACCCCGCAGATAGATAGAATATTATTGTATATTTCACGAAACTATCGTAACGTGTTGCGTTACGTTTTTAAATTGTCAAAGCAAATCAGGTATCTGTTAGGGCGCATTCACATCGAAAACTATTGGACTGGTAAACGTGATCATACGATTAAACGCACACAGATCCACACACAGGTAGAGTCTGACGGAGGTCTATAATCAGTAATCAGTATCATTGAGGTAGCAGATTTGGGGGGGGGGGCTAAGGGTTATATTTCTGCCACCACATCTGACTCATAAACGTAGCACTTTATTTGGACTAATTCAATCTTATTAAATAGTATATTTTTGTAAGGCCGTCACTACTTGTTTATATGAATCATTAGCGTTACCCGTGACGTGGATTTAATGAGTTTTTTTTATTGCGCGGAACCATAATTTATTCTCCAAAATAAAATTATCTTAAGTTACTCCTTATAACAAAAGCTATGTGCCAGGGAATGTTCTGTCAAAATCGGTCCAGCCGTTTCGGAGATTAACCGGAACAAACATACAGATAAACAGACAAACATTTTAAAAATTGTTTTCTCCTATATATACTGTATATACTTTCATATGTACTTAGCAAAAGGCTGTTATTTTGACATCACAAACAGACTATTAAATATTATATATTTGTAGTATAGATTATTAACTCATTCCTAATTATGTATATTATAACCAATCAAGTATACCTCTTTTGTAAATACTGATAAGATAAATAGTGCGTAGTTTGATACTAAAAGTATCTGTTAGATAAATAACAAACTAAATTATTATCAAATATTTTGTTTAGGACGGATTTTCTCAAGGATAGGTAAAATCACACAATCATTAATCGGGTTATTTTTTAATTCAAAGATATCAAACTACTGTCTCGTTAGCGAATAATGCATGTAGTGATCACGAGGTCAGATCAGACAAAATGTAATTTTTTGATAGAAATTTCCAGTATCAGTCCGGAGTCTGGCATTGTGTCCGGTATAGTCGCAATAGGCTAACCTATTACATAAGTCTTAACATCGTCGGCGAAAATATACACAGTACACCCCTGCCATCCCCGTTGGGGAATACACGCGTGACGTTGTTTATTTTGATTATTTTTATATCGAACTAACATGTAATGCTTAACCATTCAACTCTTACATGAGCTACATATTTCAGCCGAAACGGGGAGAGGAGGACGACACGGACATAACGACTCTTCAAACCACCGAGACTTCATACAGTCCTATGACAACTACAGACATCTCGGATTGGCTCACACACCCTCCGAATACGTCAATTTACTGGGTAACTTTAATCAACTTTTAAAACACTTTAAAACGATTAGATACGCGCTTGGCTCGTATTAGAGTCCGCTCAAAAACCGACTCGGAGAGCAGAAATAATTTCGATTGTATATATGCAAAATTCTAAAATTCGAACATTGATTTTACTAACTAACCTCAAAAAAACCACAGCAAAATGTTTGTAGGACGGGTTAGAATGCATACACACTAGCTCACTTTCTTTCAGGTGCCTCCCTCAACGCGACGCCTAAGTTTTATTTAAAAATATATATATAATAATAAACAACTCCAGAAACATAAGAATTAATAAATTGTTCAGATCAGAGGTCTTGGGTTCAAAAATAGGCGCGTGCCTCTGTCTTTTCGAAAGCATGTGCGTGTTAAAAATGAACTATTACTTGCTTTAACTTTGAAGGAAAAACATCGTGAGGAAACCTGCATGCCTGAGAGTTTCTCGTAGGTCTGTGTAGTTCGCGAACCCACACTGGGCCAGCGTGGTGGACTACGGCCTAAACCCTCTCAATTTGAGAGGAGGCCGGTGCCCAACGGTGGAACAGTTTCTTAACAGGGCTAATAAATTGTTACTATGACTTTTCAAAGTTGTTTTCGAGAGTCATCACGAATCGTCTCGAACGCAGGCTTGATGATTTCCAGCCTCCCGAACAAGCCGGTTTCCGGAAAGGCTTTAGTACCATAGACCACATACATACGCTGCGGCAGATTATACAGAAGACCGAGGAGTATAATCGGCCACTATGCTTGGCGTTTGTGGACTATGAGAAAGCCTTCGATTCGATCGAGACTTGGGCGGTTCTTAGATCTCTCCAGCGATGCCGCATTGACTATCGGTACAACGAAGTGTTGAAGTGCTTGTATAATAACGCCACCATGTCAGTCCGAGTACAAGGGCAGTGCACGAAGGCGATCTCCATAAAAAGAGGAGTAAGACAGGGAGACGTCATTTCTCCGAAACTGTTTACGACCACCATAGAGGACGCCTTCAAGCTCTTGGAATGGCGAGGACTTGGCATCAACATCAATGGCGAATACATCACTCACCTTCGATTTGCCGACGACATTGTGGTCATGGCGGAGTCGCTGGAAGATCTAGGACGAATGCTCGGCGACCTCAACAGAGTATCTCAACAAGTGGGTCTTAAAATGAACATGGACAAAACGAAAATAATGTGTAACGTCCATGTCGTACCCACCGCACTCACCGTTGGGAACTCTACTCTTGAAGTTGTCGACGAATACATTTACCTGGGACAGGTAGTCCGGTTAGGTAGGTCCAACTTTGAGAGAGAGGTCAATCGACGAATCCAACTCGGCTGGGCAGCGTTCGGGAAACTGCGCAACATCTTCTCATCCAAAATACCTCAGTGCCTAAAGACTAAAGTTTTTAGTCAATGTGTATTACCAGTGATGATATATGGATCAGAGACGTGGTCTCTTACAATAGGTCTCATAAAAAAGCTCAGAGTTGCTCAGCGAGCTATGGAGAGAGCTATGCTCGGCGTTTCTCTACGCGATCGAATCAGGAATGAGGAGATTCGTAGAAGAACCAAGGTCACCGACATAGCCGTTAAGATTAGCAAGCTGAAGTGGCAATGGGCGGGCCACATAGCGCGAAGATCGGACGGGCGTTGGGGCAGAAAGATTCTAGAGTGGAGACCGCGTATTGGCAAGCGCAGCGTGGGACGACCACCTGCCAGATGGACCGACGATCTTGTGAAAATCGCAGGAAGTCGTTGGATGCAGGTGGCATCGGACCGGTTACGCTGGAAAGCGATTGGGGAGGCCTATGTTCAACAGTGGACAAGTATGGGCTGAGATGATGATGATGATGAACCCAATGAATTCGAATCAGAACTTTTCGCTGACTATTATTACGCGTTCGTTTCAATACAATTCGTAAGTGCAATTTTCACCGACAAAAAATGGTTATCATCGATTGTCGGACGTGAGCAGGCAGCATTGGTCATCTGGCTGATTAATCCTCCATCGCAGACAATGAGCTTCCTCTTACACCAAGTATCTAACCGATAATTGATTTTTGTCGTAAAACTACGGTAATCTATAGAAGCGTAAATATATTGCTAAGCGGAGCTGATATACGCGACTAACATCTATGGAACAGTAAATCAGGAGGCTTGAATGAGTGAAAAAAATCCTAACGAAACTTCATGAATAACGTAAATTTATTGTTCAAATAAATTAATATCTAAGATAAATTTATCAACGAGTTTCAAACTAGACGGAGTCTGTATCTTAGAGTTAGTTGAGCTTTTGTTCAAATATATATAAGTTAAATTTTGCAACACCACAGAAAATTAATGTAAGTACTAATAAATGTTATTAAGACAGATAATAAGCAAAAAAATTACCACAATCTTAAAATAAATCGCATAAAAAATCACAATTGACAATTAACAAAGTAAGATTAAGGGACTCTCACCACCCTGGAGCAAAGACAGAAGTAGGCTAAGCTACAATTAAAGTTGCAAGTAAGTCTATGTACGAATTTCACCATTTCTGCGTAACCCTATCTGTCGGTTAAACTAGCCTGCTTTAATTGCCGAGTAACACTAATCGAGAAGTAACTGACCAGCACTTGATTCGAGGATGGTGGAAGAGACCCCTAAGGTTATCTATCTATTTATATCATAACGCCAGATTTCTTGCGGGCAGGCAGAGAGTACAACGTTTCAACAGGTTCTTCCTAAGTCCCTAACTTCCACTATTTTTACTAATCAATTATATTTATCTAGGATAACTCAACTACGGATTATGGTTCGGGGGAAAATAACTACGATTATGAAAGTTCTGGCAGTTACTTCGGTCCACGGGGCTACCCTGGACCACCTGGTCCGCAAGGCCCTCGGGGTCCAAAGGGTGATCCAGGAAAACCCGGCGCTGAAGGTCTCCAGGGGTTCCCAGGGCCACCTGGAAACGTGTTCGTTATACCTGTAAGTATACAACAAGTTACTTTGATTAAATTCCATTTTATATAAATATACGGTGCAATTTTTATTGTCCTAGAGCGAAAGCACAACTAATGTATCTGATCAGTAAGTTAATAGTAAGAAGACATTTTCTAACAATCTTTTATGCAGCCAGGCAATGGTGCAATTTAAAATTGCCAAATAAAATTAGATGTCTTTACAAAATATTGCCTCTTTGCTGTTGACCGTTGAGGAATTCCTTCATCTGGAGTCGATTCTGAGTGAAAAATCAGGTCATGCTTTATATAAAATGCATTGCCATCGGACCCTGAATCAACACGTCAAATTTTGCACTTCCTCTAAGCTCGACAATAATTGCACCGTGTATATACCAAACAAATCAAATGATTTCTATTATGCTTTATTCGTGTAAAGCTTAAATTATATCACATTGTTTGCAGTTACAACAGTCGGGGAGCGACAAAGGACCTGACGCGCAATCGGAAGCTTTACGACAAATGTTCGCACAACACATGGTGAGTTTTCTACGTTTGACGTTCAACACCTTGTCTACGTTTATATTTACCATGTGGAAATATGTTTATGTGTCTACATATTCTCGAATCACATTGTGGATACATAAATAGCGAAAATTAGAAAGAATTGCATGCGAAAAACCCGAACGAAGAGAATGAAGTGCCAAGAAAGAGACCTACACTTGAGTGGCTATGGGTTGAAATGAATGATAATGATGGTACAACTCTCGAAAGTTTAGAGAGTAGAATGTATCACCTATCTACAATCTATAGAAAGGCGATTGAAAACTTATACAAAGCCAACAAATAAATTCAGCTGATGAAATTAGTTAAAAACACATTATTATTAAAGTTTAGTAGTTAAAGTCATTATATTATTAAAGTACACATTATTTTATTTTTCCAGTCTGCAATGCGAGGAGCTGAAGGACCAATGGGTTTAAGTGGACCACCGGGACCAGAGGGTGAAATCGGACCAGAAGGTTCAAAAGGAGAACAAGGGGAACAGGGAGAACCAGTAAGGAGGACTCTCTGTTTTGTTTGTAAATTCATTTTGAAAATTCTTTAAAGATAAAAAGTCAAAATTAGGAAGATTTTGTGCCCGTGTACTAGTAGTTCAGCTGGTAGTATCACGGGCTACAAAAGAAATTATCATGCACTTTGACTGACCTTGAGAATTTTTACCTATACCCATGTGTTCTTTTCATATGCAAGATAATAAATTCGTCGTGCGTATTGATAATTTTTATCCCAAAGAATATGTAGGTACAACCAATTTCATTTGTTTTTACGTTTTCAGGGCCCACCAGGGCCAAGAGGCTTACAAGGCCCTCCAGGGCGACTTGGTCGTCGAGGTCACTCTGGCAGGGACGGGGAAAGAGGGTCAACAGGTGCGACTGGACCGAAGGGGGAGCAAGGTTATCCAGGACTGCCTGGCATGCCCGGGGATAAAGGAGAAAGGGGAGTCCCAGGATTGCAAGGAGAACCAGGTGCCCACGGCCAAGATGGTCCCCCGGGAGATGATGGTCCACCCGGACCAACTGGAATACCTGGAGAACTGGTACTATTTTTTTCAAACAATACCTAGTGTCGTCTTCGGATAGTAGGTATTGATAATATAACATTATCAAGAGCTTCAGTGACTTTTTACAAGCTTTTATTTAACTTGCAATGTTTATATGTCTGTCTGTCTTTTCGGTTGAAATCCTGTGATATGGATCACTTGGATTTTCCAGCACTTGCGGGTATTCAATTGAGCTAAAATTTGATATACGTATGTACATCCGATGACAATGCAATAATATGGTACCTTGGAACTGGTCTGATGATAGAGTCAGAAGGTGGCCATAGGAACAAGTAAACTATACAACGTAACCCCGTGCCTAAGCACGTTAGATTGGTATTGAGAAATACTATAGAACCAGATAGTGTCCAGGTTCTGTTGATGGAGCCGGAAGGGGGCCAACGGAACTACTCAAATACTTAACGTTATGTTAAGTATTTGGGTAACTCCCCGTGTTAGGGCTTATTGGATTAGTCTTAACGAGTTCGGTAGACCCGAATGGCATCCAGGGTCTCATGATGGAACCGGCGGGCCAACGGAACTACCCAATTACACAACATAACACGCCGTGTTTAAACTCGTAACATATGACTTGAAAAGTACTCTAGTACTTTTTAGCCTTCGTTATGTATTTGTTATAAAAGCTTGTTTTTAAAAAGATCTTATTAAATTAAAATTATTTGGTTTATATTTTTTTCATGTCTTTGGTTCGTGTAATTATTTCCTTCAATCCTTAATTTACTCTCAATATACGTAGCAAGTACAGTTAGCTCATAATATAACTTACAGTATGTGATAGTATGTATGTATGTTATGTTATAGTATCTACAAAATGATACTTGTCTTATTCCAGGGTCCAAGAGGATTTATGGGGCCAAGAGGATTTCCAGGTTTAATAGGGTATCCCGGCATACCCGGTCTCGAAGGACAACAAGGGGCAAAAGGAGCATCGGGTCAGCCAGGAGTACCGGGTCCACCAGGACAACCAGGAACCATGGGTGCCCCAGGATCACCAGGTCCACAGGGGCCTATAGGAGCGCCAGGAATTCAGGTATGGTGGAAATTGAACTCTCAAATTATAAAAATAGAGGTTAAATAAATAGAAGTTGGGAACTTCTATTTATTTGCTAAATAAATAGAAGTTGGGAACTTCTATTTATCTATGGGGCAAGGGTTAGATAAAAACAAAGAAAGTAGGTGTTACATTCTTACTTTGCATGAGGCAAAAATAGTCATGCGACACGTGCGAATTTCACCCTTAGTGTCAAACGACTCGCTCGGTAGTTTTTTTTAAACGTAGCCCCACTCTAGGATTTATTCCTGTGTTTTGGGTGCGTTTACAAACATGCAAATTCACATACGCAAATACCCAGACCGGAACAAATAATTGTGGATCACACAAAGATTTGTCCCGTGCGGGAACCGAACCCGCGACTATTGACACAGTGGGCGGAGCGGCTCAAGCTCTTAACCAATGCGCTTAATCATCCTTCAAGTTGTCAACTAATTAGGTATGTTCATGGATTTTGGATAGAAATCCATGGGTCCGTTATAGATACTCATTTATCGTCGCCTTAGAGTGAAAACCTCAGATGTCCGAAAGAGGTACCCTTACAAGATAATAAAGAACTACTCTTTACACCCTTTAATATGTTGATTACCTACTATAGCTTATTCAATAATTTGTATGTTAGTGTTCATTTTAGAAACGTTTTCAAATGCATACGAGACAAATTTCATTAATGGTGCATAATTATCATAAATGAAAAAGAATAAAAATTTTCTAAATTATATTCCCAAGGTTATTACTTTAAGGCGACGTTATGAAGAGCCGCGCCAGAACATAGTATGTTACATATCTTTTATATTTTTATCTAAGATTCAAGCAAATCTTATCACAATGAAACAAAGTTAAATCCTATCCGTATTATTTTATTTCACTGACTCTGATGAATAAAACATAATAAAATGCGTTTTAGGGACCTCAAGGAAAGCCAGGAATTTCTGGGCTGCCCGGTCCGGAGGGTTCACCAGGAACACCAGGGAACCCAGGGCAGCAAGGATCACCAGGAGACCTAGGACCTCAAGGTCCACAGGTAAGAACATATTTCGCTGGGCGAATGTAATATTGATTCATCAAACATTGATTCATCAAACATTGAATCACTCCAATTACAAAATAAGTAAGCTTCATTTTTCCTATTCTTACGTTTTACTTGTGTAATTATACCATTTGAGCAGCAATATACCAATATAACACCATATATATTAATTCTCCCTAGACCTAGTAAAAATATTAGCATCAAAATAGTCAACCATTTCATGGTCCTTTCTATAGGGAATGTTGGGCTTTCCTGGAAGCAGAGGTTTAAAAGGAGATGAAGGCCCTCGAGGCCTGCCAGGTGACAAAGGAGACAAAGGAATTAGAGGTAAGATTATATATTAGGACCCACAAATAGGCAATGTTACGTAATATGTTATATCAACAGTGAAAGAGTCACTATCATTTTGCTTAAATCCACAAGATAACGTGATGGGTGATTTTCTATCTGTCAATGTCAATTTCAGGGATCGTGGGTGAAAAGGGCGAAATGGGACCTAAAGGTGAAAGAGGATTTACTGGAGAACCAGGACCAACAGGAATTGAAGGTCCGGAAGGTCAAAAAGTATGTGAAACTGACAATAACTACACCTTCAATATATGTATTTGATTTGATGCTAGGTGTTATGACGTCTTACCATTTCAGGGCGCTGAAGGCCCCAGAGGCGAAACGGGATCCGTCGGGCCTTCGGGAGAGAAGGGCGCATCTGGACCTCAGGGGCATCAAGGGTACCCAGGAATTCAAGGTGAAAAGGGTGATAAAGGTGCTTTTGGAAGAAGAGGCAGACGGGGAGCTAAAGGAGTCATGGTAAAATGCGATTCATATTAAAATATTATCCGTCTCCATAAAGAAATTCTATAATTATTAACTTTTAAATTGCAGGGTTTAGTGGGACCATCGGGTGATCGTGGTGAAATCGGCCCAAGGGTAAGCAAAAATATTATAGTACGTGTGTTCTTTGCGAAATATTGAAATAATAATAATAAAGTGTTTATTTTCTCTTCACAAATGTTGGAATACGAAAAAATATAAGCGAACAAAATCTATTACAAGCATTTGTGAGAGACCAGTACCTGATGTACATAGGTATAAAATACCTGTGTTACAGGTCACCAGGATTCCGCCTCACAAATTGAACGTAGGGACGTTCAATTTTAGTTAGGTTTCCACAAAAATTCGATTAGATTACCGTGTTTTAAACATGCTAGCCGTGAAGGTTGTAAATAATGATTATAAACAAAGTTAATAAAGTTTAAATATAACAAAACAAAAATGTAATAAAAATGAAGTTAAATAATATATCGAACATTTTGTGAGTGCATCTAAAAACAAGTTTGTATACGTGTATGTGTGTGCGTGTGTGCGTGCGTGCGTGTGTGTGCGTGCGTGCGTGTGTGTGTGTGTGTTTGTGTAGGTAGGTATGTGTGTGTGTGTGTATGTATGTATGTGTGTGTGTGTATGTGTGTTTGAGTATGAGTGCGCACGCGTGAGTGTGAATGAGGGGGATAAGAATAGGTGTGTATGTCCTCTTCTTCGATGTCGCGAAGGCATTCGACAAAGTCTGGCACAACGGCTTGATCTACAAGCTCTACCAAATGGGTGTGCCGGACAGACTCGTGCTCATCATACGAGACTTCTTGTCAAATCGCGCCTTCCGATATCGCGTCGAAATGACGCGCTCCACCCCCCACTTCACCCGAGCTGGAGTCCCGCAGGACTCAGCTCTCTCGCCCCTCCTGTTTAGCCTTTACACGAACGACATTCCTCGTTCGAGCAAGGCGCATCTGGCCCTATTCGCGGATGATACCACTCTCTAAGTCTCGCATAGGAATAAGGGTTTCATTAACAGAAACCTTCAGGCATCCGCCAATTCCCTAGGGAATTGGCTCAGGAAGTGGCGTATTGAGGTGAACCCGGACAAGAGCGCTGCGGTGTTCTTCTCCAGAGGTGCCACCCCGCGCCACTCCCTGCGCCGCCCTAGAAGTAATCTCGGCCAAGTGACCATGTTCGACCGACCCATTCCCTGGGTCAAAGAGGTCAAATATCTAAGGGTCACCCTAAACAGTACCATGTCCTTCGGCCCGCACATCAAGCGGGTCCGTCACCGAGCATCCTTTGTGCTCAGTCGTCTCCATTCGTTAATCTGCAAGCGGAGTAAAATGTCCCTTAGAAATAAGGTGACGCTTTACAAAACTTGCGTTCGACTCATCATGACTTATGCGTGTGTTGTGTTCGGGCATTCGGCCCCCTCACACATCGATAAACTCCAAGTGGTTCAAAACCGCTTCCTCCGTAAAGCCGTAGGAGCCCCCTGGTTCGTACGGAATGTCGATCACCACTCCGATCTAGGTCTCGAACCTATTCGCACCTATATTAAAACGGCGACAACACGACACTTCGCGAACGCATCTACCCATGCGAATCCGTTAATCGTAGCCGCCGCCGACTACGATCCCCCCCCCCTGACCCCTGCCGCCACCGCCGGCCACGACATGTTCTCTCCGATCCCCCCGATGCTTTGTCATCCATTCTCTCCGCTCAGAATACGGACGACGACGACGTAGTCGTAGATCCCCTCCCATAGCCGGCGGTTGACCGGTGCATTTAGTAGTGCACGCCGTCCCCCCACAGCAACTGTCCCAACCGAGGGCGCCTCGTCAAGGCGCCCTCGAGTATGTCGCCTCTTGCCCTTCTGGCTCGAGCGTAGTGGTTGCACGCTCGCCCTTAAGTCCGGTGAAGCTGTAAAGGCCTCGCGGCCAACAGCGTACATCACTCACACACACACACACACACACACACACACACACACACACACACACACACACACACACACACACACACACACACACACACACACACACACACACACACTCACACACCGGTGTGTATGTTTACAAGTGTGTACGTGGTTATTACTGAAATAGCTGTTATGTAAAATGTCTAGTAACAAGAACATCGATATGTTGATTAAAACTGATCGTTTGAGTCATGTAGATACCTTAATATTTGACGGTATTTGTTCTTTCAAGTGGTGGGCAAAGGCAAGAGGTAGTTGATGTAGTGCAAGAATGTGGGAATAAGCAATGTATTTAGTCTTGCTTACATTGAGTGTAAGCAAGTTACTATTTAACCATAACTTTCTTACAGTCATTGTGAGTAAAATAGTTGTTAAGAGTATTTTTATGCATGCGAGACTTGCGACATCGCAAACAAATAATAATAATTTAAAGCTTGAAATAGCCTCTTGGATGCAACCAAACAAATATTTATTTTAAATTACCTAAAGCTATCTCATTTTATATTTGCACTTTTTTTTAGGGCTACAGGGGTCCACGCGGCCGCCGTGGCTCAGACGGCGCGCCAGGACCTAAAGGCGATACGGGACAGCCAGGTTCTCCAGGCTCCATTGGGGAAAGGGGCCCTCAAGGTTTAGAAGGTGTTCGTGGTTTCCCAGGAGCAATAGGACCTCCCGGCCCTGACGGAAAACCTGGATTGCCAGGGCCTCCAGGAGAACGGGGACCAACGGTACCCTTATTATTCTAATCAATGCACTTAGATAAATCAAAGTATAATTAAAAAGGACCGGGGAAGACCTAGACTATCTTATCATGACCAAATAGACCGTCTCTTATCTGATGGGAAAGTCAAGAGTCTACGTAACCGGCGCGTGTGTATGAGATGAACTACGAGAGTGGAAATAGCCAGAGAGGTCTTTATGGAAAGAACCTATTGAAACTCTGTAGACTCTGCCTACCCCGCAAGGGATCTGGCGTGATGATAGAGGTAAATATAGATAATAAAAAATAAAGAGCAGGTGTGAGAAAACATTAAAAGCTATAAAATGGACTCGCAGTAAATAAATTGATAGACAACACATATTCTTATAAATCCAGGATACCTTAGATATTATGTGTAATCAACATTTTTTTTATCATATCGACAATGACATAATATACAGAAATAAATTGTTATTATAAAAATATTATTATTGTTAAGTTAATAATATACAATTCTTTATAGGGGGAACCTGGTGCCACTGGGTTAACGGGACCTTCAGGTCCGGTTGGACCACAAGGACAGACCGGAGAGCCTGGTCCGGCGGGACCGCCGGGCTCTTCTGGCATACCTGGCACACCCGGCGACGTGGGTACACCTGGAGAAGCGGGTAAGGAAGGACCTCCTGGACCACCGGGGCCAGAGGGAAAACCTGGACCAGTCGGACCACCAGGTGCTACAGGAAATCCTGGAGACCGTGGGTTACCTGGAACAACTGTAAGTATTAAAATTATTCAGGGGTTTAATTTTATACTATCATCTTATCAATAAGTCGGCTACGGAAGCCTGTTCTTATTTTATTGTATGTATATATCGAGCCCTGCAGAGGTAATAAAGACATTGTTTTGGTACTTCCAGTATGTTAAATTTTATTCTGAACCGTTAAAGACATTTAACCGTTAAAGACGTTAAGGACATTGAGTTAGATAACGTCAGCGCCTACCCTAATAGTAACTTATTAAAACCTACTGCATATTTCTATTTCTAAAAGGGAGCACCAGGATCAAAAGGAGACATGGGCCCTATCGGTCCAGCGGGCGTCAGAGGTGACAAAGGGGAACAAGGAGAACCTGGTAATGAGGGTCCACAGGGGCCTCAGGGAAGAGAAGGCCCACGTGGATCACCGGGACCTGGAGGACAAAAAGGAGAAGTTGGTGAACCAGGGCTAACCGGTAAGAACCATCATTCTGCTATAGAGCAACAAAACTAATTGCATTAATTATTGGAAAATGAATTCACCAATAAATAGTTCGCGCACAGTTCTTAGTAATTTCTAATCAGGACCTGTAGCTAAGTGAACATTCTAATGTGGTTAAGACTAAAAGATAACGAAAAAGTGTATATGAATAATATTTTACAGCAAATAGTGAAGTGGTCAAAACAAAACTATCTATTACGGCAAGAGAATATCATTAAACGCCTACCACGCAGTTAAACCGTAAGACAATAATAAAATTCTCATTTTTCTGCAAGGTGCAATCGGTCGAGATGGTCTTCCTGGACCAAGAGGTCTAACTGGCGCTCCCGGACCAGTGGGGCCGCCTGGTGAAGACGGTGATAAAGGCGAGGCTGGACCACCAGGAGAGAAAGGGTTCAAAGGAGCAACGGGTCAACCGGTAAATGATATACTAAGGCCTTCCTTAAAAAAAATACTGAAGTAGATTTTCAAAATATGTTAAAATTTCGCTCGTATTGTAGGGTCCACCTGGATCACCTGGCATACAAGGCCTCCGAGGTGAATCTGGACCTGTCGGGTTGCCCGGCGATAAGGGGCCACCAGGTGATATGGGTCCCCCAGGACAGCCAGGCAGTGATGCAGTTCGGGGGCCACCTGGTCCAATAGGACCTGCTGGCCTTCAAGGGGTTAAAGGGCAACAAGGATTAAAAGGCGACATGGGTGATTCAGGACCTATTGGTGAGTTAAAGTTCCTAACCACTATTTTACCCATTACATACATAGTACCCAAGTAGCACAGCTGCTGCTTAAGAGAGGAAGTAATTGCCCTTTTAATAAATCATTATAAGCATAATGGTGTTAAGTGGTAGGTTCGTCCGCTCTAAAGCATCAGTTGTGCAATGTGGGTATTATGACATACAGTCAAAGTTTTATTTCCTAATACAAATTTCTGAATGCGTAATTCAATTTTGCAGGAGCGACAGGGCCAGCAGGTCCTGTAGGCTTACCAGGTCTTCGAGGACCAAAAGGCATTCCAGGCGAGCCAGGACCGCGAGGCGCTGAAGGACAACATGGAGATGTTGGTAACCCGGGCGCCCCTGGTCCTCCTGGTGTGGCAGGACCAGAAGGAAAACTGGTAATAATTTTTTTTTAATGTTCACACAGCGAAAATCGATTTTATACTTTAAAAAAATTTGTTCGCTACTAAAAAGAACATAAATGTAGAAAAATGATTTAATACCACTTCATTCATTAAAACAAACTTCTTTAGGGCCCGAGAGGACCTGTTGGGCCTAAAGGCGATGACGGACTCCCAGGATTGCAAGGAGAAACAGGACCAAAAGGGCCACCGGGTCCAGAAGGTCCAAAGGGAGACATTGGGCCTGCTGGTTTTCCCGGAGATCGAGGGGAAACTGGTCCACAGGGAATTAAAGGAGAACCAGGAGGAGATGGCCCTGAAGGGAGCAATGGGCCATCAGGACCACCTGGCCCAGTTGGACCACCCGGTAAACCTGGAGAAACAGGAATACCTGGTAATCCTGTAAGTGAATTTTAAATAAATAACGATCTA
Source organism: Phalera bucephala (assembly GCA_905147815.2). Lineage (NCBI taxonomy): Eukaryota > Metazoa > Arthropoda > Insecta > Lepidoptera > Notodontidae > Phalera > Phalera bucephala. The sequence goes on along the minus strand of LR990617.1, from coordinate 10,948,181 downwards.
AGATTATGGTACATATTCTAATAAAATTATAACAGAACCAATCATTCATTTGTTATTTAATACATTTTACTTGCCTTTAATCTCCGACACACAAACATAGAACATTTACCTTTTTAGGGTACCGAAGGCCCAGCAGGAATTCAAGGAAACCCCGGGGTTGCCGGGGAGAAAGGTGACATGGGGCCTAAAGGAGTCCCTGGGGAACCCGGACCAATCGGGCCGGCTGGTCCTCTAGGACCAGAAGGACAACGAGGTATACGAGGAGCGCCTGGACCCATTGTAAGCATCAAATAAAAAAGATTATATATATTATGATTAGCGGTGTGTGTGTGCCTGTTTACAAAATATATTTCTTATGCTTTAACTTTCAGGGTGAAGTTGGAGCCCCAGGAGTAATGGGACCTTCAGGACCACCTGGAAAGGCAGGGCCGACTGGCGCTCCAGGCATGAAAGGCGATATGGGACCCAAGGGTCCAAAAGGCCACATAGGAGATACTGGACCAATGGGGCTGAAAGGCGATCAAGGGGAAGTAGGCAAAACAGGACCACCGGGACCGGCTGGGCCACCTGGACCAAAGGGGGAGATGGTTAGTAATATTTTGATAACCATTCGTCACGATTGCACTTTGCCAACTTAATAAACTTGAGCGACTTCAAAATTTTTGCATAAAATTCATATTTGGTTTGCGGAAATATGATCATGTTTCAGAATTTCGTGCTAAGCTCAAGTGGCTGCCAATTCGCCTTCGCCGGAATGCTCACTTGTTATCGCTTATATACAACGTCCTGTTTAATCCAGCATCTCCCTCCTATCTCAAACGACGATTTGACTTTCTCCATGAAAAACATTCAAGGTTCCTAAGATCATCGGAGAATCTCAGACTAAAAACACCCATGCATCTACAAATTTCTATGATAAATCCTTTCCAGTTCAAGCTGCCCTTTCCCGTGCCTAATAAACGTAGAGCTGCATTAGCCTGTCCTAGTATCCCCTGCAAAACTAAATTTGCCAGGTGTAATAAAATATATAACATCCTTAACAAAAAACTAAATATTGTGGGACTCTATAACTGTAGTCACAGAATGGCTTCTTAAGCAAGATTAACATAACACAGAGTCTACTTGCATACATTGTATAACTAATAAAATAATATAACACGTAGATTTAATATTTACAAGAGTCACACGCAGACACACATATACACACGCATACATGCATGCACATGCATGCACGCGCGCGCGCACACACACACACACACACACACTTTCATTGATTTATATTGCATCTTTTTATATATATAAGCATAAAATATTCTTTATTGGACTCTTATTTTGTTTCTGAAGTAATGTTAACATTCCATGTTCACTAATGATAATAAATGTAATGTTATATGAGTGTAATAAATGATTATTATATATTATTATTATATTATATCTTTCCAGTTCAAGCTGTCCGTTTGTGGAATGCATTACCTGTGTCAATTAGAGGTGCACAGACATTGGCTAATGGTAGATGGTTAAGAACCACTTCCTCTCTGCTGTCATTAGCGAGACGCTGTCATAAATAACTTCCAACCTTTTGTATTTACACCAATTTACCTATCCTTACTTATTGCATTATGTTTATTTCACTATATATAAATATTTATTTATTTTTTATTTCTTACTATATATATTTGTATGTGTGTTATACTCATATATTCCATTTAATATTTTTACCTTTAATCTTAATAAATGTACACCACCAACTGCCCTCTACTTTGTTGTATTTCTTTCGACTTGGTTGCCTGGAAGAAATTGCTATTAGCAATAAGGCCGCCAGTTGTACCTGTAATTGTTTTGTACCTTATATTATTGTTTATTTTTTATTTGGTGTACAATAAAGAGTTTTTTCTCACTTTGCCTTCATAAAGAGGTCTAAATATTGCCGTGATAACTTATCTATTTTCCATGTATAGAAAAGAATTGCTTAAAAGGAAAGCATTATTTTTCAATCTCGATAATCCAATGACGAAGATATTTTATACATCAATGCCGTAAATGCATTATTCACAACAGCGACGACCAATAACAAGCTGATCGATCGTATGCGTTTAAACAGAAGGAATTACTTACATTCTTAGCTTAATTTTGTTGTAGAGTGCAAGTCACGGAACAAAGAAGAACGTCTTTGTTGAGTGGTGCAAATCATAACCAAGTTTAATCTAAACAACCTACTTTCTACATAGGGTCCCATTGGTGCTACCGGACCAAAAGGCTCTACGGGTCCAGCAGGTTTACCAGGGGTTGAAGGGCCTCTTGGGCCTAAGGGATCGCCAGGCCCTGAAGGCAGAGCTGGACTGCCAGGGCCACCTGGATTACCTGGGCCACCCGGGCCACCATCACCGGCGCCGCAATTGCCACCCGAAATGTTCACTTCATATAGGCGGCGACGAAGCGTAGAAATGCAGTCTATGGAATCTGTGACAGAGGACAATATTGATGAAGGTAATATCATAATTTTCAAATTGGCAACTACAAGATGTAACATAAGAATAGAAAGACCTGAAAGAGAGTTTTGGTGGGAAGTCAAAGAGGGATGTTGTCAATTTGTTTTAATTTACAAAACTCGTGTTTTTTCGAATAATAATGTTTAATATTGGTGGAATATTAATCATTATGTATTCTTATATGTGCATGCGTGAAGGTAATTGTAACAAAGTGATAAAACGTACCTTTTCGATTTCCCTCAAAACGGCTGTCGCAATTGGTATGTAGTGTATCCATCGCTTTACTATCCAGCGTGGGGTACTTCATTATTTTCATTATCATCGTTGTCATCAAGTTCATCGGGGAATACAATTAAATTACACTTGAAACTAAGCATCTCTCTGGACACCGGCATAATACAATTAGTGTAAAGCCATAACTTAAAGAAGCAGAAGAAGAAGAAGAAAGACCTGAAAGTAGTTCTTTCTAAATTGGTAACTGAATTGATTCCAACAATTTTGAACATATATTACATTTTTGTTTAAATTGGCATAAAATGCTGTTACTCCGTTAGCGCGCTATAATAAACAAAACTTATTCTTGACTCAAAGCAATACGGAGGTTTAAATTGCCTTTCTAAAACGTATTTACGAATTACTGTGTACATCCGCTTTTTGCCGACGATGCTAGGACCGTTGGGACCTAGCTTAGTCCGCTGGCTTGCTTTACTTTTATTTATTCTACTCTAAATTTACCTTGGTTGTATTTTACCCCTAGTCATGCTTAGTTTTATTTTAGTGTTAGTATTATTTTATATTTACTTTTGTTTTTATTTAATATGACTTAAAGATAGTTGATCCAATAAAGGCTATTATTATTATTTACTACAGGTGTGCAAACGTCAAAAATGGTTTGTTATGCACAAAGTTAATGGCCAATGGTTAGTGATCTAGCATTTTTTCAGAAAATCTATTGTTCAATATTTATTCTGGGTTTTTCTAGATGATGACGAAATAGAATGGATGAAGGAAATTATGACAGGGGTTTTAGCAGCGCGCACCGCTCTCGAAGCCGCGAAGAGACCGTGGGGAACGAAGAATTATCCGGCACTAACGTGCCGCGATCTTAAGACGTCACACCCGAATGTAACTGACGGTAAGGCTTATTATTCAGTTGTCTATGTATATCTATCCATCCATATCACTAAGCTAGTTTCCTTGTGGAGCTATATTCACGATAATGATTAACGATTACAATTACATTTTTACAGTTTTAATCTTGAATAATGATTGAATATTACGAAATGCAATTGTAATCAATAATCTAATTACATTTTGCCCATCTCTGAATTCTGTACTGACCTTATACACCTCCATACTAAGTATCTTTAAAATCCGTTAAGCCGTGATAGTATGGAGAAATAAAAACTATCCCGCAAGAATGGTGCATTTTTGCTTTCAACAAACTAATATGCAAAGTTTCGTGTCCAGGTCATTCATCGTTAAAGACTTCTCTCTAGAAGAGAGAATGCTGAATGCAGATAGTTGCCCCCTTGCCCTTCTGGCTCGAGCGTAGTGGTTGCGCGTTCCCCCTTTTGTTCGGTGAAGCTCTTAAGGCCCCGCGGCCCGTAGATCACTCAAACAACAATAACATTCGCATTTATAATATAAGTAGGATTTAACTAATTTATCCTCTTCCCAGGTTATTACTGGATAGACGCTCGTGGTGGCACGGGCAGCGGGAGGCCAGTTCGTGCCTACTGCATGGGCTACAGCACATGCCTTTCCCCAGACGATAGAGAAACAACTATTTACAAATCGGAGATCAACACACATCGATTCTCCGAGCTTGATAACGGTTTTCGGGTAAATGAATAATATAGATTAAGAATGGCAATGATGAACGAAGAAATGCCTTTATATAAAATCAAAAAAAAATTCCTTGCTTTGAATATTTCTATTTTGTGAAATTTGATGTAGTCGCCTTTAACGGCCCAAGCAAAAATAAGCTATAAATATAGATAAGAATATAGAATATATATTATGCAGATGCATCAAAAAGTAAAAACAGAGATAGTCTTTATTGATTATTAACTAAAGCATATGACATTTAAAACGTTATCACGAAAACAGCCGTCCCTATGATTAAACGGCTTAGTGCTAACCTAAATTATTACAATACATAGGGTACAACATAGCGACAGATACTTTGCTCCGCTCCAATCAGCAGACCATTATCTCATCGCGATAACTAACGTGATTCATGTATCTAGATACCTCCTAGACACCTTCTTTAGAGTCCGAGAAGATAGGACAGAGAACTGCTCGAGCTTTTGACCTTATCCAATTCAGATAGCGTTGTAAATAATATAAAAATTATGTTCACTCCTTGTTAGTGTCACCAGAGTACCGTGGTGTGTGGTTATTTACTATTTAGGTACAACTCTATTTGCATTAGATAGAGGCGATATTTAACTAACAGTGGGAATTAGAAGGTTATTGAGTGATACATTTTAAGACTACAGAAAAAGATACGGTTAACAAATTTCGAGGTACAATAAATAATTTTTTTTTTTTTTTTTAATAAAAACGTAGCCCCACACTAGGATTTATTCCTGTGTCGTGGGTGCGTTTACAAACATGAAAGTTCACATACACAAATACCCAGACCGAAACAAATAATTGTGGATCACACAAAGATTTGTTCCGTGCGGGAATCGAACCTACGACTATTAGACACAGTGGGCGGAGCGACTTAAGCTCTTAACCACTGCGCTAAATCGTCCATCAAATAAATAGGCATTTACTAAGCGATTCTTGCATTCCAGCTCTCCTATGATGCTGAAGGTTCTGGATCCGTACAACTAAAATTCCTAAGGTTGTTGTCGAATGGAGCAAGACAAAACTTCACCTACAGTTGTGTCAACACTAAAGCACCACAAAGGTATGTACATGGATATATTACAATGGATTGAGCACTCTGCGAAAAAACGTGATGACAAGGATACTTACTTAGAGCGTTACGTCTCTTTCTAAGAAGAGTAACTAAACATTGGTACGATTATGGACTTGTCGACATACAATTAACGTATAATTCTCAGGCATTGTTTATTGCCGTAATTCTTTTTTTCTACGCATATGCCACATCTTAAATGAGTAGTAGTCAAAGTTTTTGATTAAATTGCCCATTTTCTTGCTGACTGTACTTTTTTTCAGCATCTATAAATTCAGCTCCAAATATCGCAAAAATTAAGGAGTCTCCTAGGGTCGTTTTTCTGTATCTACAACGGTTGAAATAGCTGCCCTTACTGTCTCACCTTAATCCATAACCATGAACCTTGTTCGTTTTGAACTCTATAATAAATGGTTTACAGCGTATTTAAACCATATCATAAATAGGTATAGTCTGTATTATTTCTACCTTATGGTCACCGTACTGCATCGTAATGGGTGGGAGCGTGACACTGGGCTCCAGGTTATTGCTCTCACTCATCATGGTTTCTCGACTTATATAAGTTATAGAAATTCAATGTTGTGTCTGTGAGTAAGAGTTCAATTTTCTTTAGCAATATTTTGACAGTACTCAATACGTTTAGGGCATGGATATATTACAATGGATTCAGCAGTCGGACCACGCGGTCACAGGGGAAATAAGACATAAACTTACAATAATTTTATTTTCAGGTCCGATATACCCGATTTGAATAGGATCAGTAATATCAAGCTTTATGGCTACAATTCAGCTGAATTCAGAGAGCCACAATTGATAAAAGACGAATGCAAGGTACGTACCTAGCTAACACACACATAGATTCCGACAGCCACAAACCAGACGCAGATATTATAAACTATGTACACACTTCTAAGAATATTTATCTATCTATCTATATCAGAGGTTCCCAGACTATTTTTCTCATAGACCACTTTCACAATTTATCTGGTTCCGGTGGACCTCCTGCAGCTACATTTCTACTATATTCCCAAAACTCGACAAAAAATGTGAAGATTAGATTTAACTATGGAAATGTGCGTTGCGGCTGGGTTCCAATCACAAATTAATAGTTTTCGAAAAAAAAGTGAGAATTGATTGGTTAGTTAATTAATTGATTGTGCTGTGAGTGGATGTCAAAAAAGTAAAGGTAACCAATCAAAAAAGTGATTCCATACAACATTACTTTGTAGACATCTACTCACAACACAAGGAACCAATCAATTCTCACTTAAGTCATTTATTGAAGCGATTGGTGCAATCTATCACTCAAATTTGACTCACTCAATGGAATCGATTTTTCCTTAAAGAAATCACTCAGGACGCGTATAATTTATGAAAATATATTTAATTAAGTAATTTAGCATTAGGAACCTGAAATATTTACAATCATAATATATCTCTCATTTAAGTACCACCACAGAGTCGGGTAAAAAAAATACTAATAAAGTAAGGACAAAAAGTTCAACCTTTCTCGGCTTTCTATTCTTTTACGGAAGAATCTAATAATTACTGTTCAGTATTTAATTTTTAATACGTACCTACCATACGCAAACATTACAAATATACTTATTACAACATAAAACAAAAGTATGTATAACAAATAGACAGGTAAATACTCACTTTATCTGACACTGGCAAACACTAACATCGATTCACTTTACTTTACTTTCCTTTTCGAAATTCTGGAATGAAATGAGTAACGTTTATCCTTGGCATTCCTATTTATTATATTTATATTGGTGAAGAATCAAACAAGCTCATGCAAGATTGCAAGCACACACACCACAAGTCGTATTTCGTTCCTTTGCACGTCTGAACAAGCGTTGCGGACGGCGGCAGTGCTTTGCAAGTCTCGACACGTTGTACTGAATTCTTTTACGCATAATATTTATGGGTCCAGCCCCCATCGTCTCTACAGCAAACGTAATTATTAGTCATAGAAGCATTCTTGCGTCGCCTTATGTAAATTGTGTTTACAGGAGGGGACAGGCAACATAATCCTGGAGATAAAGACATCTCGCACAGACAGATTGCCGATAAGCGATTTCAGACCGCTCTCATTCTCCGACGCTGAGCATCAGTTCTCGTTCAACGCTGGGCCTGTGTGTTTCACATGATACTTGCAACTTAAAATATTTGATTAGTGTAAATAAGGATAGTCTTAACATTATGTACTTAAGCGAGGCTCATTGTAAATAAATGTTGTGACGACAAAATTATACAATAAGCACAGTACTATTTCATTTTACCTACCTAATTGTTACCCAATTAATCCAGACTGCCTTGTTGATTTAATATTAGGAAGATTATGCGTTATAGGGTTACTTCCTTGTGGTTTTAGCAGAGCCGCTGTGGAGCGTTAAGTGCAGTAATGGAGTAAGAAGACGCGCTGATTCCAGATGTTCTTTATTCGCTGTTCCAGCCAAGGGCTCAGAATATCCGTTACTCGTAATTTATACAATTTTAAAATCAGTGTTGCCAACATTTATATTATAAATTAAACAAACTAAAATCGAAATATTACATAATCGATTATTAATTATAATGCAAAATAAATCAATGAATGTAATCGAAATGAGAATAATTAAAAGCTATTATGCATTCCTTCCCGCTGATCCTTGTGGTTGTAACATTAGTGCTACTTGGTGCAACCGAGCACGAGGTCCTAGGCTCGAATCCTAAGTCGAACGAAGTGTTTTTACTATCGAGAAAATCTCAACATTTGCTGCGCAGTGAAAATATCGTCAAATTTAGACTATCAGAATAGGTGCATATCACAGAGGTCAAATGTCGGGCCTTCCACACCAACCAACTGAACCCTGAACAATCCACTGACACGGAACAGTTCTCTTGTTATTAACGATAGAACTATTCGATTGGTTCAATGAGAATTTACCGAACGGAAGAAAGAATCAATCACATTCCCCTATTGTGTCAGCCAGTTTCGTACTGGACCAGTTTTGATATACAAAAAATATACGGGTTAGAATCGAACTATTTATCCAAATCACTGGGGTGTTTTACTATCAGTCTAGCATTAACAATTCAGGTATATATAATCACTAATCTACAGGTACATATAATTACTAATCTCGAAGAACATATAATCACTATAATGCGACAAGGATCTTTTGGCCCGTGGATAATGTCATCCATTGTCAAGAGCACGTTGGTGTAAAATTAGAGTCAACATTTAGTAAAAATTTTTCACTTCCAAGGAGATATTTTAACAGGTGGGTCCGCCCGGTTACTACTTAAATAAAGAACTTGGGTAAATTTCATAGTAAACGGCAACTCTGCGTCTGTCATAATGTGACATTTCACTTGATGACAAATGCTTATGAAATTAACACTTTTCAGTGTTAATAGGGTATATGCGTGTAATTCAAATAAGGGTCAAATATTTTTTTTTACCAACAATAATAATGTCTATACCAATATTACTTTTCTATTATGAAAATAATTATTGAAAGTACAAAAAATGAGTGGGAAATTCAAAGTAGCTGGAGCGCCACGCTATTGGTCAGATCGAATATGACGTCAAAGTCTACAATACAAATGTCAACAAGTGCATATTTGTTGTATGTTTGCTATTGCGTTAGTTTTATTGTTATTTTTTGTTGTCGATTTACACAAAGACAAAATTTTGGTGTAAATTATTTAAGTTAATTCTTACGTTAAAGTGATCTTCACAGCAATATAAACAAGTTGATGGAGATACCATGTCTCTTTTTCTGATTTTACACCACTTTTTCCTTATGTCCGCACCTATCGGGTGCATTTCTTATTGTATTTTTATTTCATTTCGTTTCGTTTCGTTTCGTTTGATTCGTTTCGTTTCGTTTCGTTTCGTTTCGTTTAGTTTCGTTTCGTTTCGTTTCGTTTCGTTTCCTTTCATTTCATTTCATTTCATTTCATTTCATTTCATTTCATTTCATTTCATTTCATTTCATTTCATTTTATTTTATTTTATTTTATTTAAATAAGTACAGTAACAGACAGACAGATTACATCATTTATCTTAAGACTTGCAATAAATCACATTTTTACATCTGGCGTCCTTACCAACTGTACACAACTTACACAACGGTTCATAATTAAGATTCAAAAACAGGATCGCAAAAGTAGCATGCATAATTATTTAAACACATAAAAAAAGAGTTGAAAAAGAGAGTAAAGCAATATGTTTAGACCTAACTGGTTATAATTTTATAAATATCTTCTTTAAATTTATTACTATTATCGTTGTAATTCCAAATATCGCATATATCAGCTATCTCATTGTAGGATTTTAACATTCTGTGAATGGGGTTGTTTTGAGAAACATTATTGTTGGAAGGAGGTATAAACATTTTCTGATTACGTCGTGATCGTGATGGTATATATAAAAGTAGTACAAATAAACCGAGCCTTATCTGATGGAAAAGTCAAGAGTCTCCGTAACCGGCGAGCGTGTATGAGACGAACTATGAGAGTCGAGGAAGCCAGAGAGGTATGTAAGGAAAGAACCTGTTGGAACTCTGTACTCTCTGCCTACCCCGCAAGGGATCTGGCGTGAGGTTATAGATAGATAGAATTAGTAATATAGTGTGGTCACCGCGATCAAAGGCCTTAGCAAATCTGTGTAGATGGAATCAACTTGAGCTTTCATATTGAAAGCGTCGCACAGATAATTGGCATACTCTATAAGGTTCGAATTTGTTGATCTTCCGCTGATAAAACCATGTTGTTTGCAGCTGAGAATGGAATATAAATGATTGTATATACGTTCATATACTACTTTCAAAGACCTTAGCAAAACAACATAGAATACTTATTGGGCGATAATTTGTAACATCACTCTTGTCTCCAGACTTATGAATTGGTATAATGCGGGTAATTTTCTATAGTTGCGGAAACTGGCTCTGCAACGATTTGTTGTAAATGATTGCCAGTGGTTTAGCTAATGATGATGCGCAAAGTCGTGCAACAATAGGTGGTATATTATCCGGCCCTGCACCCTTCCTTACATCCAGATTTTGTAGCTTACGAGAGACATCTTTAACTGTTATATGAATACTGGGAATAGTATGAGTGTGAGTTGGAAATTCAGGTTAATAATTAGTTAGTTTATTTGGTCCATAAACCGATGAGAAATAATCTGCGAAAAGGTTAGCAATATCAGTCCCTGTTTGCGCTGTTTGGTTACAATAGAACATTAATTTTGGTTTATCGTTGGTAATATTTTTGTTTTTTGTGTACCTCCAAAAAGATTTAATACCAACATTAAGGTCTGCTTCAACTCTAGCAATATATTTTTGAAAACATATTTTCATGACAATTTTGGTTCTTTTTCTTAGTAATGTAAAGGTGTCATCACAGGGTATTGGTATTTTTTAAATTTCGCATGGTATTTCTCTTTATTGTTCATTAGCTTAATAAGATCATTAGAAAACTGGAGCAAAACAAAGTGGAGGTGGAGCAAAACTGTTAAACGTCAGTAAGAGCTCGAACGGGGGATGATGTTCATCAACACGACTTAAACCCGATGTACGAGATAGACTTATAGTGTAGATCAGTCAAAACAAGATCTAATATACTTCCCGAACTATTAGTTACATTGTTTTACACCTAAGCACAACACAGTGTTGTTCCATTGTATAATAGTCGCAAAATACAAAATAAAAATAAATTACAGAATAAAATACTTCTACAGCTGTTCACCAATTGATTGTTATTATAGACTTTAACGTCAAGCCAAGCGCGCCAAAATGGCGGGCGTTTAAAGTGCTCTTATCTGTTTGCTATCTTCAACATTTTTTTGCCCTTCACATTTTGTTTTTGATGCTTCAATTTTTTTTGCAGTTATATATTGATGTAATCTATCGCATAAAATTATAAAAAAATACACGCATATTCCCTATTTCCGATTTTGGCTCCGGGCCAAGAGATCCTTATGCGACTGTACGTTTATATCCATAGATATAGTATAGTACCTGTTTATAGCTCTAAGCACTAACGTCATAGTCAGACAACTAACGACATGATTGAACTACAATAAAAATAATACATATTACGAGGTTATATAGTTTAAAATAATTTACTAATTAAAATGATCTATTACTTACCCCGCAGTAAGTTTGCAACCCATCTGCAAAATCACAGGATTTGTATGAATAAAACAATTTATATATCATAAATTCAAACATTAAATCCGCATAGCACAAAATAAAAAGCAAAATTAAGTATACATCATTCGTATCTATTTATTTATAGCTTATTATAATCTATATCTCATACATTTTTAATTGGTAATCTAAAAGTAATAGCATTAAAATTATATTTAAGTCGAAACAACAAAAGACACAACTGTAATGGGCCTCTTCGATTATCTATAAATACAATGGAAGATAAAAAAGAAACACATTTTCGCAGCTCAACCATACAATTATGTATACCCAACATGTATAAAACTACACCTACAAGAAATATTGATAAATAAATTCACTTTGACATTAAGACGTAACTATATTCTTTTACGATATAACACAGCTATAGAATCAACGTTTTTTTTCTATTGCTTTAATACACGGTACGTATTATACAAACAAAGCCTTATTATACACATCAGTCAATTGTTATTTTCATTTGCAATCCAGGCTTATCAATTTGTCGTAATTGTGGGAGGATCATTCACTTCCGAATCTCTAGACACAGTCTCCGTTTTCTCCCTGTCCTCATCTACATCCATACACTCGACTATTTCATAAGAAGCTTTATCGTCTGATATAATATTGGTTTCCACTTCAGTAGAATCGTCTCCAGTATCGTCTGCTATAATATTAGTTTCCACTACGATAGAATCGACCTCATCATCGTCTGTTATAATATTGGTATTGACTTCCATAGTCTCGCATCCTTTATCGTCTAATATAATATTGGTTTCGACTTCGGTAGAATCGTCTCCAGTATCGTCTGCTATAATATTAGTTTCCATTTCGATAGAATCGCCTCCATCATCATCTGTTATAATATTGGTATTCACTTCCATAGTCTCGCATCCTTTATCGTCTGATATAATATTGGTTTCCACTTCGGTAGAATCGTCTCCAGTATCGTCTGCTATAATATTGGTTATTACTTCCGCAGAATCGCTTTCTTGGACTTTCATGACTTCGCCTTGTAATAGAGTCTGTGATTCTGTTGATTCAATATTACTTACATAGACATCTTCATCTTTAGAATCTATTTCCTTCATGGTTATGTCAGTTTCGCTAGCCGCAGCTTTCTCTGAGTGATCATCACTATTGTTAGTATCCTCCTCAACAGAGTTACAATCATTCACATTATTTTCTTCTTCTGAATTATTATTAGAAATTTCCTCAACAGAACTGATTTCATTAATAATATTTTCTTCAAGTATACTTAGGTGTTTATCATCGGTTGTGGGATCTATAGTATCTACAACAGTTTCTTCAATCGATATGACATCATCTCTTAAATTAACACAGACACCTACAGAAGCATTATCCTTGTCCTCTATTTCAGCTTCATCATCAGATGATGCGAGTAATATGTTTTCTACTGAATCATTGTATTCATCGTTATTTGTTTTGTTTTGCACTTTATCAACGCCCGCCATTGAATATTCTATTTCAACATTAGATTGAATAAGTTTATCTAATTTTTTATGATTTAAATTATCTTTTTCTTTAAGGTCTTCTGTATCAACCTCAGCCTCAGAATAACTAGAATTCTCGATACTTATAACGTCACTCGTCACTTTTTGTTTATTATCCTCACTGGACTCCAGTGTATCAGATATAGCAATAGGACTTTCAGAATCAGAAGACTCAAGTGTTGAAGATTGAGCTTCATTTCCAGAATGTAGTTTCTGAAGCAGATGAAGCTCATCTATATCTGACTCTACTTTGTTGCTATCGTCACTAATTGACTGAGTGTCTTGAATATGATTATTTTCAATACTAGGTTCTTTTTCCTCAGATATTTTGGTTGAATCTTCCTCATTTTTTTCTAACTGTTTCTCGCCCTTCTCTACATCGTCAACATCTTCGCCTTTATCAATTACTTCAGACGCTTCTTTAGTTGACTCGGGATTTTCTACTTCGTTTGTTGGTTGATTTTCTTTTTTTTCGACTTTTTCCTTCTTTGATTTTTCTTGTAATAATCGTTTTAGCCTCTCTTTTCTTTTCTCTTTGTTTTCTAGTGAAACACTATCATCATCATGAGTTTCTTCATCTTCACTCTCAACTGGTGATTCTTCAGCCTCCTTGTCGCCAATTTCTTCAGCTTCTAATTTCAATTGATTTTGCCGGTCAGCAAATCTGAAATAGATTTCAAATTTAAATACAAAAATCATGACAACCTTGATGAAAAACTATATAACTACTTCTAGGTAAAGACTGAACAACAGCTAAAGTAGACAAACATGGTTCAAGTTTGGGGAAATTTAATTTATTACACACCCATTAATGATCATGCTGGCTTTCAACTATATTTATCGGCAATGCAAGTACCTGGAATGACACTGAACTTTAAAGTAGTCCCAGTACTTACTTGTTAAATATTTCGATCTCCTTTTTAGAGGCTAACTGCCGGTTTACTTCTAACCGTTTTTTCAAATCGTTATTCTTTTCAGCCGGGTCGACGTCCAGGGCCAACCTGGAAGCAGCCGACCGCCACTCGTTCTCTTGTCTTCGGCGTTGTAACTTTTTCCCACATCTCGTAAATAAATCACGAGCTGTAACAAATTATAAACTTAAAACTACATATTACAGCCTCGTTGATCCAATGTCGCACGATACAGGTGACGATCACGAAGTCTAGCAGGGCTACCACGAGCGGCCAAGAGTTTTCTCGCGCCGGAAAATATATCGTCGGTCAACACAATTCTTGAAACAAATTTTCTCGTATCAAACTTTTATAATGCCACGCTAACACGTAAGAAAAGACGGTTATTGCACGTCTAAGACGACAAAATTTTTGACATGTGTCTTGTCGCGCCGCCTGTGGTAACCGTGCTGGATTCTAGAATGCTAGGTCGAAAAAAGTTTGGGTCTGAGTTCGAATCCTAGGTTGAATAAAATATGGTTTTTCTATCAAAATTTTCTATAACAGCAGTCCAAAGTCTAGAATTGTGACCAGTATAATATTAATAGACCTTTTGCCTATAAAAGTGGGATGAAACATCATCGGTAATATATGGACGAACACCGTACACGTTTACCACCCTGCTTGAAAATGTATACTCCATGACAGTGTACTTTCTTTCATTCCTAGCACTACAAATTCAGGTTTTTAAAATTCCAATTACGGAAACAGATCAATTATATATCACTATTGCGGTTGTTTTTTGTTTGAGTACAGTCGTACAAGGATCTTTTGGCCCGCGGACTAAATAAACGCTGTCATCAAGTGAAATGCCACTTCATGACAGTCGCAGAGTTGCCGTTTGCTATAAAATTTACCCAAGTTTTCTTTAATTAGTAACCTGCAGACCCACCTGTTGTAATATCTACTTGGAAGTTGAATAAGAAAAAGTTTACTTAATGTTAACCCTAATTTCATACCTAACCTACATAAATGATCCTTGTCACACTATAGCTATTGTGCCCTGTACGCAGAATCGTATATTATAATCCCATATATGATATAATAATAATATCAGCCTATACTGCCCACTGCTCGGCAAAAGCCTTCTCTCACAAATTGAGGTGAGAGAGATTAGGTCATACTCCACCACGCGGACCCAGTGCGGATTGGTGGAGGCAGGTTTGTGGCCACCTGCTGTTGGAACTTATCAAGCGGCCTTTAAGGCTTCCATCTCGGCTTAACGACTACCACATTAAGTGGTAACCGGGGCCAACGGCTTAACGTGCCTTCCGAAGCACGGAGACGCTCGAATATGCAAATTCCACAAACGGTCACCCATCTCAGGCCGACCGCGTCGAACGCTGCTTAACCTTGGTGATCGGTAAGAACACCGCGGTCGCACAGCGCTACGAGCGCCTATAGTCCCATAGTCCCATATTATATATATATATATAATATGTGTATCTTCAACTTACCTTCCTCCATAATATCAGCTTCATTCCAATTCAATTTGTTTTCATCATTCGCATCCCTAACGCAACGCAGCACGTCATGGAAATCGGGAAACGGTAATGGCGTACCAATAGGTACTTTCTTATTAATCCACTTCTCGAGTCGTTTGGCAGGCCCTGCCGGCTGACCTGGCCTAGCGTCGATTTGGATTCGAGGCTCCGAAGGCATCTTTGTATTTGTCAATTGACAAAATTTGGCGTATACGCGTACCATTCGCTCTTTATACCTAAAATTAATGGACGAGTCAGTTTTATTAACATAACAAATGGTGTGTGTGTGTGTGTGTGTGTGTGTGAATGATCTACGCTGTTGGCCGCGGGGCCTTTACAGCTTCACCGGACAAGAGTGCGAGCATGCAACCACTACGCTCGAGTCAGAAGGGCAAGGGGGCAACTAGCTCAAGGGCGCCTCAAGGAGGAACGGCCTCGGCTTGGGCAGTCGCTATGGGGGAGGGCGTATACTAGGTGTATCGCCGTGGTGCTCTGCACCGGCCGGGGGGCAAGGGATTTTTCGACCTCGCCGGCGAGGTCGGTGTCTGATCCTGTGTGCGGTATCTGTATCCGAAAGAAGGGATGTAAGGGCATCGGGAGGGTCGGTGAGAATATGCCGCGGACGGCGGTAGCGGCTGATAGTAGGGGAAACAAATGGTTTGCCTCTTTTCTTGATATTTATAGGGTTTTATAGGGTGTAACATCCATAAAATAAGTCATTGTATTTCATGATTTTTGCAGTCCCCCCCCCCCCCCCCTCCTTTCCATCCGTGTTACATGTGTGTGACCATCACGACATTTGTGTGAGCCCCCTCCCCTAGTGACGTTACCAATTTTGAACTCCGAAATTGTTAATTTAGAATACCACCTATAAAATGATTTAGAAGCATTAATTTTTTTTTTTATATTTGAATACTTTAATGTTTTATAAACATATAGTTGAATATTGTAGTTTATGTTTAGTTTTAACTCTTTAGACCTATACATGTGACGTCACGAAGATTATGATTCGTCTTAAGGTTTCAATTTGACGTGACACCAAGACAGGGGAAGGGGTCACACAAATGACCATGTACGGGGCAGGGCGCCAAAAATCACGAATTTCGTGTGAATTTATCTCATATATGAAATGAGGAAAGGATTACTTTATACATGTAATGTAATATGCTGTAATGTATAAACTACTTTACTCACATTAAAGAATATCATACAGAGGAAAATTGTACACAAATAAGGCGACAAATAGAAATAAAACTATTTATTATCTACAAAACACCTTCCCATCCTTTCATTAAGGCGATATTCTGATGCAGCATGGATATTAATGAGCTATCTATCTATCTATATCATCACGCCAGATCCCTTAGTGGGTAGGCAGAGAGTACAGAGTTCCAACAGGTTCTTTCCTTACATACATCTCTGGCTTCCTCTACTCTCATAGTTCGACTCATACACGCTCGACGGTTACGGAGGCTCCTGACTTGTCCTTCAGACAAAACCCGGTCTATATGGTCATGGTAAGATAGTCTAGGTCTTCCCCAGTACCTACATCCTTCCACTTTCGCATTGTATATCAATTTTGTCATTCTTTCTTCGGACATTCTTTCTATATGCCCGAACCAACGGAGCATACCCTTTTTTCATCTTTACACCTATACTATCTTTCATACCTATTCGCTTTCTTACTACGCTGTTGCGAATACGGTCGGTCACCTTCACTCCGCACATCTTCCGCAGAGCTCGCATTTCCACCGCATTTATCCTCATTTAATTCTCCTTCTGGCCAGCTGCGCCTTTTGGCTTAAGTACCGTATCCCAAGTAGCTTATTAATGAGCTAGTTTATTAAATGTCTAACGCCTTACGATAAAGTATAAAGTATATCTGAACTTTAGCAAACTTTATCTTGGACTTATACTCTACCTTTCAGTCAACAAGTATACAGAATCATCTTCATCATCAAAATCCACTTCTTGCTCCTCAAGTTTCTGAATAGCTCTATGCAACTTTTTTATGGTCTTTTCCAATTTGCGGATCTGTCGCCGCCGCCTGGAATCAAATTCGCCCTCCTCCCCGTAACGAAATTCAGGTTCTGAAAAATTAAGTTTACAGAAATTTTACCAACATATGAAATGAAATATGGGAAATAAAAAAAAATTATAAGCGCCGACGCAAAAAAACTCCTCTTTTTCGTCGGCGGTTATAAGTTTAACGTGTGTATCTCCGTGTGTATGTCTGTGGCATCGTAACTCCTAACCGGAAGAATCGATATTGATTGAGTTTTTTTTTGTTTAAAGGGTGACTTGATCGAAGATATGTTACTTAAAAATTTAAAAACCCTTGCATGGTTTTAAGTTTTCAATAATTTGAGTTTCACATGTGTTAAAACCACCTCTTAACTATAACTCATAGTATCGATAATAAGTATAGGTGACATTGAAAGAATAACTAAAATTTTTTTGTTACTAAGTATATTTATAACTGGTTTAATATTTCCACCGACAAACACAATGGCGGTAACCTCTTATCGACCACGCGTAGGGGGAATCCCATGATATCGTAAGTAAAATTCCTTTAATAATAAAAATCAGGAAACTAATCACCATTACGCCTATATTCCCCACGCAGTGGTAGTAAAGGCCTACTGTGTACTGTACATATATACACACACACACACATACACTCATCAACAACTATGTTAAGCCCTAATGTTATAGGCAGCGGTGTGCAATGCATATAGGCAATTAAGCAATGCCTACCTCATAAAAATGCAATTACATTACTTTCAATTATTACAACATAAATTAATTAATTTTTATCATCATACTTAAGTACAGTTATTAAGGGAATTACTAACATTTTCCTTGTCCAATGACCTTGACAACAGTGAAAAATGTGCCCAGAGGACCCAAAATACAGGCTTTTTTTTAAATACTTTACATGTAATTAATTTTAAAAAACTA
Organism: Phalera bucephala; assembly: GCA_905147815.2. NCBI lineage: Eukaryota > Metazoa > Arthropoda > Insecta > Lepidoptera > Notodontidae > Phalera > Phalera bucephala. The sequence continues at coordinate 10,929,666 of LR990617.1, read as the reverse complement.
TGCATATATATTATAGAGCATATTTTAGGCTATTTTATCTACCATTGAATAGAACATTTGCAATATATATTCAATATACCGAGTTCTTACATTTACGCGAATATTACATATGAAATAAAACTATGGTTTTTGAACAGGAAGAAACCAAAACGAATGCAAAGATTGTGGTTGGTAACGATATGCTGGAGCAAGTGAATGAGTTTGTATATCTTGGACGCGCATTCAGTAAGGATGGAAAATACACCACTGACATAGAGAGAAGAGTGAGTGCAGGGAACAAAATGAATGGTGCGATGGGAAAGCTACTTGGAAGCCGGCACTTAAGCCGAAAGGCGCAGCTGGCCATACATAACGAAGTGCTGGGTATGTAAGAAGGAGAATGAAAGTAGGATAAATGCAGTGGAAATGCGAGCTCTGCGGAAGATGTGCGGAGTGAAGCTGACCGACCGTATTTGCAACAGCATAATAAGAAAGCGAGTAGGCATGAAAGATAGTATCGGTGTAAAGATGAGAAAGGGTATGCTCCATTGGTTCGGGCATATAGAATGAATGACAAAACAGATATACAATACGAAAATGGAAGGATGTAGGTACCGGGGAAGATATAGATAGAAATAAAACTAATTTCCTTTCATGGGCACGGGTGCCGCAAAGCACTTGAAACGTCGGAAACTCAAAAGTAAATTGTGCCAAAATCCAGAAAATGGTTTTATTTCATGTATATTCAAAATAGTTTATTATAAGTATTTTAGAAATTTTCTCTATCTATCTATATCATCACGCCAGTACCCTTGCGTGGTAGGCAGAGAGTACAGAGTTCCAATAGGTTCATTCCTTACATACCTCTCTGGCTTCCTCCACTCTCATAGTTCATCTCATACACACTCGCCGGTTATAGAGACTCTTGACTTTTAATACATAAAATTAAATTTTACTTCTTACAATAAATTCAGGACCTTTTCTTCTTCATTTTACACAGTAGATTCACCAACAATCTTCTATAAATAAAGCCTATTTTTGTAAGTTAGGGTCAGGTTAGGTTAGTCTAGTGGTTTGACCGTTGGACTGCAAAGTCAGAGGTCTCAGGTTCAAACCCAGGCACACACCTCTGTCTTTTCGAAAGCATGTGCGTATTAAAAAATAATTATCACTTGCTTTAACGGTGAAGGAAAACATCGTGAGGAAACCTGCATGCCAGAGAGTTTCTCGAAGGTGTGTGAATTTCGCCAACCCGCACTGGGCCAGCGTGGTGGACTATGGCCTTAACCCTCTCAGTTTCAAAGGAGGCCCGTGCCCAATGGTGGGACAGTTTCTTAACAAGGCTAATATCAAGGGTTAGGTTTCCCCTTATCAACATATATGTACTTACATTCAGAATATAATGAGATAAGCACTGCTTAATTAGCTATATGCAATGCAGGCCACTGGTTATAGGGAAGGAGTACCTTTCCTACCTCCCTTCGGGAATATAAGTGACAGTGAAATTAAAGCGCGGACTCCAGTATCTCTATCTAGCACATGCTCAATGAATTACATGGCAAAAAAATAATGTAAGAATGAAACCAAAAAAATGTTGACCAATTTATTTAATCCTATTGATATCGTTTTTGTACTTCCTTCATGTATAAAATAGATATATGTTGATCTTTGCTAAAACAATTCAGTGATATGAAACATGAATGAGAATTACAAGATATGCAACAGTTGTAATAAGACAAATACCTTTTGTATCTGAATCTTGATCTCACATTCACCAATCAGTATACCTAATATTGAAACAAAATGGATCTATATCTTTTAATTTACGAAAGTTATCATCTCAAGAACATAAAAATACAGGATGCAAATTTCGGTCAGTGAGCTGACCATGCTCAGACTTAGCTGAGTCAAATTAGGAATTTTGGAATTCGAATCTTTACACTGTTTCAGATACTAATGAGGCACTTTTGCCATGTTTAGCAGTAAATAAAGTAAACGAATTTCAACACACTTACCTGCACTATTGACTTCCTTATTTACAACCTGCGATTTTGCAATCTTTCTCTGTAAATTTAGTTCATCAACAATATCTTTTATATACAGATACATCTTTTCAGGACCAGCCTTCATCGCAAGTATTTTGCTCGACACCATATCAGTGAACTCTTCAGACTCCGTATAACTTTTTGGTACTTGTCTATAATATGCTTTAATCTTTTTATCTACAATTTTCTTCATATCCTCAGAATCTTCTAACTGAAAACACAAATCTATAAACCTTTGGTAAACGGGATGAAATTCACTTGGTTCCGTTACATTTTCAACATCTTTAACAATCTGTGATTTGGACAATTTATTTTTCTTTGGTGTGCTTGTTTGTGTTTTCTCAAAGCTTTTAAATGAATTTTCTATTTGTTCCTCTGCAGGCCGTGCTGTATTCTCTACGATAGTATGCGGTGCTGTATTCTCTACTGTAGTACTTCTGTTGACTACAGGTTCCACTTCTATTTCGATAACATCTTTTATATCGACTCCCACCTCTTTTGGATATTCCAATTTCTTTTTACTGTGGGGCACTTTGTTATTGCTTTCATTTTCTCCATCACTACTACTATCCATCTTATTTTTTTGCGGTGCGGGCTTCACAGGGCTGTCGTCTATTGTAATAGCTAATTCAGAGCCCACTTCGCAAATTCTTTTACTCGGAATAGGTTTGACTGGACTATCTTCAATTGTGATTTCAATCAGATTCGATTGTTCAGGTTCCTTGTTATTTGCCTCTTCTGTTATTTTTATTTCTTCTTCCGGTCTCATGTACCACTGAGGACTCGATGTCGATGGTGAACCTTCATCATCATCCAGTTCTACAGTCAAAACTTCACCTACTCCCTTTGGGGGAAATTGTTGTTTTCTCTTAACTTTTGGAATGTTCACAACACCAATTGGTTTATTCAGCTGAGGGGCAGATCTTTTTACAGTAATACTTGGAGGCAAGTTCAGGGTACACGGACTTTGTATTTTGATAGGATTTTTCAGAAATTTCACAGAATTATTAACATTTGCATTCAAAATTGGCACTTTCATTATAGTTACTCCCTTCATCGGATTATTTATAGGTTTGTTTATTATTGGTATTGGATTCTGTTTCTTCAAACTTTGTGATGTCGGAAATTTTTGTATTGGTTTTCCATTCACTTTGCCCTTGGTGGCAAATGGGTTAGCAAGTACAGAAGACACTTTGGTAACTGTAACTCCCTTCCCCAGTCCTTTGGCTATCAATGATGGATTTGTCTTTATCGGCCTAATTTTAACATCAGTGAAATTGTTCGGTATGCACACCATTGCATTAGGCATTGGTTTCGGCTGAAATCAGACAATTGCAATTTTAATACTGCTAAACTAAGAAACTTGTAGTAAATCTAAGCCAAACTATGTTTTTTGTTATGTGTCAGTATACTCACTTTTTTTGGAGCCGGCTGCGTGTCCTCGTCCGAAGACCCCAGTTCTATCACATCCTCGCTTGCCATCTTGTACAAACTACGGATACTCGTGAGCTACTTTATTCTAATCATTCCATAAGGTCACATTATTATTACACTTTCCAATATCAGACAGTATCGGTTTAGTTATAGTTGTGTAAGTAAGGTTTTTTTATTCTATAAACATTTAAAAAAACAACGAATAATCGCACAATTAAGGTAACGACAACGAAAAATTGTTTGACATTAGAGTTCATGAACATCAATGAACATGACAGCGATGCGCCACTTTGAGAAGTTGCCAGTTTTACTACGCAAAATGATACCAAACTTCCAAATCTTTCTGAATACGATGGATTACTAATCGCTACTATACTATCCGATCCGATAGCGTGTGGTCGCATTTTTAATATAGGCGGGAATAGATTCGAAACCGAGATTGGGATGGACCTGGTGACTAGGAATATATAGATTTGATACTTGAATACTTTAGTAAAAGAAAAATTTAAATAATTTTTATAATTTTAGGAACACAATATATATATACAGGGAAGTGGAGAAACGAGGTAGTAAAAGAGTAGTGAGGCAGTTACATAGCAATAATAACATTCCTAAGTAATAAATTCTTTTCTATCCATGGTTTATAAAGACTTGGTTATATACTATGAGAACAAAAACTTATTGTATTTCAGATATTAAATCGAGTTCCTGTAGCTTTAACATTTTTTTATAAAATTAAGAATAGTCTAAAGACTCAAAGTATAATCTATTCAATATATCAATGCAATTCCAAGGAATTTAATCATTTTCATGTTGAATTATTTAATATAATTGATGTAGAATTTTATAGAATGATAACTTATTATTGAATTAATCTAGCGTGTATCCAAACTAGTTTATCTGTGTAGGATATTACTTTTATGGTTCACTAGAACAAAAGGTGACACTAATCTTGTTATTACCAGCTTATAACACCGCTAAAAAATCACTCAGCTCAACTTTCATTAGACAGACTAATAGTCATTCAAAAAAATAATCTACTAAAATGTTAGTATATGCAAAAAATGGCAATCTTACTATGTATTGCTATTTTTTTTAAAAATAATTAACTATTATAATATTAAGTAGAAAAGGTTTTAAATTTCTTTCTAAGAATTCTGCTAGTATCCCAAATTTAATTATTTTATTAATAACATTATTTCATAATTTTAAATTTATTTTAAAATAGCGTCAAAAATCTTAAGTTTGTTGCCCAATGTGTTACCCATTTAATATGTCATTGCAATACTCGTACCGTGATTGGTTAAAATTTGGTACACTGACTTCTTTTTTGTCACACTTGCCAATCAGGAAGTAGAGATTAATATTTTATTTACAAATTTATATCTGACTAATTGAAGTTTCGTACAAAAATTCAAGCTGTCAAAATAGATCGTGATTTTATTTCTAATTCTATTTTATCGATTAGTTAGGACAATGATTAAACTTTTTTCGTTAAAACAACAAAAGAAAGATGAGGAAGGCTCCGCAAGAGCCGGAGGTTCACAGAAAAAAGCATCAGCAGCCCAATTGCGGATCACAAAAGGTAATGTTAGAGAAAATAGTGCAACATTTGGAGCGATGTGAATTCATCGCAGTATAAAGTTTGGTAAAGGATTTGGTATCGTAATACTTAGAGATTACAAAGTAACTATTTGTATAGTACCTATGTAGAAGTGTGTATGTCTATGAACTCATCAGAATTTATTTTTGGGTAGAACACAATTTTGCTTGCGTTTATAAAACGGGCGAGGTTTTATATACCATAATTTAATGTCTGGCTTATAAATTTGTATCATTCCAGATTTGAATGAACTGAATCTGCCAAAGACATGCAGTACAGAGTTTCCAGATCCAGATGATTTACTCAATTTCAAATTAATCATATGTCCTGATGAAGGCTTCTACAGAGGAGGGAGATTTGTATTTAGTTTTAAGGTAAAAAAACATATATTTATATCATCCATTGATATGACAATTTAAGTCTTGCTAACAATTATGAAAGCTTCTTATCAACTTATAATTGGAAAGTTGTCATGTAACATGATGTACTAACTACCCACGCAGATAAAAAATGGGATATGGGAGCCCTTCTTCATAGAGGGCTAGGAATCTTTTGAAGACTGATTTTTACCCATATATATTTACATAATACTCATACATACACCATCCATGCAAATTGATGCTTATTTAAGACGCCACCTACCGGGTCTATGGTATATAGCCTGTTACTTCTGGATAAGGTAGCTTTTCAATGGTAAAAGAATCATTAAAATCAGATCAGTAGTACCGAGGTTATCTTGAACATCCAAAAGCATAAACTTTAATTCTTTACAATATTAGTTTAAATGATTCTCTCTTTTCATGTATCAATAGAAATTTCTTATTATATTCTTAAATTCAATAAGAGCCAATTACATGTAGGTTCCTAGAAAACTAGAGTTGAGAGACAAGATTAATAGCCCAGACCTTGCAAAATGGAGAGCTCACTAGGCTACTTCTAAATTTAATCATACTAATTACTTAGATAGATTGCTCTTACTTGTACACCTGTGATATAACAATTAATTACACACATAAATAATAAAAACAGCTACAATTGACATCTTATAGCTGAAAGCAGTTTCTTCCAAATAACCACTTACTTGATGAGTTTTATTTTTAAAGCCTGCATGCTTTTCTTTTTTTTTATAGGTAGGACCAAACTATCCACATGAGCCGCCTAAGGTAAAATGTGAAACAGCCGTATATCATCCGAACATAGACCTGGAGGGAAATGTATGCCTCAATATACTCAGGGAAGATTGGAAACCTGTACTCACTGTCAACTCGATAGTTTACGGACTACAGTATTTATTCTTGGTAAGTCTGAAGTTGGTTATAAAGAGAGAAATGATGTAGTATATCTAGCAGTATAATAGCAACTGCCCCACTGCTTGGGAAAGGCCTTCTCCCACACATCGTGGTGAGAGAGATTAGGTCGTACTCCACCATGTCGACCCAGTGCCAATTGGTGGAAGCAGGTTTGTGGTCACCTGCTGTTGGAACTTAACAAGCCACCTATAAGGCTTCCAACTCAGCTTAACAACTTTATTTTTTTTTAAACGTAGCCTTCTCACTGGGATTTATTCCTGTGTCCTGGGGGCATTAACAAACATGTAAATTCACATACTCAAGTACCCAGACCGGAAAAAATTATTGTAGATCACACAAAGACTTGTCCTGTGCGAGAATCGAACCCGCGACTATTAGACACAGTGGGCGGAGCAGTTTAAACTCCTAACCACTACGCTAAATCGTCCATTGTTTAGTGGTAACAACTACCTCATTAAGTGGTAACCCGGACCAACGGTTGAACATGACTTCTGAAGCACAGAGACGCTCGAATAGGAAAATGCCACAAACGGTCACCCATATCTGGCCGATCAAGTCGAAAGCTACTTACCTTGGTGATCATTAGGAATATGGTGGTCTCACAGGGCCACGAGCGATCATAATATTGTGGGAACAAAAAAAAATTATTGCATGATTGTATAGAAATGCTTCGGTCAGACAAAAGAAAAATATTCTTGTCTTCTTGTATGTATGTTAGGGTCACAGTTACTTTTATTTTAACCTAAAAAAGGAAGATGTGTTTAATATCCAGATTTTCTTGAAAATTATCAGGTTAGTTTGTCTACATTCAAACACATATTTAGATTAAGTCAAATGAATTATGCTCATGGGCGACGAGGAGGAAGTCTAATATTATAAAAGCTTTTAAGGTAATTTAGATACAGAAAAAATACCCTGGTGACTTACAATAAGAATTTCTTATCTAGTTATGTGTAAGTGTAAACAACTCAAGGAATTTTTTTTAACAATTTCCCAATAATTGTCTTTCCCATTAATCAGTTGTGGTTTAGTGATACTAGGTGCATGCCTATGTATTGATTTGTGTGCATTCATTAATACACACAAATATGTTAATTCATATGCTTGCTGTATATACCTTCAGTTTTGATTAGGTGTGTTGGCAAATCTATATCTATATTTATCGTTTTAATTGTAATTTATATATATTTCTATCTAAATCATCACACCAGATCCCTTGTAGAGTAGAAGAGAGTACAGAGTTCCAATTGGTTCTTTCCTTACATACCTCTTTGTAGTCCCTTAATCAATCAATCATTTATTTCGTAAACATAGGTATATGTAAAAAAACAGATGGTATTAAATATAACACAGTTTGCTATGTTTTGCCAAGAGATGGCGTACAAAATTATTTATAATAATAATTATCATTAAGTTGTGGTTGTTCTAATTATACATGCATTAATATAAATATGTAAAATTATATCACTATCACAGCTTAAAACAGAGATATAAAATCTAGAATAAATAATAGTACTTGCTTAATTTTTACTTAATAGAACGATTTTAGCATCGACAAGCTACAAGTGGTCTTAAATTAATAAGTCAGACTGTCATTGGTACGTCAATTAATCACTAATGAACGCTGCGATAGAGTCATCATCTCAGCCTATACTTGTCCACTGCTGAACATAGGCCTCCCCAATCGCTTTCCAGCGTAACCGGTCCGATGCCACCTGCATCCAACGACTTCCTGCGATCTTCACAAGATCGTCGGTCCATCTGGCAGGTGGTCGTCCCACGCTGCGCTTGCCAATACGTGGTCTCCACTCTAGAATCTTTCTGCCCCAACGCCCATCCGATCTTCGCGCTATGTGGCCCGCCCATTGCCACTTCAGCTTGCTAATCTTAAGGGCTATGTCGATGACCTTGGTTCTTCTACGAATCTCCTCATTCCTGATTCGATCACGTAGAGAAACGCCGAGCATAGCTCTCTCCATAGCTCGCTGAGCAACTCTGAGCTTTTTTATCAGACCTATAGTAAGAGACCACGTCTCTGATCCATATATCATTACTGGTAACACACATTGACTAAAATTTAGTCTTTAGGCACTGAGGTATTTTGGATGAGAAGATGTTGCGCAGTTTCCCGAACACTGCCCAGCCGAGTTGGATTCGTCGATTGACCTCTCTCTCAAACCTACCTAACCGGACTACCTGTCCCAGGTAAATGTATTCGTCGACAACTTTAAGAGTAGAGTTCCCAACGGTGAGTGCGGTGGGTACGACATGGACGTTAGACATTATTTTCGTTTTTTCCATGTTAATTTTAAGACCCACTTGTTGAGATACTCTGTTGAGGTCGTCAAGCATTCGTCCTAGATCTTCCAGCGACTCCGCCATGACCACACTGCGATAGAGTAACACTTATCTACAAATTGATAAATACTTTTCTTGAAGGACTCCTGGCAATCTTGTTCTCTAATAGTTACTGGTATGTGATTATAAATTTTTGATGTCATCCCTAGTAACATATACATTTACTAAATAGTGCAGTATTGTGAGGTGAAACACAGATGGTGTATTTGTGACGTCGAGAGCGTAGTGTTTCAAATAAATGAAGATTAGACCTTACAAAGACTCCCAATTCATAAATATACATACATGGTAAGGTCAGCAGATTCAATTCTTTAAAAAGTGGTTTGCAACTATCCATTGATCAAAATTTACAAAACTTATAACTCTAACAAAATATTAAGTGAAAATGGGATAAAGCATCCTATGTCCATCATAATATTTAAAAAAAAAAATATAGCGCCCTCGGAATATAGGCGTGATGGTGTATTAATGATTAACGATTCCAATTACTTTTTGTGATTTTCAACGTGTGCACTTTTATTCTTGAATCATGATTAAATAATTACAAAATGCAATTGTAATCATTACATTTTGCCCTTGGAGTAAAGAAATGCCAACTCCAACTTGGAGTAACCTTTACCACACATGTAGTAACGCCAACTACATTCATCAATGTTTATTAGAACTAGTTAAAATTTATAATATATGGCCACTAGAGGAGCGCCGATGTCGAGCTTGCCTAGGACGCTCTCGACATTTAATCTACCTCTTTACTACGCTATTCATGTCAAGTTTTTCCTGAATTTGTGAACACGAGTTTAAAGCCTGCGTTATAATACCCACTTTATAACTAGGCACAAACTATACGTCATCAAAAGAAATAGTAACTGTTGTCTCTATCTATATCATCACGCCAGATCTCTTGCGGGGTAGGCAGAGAGTAAAGAGCTTCAACAGGTTATTTCCTTACATACCTCTCTGGCTTCCTCCACTCTCATAGTTCGTCTCATACACGCTCGACGGTTATGGAGACTCGTGACTTGACTTAGGTCTTCCCCGGTACCTACATCATTCCACCTTCGCATTGTATATTTGTTTTGTCATTCTTTCTATATACCCCAACCAACGGAGGATACCCTTTCCCATTTTTACACCGATACTATATTTCATTCGTACTCGTTTTCTTACTACGCTGTTGCGAATACGGTCGATCAGCTGCGTCCTCTGCGGCGCCAAGGGGCCCACCGCGAATTATCGCGGTTGCCCCAAGGCCCCGAAGGGGAAACGCCGCAATAGGCGCGGCCGCCGCCGCCCTCGCGCGGTAGCCCGCCCCCCTGTGCCCTCAGCGCTACACCTCCCCCGCGCCCTCAGCGCTATACCCCCCGCGCCCTCAGCGCAGCCCCACCCGGCGCCTTCAGCGCACCCCCACCCGGCGCCTTCAGCGGCCCTCCCCCCAGGGACCTTAGCACCCCGCGCTTCCGCGCCCCAGCCGCTGAAGTCCCCCCCCCCTGCGTAGACCGTCGCTCGGCGCCAGCGCGTGGGTGAAGCCGCTTTCCTACACCGCGGCCTCCAGCCCGCCAGTAGGCCCTGCCCGCCCCCCAAAGCGCTCGCCGGCGATCCCGCCAGCGGCGGCTTGTCCCCCTCCGTCCACAAACGTCAGCCAGGACTTCACCCTGGTAATGAACGTTTCGGACTCAATAAGCTCCGCGCTGATCCCCAGAGTCCAAGAACTCGCCCTTAAACTCCGCGCCGCCATCAACTTGGCGGACCAGGTTCTCCTGACCGCGGAATACAGGGACGTCTCTGACGTCCTGGCGTCCCTCAGAACCCAACCCCCCCGCACCCAATAATGGATTTACGACTTTCCCGTCTTAAGCCCTATCCCTGGCGTTTTTTAACGCCGATGGCCTTCGCTCTCAACGAGATCAGGTTGCTGATTTCCTCCGAGATCACCAACTTGATATCCTCCTAGTGCAGGAAACATTCCTCAAGCCCGCACAACGCGACCCTAGGATCGCAAACTACAACCTCCTGCGTAATGACAGGATCGGCTCCCGTGGAGGCGGTACTCTCATTTACTACAGGAGGTCCCTTCACTGCATCCCTCTCGATCCCCCTGCGCTCACCAATATCGAAGCCTCGGTCTGTCGCATCTCTCTCACTAGGCACCAGCTCATCGTGATTGCCTCCGTATACCTTTCCCCCATTAAGCTCCCGTTTCCGTCCCCCCCATTTCCGTCCTCAGGAGTGACTCTGAAGCACTCCTCAATCTGGGAAGCGCCGTCATTCTGGCGGGTGACTTCAACAGTAAGCACGTGGCCTGGAATGGTCTCACCACTTCCGCCAACGGTAGGAGCGTTGACGCCCTGGTCGACCTTCTCGACTTTGAAGTCATCGCACCTATGCACCTTACCCACTATCCCGGCAATCCCAACCACCGACCCGACGTCCTGGGCATGGCGCTTCTGAAGGGTTTTACCTTACGGCTGCACTCCTTAGAAGTAGTCCAGGAGCTCGACTCTGACCATCGACCTGTAGTCATGAGACTCGGTTCCCCCCCTTCCGCCCCTCAGCGACCCAAAAAGACGGTGGTGGCTTGGCATGCGCTAAGCACGGCCTTGGCGGATGCCGAACCTCCCCCCTCCCCCTCAGCTCGGAACCCATCCCGTCCCCTCAGGACACCGATCAGGCCGTAGATGCCTTCACCGACTACATCCAATCGGCTGCCAGTCGATCGTCTTAGCAAGTCGAGGCGGAAGGTCTCAACCGCTTTGGACTGCCGGACGATGTTAGGGATCTCATTCGTTCCAAGAATGCCTCAATCCAAGCGCATGACTCTTACCCCACCGAAGCCAATCGGGCCCGGATGCGCGCTTTACAACGTGAGGTAAAGTGTCGTGTCGGGGAGGTCCGGGAGGAACGGTGGGGTGACTTCCTAGAGGGCCTCGCGCCATCGCACCTGGCCTACTGGCAGCTAGCGCGTAGCCTCAAAACCGACTCCACGACTGGCATGCCCCCGCTGTCCCGTCCTTCAGACGCACCCCCAGCCTTCGACGACGACGAAAAGGCCGAGCTTCTCGCCGACTCCCACGAGAGCCAGTGCACCTCCAGCTCTCTATCCGTCGACCAGTCCCACGTCGATGCGGTCGACAGGGAAGTCGAGCGCAGGGCATCCCCCCCCCCACGCCGATTCCTTACCTCCTATCACCCAAACGGAGGTCGAAGTCTCAAAACCTAAAAAAGCCCCCGGCTCTAACGACATTTCGAATCGCGTTCTGAAATGCTTGCCCGCCCAACTCACCTGCCACTTAGTCGCCATATTAAAGTGGAAGGAAGCAGACGTCATAGGCATTCCCAAGCCCGGCAAACCTTGTAATCTCCCCGCGAGCTACCGCCCTATCAGTCTTCTCAACTCCCTGGCTAAGGTCTACGAGCGCCTACTTCTGGCGCGCCTCAAAGACTTTGTAGTGTCCATGGGTATCCTTATCGACGAGCAGTTCGGCTTTCGAGCCAAACACTCTTGCGTCCACCAAGTGCACCGCATCTCGGAGCACATCCTCCGGTCTTAACAGACCCAAACCCGTCTACACGGGCGCCCTCTTCTTCGACGTCGCGAAGGCATTCGACAAAGTCTGGAGCAACGGCTTGATCAACAAGCTCTACCAAATGGGTGTGCCGGAAAGACTCGTGTCCATCATACCAGACATCTTGTCAAATCGCGCCTTCCGATATCGCGTCGAAATGACGCGCTCCACTCCCCACTCCACCCGAGCTGGAGTCCCGCAGGGGTTAGTTCTCTCGCCCCTCCTGTTTAGCCTTTACACGAACGACATTCCTCGTTCGAGTAAGGTGCATCTAGCCCTATTCGCGGATGATATCGCTCTCTACGTCTCGCATAGGAATAAGGGTTTCATTACCAGAAACCTTCAGGCAACCGCCAATTCCCTAGGGAATTGGTCCAGGAAGTGGCGTATTGAGGTGAACCCGGACAAGAGCGCTGCGGTGTTCTTCTCCAGAGGTGCCACCCCGCGCCACTCCCTGCGCCGCCCTAGATGTAATCTCGGTCAAGTGACCATGTTCGACCGACCCATTCCCTGGGTCAAAGAGGTCAAATATCTAGGGGTCACCCTAAACAGTACCATGTCCTTCGGCCCGCACATCAAGCGGGTCCGTCACCTAGCATCCTTTGTGCTCGGTCGTCTCCATACGTTAAGCTGCAAGCGGAGTAAAATGTCCCTTAGAAATAAGGTGATGCTTTACAAAACTTGCGTTCGTCCCATCATGACTTATGCGTGTGTTGTGTTCGGGCATTCGGCCCCCTCTCATATCGATAAACTCCAAGCGGTTCAAAACCGCTTCCTCCGTAAAGCCGTAGGAGCCCCCCTGGTTCATACGGAATGTCGATCTCCACTCCGATCGCCTATATTAAAAAGGCGACAACACGACTCTGTTTTCTGCACTCACTCTTCTCTCTATGTCAGCGGTGTATTTCCCATCTTTACTGAAGGAGGATCCAAGATATAAAGACTCATTCACTTGCTCCAGCACATCGTTACCAACCACAATCCTTGCATTCGTTCTGGTTTCTTCCCGTTGAAAAACCATAATCTAGGTTTTCTTTACATTCAAATGTAAATTGTTGTCTACAAAATCCTAAAGCCGAATTTACATTACGAAACAAGTAACATAAAATAATTTCATATTCTAATTGCATCAACAATTTCACTTATAAACATCAAGTTTTACTATGCGTGCATTATTTTTTTGATATAGATTTGTTGCACGCGCAATTTTTTGGGAAAACTATTTTTTTATTTGGAATACATGCATATTTCAAAATCCAATTAAGTTTCCACCCTTAAGTAAAACACATAATTATAAAGAAGATAGTGAACAGATTCAAGAGTTGCGAAAGTTTAGAGACTAAGTATATACAAAATGATATAGTAATTTATTTGGAAATTTAACTGTTGGTGAGAGTGATTTTTATAGACTTTAAAGATATTGAAAAGAAGTCAATGTCGGAGAAGCTTTCAATATTACATCTACATGATCGTCGAATAAAAGTATTATTGCAACTAATTTTACCACGTAAATGCGTCGCGAAACTAGTGTCGCGAAAGCGCTTGCGCTAAGTTGACGTATGTGTTTTTGTCGCGTGCAGGTTAATACGCGCCAAAAATAGCGAGCAACGTTGAATGGCCGATAAAAATATACAATTCATAAATGCATATCAGTGAAACGTGTGTCTTTGGGATCTCGAACACCCTCTATACAAAACTCGAGATGCCCAAGAACAGCCTTTTAAGATTCATATATTTTACACTACAAAATAAAGCTGCGACACTGATGAACCTATTATCTCAACGATACTGTTAATTTCTCGGCACAATTATTTTGACAAAACAAGATTTACAAGTACTGCAACTAGTTTCATCAAATTAATTATTATGCATAACACTAGTTTCGTAACTTGAATTCGGCCTAATATCTGAGCTACGTCGTTTTATTTTCAGGAGCCAAATCCGGAAGATCCCCTAAACAAAGAGGCCGCGGATGAATTGCAAAGCAACAGAAGGTTGTTCGAACAGCACGTACAGAGGGCGATGCGGGGCGGATACGTCGGGTCCTCCTACTTTGAAAGATGCCTCAAATGAACCACACACACACTCAACTGTAAATTAATGATACCAACCCTATATAAATAAACAATCTCAATTTAAATGAACATTTTTGTTTAAATGAAAAAGAAATAAACAATTGACGTTGCTCCGATGACAAGGTCAGTATCATGTCATTGATAAAAATGTTTTAAGACTATTTTAGTATCGAATTCAAAGTTTTTTCCTTCCTGTGAAATGTGGTATGATGATTAAAATTGATATAATAATGTTTCTACGTAATTTTAAAAGTAGGAAGTTCTAATTATTATATAAGAGTAATGTTTCTATATCAGTCTAAATTACGTAGTTCTAATTAAAATGAAAGAAAAACAATGTAACTGTTGATAAATAAACAAATATTTTGCGTTTAGATGGCGCTGGCTTCACTAAAGAGTTTTAAATACTATTATGTTAGCGGCTCGTACACAAGATGGCGGTATTTAACGATAATTTAATCTGAAAGATTTGTATTGAAGATGTTTTATCAATGTGCCAGTCTTTCATGTAAAGCTGTGTCAGCATCAGTAACAGTATTATTATAATCTTTGATCCGTAATTCAACAATACTAGGAACAGGTAACCTAGCATATTGCAATACAGATACTGCAAACAGATATACTGTATGTGTCAAGTCATAAAGTTTAATTTACAATAACTTAAGTGCACATGTAGGTAAAGCAGTAAGTTCGTTGATGTACGTTTAGAACCAGACGGTTTACGACCAGACGGGCGAGTGAATGGTTACAGTACGGTTACACAAGGTGAGGCTACAGTCGGAACAGCGGCGCCCATTAACACCAACCGGCGGCGTGCAATGGCATTTCGGAGCTGTGCCGCGAAGTGAGCCGCGATCAAGGGTCGGCGTGAGTCAGTCGCGCCTGTAGTAGTAGTGCCCGAGCGCCGCGCCAGTGCCTCTCCGGACGCCGAGCGATTCGCGCACACTCGTTACTCAACACGCTTTCTCCACACGGCAGCGTGCTCAAGGCGGAGCTGTTTCGACACGGCATTCGGTTGCGAAAGTCTGCGCGATGATATACAAGTGAGAGGCGACCACGGACGCCAGGGTAACGCTCATCGCGCACGGTGAGCCGTTCGTTCCAAGAGACATTCGAAACTCGCCAGCTGTGAGGGACGGGGGGCGCGCGACGCCGTCGGGTCGGACACGCGGGACAACATTTCCACTTAGTTACTTACTGTGAGAGAGCAACGGAAACCAATTTTTAATGTGTCCAGTCAGAATAGCTCATTGCTGCTACGTCAGATCGCTGAACGCCTCGAGCAAGAACTACAAGGTTATGCAAATGAGTTCTGAACGCTTCTATACCAGGAATAACCAAGAGACCATTCATAACTTCAATAAACTTTAACGTTTAGGTTGTTACCATACGGTGTATTAAGTGCTTATCTTTCGTTTCTCTACTTTATTTATCTTTGGGTGTCGCGTTCGCTAATTGCTAATTACTGTGGGAGTCGAGTGATAAGGAGTCGAAGTGCTGATTGAGGCGTCGAGCGCGTGGTAATCAGAGAGGCATCACCCGGCGACCACGATGGCGGCCCCACAGGAGGAGACTCTGCTGTCGCGCTGCGAGATCCCCATCATCGACCTAGCGCATATAGGTAAGACCGCCGCGCTCTTCCCACGCCGCTTCAGCGATCAGTGAAAGTCCTGTAACGTACATTCACTTGCCGAAACTGAATCACCTTGTTGCGTAAATAAACTAATTAGTTCTTGTCAAATAATTCGGCAATACCCGATTCTAGTTATCGTTTGCATGTGAGCAAAAATACTTTGTAAAAACTAACGTACCTTAGCAGATTGTGAGCGGACCGTCTCCAGGTAAAGACCGGTCGTTGCTAAGGTAGAAATAAAGGTCGATGTTAAGCAGACAAAAATGAAAAACTTAAAGACGACTACCTGGCCGTTTCCTATAAGATAGGCCCTCGCGATGTTGCGTGCCTGTCGCCCGACAGCTGTGCACCGATGCTTTATTTGTTGTCATTAAACAACCTCGGCATCCCGCTCTTGTGGGTTCAAAGACCGGACACCCAGATCCGAGCCGTTCGTCGCAGTTCATCCGCCTAATTCCGTAAAATAATAAAACACTCCGACGTTTACTTCGGTCCTTATAAGTACGATCATTGTAGATGAGTCGGAAGAGGGATAATTACCACTTGATTGGCGGTATGTATGTAAACTATAAACAAAGGCAGGAATTCGCTGAAGCGATGAGTAAGTGGGCTCCGCGCCCTACATTCGTTTATATTAAGCTAACGTAGAATGAATCAACGGATGAAAAATCGTATGCTAAGAGCTTATACCGCAAAATGTTAATTTCACTTGTCTGTTGTATGCTTTATGTACACGCTACAGACTTATCCTAAGGTATCGTCAATTAGTTACGTGTTATAATACGTTAATTACATCATTAATTGTTTTGAATTAACCATTCAAATGTGTTACATCATAACGTGTGCCCACTTTCACATTAACGAGACCGTTAGATTAGACAGTTAAAACGATTTATGAATATTGTAATTCTTTGTTTGTTACCTCAGAAACACATGAGGTACACTTTCCACAATAACGTAGCTTCAAAGACGCGTATTCGATAGTTAATGCTTTTACTACATTTAACTACACAAAAATTAACTAAACACTGGATCGGTATCAATTTCATAGGAAAATAAACTTTTTTGTCTGAAGTGTTTTACGTATTCGGTAAATAGCAAACACGTTTACACTTTAAATCACAAATACGCATGTATCCTCGCTTCCGTGTACAGTGGGCCTAACGCTAAACAGGGCAGACATAAAAAAGGAACCTTTGCAATGTGGGGTCAACGGCCGATCGGCCCTTTGTGAGTGCTGGCAAGCCCCGCCACACAATTATCAATGCTTTTTTCGATCCTCACACGCTACGCCAGTCCATCTTTGACTCAAAGCTTAATTAGAATTTACTTTTGTAAACGAACAACTGTGTCCGCCAGGTCATTGAGGGCTTAGGGCGAAAGCTTTGACGATAGCGTGTCACTACCGAGTAATCATGCTGTCACGTTCATGTTTAATTAGACCAAAGAAGTATGAAACAAAATTAGACATTTGTAGTGTGACAAGAATAGTATACCCACTTGCTGGCGTCACGCTAACGTCAATCTTTTCGTGCTAAGCCCTCTGTTTGGGTACCTTTTGTTGTCTATGTTGTATTTTAAATGCTACTGTTGGTTATGATATTACCACTCTAGGTTAAGTTTCGATGTTTTCCGAAAACGTCATAGTAGGTACAATGAAGGAAGATCTCGAAGATTTATTACCACGAATAGACAGTTTTGTGTTAATTCCCCTCCTATCAACCGCTACCGCCGTCCGCGGCATGTTATCACCGACCCTTCCGATTCCCTTACATCCCTTCCTTCGGATACAGATACCGCACACAGGATCAGACACTGACCTCGCCGGCGAGGTCGAAGAATTTATTGCCCGCCGGCCGGTGCAGAGTACCACGGCGAGACACTTAGTATACGCCCTCCCCCATAGCGACTGCCCAAGCCGAGGCCGTTCCTCCTTGAGGCGCCCTTGAGCTAGTTGCCCCCTTGCCCTTCTGGCTCGAGCATAGTGGTTGCACGCTCGCCCTCTTGTCCGGTGAAGCTGTAAAGGCCCCGCGGCCAACAGCGTAAATCTTTTACACACACACACACACACACAAAAAGTCACATTTATTTATAACAAAATCTCAAATTTTTGTCTGTGTAAATACGGAAAATGCATTTGGAATACACGTTCATATGTTATTATAAACAGAAAATGTTGGAATTGGCCTTTTTTTCGGTGTCTATAAGTACATAATATAGGTATATCCAACTATATAGGTAGACACTTCGTATTTGCGTCGTAGGTAGATCAAACGAACACGTCCTAGAGGAAAAGTAAAAATAGGTATATCAATGCATAAACATTATTGTTTAATTGTTTCTTTATACAATAAGCAAAACTCGATGAGTCTGTATTGGTCAATAATAAAAGAAAGAACTACAAACTACCTTTACGTTCTCAGATAACAACATTAATTTCGACCCACCGCTCATAAACAAAACATTTTATAACAAAGAAATTACATAATTATGAAACTTTTGCATTTGTATGTTACGCACCTAACCAACAGCTATATCGCCAGATTTAGTGATTTCTGAAGGACAACACAAGCGATAAGATATAAACGAAGTTACATTGCCAAATATTTCAAAGGTAAAATGAGATAAGGATTATTTGTCTTTTTTTTATTAAAATTTCATATTTTCAATTTGACTCGATAAAATGTTGCCATATCCATAAAACACATTACTTATGTACTATTTGTAAGTTTTTGTTAGATATTATGTCTTATCTATCTATCTATCTCTATCATCACCCCAGATCCCTTGCAGGGTAGGCAGAGAGTACAAAGTTCCAACATAGATATTATGTATTATTCCTTATTATTCTGGGGGCAAAATCTACTGATTTTTCACTTACTGATTTATCATATTCGCGTTTTGTTATTACTATAACAAACCGCGAATATGATAAAAGCTTAGTTGCTGGTTGTAATTAATTACACGCATATAAATCACACTAAACTACATCACACCGGCGCTACATAGTTACTTTTAATTTATATATGACTTAAATGCTCAGATAATATATAAATTTATCTAAGCTTGAGTGAAAAGATTTGCGTTTTATGCCTTCTTTAGGACAGTCATGTAATATGTAAACATACATGTTAACAAGTATTGACAGTTTGTTTGAAGAAAAGAGAACAAAACATGAAAAAGTTAAAAAGAAACTAACCTTACTACGAATTAGATTAGCAAAATTGTTTGTCTGTTGCTTGGTATATATTATAATGTATAATGCGTTATCTATATTAATGAATTCAGAATTTTCTCTCTCATTTGACATCCCACTCGATACAATATAGTATAAAAAAATATCTTTATACGTTGCTGTATCTTTATAGAGGTAGGACTTCGTCCTACCTCTATGAAAAAATCAGACACCCCGACGTTTTTGGACCTAACATTTTGTACGCACAGAACATTCGTCATATTGATTTTGTCGATACAAAATGTAGTCTATGTAACCGGGCCACGATAACGAATCGATTGACACCTCATTCAAAATCGGATGAGTAATTCAGGTGGAACGGTGGAACATACGTATATAAATACAAGCTGTAACATAATAAACGCAAGACCTGAAAGTAGTTTGTTCTAAATCGGTAACTGAATCGATTCCAACAATTTTTAATGTATTTTACATTTTTTTTAAATTTGCAAAAAATGCTTTTACTCCTTCAGTGCGCTATAAAAATTAAATTTATTCTTGATTCATAGCAAGAAGAAGATTCTAAGCGCATTCTTAAAACGTATTTCTCAAAACGCACACATACACGAACAAGTTTCATTGTTAATTGGGGTATAAAAGTGCTTTAAAAAAGGGTATAAACCTTTAAATTTGAAAATTTGGTTTTCGTTTTGACTTTTTAAATCAATTCTCTAATCGGGGTGTTTGAGGTCTTGCGTTTATTATGTTACACCTTCCTTGTGGCATTGCCGTTTATACCTCAATACTTTATTTATACCTCCATGGCATTATTACGCAACGCAGGGTTTCTAATTTAAAAAAATAGTGGTATAATTACCAAAGAAGTATGATTAATTTCATAGCAAACGGCAACTCTGCGACTGTCATAAAGTGACATTTCACTTGATGACAGCGTTAGTTCCGATTTTGCCGCGGGCCAAAAGTTTCTTGTATCACTGTACGTAATAGTGAGGACACCTCAACTATATTTTTGTATGACAAGTTAGAGTACATACAGTATACAGTTCTTCCCGTTACGTAACACCTTCAAGTGCTACGTTTTATTTAAAAAATATGCCTTCTTACGCACTGAGATAGTATTTAAATAATTGTAGAGCCATAGGATTTTTTATATATGAAAACACAAATATTCCTGCTATTCCCGCGGTCGTCAAGTTATACGCCATTTTTTCTTGACATAGCTTCCTTAGTAGGTATATAATAATACAATGATTATCCTACTGATATTATAAATGTGCAAGTTTTTATGTTTGTGAGTCAATCATGCAAAAACGGCTCAACGGATTTGGCACACATAGTTTATACTTTGATTAACATATAGGATACTTTTTATCCCGAAATATTGTTAGGTTCCTGAAGAAACTAGTTTACAATACTTTTAACCTAATTATAAAGTCATGAATCATCGCATATGATAAAAGACCTTTCCTGCAGTAGTTTACACACATCATGCGAATATTTACATCGTGCTAAGTCGGCAAAGTGTTAATTGGAGTGTCACATTTGATCCTGGCACCCGACCACTGACCCACATTCGAGTTCATTCATCATTCATGCGTTTGACAAGCAGTTCACACAAAAAATATAACACTCATTTCACTAGTGCTAGTCGCCGTAAATGTGCCATCAAGTGAAAATGTGACTAATCATTGTAACATAATATTTAAAATCGTTTGACTGATGTTTTGTTGTAATTTGTATATTCAGCTATTCTATGTCACCCTAAATATTCGTCGCCAGAACACATTCTTAATAATATCCACAGATTAAATATTACGAAGAAGAGACAACACAAGGTGTCGGCATCGTCTCTATATATTCGTATTTCCTAATCTGTAACATCGGTCCCGAATATACAATTTTCACAACGTCCAATGTTAACCTTAGATTTTGATCAAGGTGTCCATGACGTGATCATCTCTACATAAAATAGGAAAGTAGTCTTTCTTTGTGCTCTTGTCTCTCCCTACCCATGTATTCGTATTTCTTAATCTATGCCATCGGACCCAAATATACCTACAATTTCACCTGGTTGTCCCTCTATAAAGGTATTATTTACAACAATCATAGACATGATTACAACCTCTAATTATATCCTTAGCCTGTCCATTTCAATCCAAGCGTTAATGAATTAAAGATTTTCCTTAGCATGTGATGTTGCGTTTGTATCAGGCACGTTGAACGTGCGTGATAAAGATCTATGCAGTTTCCGCATACACGGTGAAGACGAGCTTATAACTTAGAACTAAAAGCAAACACACTGTGAAGGGGACGCGTCGTATTTTAGCCTAAATTACGGTTATTTTACCGTTAAAACTTGCTGTAATACTATTTCTTTCTAGAATCAAAAGAATATCCGTTTGGACTAGTTGCTCATAATATCCGATTAACTAAAATGTATGCTGATAAATCGTTTGAAACCGCTGACAAAACCAACTCACTATAGTCTAGTCCGCACAGTTTGTAAATATTACGAGTAAATACGGGGAAAATATGGAATAGAATGTGTATTCGTACTATTCATTATAAACTGTAGTAAATACAATCTCCTAACATTAATTAATATTTGTGTTAAATTCTTAAAACTGGCAATAATCTATGTCTAGATTCTCTTTATTTGCAATGTATACGCATTGGTTAATAGCGGATAGATGATAAACGGTAGTTTACAGACTTGTTCAGTCACTCAAGTCAACTTTACTTGGCGCCGGCATTGAGTGATTTCTCAATGATGAAACGGATACGTCAGCGGCTCTCTCGATTTCCTAGACGGTGATTACGTCACAACAAGCTATATATTTTTATTACTTTTAACTATCCGTTAAGTGTATTATTTTCGTGCGTCCACTGTGTCTGGTGACTAATATATATACGACATTTGTCTCTGGCGTAAAATTACAATCTACAATAGCAGACTTTCTTCATTAAAAGCTTGATATACCTAATAACGAGCTTCGAATGATAGAAACAGAATAAACCGGCAAGGATATAGTGAAAGTAATCGGGTTCAGTTTAAATGTGGATTCGATAGCAAAGGCGAGCAAGCGTAGAGAGAGAGCGATAGAAGCAATAGATCCTCCATAAGCCTGTATGTATTTGTATATTGAGGAACGAATCTGGCAAATTCTGGTCTATCCAGATATTGCTTCCGTATACCTACAGTAGAGCTTCGTCCGTCATCATCATCCGTCCGACGTCATGCATACATACTATGTATATTAAGGGGCAAATCTATCGGATGCCTTCATTGTAACTAATTTCTGAAATTTCGGCAGAGCTCTGATTATAAATCTGTAAGGTCGAATAATTTGTTTCGCAGAATTGCACTGTTGATCGCTACATAAATGATGTTATGTAAAGTTATCTCTCTTCGACAACAGCTATGATTGAAAATATAGATAAAGCATCCGTAGATGCCAGAATCGTTGATTGATGACGGAAGATACGACATACGAATGTCTGTAGGTATTTATACAACTTGCCAATAAATACAGTTCTCCGTAAGTTTATTGTTCATCCAACTTTATTCTTCCATTGCAGTCATCATTTTCATTTATAATATAATAAATTATTATGCGATGAATCTATAATATTCGTAGGTATACCTAATCAAATAATGCTGCACGTAAAGTACACGCGAGTGAAAATATTTCAATTCCAAACTTATACAACAACATGTAGATACAGCACGTGCAACTTGTTATCGGGTGCAATTGTGTTTATAACCACTGAACAATGATCATTTTAATGACGAAATAAAATAACTATGATAGTGTATGTACAAACCGTGAGAATCAAGAACTTGCTTTTACGCACGAAGTTAGTTCACACATCGTTGGAGTATGAACAGCAAACTTTTAAACAATAGTAGACCCTACCCGATAACCTGTTCCACGGGCTGGTCAACTACTACCGATGCTGCTACATACAGCAACGGCGTCGGAAGGACGCATGACCGTTAAATGACTCAATGCATCGTAGCGTTACTCATAATAACGGTGATTGGATTTAAGGTGCCCTCTTGTCCGAAGGGCTTCTAATGTCATCGAACCCAGTGTTTATTACAACAGACGGATATCTTTCGAATGGCTCCAATGACTGACACGAGGTCACTAACCAAAGAACGTAACACCGGCGCCAGCGCGCTCGTCGCTCAAAAACCGTAATACTGTTCCGCTACTTCCTCGAATCTGTTGAACTCGTTTATATTTCCTTTTGACTTTTGGTAACATGTTGCAAGCGCTCCAAATCGGTTACCGGGCCACTGGCTTCATGGCGATCATTTGTTCAAATCGTGTCTAATCAAACGTGGCACGAATCAAATGTGCACAAAACGTGGCCGTACCACTTCGTTACTAGACGGCAATTAAAATACATTATAAGTATTTATTACCTAGTCACGGAAATTACCTACATATATTAATATTACCTGCAGTAACATTTTCATAGTTTGATGAGGCATAATGCCTACTTCTGGTGCCACACTATCATTAGGCACATAATAGACGTTGCGTGCGTGTCGTGTTGGCACCTATTCCTATGTTCTTGTTATCAGTAATTTGATGAAGGTATAAGGAAGTGATCATCTTTACAATGGAAATGTGATATCGTAAACTTCTAATTAGATAATAGCAATGACTTGTGTGGTAATAAACCCCCATTGATGGGATTTTTCTAAATTACCAAGTTATTGTAAAATCCAACTAAGTTATACTCGTGGTTATAAAGTCAATTAGGATGAAACTGAATGACAATTACCTGAATCTATGTTAATAATGATTATCTCGACGGTCCCATAAAACAAAGTAACATATGCCAAACAAAATAAATGGCATTTGCAGCTTTCGTGCCCGTCGATAAAGTTATTTATGCCAAATGTAAATACTGGATTATAGGACTTTATTTGTTGGACACATCGATGACCCTATGTAATGACTCCTAATCATTAAAAAGTCGCCTTACCTGAAGTAAAGATTATCCGCATGGTGGTAAATAGACATTAAGAAAATCCCAGCTGACTAAGGCTTACCTGAGCATAACCCAGATAGAAGTGTATTTGAGGTTTAGGAAATTCATTCAGGAAACGTTTTTGTCATAGACGTGAATTGACGATAGTAAATGACGGTGTAGTAGTGTTATCGTAAGCTGCTACCACTGGATCCTCGCTGGGTACATACACATCTTTCTGTGACCCTTAGTTATTCATTTCAATTTGGATGTTTGTGCTTATAAAATTCATGTTTATTTATAAACGTTTACAAACATGACATTGGTGTATAAAGACATAGAAACAAGATAGCTATATATCTATAGCTAGTGTGTGACTATGTATCTTTTTTTAAGAAAATGACAAGAAATCTGCCAGTTTTGCGAGTGGGTGTATGTGAGTGATGTACGCTGTTGGCCGCGAGGCCATTACAGATTCACCGGACTTAAGGGCGAGCGTGCAACCACTACGCTCGAATCAGAAGGGCAAGAGGCGACATACTCGAGGGCGCCTTGAAGAGGCGGCTTCGGTTGGGACAGTCGCTGCGGGGTTAGGGGGTGCACTACTAAGTGCACCGGTCAACCGCCGGCTAGGGGAGGGGATCAACGACTTCGTCGTCGTCGTCGCCCGTATTCAGAAAGAAGGGATGACAAAGCATCGGGGGGATCGGTGAAAACATGTAGCGGCCGGCGGTGGCGAGATGTGTTAGTTACGTAGTGTATGTGTATTTTTAATTTGGATAATGGATTAGGTTTGTTTTTGGGGGCGGATTTGAATAAGTTTAAACATTTGATTTTGGACTCTATAATTTTTACCATTAAGAACGGCGAATTTAGCTTGGTTAACTTAAGTTCTCCTTTCAACATGTTTACGATCAAGTTTGTTATGTTTCTGCACAACAGGTGTCACATACCAAAGACAAATAAATTATCGAAAACCACTACCAACGAAATAAAGCCTGTTCTGTTAAATATTACAGAAAGAAACTGAGTTATGCCTTTGCAAATGTTATTAATCGTGGGGCATTCCGGAATTGAGGATTTCTTCGAATTTCTTATGGACCATGTTTCCGACAGGACTTTGGACGACAGACTAGAAGTTTTTCTTAGATATTGGTGTAATGTTTACAAGATTCACGGCACTCAGAAATCTCACGGTTCTGTTTCGGTGACAGAATCTGTAGCACTTACATAAAACATGGCAAATAAAATCAGATGAGCTGATGTTAGATATTTGTGAAACAACAAAAATATATCATTTATCCCCAGCGTTCTACTTTCCCTTTATGTAGATATTTGTTTCATTTGACGGTTGAAATCAATTTCAATCCTGGTTAAGCTGCATCAGATTATGTTTGAAAAGTTCCAGTTTAATCCGGCGTTGTTTAACAATTACCTCGCTACCTCGTTCGCGTGTTCACACTATTATTTTTGAAATAAAAAGTCCTTCCCCTGGATATATTCTATTTCCTTGCCGAATTTTATCAAAATCTGCATTTATAATATTAGTATGGATGTCCCTTCTGTTTTTTAAGATACTAACTCTACCATCTGACAAGTTTCTAGCATCAGCTAGTAAGGTTAAGCATTCATAATCACAAATTATATCTTATTTATGTACATATAGATGTTTGCAATATGGCCGAATAAAAAACAAGTTATTGATGTTTTTACACAGGCTTTTGAACTGTTTACCGTAATTCACCTTCACGCTAAATTTATATGTGTACGATGAAGTGCTCGTTTACCTGTCATTTACCCAAAGTGCATGCGATAGTAAACACTATTTATCGTAACAATAAAGTTGATAACAGCGTCGAACATCGCATTTGCTGTGAAATATCTTCAGTATCAATTAAACACTAAGCTGTTGCTTGGTGCGGGGTCAGGGGCCGCCAGATTAGCTATAAAATACGATTTAATTTACAAATGTTATTTAAATACATAGATATTTTGTGAGAAAATATATGCCTCGTTTGCTATCGCTAAAGGCGTACTTACGCAGGGATGTTCTTTGTTCTACTGTTGTGGTACACCGAAGTAGTTAGGTCCCAATATTAAAACACGTTTAGACCGTTTGTCCTCTGTGACACAACTGCTTGGCACCACCAATCGTGCTATCGGAAATTTTCTTTTCCCGCAATGCTATTGATAATGCATTCGGTAAAACAGCTTCTCCCGGGGCACTATCTTTGCCAATACGAATCAACCCATACTCTCCCACGTATACTCATGAATATTTATTACTCATACTTCTCACTAATCTAAAAAGAAATGTATTTACTTCACAGATCTGTAACTAAATCTGTTACTCTACTATCACCTACTTACGTAGAGTCACTTAATGCAAGTCAAATTATTTAAATCGTTCTGCACGGAACAAATTGTTTTACAGCTAAAGCCTAAGATTAATGGAACATGGTTGCTCTGCATGTAGAGTGTATAGCATTTGTAATTATGAATATTGCATGTTACGCAAGTCTGGCCCGTATTGTGGAACATTGCCATCGGGGATCCCCAGGTTAATGCACTATGCAGTTGCCAAATGGAATTTATAAAACAACTATTCTATCCCCTTTCCGTGAATGTCTGTGAACAAATTCATTAATAGATAGACATTCTTTCGATACAATCAATATAAAAAATACCAACTAATATGGATAAAAAATTACTCTGTTCACGGTTATATTCTTAATTGCGTTGCGTTCATAATTGCGCTGACCGCACAGATATAAAAAATTATTCTATATCTGTAGTTGACCGAATCTCGCTCAAATCTATTCACATACCCTTTTAGCAATAATAACTGTCTAATGTCGTCCAAAATTAAAATATTTCAAAATATCAATTTTACTCTATAAATCACATGTCTTCATTTCTACTTAATGCAGGAAAACTTATTGACCTGCTACAATAGCGATTTATAGTACCTACCTATGCAGAATTTTTTTATGTGAATATCAGGTGTTAAGCACGGTAACACTAAAAAAATCCTAATCCATTCAATTAAACATTACCTGTAAAGTTTTCAAAATCCCATCGTGCTAGAATGCAAATAGTTTTTGGATGCGGTAACTCGAATCGGCGCAACCATTGTCCTCCGCCAATGCTGTGCCTACATCCAAATGACGTATAACGTCCATTGTTTGCCTTGCCAAATCCCCGCCACCTGAGTACACCAAATTTGTTGCTACTATTTGCATTTACATGCCACATGTTTGTCAATCGGCGGACGATTGGAAGGCTCTATTGGGTAAACCGATAATGAAATAAAAGTATTAGGTAAGATTTGAATTTCATGGACGAAGCAGAAATATCTGCGGATACAATATTGGAGACGAAACTCGCCTCAGAAACAATATAGATTCTATATATTATAATTAAGTTAAGTTTACTTTATGTTTTGGGCTTCGGTTCGAGAATAATGATTTATGATTATCTATGGAACGTCTAGAACTATAAAGCCTACTTAAGCTTTACTGTATACATGCAATGTTTGTTTCTTTGCCTCCTTAAAAGCATTTCAAATATTCTATATTATTTTTATACCAGTAGGTTACAGAGATCTGAAGAAACTAATGAATCAAAGTGCGTCAGCACTTCAAACGTCTGAATGCAAGTTTACAGAAAATTAAGGCCATCAATCAATCATTTCTTATCGTACATTTGATTCGCCGATTCGATGCATATCAAGTGCGCCTGTGACTGCACTCGTTCAAAACCTCTCTGCTATTGGTCCAATTTGACTTACGAGTGGTTTATTCAGCCGGCACGTGTTGTACGAGTAGGTACCAGCGTGTACTGAGAACGATCAATTACCTACTTATGCTTTATAAGATATACATAAATCAAAGCTTCAACACACGTTGCATTCTCGGCAAGCCATACGGCAATTGCATTCATCATCAGCAATTGCTGTTATGTGGTTTCGAGTTCTAGAATAGTTTAGACATACCTATGCACGCCCATAATGCTCGCTCCTTCCTCTCAACACAACACCTATTATTATTAGGTACATTATAGTGCATATGTATAAAACCTTTCAACCAGGAAAACTCTGTTGGGTCTTTAATGAATGCTACCTTGAAGATCATCTTTTTAATAAGGCTTATAGAAAAAATACCCCTTTATCCATATGCATTCAATATATGTATACTCATAGTTTCAAAGTTTTTGCTAGACACGCATTCGGGAAATAAATTATGTTCTCGCAAGCTCTTTGTTTAAACAAAGGTCTTCGCAAACTGACGCAAACGCGATTCGTGTAGGTTTGAACATTATGCCCGGCAACTCCTAATGCAATAACCTAATAGAAATTATTTCGCGTCTATATATATTTAATAGATTCATTAATAAAAATATATGAACAGTCGTTATTTATTTAGTAACGTATTCATATTTTCCAGATGTATTATAAAGGTATCAAATAGGCAGGTAATATTATTAATCAACGATTAAGTCGTCACATTATCTTATTTACCTACCCACGTAGAAATTAAATTTAATGTCTAGAAGATCCGTGTATACATTATTGGTTTCCACTGAACTAATGGAAGAACGTTTATCGAAGAACTTCCAATATCAAAGAACCGTCGTGTGCCGTCATAAACATTTAATTTACATCGACATTCTATGCTTTATACAACAATAACCAAGAAAATATGATTTTCTATGAAATTTGAATGTGACAGCAAGATTTACAACTGCGTAAACATCATAAATTTACCTACTAGTGGCAATACAAACAATTGCCAATGTTTTTGCATCTTCCCAAAGATAGACTGCATAAACTAAAGGCCTAAGCTGTTTTGTATAAACATCAACATGATTTATGATTCAATGTCTAGACCTTATAATGAATATATGTACCTACGTCAGGCATAAACAATGGATCGCCATACAAATCCATTACTTTGTTCTGTGTACAAATTCAGTAATTAAAGACTAAGACTTGTTTAGACTGAGCATTGGTAACAAAAACGCCTTTTAGTCCGGTGAAGCTGTAAAGGCCTCGCGGCCAACAGCGTACATCATTCACACACACACACAAAAATGGCGTACAAAAGCGGCCTTAATTACGCACTATGCGTGACACGCGCTGTGCGTGATACCAGTGTTCGATTTTTTCAAAAGCTGTTAATGTGTGCGTGCGCATAAATGTGCATACTACCATTTATCTACTATATGGGTCCATATATTTTCAGCCGTTTTTGCGCGCACAATGCGCGATCACGACAAATAATTAATTAAAGCTAGTAATATTGTCAATATTTTATATTATCACAGATAATATAACAAAGAAACAATATTACGGAATGCACATAAATAACGAATTTTAAGAAATCTGAATTTTACATGACATCAATATTATTAATGAATTAAGTCTTCATCGTTCGTGAAGATCGAAATGTGTTTGCTAGGAAGTTGTTTAGTTGGAAATGCGCTTCAAAGAACTTTGGCTTGACATCTATTTCTTAGACTGCCTCGTTGGTCTAGTGGCAAAGCGCATCGCTTTGTGATCACGAGGTCCTGGGTTCAAATCCTAGGTCGGACAAGTGTAGTTTTTCTAACGAAAACTTCCCAGTACGAGTCCGGAGTCTGGAATTGTGTCCGGTATATGGCAATAGGCTCGCTCTCTATTACATGGGACCTAACATCGTCGGCGAAACGTGGGTGAACTCATTACACCTCTGCCAGCTTCGGTATATAGGCGTGACGGTGTAAAAAAACATCTATTTCTTAGACACCTCTTTATTTGATATTCAGATATATTTAGAATTTTGCTTCAATGTAGATTGAATCATAAAATATTTACAAAATAATGAGTTAACCAAGCCAATGATTTTGAAACCAATAACAAATTCATATTATGGCTAGTGTCCATACCACAGAGTATACTTATGTGAGAGTACACTAGTACTTTTCACTACATATTATAAAATAATTCCTCTCCTCTTACGTATGTTATTCATAGCCGGGGAAGTCTCAAAGTAAGCAAATGATGACTAAAGTATTATCATTAATGTAAGCTTACTTTAGCGATACTGTGTTAGGTAAAACAAATTTAGTTCTTCAAACATATTTGATCACTAATTTTATATACTTACTACTACGTAGGTACCTACCAACTTTTAGTCGGACTTTCTTCTTTATTTTTGACAGAGTCGAAGATATAATAGTTGTGTTTCGTGTAAGTATTCAAATTAGCCTTGAAGATAATAATAACGAGCATAATGAAATTGATAAAATGCTTGTATCCCAAACAGGAAAGTGGATAATTTACCACCCAAATACGAAGGGCGTCTCATGGGGAAACCGAAATATTGCCTTTGATTACCTTGTTAGCCTTACCACCAAAGTCAGAGGTTCAAACTAGGGTTCAAACCCAGGCACGCACCTCTGTCTTTTCGAAAGCATGTGTGTAATAAAAATTAACTATCACTTACTTTAACGGTGAAGGAAAACATCGTGAGACAACCTGCATGCCTCAGAGTTTCTCGAAGGTGTGTGAAGTTCGCCAACCCGTACTGGGCCAGCGCGGTGGACTTTGGCCTAAACCCTCTCAGTTTGAGAGGAGGCCCGTGCTCAACGGTGGGACAGTTTCTTAACAGGGCAAATATATATTCTTATTAAACTTTAAAACTTTTTTCACTCAACATAAAAATGTCGATTTCTTGCTAACAGCATTTTCATTTCGATGTCTTCGGAAGTACTGTCGCCTCAATATTACATTTGTTATAGGTTGCAATTACAAATAAAACATCTAAAATTGGTGATAGTTTGTTCGCAAAGTGTCAATGATTGATAGGAATAGACTATACATAATTATAGTGCCAATCATAAAATAGATGAGAAAGACATAAATAAATAGTCAGCAAATCTATTTCATATATATTTTGCCTGTTTGTAGATATCAAACAAAGTCGAATTTAGAAAGCAAATGGGTTCTAGATTTCGAGTTGTCTTTGTCACCGGCTGATTTGTGCCCCTTTGAGAGGATCCGTTAGAGAAACCGCTTTACGCTCCGCTGTGCCAAAATCCTATTCAGTACCAACTATATTCCAATTATGTACAATAACTGTACACAGCATCTATGCGCTAAGTTGTCGCTACTGCGTCGCGCTAACAGAATTTATAAATAAAATACACTATCAACTACAAATATATCTGTTTTCTTTGCTATATGACTGGTGCCATACTAAATCGGTTTTCAATTAAAACCCGTTGATTGAACTCCGGCTAACAAAGACGTGTCTAATATATCCTAGTAATGCAGGTCCATTAGCATAAAGGTCACTTTTTGTAGTACCGTGAGTTTTTAACTTTTAAAGTGAGGCCCGAGTTATTACAGGTTCTATACTTAACCGAATATAATTTTATTGAACTTTTTTTGATAAAAATGTAATGGCATACCTTTGTTCAAGATATAAACGACGGACGGTTGACGGACAATTTAGCGCAGTGGTTAAGAGCTTGAGCTGCTCCGCCCACTGTCTCTAATAGTCGCGGGTTCGATTCCCGCACGGGCCAAATTCACAATCATTTGTGCCGGTCTGGGTATTTGTGTTTGTGAACGCACCCACGACACAGAAATAAATCCTAATGTGGGGCTACGTTTACAAAAAAAAAGTTTTCAAAATGATATTTATCATTTGCTCCTTTCTCTCAACCACAAAAAAAAATCTACTTACATAACACCGACATTACACGCAATATTACGAAGGTGCCGTAATAGATCAATTGTAACAAAACAATAACATGTTATAAATTCTATTATTACATGATGTAAAAGCAGACAAGCATCGTAAAGCCTTCGAGCGATTCTAATCTCGACCGACCCGACTTGTATACTTGTATCCGCTGAAACAAATAATAGTTGTCTGCAAATAGTTTATTGCCTTAAACAAATACAAGTGGTTGTCAGAATGCAACGGTGAACGGCACCGCGTAAATAGATTTCACTTTCTATCCTTGTCGTGTCACCTTGATGCTTTTAAGCAGCAACCAAGTATTATTTTAAAGACAATCAGCTCTTAAAAGTCCGTTTTATTTCTGAGAAATTACATATTTAAAGAGAACACTGAACGTCGTACATTATGTATACAAGGTGCGAGATCTTGACAAAAAATTCGAGGAAAGACTGTTAAATGTTCCTTTTATGACACTACCAAAAAATATCGTTGAGATTTTTAGTTAGAGACCCAGACAAAAGATTCACAGATTAAAAATCATAAATCCGAATAATAATTAGGAGAAGAGAAAACTAGTTTAGCGAAGAATACGACGTTGGGTAAAAGTGAGCGGTGAATCGTCGCCGCTAATATTAGCAAATTGTTCGCACACGCTAAACTCGTTGTCGAAATGTCAAACAGTGTGAACAACGCACAAGAATTAGCGCTGGGCTAAAACCAGCTACCGCGACGATTAGTGGGAAAGCTTATTCTGTCTAATTTACTAACAGATGAAAATAGTTTAAAATGATGGTATCTCAAACTCTACATTTTAAAGTTACATGATTAATTCAGTCAACGCTCTTTGGAGAGTTCAAATAACTGGAAACTCCTCATGTAACCTAAACACGCCTACACGGCTATAGTCCCCAAGCGGGGTAGAGGTATTCTGTGTACACCTACTTCACGCCGACGCCTCATTTTCATGTAACCTAACCTAACCTAAAATGAATTGAAAATATAAATCAGTAACAGTATAAAGTAAATCCTATAAATGCTTTTAATACATACATAGTAATAACGGAAGTATCAGTTCACCGATCAATGTAGGTTAATAATAATGATAATACTTCTGAGTAACTTTTAGTAGTTCAACTCTCTCTATCTCTCTCTATAATATAAGATCAGATCACCTACATAGACTAATATTGGTCTCACTTATAGTCCATTAATTTGTGGGCACTTTCTATACTAGTTACAAATATAACTATGAGTATAATGCCTACAATGTTGTGAAACGGTTATTTTATGATGTTTGATACCAGTGACTCAGGGTGTCAGAACAACAACTTAAACCAGACGGGATTAAGACATGATCTAGATAGAGACTTTAGATTAAGGCATGATTTCAAACCCACAGTCATTTTCCTCTTCTATTTATCATAATATAAAGCCGCTGTATGTTTGCACCTAAGTACCTATATTAGACTTAAGTCATAGTTTTATTACTCGATAAATCTCTCTTAACCTACATTTGCACGAGCGATTTTTCAACGCGCGTTAGTCAAGCGTTGAAATGAAACAAACGGCTAACAGAACATTTTTTTCAAAAGCTCTTACAGCGCTTCAGCTCTACGCATTGAAAAAGCGCCCGTGTGAACGAGAGCTTAGAGTATTGAGAACGAACGATGCTAACAACTACAAACCTGTATCCAGTAAGTAGGGAGTAAACAGTAATCCATTTAGATATAGATTAACATTTAATAAACAAGAAATACATACGAAATTACAATAAAAATACAAAATTATGGTACTTCAAATTAATATATGGAAAAAAAATATGTATAAGTGTTCACCAAAAAGAAATTCATACTACGAGTATTACACCAATATTATACTCCAAACAAGAGCGATAGTGGTGTACTGGTACACATAACTTGAGAATGTCATGTCCCAATTTAATAGGGGATTCCGGGCCAAAATTCCAGGCTCTCGGCTAGTAATTAGATTTTTTTTTATACAAAAACCCAAACAACATTTTGTCCGACTTAGGTTTGGCAACCAGGACCGCATGGAAGTTACGGGCTACTAGAATATCGAAATAGTATAGCCACAAACAAATTCAATAATGACATAAGTATCGCGGATTTTATCAAATTTCGTGGCTATTATCTTTATTGATAAAGCTGATAAGCGGGCTTTGTGATCGATAATCTGTAAAAATGTAGCGGATATAGTATCTGTAATGTAATAAAATATTTTTCGATATTTCGCGACGCGAATATTAATATATTTATAAAGATTGTACATTTTACCCTAACAATAAAAATTATAATCACGTCAATCAGCATGAAATATCCTGTTCGAAATAACAAAGAAACAGACATAGTTATTGTGTCTTAATTCTAGTAAAAGCCTTATAATTTTTTTCGGATAATGTAATAAACTGGATACGACTAAACCTTATTTTCATGTAGCAGAACCATTTTCTCATACATATAACTTTTTACTTATAGGATTATAATCATTTACGTACAGATAATAATTATTTGCCTTTGATAACCCAGGTGATTAAACTGAAATAAACCCATGTATCACTACACTAAAAACATTGTATTTTTCCCGGAGTATGTAGTGACCTAAAACTGTATGGCCTACAACTCCACATTTCCGATGATACTTTATTTACAGCTTTAAATAAAGATAAATTTCGATTAATTTTGTTTATCTTCCTTGTTTCAGGTATGTGGGTAATCGGACAACAAAAATACGGCTTCTATTAGCACACGTTCGAACGGGCGCTTTTTCAACGCTATGTGTTTAAGCGCTATAAACGCTTCCTAAAAAAATGTACTGTTATCCATTTGTTTCATTCCAGCGATTGATTAACGCGTTGAAAAAGCGCTCGTGCAAACGTAGGATTAGATCGATTGTAAGTAAGTACTTCATTTACGTAAATCATACTCATCGTAAACAATCGTAAACGTAAGATTTTTGGCAGCGTTGTATGAGAATATAACGTAATCGGTATTAATAGGTACTTAATATTACATCTATGTAAAAAGTGTTTGTTTGATATAATATTATAAACACATTTCACTCGAAAGGATGAATTAATTAGAAGACGTTAAGTTCAGTCAGTAAGGATGGAAAATACACCGCTGACATAGAGAGAAGAGAGAGTGCAGGGAACAGAATGAATGGTGCGATGGGAAAGCTACTTGGAAGCCGGCAATTAAGCCGAAAGGCGTAGCTGGCCATACATAACGGAGTGCTTGTCCCAACGCTGGTATATGGAAGCGCGAGCTGGGTATTTAAGAAGGAGAATGAAAGTAAGATAAATGCGGTGAAATGCGAGCTCTGCGGAAGATATGCGGAGTGAAGCTGACCGACCGTATTCGCAACAGCGTAGTAAGAATGCGAGTAGGCATGAAATCTTTCATGCCTACTAGTATCGGTGTTAAGATGAGAAAGGGTATACTCCGTTGGTTATTGCATATAGAAAGAATCTCTGAAGAACGAATGACAAAACAGATATACAATACGAAAGTGGAAGGATGTAGGTACCGGGGAAGGCCTAGACTATCTTACCATGACCAAATAGACCGAGTCCTATCTGAAGGACAAGTCAAGAGTCTCCGTAACCGGCGAGCTTGTAAGAGACAAACTATAAGAGTGGAGGAAGCCAGAGAGGTATGTAAGGAAAGAACCTGTTAGAACTGTGCTCTCTGCCTACCCCGCATGGGATCTGGCGTGATGATATAGATAGATAGACGTTAAGTTATTGTTCTCCATTTTTGGGCATAGAATCGTAATTGACTGCCTCGTTGGTCTGGTGGCATAGCGCATCGCTTTGTGATCACGAGGTACTAGGTTCAAATCCTAGGTCGGACAAATGTAGTTTTTCTAACGAAAACTTCCCAGTACGAGTCCGGAGTCTGGAATTGTGCCCGGTATATGGCAATAGGTACGCCCCCTATTACATGGGACCCAACATCGTCGGCGAAACGTGGGTGTACTCAGTACACCTCTGCCACCCCCTCTGGGGAATATAGGCGTGACGGTGTTTTTTTTTTTAGAATCGTAATTATATTCTTTTTGTGATTATGATTTCATTTAATACCTTAAGCGTTTATATCCTCATGAAATCTTAATATGCTCATGGTGATTGAAACAACCGTGGTAAAGAGAAAACTTTGAAATTATTTTATGTAAGTAATTATACAATAACGTCCACTCAGAAATATAGTGTTATCAAATCGTTAAATTATAATAAAACATTTGCTAAGGTAAAATGTATTTAATTACGGTTGGATGTAAAAATATTTATGTATGTTACCATAAATATAAACCATTACTTATCTATTTCGGTTCATTCCACTTTAAAAGGTGACTAACTAGTATCT
Organism: Phalera bucephala; assembly: GCA_905147815.2. Lineage (NCBI taxonomy): Eukaryota > Metazoa > Arthropoda > Insecta > Lepidoptera > Notodontidae > Phalera > Phalera bucephala. The sequence continues at coordinate 10,893,369 of LR990617.1, read as the reverse complement.
AATGATCACCTAGGTGATTATATTCCACTCGTCTATTAGTATAGTATTTCCTTATCTTGTAAATGTGTCTTAAATTAGTACTCAATTAGCGCCACTTTTCAACCGATGGTAGCAATTAGTATATTATTTATATAGATAAATACATACCTTGTGTGGTGCATGTCCTATACTTCCTGTGGGTATCATTAAAAGCGACTAAAGGAGTAAAAACCATTTCACGTGGATCTTACAGGCTATCTAAAAAACCTCTACAAAAAGTCAACCACATATTAGAGAAACAAGGGGCTCGTAAAAATCATTTTGGTGTAACGTGGACGTTTGCGGCACAAATAGAGATGTGCTTTCTCTAACTTCAGTATAATATTCGGTTATCTAATTTTCTATCTATCTATCTATCTATAACCTCACGCCAGATCCCTTGCGGGGTAGGCAGAGAGTACAGAACTCCAACATGTTCTTTCCTTACATACCTCTCTGGCTTCCTCCACTCTCATAGTTCGTCTCAAACACGCTCGCCGGTTAAGGAGACTCTTGACTTTTCCTTCAAATAAGACTCGGTTTATTTGGTCGTGGTAAGATAGTCTGGGTCTTCTCCGGTACCTGCATCCTTCACATTGTATATCAGTTTTGTCATTCTTTCCTCTGGCATTCTTTCTATATGCCCGAACCAACGGAGCATGTCCTTTCTCATCTTTCCACCGATACTATCTTTCATACCTACTCGCTTTCTTACTATGCTGTTGCTAATGCGGTTGGTCAGCTTCACTCCGCACATCTTCCGCAGAGCTCGCATTTCTACCGCATTTATCCTACTTTCATTCTCCTTCTTACATACCCAGCTCTCGCTACCATATAACAGCGTTGGCACCAGAACTCCGTTATGTATGCCCAGCTGCGCCTTATGGCTTGAGTACCGGCTCCCAAGTAGCTTTCCCATCGCACCATTCACTCTGTTCCCTGCACTCACTCTTTTCTATATATCAGCGGTGTATTTCCCATCCTTACTGAAGGCGCATCCAAGATATACAAACTCATTCACTTGCTCCAGCACATCGTTACCAACCACAATCCTTACATTCGTTTTGGTTTCTTCCCTTTCAAAAACCATAATCTTGGTTTTCTTTACATTCAAGTGTAAGCCATTGATCATGCAGTCGTCTTTCATAACTGTGACTAGTGTTTGCAGATCAGTGGCTGTTGGCGCTATTAAAACCGCGTCATCTGCGTAAAGTAGATGGATTACCACTAAGTCACCCATTTGTACACCTTCATGCATTCATTCATTTATCTAATTTTCGGTATAATATTCGGAGTTTGCCGGTAAAAAGATCATTACTCTGAATTTATACTATGTCATAGACACCACTTCCTGCATAAAAGATGCTCTATCTTCAGTCGCAACGTCAAGTGGTTACAATTTCAATTCATACTTCATATTCGAACAGCGGACATAAAAATTCAGAGAGTACTTGGTCTATTCTGTCTCTCTGTATGTTATGAAATTTCCTCACATCAAATTCTTTTACCCCGGATCATCGATATATTATTAACGATCGATGCCCCGGATTGATGTTTTTCATAAAACATCCCCAAATCGATTCATAAGCTTCTGATGCCTCGTACTCATATTTATTTTATTCATAGGATTTTTATGCTTCCACACAAATTCAAAACAGGCCTAAAACTGGCTACACTGATTATTTAAGTAAGCTCAAACTCTCGAATACTCTCGATACTTGCGCTGTAAGTCCTTTGTATCCCGCTAAAAAAAGCCGTCAACGAAGAGAGCGTTCCAGACAGAAATAAGGAGGGAAGTAAATAACGGCGCAAGTGACGACTTTTCATTACTGAACAGCCCTCATTTCCGGCAACCAGTCGGCAGAATGAAACCAGACCAACAAGGCCTTTTTGTAAAAAAAATAAAATTCGCATATCAAAATAGTTCCTTTCCAAAACGTGAAATGTTTTCGAGTGTTTAAAATTGCCTTGCACGAGGTGGTACCGAGTGAAGGTGCTTAGTGAATCTTTGCTTACGGGTCAAGGCAAGTCTAACTCAAATCAGTACGTAGTTTCAGTAATAGAGACAGGAAATAAACATTATTCGGAGTTAACGAATGAGGTCGCACGTAAAGCAACTCGTACGCAAGTCCCTTATTCGCTATAACAAAATGCAGCGCGTTACGATAAATCATGAAATGATTGTGTAATGGTATTCTGTCTGCCGCTAGACTCCTATTAAATAAATAATAAATTATAATGATAAAAAATAATAATAATAAATTTCTATAACATTAAAGTTGATTCGCCATTTTTGTGTAAATATTAGTTGATGGTTTTGTGGTTATCACTGACCGCAGTATGATAAATTGTATAGAGGCAAATAAAAGTTCACCTTCGGAAGAACAATGGTGGCTCAAGAGGTTTTAGCAAGAAAAGATTGATATTAGCGTGATGCTGTCGAGTTGATATGGCATCCTTCTCACCCTACAAATTTACCTAATAAACATGAACGTGACAGCACGCTTACTCGCTAGCGTCACGCTAACATCAATTTTTTCGTGCTTAGCCCTCTGGTTTTTATTAACACCCCTAGCATTAAAAAATACACTATTGAGTTAATATGCCATCCTTTTTACACCACAGATTTACTAAACAAAGATGAGCGTGAAGAGGTTTGTGCTTGACCCGCAAATTTAGGTGTATCTGAGGATTTTTATATGAGAATTTTTAGACAATTGTTTGTTGCAAATGACTGTGTGAATATTTTTTTACGTTTCCTTCCAATATTTCAAATATTTTAAGAATACCTATAAGTCATGTTATTCTATTTCTGCTATGCATTTGTAACTCAGGTACCTACTTAAACGATTCTATGTAATCTCCTAGTCACCATCTAATAACAAACGAGAAATCCCAGTTTTTCATTGCCCTCGTAATAATTATGTTTTTTAGAGTAGGCAACTTCCTTTTTTTATTTAATGTTTTTCAAATTTGGATAACCATTTGCACGTATCCAAGTTGAACAAAATCTATAAGGAAAATGGTTTAAAGAAAGTACAGTTTAAATATCTAAGGGTGTTTACATCAAGTATCCTCATGTCACAAAGTCTTAATGATGTTAATATGGATATATGGATATGCCATAACTACGAAAATAATATGCCAGTGTCAGGCCGCTAAAATGGCAATCGGTCATACAGGTTACGAATTCATATCGTTTTTGACCGAAGATTTGCTGGTAACCATGATAGCTGCTGGACGTTTCATAGTTCAGTTCGACGAGGATCTTTCGGTCCGCGGCCAAAATCGGAACTAAATACTGTCATCAAGTGAAATATCTTGGAAATATTACTTCATTCAGTCGCAGAGTTGCCGTTTGCTCTGAAATTTACTCAAGTTTTTTATTTAATTAGTAACCATGCGGACCCACCTGTTGATATATTTCCCTGGAAATAGGAAAATTTTACTGAATGATAACCCTAATTTCACACCAACGCCCCTCTGTGAATGTCATTGCAAAGTGTCCGTCAAGTATGGTAAGTTGGCGATTCTGGGTTTAGTCAATATTAATTGTGACCCGTGCAGTGAAGAGTTTAAGTAACTAAAGGGTTATTGAACTGCTAGTTAAGTATATTAAAAGAATAAAACTTACAGAAATATATTGGGGTCCCCTTCACTTGTGAGGTTGTCAACCCCGCCTACCCACTCCCCAAGTTGCCATGCAATTGACTCAATATTGAAATTCCTTTTTGAATTGGTTACTAATAATTGTGACGTTTTAGTCCGGTTTTCAATTCGGTTTAAAAAATATCTTAATTAGTAGATAGGAATTAAGGTTAACAAAGTTTTACATTATATTTTTTTATCATAATTATATAAAGAAAAAAGAACTTAGGAAAATTAATAGGTAGTATAATAGTAGTAATTATAGGTAGGAATTTTTTGTGTAAAAGATCGGCTGATTACGAACCAATTCGAACATAAAATACGCAGTCTGTGACGCTAGGTGTCGCTTTGTATGCACGATATTTTCTTTTTTATTTAACAGCGTTTAATACGTATTATTTATGGCATAATGCCAACTGAATCTACACTGTAGGTAAAGTAACACCACAAAAAAAAATAGTACAATTTCAAAAATGAATTTTTGATATTTTACATTCGCCTCTACGTTTTAATCTATACTAAAATTATATTATTTAAATAAAATCCTTTTTTGAACAAGCTTTTGTAGCAAATCAAAACGAAGATATTGCTTAGTTGAGATGTTCTTGGCTTCTTTCCGGCACCATCATCAGATCCTGGACCGTGTCTAAAGTCCTCGTCAAGACAAATACAACGAGCCCAAACACGTCTGGGTAATATTGAGTAGTTGGGTGGTTCCATTGGCCACCTTTCGGCTTCATTATCAGACCCAACTAAGCAATCTAACAAGCCTAAACACGAGGGGGTTACGTTGTGTATTTCACATGTACCCATGGCCACTTTCGGACTCCATCACCAGACCAGCTCTATGGTACCATATTATTGCATTGTCACCGAACTTACATACGAGTGCCAAATTTCAGCTCAATCGGATACCCGGAAGTGCTTGAAAAATGTATCACAAGATTTGAACCGGAAAGACAGACAGACAGACGCACGGACAGACAGACAACCGGACGGACAGACAGACAGACGGACGGAAAGACAGACATACAAACATTGCAAGTGAAATAAAAGCTACTAAAACGAGAAGATTTATTTGTTTGTAATCGATAAACTAAAACTACTGAACTTATTTTAATAATTCTTTCACCATTAGAATGCTACATTATCCAGAAGTAACATTGACCCGGTAGGAGGTGCTGTTGTCGAACGGGTTCACAGAAACCTACTAGTCTTTAATATATTAAAAAGAAAAAATAATTAAATCGACTTCAAAAAGCTAAAAATAAATATTTGAAGTCGGTACCGGTTAATGCAGTCGGTTACTTGGCACCGACTTTAAATATTTATTTTTTGCTTTTAGAAGTCGGTTTTATTTTTATTAAATCGATTTTTATATTTCAATTTTAAGTGACAAGTGAATTATTTACTAATATTTGTATACCTGTATTATATTATTTTGCGGAGTTGTACTGCAAGGTACCTACAGGATTGATATAATAACCATAATAACGGAATCTATACATTCGTGCTGTTCGCCGTTAAGGAGTACCCTGATGTATCCTCAAAGTCCAAAGTTCAATACCGATTTCATTAAAATGGGACCACCTCGAAACTATACTAAACCCAACGCAAAAAAAAAATCAAAATCAGTTCATAAATACAGACGTTATAAAAAACCACAGACGAATTGTCGACCTCCTCCTTTTTTTGTAGTCGGTTAATATTCTGATTAGTTCTATGGCAGGGTACCTATAGGATTGACGTAATACCCATAATATCTCAATTTACGCATTCGTATTGATTGTCGTTAAGTAGTTCCCTGGTGTATCTTTCAAGTCCAAGGTCCAATACCGATGAAATTAAAATGGGACCACCTTGGAGCTATACTAAACCCAATGCAAAAAGAATCATCAAAATCGATTCATAATTGGCGGAATGATCGCGTAACATACATACAAAAAAAAACCATACAGTCGAATTGAGAACCTCCTCCTTTTTAAAAGTCGGTTATAAACGAGAGCTCTTTGGGTTATTTATGTAGATTAAGTGTAGATAAACGAAATAAACTATTTTTATTTACTTTAGATATCTAGTACCTAAATCCCACATCTACAATTTATAGTAAACAGTTAATACTAAAGTTTATGTATCAATCCTCAGATAATGCATTAGTTTGCCAATTCAGGCAGAGAGTAAGAGTTTCTATAAGTTCTTTCCTTACAGACCTCATTGGTTACCTCCATTTAGAGACTCAAAATCTTTTTTCAATAGAGTTTATTTTTTTTCTTAAATCAATAAATAAAATCGGACCGGTTACGCTGGAAAGCGATTGGGGAGGCCTATGTTCAGCAGTGGACAAGTATAGGCTGAAATGATGATGATGATGATGAATAAATAAAATTTAAGGGTCTTGTTATCTATAGTATCACATCTCCTAAAAATTTCGCGAGGTTACAAAACAAAATATTGTAAACACACTGTGCTGTTGGTTGGTTGCAAAAACATAATTTTTCCACATCTACAATAAATAGTAAACAGTTAATACTAAAGTTTATGTATCAATCAATTAGTTGGCCAATTCAGTCACATTTTATTGTAAACTATTTAAGTTCAAATAAATAATACGGACGTTAACTAAACATTTAATAAAACATGCATACATTAAATTAAACGTGATTCAACTAACACTATAATATTTTTCACATAAGATGGGTAACAGTTCTCAGTACCAAACGAAATTAATATTTAATTCAATGGTATTAAGGCATAACACCATAAGTATAGAAACAGGTCATGCCTCTTATTGTCATTGAATAAAGTATAATTTCCTTTGGCACTTAAAACTGTCTCATGCCCTTCCCTCATGTAAAATACTATAGACAAGGTAATACCACACTATACAACATAATCTCGTTTATTGTGGTAATAGAGTTGCAAAGAAATGACGGGAGATGGTACTTCTTCCGTAGCTTAACGTAGCAGTATCACATCAAGGTATTATAATTCTATCGTCATCGTGTTCCTTTCTACTACATTAAAAAAAACGTAGTCCCACACTAGGATTTATTCTTGTGTCGTTGGTATGTTTACAAACATGAAAATTCACATACACAAATACCTGGACCGGAACAAATAATTGTGGGTCACACAAAGATTTGTACCGTGCGGGAATCGAACCTGCGACTATTCGACCCAGGGGGCGGAGCGGCTTAAGCTCTTAATTACTGCGCCAAATCGTACGTCAAATCTACTGTTCTACTGTTCCTACACTGGTAGTAAATGGGCTTTTAGTATTTTGTTTTAAATTGTTCATCTCCATAACAGTTCTCATCATGTGGCCTTTTCCTCGGTGCATAACATATCAATACTAGCGCAAGCGCCTTTCTTTTCTTTCTTTATGTTTTCAGACTAATGCAGAACATTATGTAACTCTCGGGCTTTTTTGTACTATTTGGTATCGATCGTTTCTATTAAATCTTCGGTTTTATATTGAGATGTTATCTTAGTATTAATGAACATCAATATCTCATAATTTAATCAAGAAACACAACTAAAATAACATAGTGATTATATTCTCTTTGATTAAAACCAGAAAAGATTCATAATTAATATGGTACGTTCTCATGAAAAAATATAAAACGTTCGTTATTGTTAGACAGCTAGTGTTTTTTTCTCACATGTATTGCCAGCGTCAAATAATAGATAACCGATATGGTATATCGTTTTTGCGACACCATGAACTTGGCTGTTACCTAAACAAGTTACTATAAAAATATCCGTTGTATGGTTCAATGAGCACATTCAGTTTTATTTCTGTACCTTGTATCGCCATTAAGACTGCCTTATCTGAAACAATGATGAGGATTACTCGTTTCTTTGCACTGTGTGTTTGCTCACTTCCTGTTAAGATTTATAGTGATGCGTTTATTGCGGTTGTAGATTGCTTTAAAAATAAATCAAATAGAAATGTATTTGTTGTCCATATTACCTACTATACTTTACTTTTCTATGGTTCTTATTTGCTCTAAAGAAACACAAATAGCACAACGGATTCAGTAAAAATACCAATGTGAATTAGTGTTTATGGCCGTTTTTAAAAGGGAATTTCATTGCATGCATAATATAAGAATACGTAGAATAAAACCAAAATTTTAGTAAATAAATGATACTCAAGATTAATATATATTTTCGAGATAAATATATATATATTTATAGATATATTTCTTGGGGTCAGATACTTAAAGTACCTACAACAAATTAAGTTTGAAAAGATAAGTATTCCATCGTTAAAACATGATCACAATAAGAAAAAAAATGTCGTGATTATTTAGTTTAATTCTCAGAAGGTTCGTTTATGTTTCTTATAAAACATTTATTTATATTTTACGCCAGTGCAGATGCAAAACAAAGATATAATTAACACCGTCATCAACTAAACAATAACACAAAGAACCTACTTATACAGACTGTTGTTTTGTACATCTTCGCGGAATTAATGGTATGCATAATAGACGGAGAACTAAGTAGTTCTAAATTACTTAGAACTAGCTATAAACATAGCATTAAGTAAAATTTTTAGTCCATATTTTTAGTAATACTTATTTAAGCGAAGGATACCCTACCACGTGGCAGTGTTGGGCAAAAATCAATTGATTAAACAATTGACAATTAACAATTGATCAATTGTAATTGCAGTGTTATGCAATTAACAATTGATCAATTGTAATTGCAATGTTTTGCAATTAACAATTGATCAATTGTAATTGCAAAACATTGCAATTACAATTGATCAATTGTTAATCGTTTTATGCACATTTACGATTAAACAATTAACAATTAATCATCAAAAAACCGTCGGCGCAATGTAGGTGTTAAAAGCACACTTAACGTTGGCGCAATGTGGGAGTGTACAATGTACACTTCTGTCTGGTGTTGTAAGGCTCGACTCGGAAGTACGATGCTTGAGTGAAAGCTTGCCTTCTAAAAAGACTCAAGACAAAACAAGACATAATCATCTATGAGATTTTAGGGGATGGTGATAACTAAAATGGCGTTAATTTTTAGATCAAAGATGGCGTTCGCTACTTCTTATGAATAATCAATATGGGCATCGTTTTTGGGGTTTAAGAGTATGCTGATTACGAATATGGGTTGATTACGAACAAATTAAACACTATATTCGTTATCAGCATCCCCTAAAACCCCAAAAATGATATCCATATTAATTTAACACCAATATCAATCTACTTGTACTTGTCAGTATCAATCTAACTAGCCTAAACACGAGGGGTTTTGTCCAGTTCACATGTTTCTATGGCCACCTTCGAACTTCATCATCAGACCAACCCAATGGTACCATATTATTGTATTGTTACCGAACTTACATACGTATGTCAATTTCAGCTGATTCGGATACCGTAAGTGCTTGAAAAAAGGATCAGAAGAGTTGAACCGGAAAGACAGACAGACATACGAACAGTGCAAGTTAAATAAAAGCTTGTAAAAAATTAAGTATTTCTATTTTGTCCCTATAAGAATTAAATATTTTACAAGTTCCAGTTCCATATAAAAGCATTCGAAATTCGTTCAATACACTGCACCCCTCTGCCAACCCCCCGTGCAATCAAAATGTTTGTTTATAAATAAGTACCTAAAACTTTAAAGAAACGCGCGCGCACTTGTCGCCTTTCGGCAGCGGCACGAACCGACAAGTGCGCGCGCGTCAGTAGTAGGGTTGCCACCTTTTATTTGAGCAAATAAAGTACATTGGTTTTTAAAAAAGGTAAAAAAGTATCTATCTATCTATAACCTCACGCCAGATCCCTTGCGGGGTAGGCAGAGAGTACAGAGTTCCAACAGGTTCTTTCCTTACATACCTCTCTGGCTTCCTCGACTCTCATAGTTCGTCTCATACACGCTCGCCGGTTACGGAGACTCTTGACTTTTCCATCAGATAAGACTCGGTTTATTTGGTCGTGGTAAGATAGTCTAGGTCTTCCCCGGTACCTGCATCCTTCCACTTTCACATTGTATATCTGTTTTGTCATTCTTTCCTCTGGCATTCTTTCTATATGCCCGAACCAACGGAGCATGCCCTTTCTCATCTTTACACCGATACTATCTTTCATACCTACTCGCTGTCTTACTATGCTGTTGCTAATGCGGTCGGTCAGCTTCACTCCGCACATCTTCCGCAGAGCTCGCATTTCTACCGCATTTATCCTACTTTCATTCTCCTTCTTACATACCCAGCTCTCGCTACCATATAACAGCGTTGGGACAAGAACTCCGTTATGTATGGCCAGCTGCGCCTTATGGCTTAAGTGCCGGCTCCCGAGTAGCTTTCCCATCGCACCATTCACTCTGTTCCCTGCACTCACTCTTCTCTCTATGTCAGCGGTGTATTTCCCATCCTTACTGAAGGCGCATCCAAGATATACAAACTCATTCACTTGCTCCAGCACATCGTTACCAACCACAATCCTTACATTCGTTCTGGTTTCTTCCCTTTCAAAAACCATAATCTTGGTTTTCTTCACATTCAAGTGTAAGCCATTGATCATGCAGTCGTCTTTCATAACTGTGACTAGTGTTTGCAGATCAGTGGCTGTTGGCGCTATTAAAACCGCGTCATCTGCATAAAGTAGATGGTTTACCACTAAGTCACCCATTTGTACACCTTCATTCATCGCTTTCAGTCTTTGAAGACTTTTGTCCAGATATATTATAAACAGTCTAGCGGACAACACGCAACCCTGCTTGACGCTGATTTTAACGTCAAACCAGGGTGACCTGTTACCACCCACCCGTACGCATGCCTTGCAGTCCACATAAGTGGACTGGACGGCTCGCAACAGAGTGCCATCTATACCATACTCTGGCAAAATGTCCCAAAGTCTCTTTCGCACAACTCTGTCAAATGCCTTCTCCAGATCTACAAAACCGCAGAAAACCTTCCGGCCCACTGCCAGATGCTTCTCTACGATGTTGCGGAGTGAGAAGACTTGATCCGAACATCCTCTTCCAGACCTGAAACCCCCTTGTGCCTCGCACAACATTCCAAAAAAAGTATATTGTATTGTATATTGTAAAAAAGTATATTGTATCTAAATAAAGTATTATTTATTTCACTTTACTATTTTGTTTAAAAACATATGTTTTATTACTTTTAGATCTATTCAATCACTATTATCATTGCTAAACACCTTCACAGCATGTTGACAGTCTATGATAACTTAAATAGATTGGAGAAAGAATTTAAAAGTGCTTATAGTAATATTTTATTGTAGTTAATATTTTCTTTAAGTTAGAGAAGTTTTACATGTAACAATGTTTTTTTTCCTAATTCTAGCTTACCATATATTCGGATTCTAACACCAGACATCATCCACTTTGCTTTTAATGCGATCAATTATTTTCTTTTTAATGATGTATGTGAAATGAATCTTAAAAAATCAAATTTCGCGTACTTTACAGTTCTCATAAAGTACTTTATAATAAACTATGGGTGGCAACCCTAGTTACTCGTCGCCTTTCGGCACCGACACGAGCCGACAAAGTGCACGTGCGTAGGTAGGTAAAGTCGATCGGTAGTGCCACAGTCTATTCAGTATCTATTCAGTAACTCATCTAAGCCGTTTTAGTGGCATAATTACCTACACTCCCGTCAGAACGTTGTTAAGTTTAGCACCTTTTTTTTTGGACGTTTTTTTTGTCATTTATTAAAATTAATCTACTGCTGTGGTTATAAGCCTGTATTTTTTCGATATGAGTGCAGCGTAATACAATTTAACATATACATTGTGTAATAACAGCATAATGAAAACGTTTATAATTTTAATTTTTATGCTCAAGAATATATTATTTACCTTTATTGCAAATTGTTTCTAGAAACACGTTTTCTCCTTTTACGAATAAGAATTCTAATTATATATAAGTATATATGTTAAAAACCACATGAGTTACTAAATATCAATTTAGCGATTCGAGTGGCTATTATTTTAATTCTTATAATAGATACATATTGAGAAACCATACAAGTAACTAATAAGTTTAAAGTGGTCATTTTATTCTAAATATTAAGGCCTAATAGCACAAAAAGACAAAATATTTAAATTTGTATTAATTTTCTATCTATCTATATTGTCACGCCAGATCCCTTGTGGGGTAGGCAGAGAGTAAAGAGTTCGAACAGTTTATTTTTTCACAGAACGTTCTAATGTTAGTTGTTAAAAAAGTGTCCGTCTCGGACGTGCATGCCACCGCGGCTTATTACATGCGGAAAACTATCGAGAAGGCGTGTAGAGCGCGCGTCTGTGTGCCTGAGTTTGATTCGGACCGTAACTACTAAGATGTTTTACTGTATTATAGTACTCTGTGGTAGGGCACCCCACATACCCCGCGCACTGAGACCCCGCGTGTCTCTGTTCGATCGTTTAGGACGAAAATATTGTCATAACGGTCTGGGTATTCGTGTATGTGAATTTTCATGTTTGTAAACGCACCCACGATACAGGAATTAATCCTAGTGTGGGGCAACATTTTTTTTAAAAGAAAAAAATACTTATTTTCGGAGCGCAAAGTATCGCCTACATTTCGACAAGATCACACTTCAGGGTACTTTTGTGTGTGTACTTATAGACACAAACATAGAGAGTGAGTGTGAATCGTGCGCACACAGGAGGGACTTGATTGTAGGACTGGGATTGTAAGGACTTGAATTAATTTTTATAAGCATATTTCAACGAATATTTCCACACACTTTTGAATATTATAGTCATTATGGATGAAAAGGAATATAGTTATATGTCAGATAACACGTCGGATACGGACATCAATGAACAGTTAGATCGAGATGGGCAGTCTACAGGCCGAGCTAAATCACGTCAATATCTTCACCCCCGCGTCTTGCACTTGCACATATAATCACAGCTCTGTGTCCTAAATGCTCGCCTTTCACTACTAAAATCAGAGGATTCGACAACTGTACGTCCAATTTTCTGAGTCGCCTCAAACGGAAACATGGATAAGATTGTGTAAATGAATATAAAAGATACATAAATACAAAAACACCGTCACGCCTATATTCCCCAGAGGGGGTGGCAGAGGTGTACTGAGTACACCCACGTTTCGCCGACGATGTTAGGTCCCATATAATAGGGGGCGAGCCTATTGCCATTGTGCATAATTGTGCCCGGTATGCACAATTCCAGACTCCGGACTCATACTGGGAATTTTTCGTTAGAAAAACTACATTTGTCTGACCTAGGATTTGAACCCAGGACCTCGTGATCACAAAGCGATGCGCTTTGCCACCAGACCAACGAGGCAGTCGTTGGTCTGGTGGCACATAAATGGTACATAAATACAAAGAAAAATAATACAAAAGGTGCAAAAATTCGAAAAAAAATACCGACAAGGGGCTTAAGAAAAGTTGAAGAGGTCCAGCCATATACACAAGAAAAATTTGCACAAAATATGATAAACTATAAACCCCAAAAATGAAACCCATATCGATTTAACTCCAAAAGTCGCGTCCGCCATCTCGGATTTTAAAATTATCGGTATATTTGTTATCAGCATTCCCTAAACCCTGAAATCGATACCCATATAGATTTTCATAAAAAGTCGCGTCCGCCATCTTGGATCCAGAAACTAATGCCATATTCGTAATCAGCATCCCCAAAAACCCCGAAATCGATACCCATATTGATTTACATAAAAAGTCGCGTCCGCCATCTTGGCTTTTAAAATTAACTTTATATTTGTTATCAGCATCCCCTAAAACCCCAAAGTCCATACTCATATTGATTTTCATAAAAAGTCGCGGCCGCTATCTTGGATTTTAAAATTAACACTATTTTCGTTATCAACATCCCTCAAAACCATAAAAGTGACACGCATATTGATTTTGTTAGAAAAGTCACGTCGGCCATCTTAGATCCAGAAATTAATGTCATATTCGTAATCAGCATGCCCTAATATCCCAAATGTGACACCCATATTGATTTTACTTCACTCCAAAAATTCACGCCATATTCGCAATCATTATTCCCGAAACCCCAAAAGTGACACCCATGTTACTTCAAAGGTCACGTCCGCCAACTTGGATGTGTTTAAAATATTTTCTGTCGTGTGTTTAATTGTTAATTGTTTAATCGTAAACATGCAAAAAACGATTAACAATTGATCAATGGTAATTGCAACGTTTTACAATTACCATTGATCAATTGTTAATTGTGAAAACCTAAAATTAACAATTAATTTTTCAATCGTCAATTGCAATTGATTTTTTCTGCGATTGAAATTTCAATTGTTTGATCCTACAATTGAACAATTAAACAATTAGTGCCCAACACTGCCACGTGGTAGATATGTAGTTAGTATTATGTATGTACTTTTCTCGGCCCGACCACGTGGACTTGCTACTATACACGTAGATCAACAGGACAAGATTTTTTTTTCTATCTATCTACTTATACCATTCCGCCAGATCTCTAGCGGGGTAGGCACAGAGTACAGATTTGCGTAGACAGGTTCTTTCCTTACAGACCTATCTGGTTTCCTCCACTCTCAAAGTTCGCCTCATACACGCTCGCCGGTCAAGGAGGCTCAAGACCTTTTTTCAATGGAGATTTTTTTTTCTTAATTAGTAAATATAATTTAAGGGTCTTGTTTTATTTTCATAAATTTATGTTCAGTATCACTACTCCTGAAAATTCCGCGAGGTTACAAAACAAAATCTTGAATTCACACTGTGCTGTTGGTTGGTAGGTGCTGCAAAAACATAATTTTTCTCTGAATCAAGTGGCCGCTGATAAGAATTAGCAATCACGTTGTGGGGCCGTACGTGTCGATTGTCGTAAAAACTCAGCCTCTGTAAACATTCCTCGCCATGTCGATACTAGCGTAGTTAATTGTTTTTATAACACGCTTTACTAACACTCAGACGCAGATAACATTATCCGTTGTCACACCGTGGAAAAGATCAGTGTGACATTGGTCCTTGTTTTAAAAACGATTTTAGTCACACTAGCTAGTGTGACTATGCGTAAATAAAATTATCCGTTGTCACACTGGTGTGATAATGTGGTGTGACTGTGGGTAGGTCGTCAGTAGATCTACCACGGGCGGCAACTTTTTTTGCGCGGAACTAAATGTTGCCGGCCCGTGATTCGAGTCGGGTACGCAATTAAAAATTATCTGGTTTATACACTTCTTGAAACGAGTTTTCTCGTATCAAACTTTTGTCGCAACACGCCATGCTAGCATGTAAGACAAAACTGTTATCTCACGCCTAGTGCGACAAGATATAAGTCTTGTCACTAAAGAATATTTATTTATGTAACTACGAAGCCTTTTCCAGCATGACTGATTAAAATATTGTGGAATCCTCCTCAAATCTCCTTTTCAACATAGGTAAGTTTAAAGTTACTGGGATAAGTTACTGAGGTCAGTAAAGATTCATCATCATCATCATCATTTCAGCCTATACTTGTCCACTGCTGAACATAGGCCTCCCCAATCGCTTTCCAGCGTAACCGGTCCGATGCCACCTGCATCCAACGATTTCCTGCGATTTTCACAAGATCGTCGGTCCATCTGGCAGGCGGTCGTCCTACGCTGCGCTTGCCAATACGTGGTCTCCACTCTAGAATCTTTCTGCCCCAACGCCCGTCCGATCTTCGCGCTATGTGGCCAGCCCATTGCCACTTCAGCATGCTAATCCTGAGGGCTATGTCGGTGACCTTGGTTCTTCTACGAATCTCCTCATTCCTGATTCGATCACGTAGAGAAACGCCGAGCATAGCTCTTTCCATAGCTCGCTGAGCAACCTTGAGCTTTTTTATGAGACCTATTGTAAGAGACCACGTCTCTGATCCATATGTCATCACTGGTAACACACATTGACTAAACACTTTAGTCTTTAGGCACTGAGGTATTTTGGATGAGAAGATGTTGCGCAGTTTCCCGAACGCTGCCCAGCCGAGTTGGATTCGTCGATTGACCTCTCTCTCAAAGTTGGACCTACCTAACCGGACTGCCTGTCCCAGGTAAATGTATTCGTCGACAACTTCAAGAGTAGAGTTCCCAACGGTGAGTGCGGTGGGTACGACATGGACGTTAGACATTATTTTTGTTTTGTCCATATTCATTTTAAGACCCACTTGTTGGGATACTCTATTGAGGTCACCGAGCATTCGTCCTAGATCTTCCAGCGACTCCGCCATGACCACAATGTCGTCGGCAAATCGAAGGTGAGTGATGTATTCGCCATTGATGTTGATGCCAAGTCCTTGCCATTCCAAGAGCTTGAAGGCGTCCTCTAAGGTGGCCGTAAACAGTTTCGGAGAAATGACGTCTCCCTGTCTTACTCCTCTTTTTATGGGGATCACCTTCGTGCACTGCCCCTGTACTCGGACTGACATGGTGGCGTTATTATACAAGCACTTCAACACTTCGATGTACCTATAGTCAATGCGGCATCGCTGGAGAGATCTAAGAACCGCCCAAGTCTCGATCGAATCAAAGGCTTTCTCATAGTCCACAAACGCCAAGCATAGTGGCCGATTATACTCCTCAGTCTTCTGTATAACCTGCCGCAGCGTATGTATGTGGTCTATGGTACTAAAACCTTTCCGGAAACCGGCCTGTTCGGGAGGCTGGAAGTCATCAAGCCTTCGTTCGAGACGATTTGTAATGACTCTCGAAAACAACTTATAAACATGGCTCAGCAGTGTGATGGGCCTATAGTTCTTCAATAAGGTGTTATCACCTTTCTTGAAAAACAGCACCACCACACCCCTGTTCCATGCTTCCGGCGTTTTCTCTTCAAGCAAGACGGAATTAAATAGCCTCTGAAGGACTTTAAGTACCGGCGATTAAGATTAAGATTAAGTTAGTAATAATTTGATAGATGTCATGCAGTGACAAATAAATATTTCTATCTTATGATAAAGGATCCATATTATCTTGACGATCCTTATCCGAAATATGTTGACACATTCATCAAAATTATCTCAAAAGAGACATATAGATAACTGCAGATGAATTTATTGCAGTGAGGAGCTTCTTTATAAATTGTATTCATTCATTTATATATATCTCTATAAAACATCTAAGCAATAAATTTCAATAAAAAAAATAGTAATATTTAGTTTAGGTAAAAGTGCCGCTAACATCTCTGTGTTCCACCTAAGTGTTATAAAGGATAATTATGTTTTACTTAAGAAGTAATTGAATGTTCCCGGTGAGTGATCTTATCGACAAGTCTTACTCATGATACGAGATACGTACATACAGTAAACCGAAGTGATTCTCCGAAACTACATAGTACGCGCATACCATCAGCCGATCTGTAAACAAAAACCGTCGAAAACATGTAAATATTTATTATAATGCTAATGGACCATATTTGTGTATACAAAAATGGGTATTTCACACGATTTTCTGAGTAATCCAAACCAAATACCAATTTTAAGTATGTTTTTCCGGCATTTATTTGTACACGGGTCATACCCCGTTGTTAATGTCTTCTAAGCTTTACATCCCGTCGTTAACAATAAGTTTTGAAAATTCCATCCCAACTCTATTCTCCCTATTAGCGAGAACCTTTTAGAACAGTGCAGATTCTTTGCTTTAAACACATACGACTATTAAGTAGTAATTGTAACCTTAGAATAGAATAATAATTAGAATAAATTAACTATGCAAAAGAAGATATTTTAGTATTGATTTGTACCGTGTGTGTGTGTTTGAGTGATATACGCTGTTGGCCGTGAGGCCTTTACAGCTTCACCGGACTTAAGGGCGAGCGTGCAACCACTACGCTCGAGCCAGAAGGGTAAGGGGCGACATACTCGAGGGCGCCTCAAGGAGGAACGGCCTCGGTTTGGACAGTCGCTACGGGGGGAGGGGGTGTAATTAGTGCACCGGTCGGCGGGCTAGGGGATCTACGACTTCGTCGTCGTCGTCCGTATCCGGAGCGGAAAGAAGCGATGTCAAAGCATCGGGGGATCGGTCAGAACATGTCGCTGCCGGCGGTAGCGGCAGGGGTCGGGTTGATTTTGAAGTTTAGCGAATTTTCAGGGCTCTTTACTCTACAGACATGACTTACCCAGGCATGCTCATTGAAACAAGTTTGAGGCCACATTGTTTCATGTATGTTATATGTATAGATTATACTCAAGTCAAAATAAGAAACCCATATTGACACATGAAATAGGCAAAGAAATTTCAAGTTTACATTATTAAATACAAATCTTTGAAACAATATTTTTCTATGAGCTGTGAAATCGGGCTTCTTATAAACGGCACAACTACTATTTGTATTAGCAGTTCATGACAATAATATATTACTTGTTTTAATAAAAGCATATTCATTATCAACACTAGAAAAATATAGGGTTCATTCCACTTTAATCACCTGGGTGATCAAAGGCAACTCATTAGCGTCCAATGGGAAATCACCCAGGTAATCAAAGTGGAAGAAACGAATCAAACACTTCTTAATATGAACACTCCAGAAAATATTTTATTTCTTATATACAGTGTAAACACTTTATAACATCAATCGTAAGAACGAATAACTTCCTATAACATAGAAATTAGGTAAATTTGGTTGGTTTACGCCAAACCCCCATACATTAATACACTCTTTATAGCGGAACCCGCATTGTTATTACGAAGAAATATGTTAATATTTGGACGCCAGCAAATATTTACAGTTAAAGTATTTAATAAGGTTTAATTTCAAAAACTTCCGACTATCTCGTTGAGGTGCCGAAATTTCTAAGAAACAGGTCCCCTGAGGTCGTAAACATCTGCCTTACTTTGTTATTGTTAATTGCCTTAAAGCGTTATGTATATAACGTATTAATTACCTATTGAAAGAAATAAAATTAGAAATGTAATTGGTGAAATTCGATTATTTTTCCTTCTTCCCTCCGTATAATTCCCTTAATTTTCCCTCTAAAATGGTTGAGGAGAGTGATGGCTGCTTCTCAGGTCATACTCGTGAACGGGTGCTGCTGGTGGGGACTGGTCCGTCCCCTGCCCTTTGTCTGACTGAACGTGTACCATAATGCTGTTGAATTTTGTCTCGTTCGGCATCACACTGGAGCTATGACCAGTTGTTTTGTACGCGCTCTTTACATATTTTATAGTAACACTTTCTCTTACTATTATTATTATGCTTTTTATTATATACCTCTACAACATCTCTATTTTGTAAATGAGAGGACTATGTAGACACTGACCAATATCATGAATCTAAGTACACTTATGATTAATCTATACTTAAGCACATCTATTTAGCTCGTTCTGCATTGTTCTCCCATACTCCATAAATGCAATGTATAAAAAAAGAATTGAAACCTCATTTTTAAAAAAGAGTAACCGTGGAGTTTCTTGCCCTTCTTCTCCACAGGAATGACTTTCCGAACGGGTGGTAGAGTCTTAAGTAATTAATAATTTTCTCTTTTTGACTATTCATAAGTGTCTTTTGGTCTACATGAATAAAAAACTTTTGATTTTGATAAAAAAAACTTTCTTTATGACGAAATAAAATACTCGGACCCTTAAGATTAGTTAAAAAGTGTTTACACTGTATATTAAGGGATATTCTAGCAAAATACCCGAATTGTTCTTATATAATATAGGCGCCCGTTTGCCATTGTTCTTACGTTGTTACTATATCTAGATTTTCAAATTTTATAAACTCTACTGAATGGATGTTCCACATCGAAACTGTAATAGAACGCAAATAAATTTATCTAAAACTATTTTATGAATATCCTGTCAATATTATTCTAGAGCGTTAGCGCCAAATAATTATTCTTTCTACGCATTCTTTCTATCGGCGTGAGTCAGTGTACCAGTGACCTGGTTCTGCCAGCTCCCACAACCAACTGGAACGGTTGATCCTTATCGGTCAATTGTTAGGTTTAACGCACAAGTATGCCGACACTTCATTGTGTACTAATACTGATAAATTTAATACATATGACCTCTCTATAAATTCCGTATTCAAGGGGAGAAGAGATATACAAGGTGTAACATAATAAACGCAAGACCTAAAAGAATTTGTTCTAAATCGGCAACTGAATTGATTCCAACAATTTTTAATTTACCTTAAATTTTTTTTATTTGAAAAAATTGGTTTTCCTCCTTCAGTGCGCTATAAATATTAAATTTATTCTTTATTCATAGCAATAAGAAGATTTCAAATGCACTCCTAAAACGTATTTCTCAAAATATACACATATACGTACAAGTTTAATTGTTAATTGGAGTATAATAGTGCTTGTAAAAGGGTAAAAATCTTTAAATCTGGAAATTTAGTTTTCGTTTTGAATTTATGAAGCAATTCTCTAATCGGGGCCTTGCGTTGATTATGTTACACCTTGTAGATATTTGCATTACAATACTGTAATGCATTGTCGGTATATTGCGAAGAGTAAGGTTTTATAAGAATGTAAAGAAGCCTTATGAATCTTGAATAAACGTTGTGAAGCGTGCTGATCACAGAAATCAGAATAAGACATAGAAGTGAAAAAGCGCACGGTTTCGTCCAAAACTGATGTCGCTGCTGCGTCACACCGGCACAGTATGATAAACTATGATACATAGCCCCGCACACACTCGCGACCCGATTAGTAAGTTCATGCTAGACAGTCAATTACAACCTTAATACATACTTAACAACGTTCGTTTTACAAGCACTGCATACCTTGCACACATACACACGTCACTTCACACCCTTGTCGAGGTGCTGTGCAAAACCAATAAAATTTTCATATACACTAGGGATTGAATGAAATTTCAAGTTATCGATTTAGTATTGATAAAGAGGTTATTAGCGTAGTAGTGGTAAAGAAAAAACTTAAGGTACCGAAAATACTTCATTATTTTAATAGTTTATAGGAATTATCGAAATTTAAAAAAAACAGATGTCTGTGTAATGAAGGATTTATTTGAAAATTGCATCTTTTAGAATTATAATATCTATAATTTTACTGACATAATACATTAAAACACAACCCTTCTTAAAGTAATATCGAAATATATAATAAATAAATTAAGACTGACGTCACTAAAATAATTGATACTATAAAATTATTATTCAAACAACAAAGAGGAACAAAGTAACATCTAATTTCTGTGATGCTAATAGTACATTTCTAAGCATAAAAATAATACAGAGTGTAAAGTAAATACCTTTACATGTTTATACATAAGTTTTTATATTTTTAAAATTAAAAATGTTGTATGGGTTGTAACCGGCAACTTTTAAAAATGTTCAAAATATTTTTTCCTCAGTGGTCTGGGAGCAGCAGTTATGGTGACAGAGATACTGACGAATTTGGAGCAAAGATGTCCTAATAGTGTCGGTTGGTAAAGTGCGACAGCAGATTGTTTTTGTTTTATTTACACTTCCTTGCGACATCAAAAAATATACAGTTAGATAAAAAACCGTTAAATTTTGTTTAAGTATCTGAGTTGGTTGGCAAGTGACCTCGCGCTGTTGCATCTATTAACCTGTCTGCTTATCTAGACCTCGTTTTCGGCAATGATAAATTTTGGTAAATATTCACAAACAATGTAAGTAATATACAAAAATGATTACCGAGTAAAGTAGTATACACTAAACAACTGATAACCACGTAATATATCGGAGGAAAAACGCCTTATTTTTGACACTCTTTTTTAGCTTGACCTGTACGTATCTATGTAACGGAATCTTTTATCGAAATTATTACCAACCTCAAGGTGTACGATTAACTTGAAAATTGGTACACGTATCAATCAAGGACCGATGACAACACAATAATTTTATAACTTTGGCCTAATATCCTGACCAGGATCACCAAGATAAAAACAAATAATAATTTTACAGGTTTAGTATACACCATCTATATTATTTTGTACTATTAACTACTTTTGATTTTCTTTTGAGACCAAAAAATAAGAAAATAATATATAGTTAAAAAAACACGCTCTAACAGCAAGCCGAAGAAGAAAAAGGAGAAAATAATAACGAAATAACTACTTTTATTTTGAAAAGCGTTACGTGCTTTTAGTATTTATTTGTAATATCTCTACTTTTGTTAATAGCTTCTAAGGAACTAATTATGACTTTTCACAATAAAATTAATTATTTCGTTATTTTCCTTTTTAGTTCGCCTTGCTATTAAAGCGTTGTTTTTTAAACTATAATTTAATTTTCCTACTAAATTATACGTGGCCAAGACAAAAGTTTTGTTATATTAAACTCAAAGGGATTTCTGTAACCAAGACAGCAACCACAATATAAAATCAAGGTTTCGCTGATCACAAACTGCTTCATATCATTAACTAATTGCATAGTTTGCCGTCATCGACACGGTTTAAGACCTCGTTTCCGTAGGGTGAAATCATTGGTATATACATCTGCATGGTACGCCGACTAAACAAACCCTGATGGACCCAGGCCCGTATAGCAGACTCAGTTTTAAAACGAAATTCACGAGAGATTTACGTTCTGTAATACAGGCCTAACGAAATAAATGCACGCTCTAAATCAGATCGGTCACTCATAAAGTCATCGGGGCATTATTTCAGTGTTCGAGGACAAAGTTACGTGGCACAAGTCGAAAAAATCAATAGTTGGCCTTTGTTGAATACCTCAAAAATGACAATGTTTATCTTTTTTGTTTAATTATTTTTGCTTGTAAGGTAATCTACTTAGCTAGCTTTTTTTGCAAGCTAAATTTGGCTAGCTAGAGGCTAGCTTTTTTGCCGTTAATTTTAGGATTTTTTAGTGCTTAACAATAACTATGGTCACGGGAGGGACTTAAAATCTAAAAACTTAATCGTCTCTCAGCCTATACTCGTCCACGCGCAACCGGCCTGATGCCGCCTTCATGCAACGGCTTCCTGCGATCTTCACAAGATCGTCGGTCCATGTGAAGAACTCAATAAGCTTTATTGTCAAATGTTTAAGATGGAGTTTTGGCTTTATGATATGACGATCTTTAACGTCAACAACGAATCCATCTGTTAAGTTTACAATCACTGTCACCTGTTATTCACTCTACCTACGTTATTAAGATCATAAACCCATAACTTTTGTAAACTAATTAATGTGTTTTACAACATCGTTTATAGCAATCAATTCACGATAAACATTGCCATAGCTGACGGTTTTATGCAGTCGCGTCACTAGCTTACACCGGTTTGTCATAATGAAAACCAGAGTATGTTGTTAGGCTTCTGGTCCAGTTTTCCTTATTATTTCTTCGTAATTTATTTTCTAGTTTTCCTTTGTATTTCTCCACAGTATTCATTATTGAACGACATCATTATTCTAACCATGACCGAGTAGAGCGCACGTTTGTTGTGTGAGGGTAAATGTTTGATTTCGCCTTCGATATAGATGTATTTTATTGGACGTAGGTCACATTTTAGTGTCGTCACTGCTCTGATAGTATTCATACATTCATGACTAACATATAGTCATGGATGTATGAATACGTATGATAGTAAATTTATCATCAGATTGCGAATCACCAAACCCTTGTGACGAAGTAGTAATTGAAATTTGAAGAGTTGAAGACAGATAACAACTTCTTATATTATACATAAAATATGTTTTATGTTATAACCGTTTATATTTTAACGATTACTTATCATAATGGAACTCACGTTAAGGAATGTTAAGACTTGTGGTTTGTCGTCACTGATCACTAACTGGTCATTAGACGTAAGTGATACATCCGAAGAGAATTTGGAAATATTTCCGATAAAACATTCACACTGAACATTTCAACAGATGTCAGATTACACACTGAACATTTTTGATTCCACGAAATGACTAGATAAGCAATGTTTGGTGAATTGGTGAGATCAATAGGATTTATGGGATATAAAGTTACAACCTCGCTGATCACAGAAAATCTCGAATAAAGATAATCCACCATCATCTAACCTATAAATCAATTGATTGACAGTATACCCACGAAGTTTTGCTAGCTGGGTAACACGGGTGCCGGAAACCTTACAGAGAAATACGTAAAAACCCATCATGACATTTCTTAATGAAAGAAGCTGCAAACGATGTAGCGGGTTGCCTGATGGTAAGCAATGACCGCCGCCCATGAATATCAGGAACTGCCGACACCGATACGTTGCCGGCCTTTTAGTGCTCTCCTCGGAGGGTTTGGTTGGACTTCCAGATCTGTCACTCAGTCTTCCAGGTCTGTCAGTTAACACAGTAACAAAATCAATACTTCACAGTCACACTGGTTTTCTGTGAGTGGGTGGTACTTTCTCAATCGAACCAGCCCGAATACGAGTTGCAACCCAGAACAGGTTACCGGCTAGGCTTTTACCACTCGAAGAAAACAAAAGAGAATAAGTAATCAGAAAAGTAAGAGACTGTCCGCATTTCAGATATCCACATTTTTCCCAACTGCTAACGAACAGCCTATGTAATCTTTTAAAAAGGTAAACCCTCATATAACTCTATATTGCAGTGTGGTGCTAATAAATTTATATTTACTAGAGGTCGCCCATAGGTCGATATTCGACCTACTCTTTCATCGTTTGCTGGTTATGTTTGACATTCAGTAAGACGATAGAACAATAATATTAAAGACAAACATCAATTTGACGTGTATTGTGTCAAATAGTGTGTGTAATGTTTTTTTCATTGATTTAATGTATGTTTTATGCATAATTTTAAAAAAATATTGCACTCCTTCTCTATATAAACTATAAGTGTGGGAAATTTCATACTCCTCCGTCCGCGCAATTTTCGTAAAAATGTGTACATAGGTTTTGCTTCACGTATTAATATATAGATTTTATTACTTTATAGTACTCTCTTACTCTTCTGTACGAATTTTTTTTTATTTTGAATAGTTTTTTGTTCACGCACTAAAATAACATTTCAAACAAAAGTTTTAAAGAACTAACAACATATCAAAGACTTGGTACTAAACAAACGCGGTTGGTGGGATTAAACGATTAAAAAGATACAACTATATTTCATCACTTCTATATCTCGCAAAGCTATTTATATTCTGTTGGTACATTAAATTAGGCTACAAGTTTACTTCCGCGAGTCTTTGTTTCATATGTTGCGTACGTCATACGTTTGAGATATAACACAATATCTTTGTTGTGAACCCTGAAATATTTTAATAATACAATTCGTTTTCTGACCAAATTTTGATTTGAGTCTTTTTTGGTTGGGAAATCCCACTTATTATTGGTTCATTCCACTTTCAACACCTGGGTGATCAAATGCGTTTTATTAATGTCCAATAATCACTCAATGGAAAATAATCCAGGTGATCATCATCATTATACATACCATTCGTTGTTTTCTCGTTTTGGTATCACCCAGTGCTTTAATCTGGTGTTGGATATTCATTTATCACCTACAGTAATTTCATCCAGGTGGTCTTTGTTTGTCATGTGTATTATGCTCATGAATATACTCCACTCCGATGACAAATAATCTACAACATCTTAACTAGGTAGCCAGCAGTTGCTCTTATAAGAAATGAGGGTCGAGTTACACGCAACTTTATCTTCTTGAGAACATGTCACACGAGAATGGAGCAATAAACATACTTATAAGTGGGTGGGCCTATAAAGGTTGCCGTGCTAAAATATTTATCTCCTGTATATTTATAATACTGCTCATAAGGTGATAGAAAAAAGATAACGAATTGAAGGTATCTTTGCTATGCCAAAATAAGGGCGAAAAGACAACAGCCGGCCCATTTGCCGTGTGTGTTGCTGCTCAAAGATCTTAAGATACTACCTGATCCGATATTTTTTCCGAAGTTACTTTAAATAATAATAGTTTGTATTGAGATAAACATTTCTGAGATCTAACTTATTGTCTCTACCTACACTCAATGTTTCAGAACACCAACCTCATGAGGAAACTTGAAAATATATAGCTAATTGCGCAAGTAATTGAAATTTAATAATATAGGATGTACGAATTTAAATATAACGTTCTTAGAGAACACTCTAATTTCAAAGCGGATAAATGATCATTGTAAAACCAACCGACTTGTGCAACTTCGTTCTTTCGTTACAAACACGTTTCGATTGCCACGTCAGAACAGGATTTATCAAACAAAAGTTCCACAACGTATACACAATTAAAATTCAAGCAGACGCACATAATCAAAATACTAAAAAAACTGGTTGGAAGACTTGCTCGTTGGTCTGTATATGCGATGTTAAATAATTTTATTTAAACGAAATCAGACTGACGGAACCGACGGTCCAACCTTGAACCCTGACCGATACTGCATGTGATAAATACCTACGTCATATAGATACGCACCTACTGTCTGCAAGTATTAATGTTTAATAATTTTTATAGTAGTTACATACTATAACATCATACAATTACATAAATAATAATAATATCAGCCCATACTGTCCAAAGGCAAAGGTCTTTTCTCACAAATCGAGGTGAGAGAGATTAGGTCATACTCCGCCACGCGGACCCAGTGCAGATTGAAGGAGGCAGGTTTGTGGCCACCTGCTGTTGGAACTTATCAAGCCGCCTATAAAGCTTCCAACTTGGCTTAACGACCACCACATTACGTGGTAACCGGGACCGAAGCACGGAATACAATTAAATACTAGTGCATATTTTCGTACGGGCCGCGTGGGGGAGTATGACCTAATCTCTCTGACCTCAGTTTGTAAGAGGAAACGTTTGCCCAGCACCCACAGTACGATGTCTCATATTATTACATACATATCTTCAGGAAAATGTGATCTTTTGATCATACTTTACATTGCTAGTGTGTCTCTACATTATAATAACTAAAACATTATGAATGAGAAATAAAAACACATTATAAACAGGCCGTGCAACAGATGGTGGTCTTATCGAGATGAGACACCAGCTTAATCGATGTAAATTTTCATTTCTCCCCTAACAGTCCTTTACAACCAACCCAGGGAAAGTTGAGCTACCTAGAACCGAAATGTAGAGACATATTGCTCTAACTGGAAATTATACTGAACGTTATTTTAATTTATTTATAAAACGCACTGACCTAAATAACAGCCTATTCAACTTAGCATATTTTTATTTACTTATTAAAATATGTCAACTCGAACTGGCAACGAATAGTGATAAAACCTACACCCACTTTGCAGTATCAAAAATCGATTGCAAAATTTGAATATCAAATAACATATCATAAACTACTGGCATACAAAAACTGT
The DNA here is from genome assembly GCA_905147815.2 of Phalera bucephala. Taxonomy (NCBI): domain Eukaryota; kingdom Metazoa; phylum Arthropoda; class Insecta; order Lepidoptera; family Notodontidae; genus Phalera; species Phalera bucephala. The sequence continues at coordinate 10,866,471 of LR990617.1, read as the reverse complement.
TTAAATGAAAATCAGAAGATCATAAAAAAATAAGCACCGTCATACCTATATTCCCCAGACGGGGGTAGCAGTGGTGTATTTTGTTCTGTACACCTACTTTTTGTCGACGATGTTAGATCCCATGTAGTAGGGAGCGAGCTATTACACCAGACACAATTTCTGACTCCAAACTGATATTGGGAATTCTTCTATAGAAAAATTACATTTAATTCGACCCAGGATTCGAACCCAGGACCTCGTGATCGCTACGCGCATATTTTTATTCGTCATTGATTTATTATTATTAGCCACTAGACCAAATAGGCATTTATCAATACAACTTCTTAAATGAAAGTCAGCTGATCACGTTATAAATAATATAAAATGGGCTCGCCCCACGCTGCGCCCGCGCTCATGACATATCGACAAATGAACGCAAGAGCCCTAATTCCTATTTTTAAATTGGATCAAATGATGTAACTCACATGTTACATTTATTAGGCGGATATTGAATTAGTTTCATAAATTAATTACATACAGAACTTCGTATTTCTCGGCGGTCAGACACATTCGGAAGACTGTAGAACATCCATATTTCATCAAATATCTTAAGAATGTCAGAAGAAAGAATGACACTATACAATGCGAAAGTGGAAGGATGTAGGTACCGGGGATGACCTAGACTATCTTACCACAACCAAATAGACCATGTCTTACCTGAAGGGCAAATCAAGAGTCTCTGTAACGAGCGAGCGTGTATGAGACGAACTATCAGAGTTGAGGAAGCCAGAGAGGTATGTAAGGAAAGAATCTGTTGGAACTCTGTCCTGCCTACTCCGCGAGGGAGCTGGCATGATGATATAGATAGATTTTTTAATTAAACCATTACGTTCTGCCTTTTAGACTTGTGTGTTTATTTTTTTAATTTAATATAGCATTGTCATTCAGTTTTCAGTTATTTTTATTTTATAAAGCGAACTAAACACAATGGATAAATTAAAGTAACTATTGTGTTATCTAATATATGGTAGACACGTTAATTCACTGTCTGAATTTTTCCCCCGTACACTATACACCTATATGCATTTTTCTCACACCAAAAATCTACCATTTTTGTAACTAGGATTACGTTAATAATACACTGTAAGAATCTCATTTTATTCATGGCTTTTTATTTGGATTTAAAAGAACCGACACGACGAGAATCGTCAAATATTTTTACTGGAAAACACGTTACAGAAGTATCTTGTGTCATCGTGGGTAAACCAATGATTCACAAAGAAATTTTTTCTACTATGAAATGTTCAGGAAAAATATGAATCATAAGCATTTAATAAGTAATAATTACCATTAAATAGATGATAAATATGATAAACTGTCCTATTAATTACGACAACCACTTCCCTTAAGCATTGTTGAATAACTTAAGGACAGCGGTAATGTACATGGCCTCCAGGTAATACGTACATAATGTATAGTCACACACTTATACCTGTATCTATAAACATTTCATTACCAGTAATAGTCCAGTGGTCGGCAACCTTGTCAACCCAAAGATCCAAATATAGACAATACACAATTGAAATTTTCGCCAGAGCCTTTTTTTAATTTTTTTTTTAACTACCAATAATAAAAATACATTTCGGCGCGAGCAATTAATCGGAAATAATAAATAAAACAAATGTTTGCGAGCGCCTATCCGTGCTATTGTTGCTTACTATAAATGTGAGCCTTTTTAATAGGCTTGCGTTTCCAAAAAAAATTACTCGTCTCTTACAAGGCGTGAGAATAAGTAATATTCCGTGCCTTCGCTAAACATTTCGTGGAAGAGCCACAGCCGAGGAGTCAAAGCGCGAGCTGGGGTTAGCCGACCACTGACCTAGTCTTAAAAACTTATTTAGCGACATTACTCGTCATGTATTTAAAATTCTATACAGAACTACTTTGACATTTCTCCTTTTTAACAGTTTCTCAACAATATCATAAAAATGATGTGCTAAGTAAATACTTGAGTAAAATTAACTACTTTGACATTTTGTAGATACCGGTTTCAGGCCCCTATTACAGAACCAAAATCATTCGTAAATCTAGTTTTAAAACTAACATTTTAGTATAAAAATCAGTTTTTAAAACTAGATTCACGTCTATTTTACGGGCCTTAGGTTTAGCCAGGTAAACGTCACCATAGACACATCATCGTCGTCGTTATGTCTATTGTTTTGTACTTTTTCGATAAGACCCCTGTAATAAAGTGTTAGTATAAAATGCGAAGGGTGAACGAAAAGAGGCCAGTACTCTATGACCCTTTCTATAAAATTATAAATATTTTTTTGAGTAGAGCTTCTGATGTCATCATGTCACATACAATTGAGAAGTTATCAACCACAAACAGGGTCTTTATTCTCTATGACTAAACACGGCGCGTAACGATAAGTTCGAGAAATGTTTGTGTAATGATATTCTACATATAATAATATCAGCCTATATTTACCTACTGCTGGGAAAGACCAAAGAGAATATAATCACTACGTTATAGGAAAGACCTCTCACAAATCGAGGTGATAGAGATTAGGTTATACTCCACCACGCGGGCCCAGCGGGTATTGGTGGAGGCAGGTTTTTGGCCACCTGCTGTTAAAAATTATCAAGCTGCCTATAAGTCTTCCAACTAGGCTTAACGACTACCATATTAAGTGGTAACCGGGACCAACGGCTTAACGTGCATTCCGAAGCACGGAGACCCACCTCAGGCCGACCGAGTAAAACGCTGCTTAACCTTGGTGATCATTAAGACCACCGCGGTCGCACAGATTTGTGTGTGTGTGTGAATGATCTACGCTGTTGGCCGCGGGGCCTTTACAGCTTCACCGGACAAGAGGGCGAGCGTGCAACCACTACGCTCGAGCTAGAAGGGCAAGCGGGCAACTAGCTTAAGGGCGCCTCAAGGAGGAAAGGCCTCGGCTTGGGCAGTCGCTATCGGGGAGGGCGTATACTAGGTGACTTGCCGTGGTGCTCTGCCCCGGCAGGCGGGCAAGGGATTCTTCGAACTCGCCGGCGAGGTCGGTGTCTGATCCTGTGTGCGGTATCTGTATCCGGAAGAATGGATGTAAGGGCATTGGGAGGGTCGGTGAGAACATACCGCGAACGGCGGTAGCGGCTGATAGGAGAGGAGTCAGGTTCGTTGCCGGCGGCGGCTACAATTAGCGAATTTCTATGATTGGACGCGTTTGCGAAATATCGGGTAGTCGCCTTTTTAATAAAGGCGCAAATAGGTCGAGACCGAGATCGAAATGGAGATCGACATTCCATATGAAGCCCCTTGGGGGCTCCGACGGCTTTGCGGAGAAAACAGGATTGAACCGTTTGAAGTCTATTGATGTGAGAACAGGCGACGTGCCCGAACACTTCACAAGCGTACGCCATGATAGGCTGTATACAAGTGTTGTAAAGTGTCACCTTATTCCTAAGGGAAATTTTACTCCGCTTGTAGATCATCGGGTAAAGACGACCGAGCACAAAGGCTACTCGGTTACGGACTCGCTTGATGTGCGGTCTGTAGGTAATGGTATTGTTTAGGGTGACCCCTAGATATTTGACCAGTTTGGCCCAGAGAATAGGTAGATCGAACATGGTCACATCACCAAGATTACTCTTGGGGTGGCGCAGGGAAGGGCGCGGGGTGGCACGTCTGGAGAAACGGTCGCACAAAGCTACGAGCGCCTCTATTCTACATACCATGTATTATTTCACGAAGTTATCGTAACTGCGTTACCTGTTTAATTGATCATATAGAATAGGGGCCCAGATGACGATACTCGTTAACTTTTTGATTTTATCCAGCCCGTGGTTCGGTCAGTTCGGCTGTTGCGTAGTCGCTTGACATTTGTTAATATGAAATAACATGGATGTTGTTATTGCACACGCGTCAATAACATTATATTTTTGCAGTAGTATTAAAGATAATAATTATTATAGCGTTTGATTGTTTTATTCTCAGAGTTGAGCAATAAATCGAAAGAAGAAGTATTACTGTTAAGCTAGTATTTTGGTTTGTACATTGGGCAGCTGTATTTCTTTGTGTACCAATTTCTTTTGGCTGCATCACTTAAACCTAAGTGTTATAAACATAATTAAATTAATTGTTTATTAAGTTTCATTCGCTTATATCTTATATCCTACCAATATTTTCGTATAATTTATAAGTAGTCATTGCTCTTTACGTATGTTAGCTTAAGGTTGACTTGAATCCAAACGTAGTAATACTATTGACCTGAATTTTAAATTACATTAACCTACTACCAAGAGTTTACCTACTTGAGATAACGGTTTCAAGTTGGCCCACAATACAAATAAAAACGAAAATATCTTCGTAAGCACCCGTAGTTAAGTCATCAAGTTATCGAAAAGCATTCTTTATATTTTGAGTTCAACTTTTCCATTAAGTGGTTAAGGTTTTACTTCGTCCGCTAGAGGCACTGCTTATATCCCCATAGTTACAATATGTAGAAACCCACACTTTAAAGTACGCGTTTCGTTTACTCAGAAACTGATACTACCGGCCCGATAAAAAGGAAACAATGGGTACAAGCAGTTAACATTTACGACACCCTCCTCCTCCTCCTTGCGTCGATATCCTCAATGTTGAGGGTCGTGACCTCCAGGAACAACGATACCGCGGATTATGTTCCGCCAATCAGCTCGGTTCTCAGCCGTGTGTATCGCATCAGAAATTGTGGTGCCCAGGGCGGATCTGATCTGATCTCTTTACTTCTACTTTGCCCACGATATCCATAACAATAAAAACTAACCCTATCCTAATAACTACTGACTTAGTTATTGCGCGACTTCCGTTAACCACTCGGACAATTTTAATTCCCGTGATTTGAAAATGAGAATAAACACCGCCCCGTCTATATTCCCCAAACGGCGTGGCAGAGTTAGCTGTGGGCGTACCGTATGCACCCCTTTCCGCCGACTATCTTAGGTACCATGTATAATAATGGCGGGCGAGCCTATTGCCATTATACTGGGCACAATTCCAACTCAGGACTGATATTGGGAATTTTCCATAATATAAATACAGTTTGTCCGACTTAGGATTCGAAGCCGATTGCCGATTGCTCGATTTCTACGAACATCATACGCCACTAGACCAACAAGACAGCCCCATGATTTCAGGTCCTATTTATTTTCACCTGCATCATTATCTCGTCATCCTCGTCATCCATTCCGGTACATTCGCATGCCACTGTACCATTCGCCCATTCGCATGCCACTGTACCATTCGCCTCCTGTCACGTATCTGTCTAATGACATGGAAGTTCCGCTCATGAACTCTACCATCAATTGCAACATTTAAAAATCTCATCCAACGAAATGTCCCAGTGAATATGCCATCAGCGGAACCGTGTCACGGCCAGACCTTCGGCTAACTCGGAACGCACAGCCAGCCGTATATTTTATTCATATTGCGCAAGACGAGGTGAACCGCCATTTTACATGCAACATCTTTCGGGTCAACGATTACTATGTATTATTCCGCGTTTGAAGGGTCTATTGTGCATCTCTTAAATTGATGATTATTCTCATAAATGTGCCCGTACTTAATTTAACTGCTATCCAGGTTCTAGTAGTTTGGACATAAGTTTTGGTCTTATTATAAATTAAAAACTAATATTATAAAGATGAAAGATCTTTGAGTTTGTTTATAATCAATAAACTCTGAAACCTCTCAACCGATTTCAATAATTCTTTCACTAATAGAAAGCTACATTATTCAGAAGTAACATAGATATAGGTGGCGCTATTGTCGATCGGATGCGAAGCCCCGGGAAACTGCTAGTTGCTATTAAAGAAAATGATCGTAATATTTTAATTGTTGTTTTTTATTTACTTCTTATACTGGACCTCGATGATTTGTAGGAGATCGAAGTTAATCCGAATCAAATATTTGTGTTACTATGTAGGCATTTCACATTATGCTATAGTAACGTGTCGAGTAATGAATGGATCCTTAGGAGTGGCTTTTATTCTGCAATCAACGTCTTCCAGCTAATCCGGTTTATCTTCTTCTTTAGTCATACTTCGACTTAAACAATATAAAATAGTGGCCGTATTCTATATATGACCCCAACCTATTCCAAGCCATTAAGATACTCGTAACATAACTATACTCAACTAAATGTATCACTCGAAAAAAAAGAGTTCAAATAACGAAACGCTTATTCAAAAGACGTGTAAATAGGGAAATGTTAATTTATTTCGTAATTACCCTTGGTCCACGTTGATAAAAGTATGTCTTTACTATATTTTGTTACTTAACTTAAGTAGGCGTTGGTACGCTATCTATTTGGTAACACACTCTTTACGTCATTAAACATATTCATCAATATTTAGGCATAGATATGTTATCTATACTTACGACTTAGGCAATTAATTGATACCTACATGTAAATGTTTCTGTTTTTACTTAATGTTCTATCTTTATCAAAGAGTAACGTACACTTACTAAATGTTGTTGATTATATTATTTTTTTAAGTGTTTACATAAGTATATAATTATGTAAGCAAATGCTTTCATAGATAACATAAACCGTCCCAATCAGAAGTTTCAGTAAGTATATCACTTCATACTCTATTTAAAGATGGATCGTTAAACAAGATACTTATGTTCATTCATATTATGTTATTGCAAGGTATATTGGAAATCTATTAAACGAAAATCCATTCTTAACTTAATACCTTCAATGACATCATTACGCCAAATTCCTTGCGGGGTAGGCAGAGAGTTCCAACTGTGAAATAATAAAATTACATAAACCTCAACCCTGTCTGGAGAGTAGTTGGGGAATTCGCTCTCTTATCTGTTATATCTGTAAATATAATTAAAGGCTAATGGAGACTCGTTCATACAGTCACAACGTCCTTGATTTAATCACCGATAGTATTAAACATCCATTAAGGTTCTATAGTTAACAAAACCACAGCCGAAAGACGTCCAATTAAGGAAAACACCAAAGGCCTCCCAAAGATCGCCACAACGACCGGCTTTGTGACCGCACATACATGCATCTAACTTGTACTCACAACCATCCATCTTGTAGGGAACCTGCCTTGCACACCCTAAAGAATTATAAGAAAATTCACAACCATCTTTCATTTTTTCCAGGTACAGATGTGTGCCCTATGAAATCAGTGCTGAGACGCATCGGACAGCAGCTGTTTAATGCACTCAGCACCAAAGGGCTAGCAGTGCTCGTCAACCATGGCATAGCTGATGAGAAGGTAAGTTCCGTCATCGCTTAGTCGAGGTCTTCAGGCACACTCCTGCCGGTTCCGAAGAGATACTCCTACGAGTCGTGGGAATACTCCTGCGGATGTGAGAATACCCCGGCGGATTGTGGGAATACACATGCGGGTTTTCATACGGATTGTAAGGAATCGGCGTCGACGTCTCAAACATCGGCTATAAGAATGACTTCGTCCTTGTCTTGGAACTAGTGTCCTTGATGATATGATCCGTAGATATCGCGGGGGGTGCCCTCAGTGGTCATTCATTGACAGGTGAGACCATAGTGAGACCAGACGCGATCATTTGAGACTATAAGTGTCCCTTTTATACAAACACAACTCCTATGTTTTAATCGATCGGATAAAGCGGTCAGCAGCAGGCGACGAATACATGAGACCCTACTAATCGCGTATTGCAGTTTACTTCAAATGAGATCTCTCCCAAACATTATCATTGACACGACTATTGGTCTTGAGAATGTCGTAATTTATTTCAAAGATAATGGGTATTGCACCCTCGCATTTCTGAAAACCTATTGCACTCTTCGTCTTTTACAACAGTATGCCATTCTAGCAATATCTAATAATTGATTCAGGGTTTCAGAGTAGGATCTCCGTCGTACGCTTCGCAGCTATAAGAATAACGAGGTATCATGACTTCTAGTATACGTAGGATATGTACACATAATTATATCTTTTAATACTGCTAGATAGCGGTGAAGATAATTCTGCTGAATGTATAGTAGGGTCGTTAAAGATTTTACTCAAGAATTTAACAATATCTTATCGTTTAATTTTGTCAAGTTGACATACGGATTTGATCAAGGCTGCTCTGGGGAACACATATGCATTAGGCTTCATACAAGCTAAAAATTAAATATGTTCACGATACTGTGATAATTTACAGAAAGCAATAAAGATACAGACATTCCTAGCGTTCCCACAAAGTTTTTATCTACCGTAAATACCATGAGAGTAGAGGAAGCCAGAGAGGTATGTAAGGAAAGAACCTGTTGGAACTGCACTCTCTGCCTACCCCGCAAGGGATCTTACGTGATGATATAGATATAAAGATAGGTAAATACTATTTGAAATTCAAAGAAGAAGATTTAAAAGTAAGACTTTTCCTGTTATTTCCCATTTTAACGAATCGGTAGGTACCTATTTCAATAAAGGCTCCATTATAATACTGTCTTGTTGTCTAATATCAAACAGTGCGGGAAGCATTCACGAGGTCCTGAATGTCTTGGGAGGATTGAATACCATAACAAGGAGTTTTTTTGTTTTAATCAAAAAAAATCTCGACCACAATCTTAAGCCTGTAATGACCTGTCTAACCTCAATAAGCTCGTCCCTATCACGTCGAGACCTAACATCGTCCGCGATATGTGGATGACTGGATGTACATAATATAGCTCTTCCAAATCCGGTCGGGAAAATAGGCGTAATATATCTATGTACTTTTTTATTTTAATATAAAATTTATTTGAGATATTTATTTTCAGCTGAAGGCTGTATACGCCGATTTGGACAACTTCTGCGCACTCCCTGAGGGCTGCCAGGCGCAGTACCTCCGCAACCCTGCCAGCAACCACGGCTACGTCCGTCCCGGAATGGAGCAGTTCGATGCCACTAAGAAGGTTCTTACATATGATACTTAATGTTATTCATTCCAGTTCACCTCTTTACAACTTGTCTCGAAGTCTGAAGTCTGAAGGTGGTACTTAGAAAAAAAACCTAGAATATATTACTCCTCTATAATGCTATGTCCATTAAAATGTGGGGGCTTAACAGATATGTATTCAAACCGAATCTAATACCATACCAGCAGAACTAGCACGGGTGATATCTCTCGTCTCGGATAGTCTCGCGCGGGACCAAAGGGCCCGTGAGCCGAGTCTTAGTTCTCTCTAGTCTCAAAATAGTCTAGTCTTTACGTCAAATATAGACAAAACTGCACTTGACGCCACGCCATACTAACAGATAAGACAAAACGCTTACGGTTTACGGGTTCACGCCTAGGGTGACCAAAATCCGTGACATATGAATGTTGCGTGCTGTCCTGTGTCTGTCGCCTATGGTAGCCATGCTGTGATTGCCTCCTACGAGATTCAAACCTAAACACTAACACAAAGTTTCCGTGAGCATAAAATAATATTAATAGTGGTTACCTATTGCAAAACCAGCGTTCATTAAATTGCGTATTTGTTTCCAACTTAATTGTATTGCCAAATCTTTTGTGACTTACCCTTCATATTAACGAGGTTCTTAATCTTCCCAGGAGTTGCGTCACTCGTTCAACATCACGAACCTGTCGGCTTCCACGATGCCCGCGCAGGAGGAAGTGCCTGAGTTCACGAAGCACGCCGTGCCGCTCGCCCAGGACCTTACGAACCTCTCTAGAGTTATTCTGCAGGCTCTCGCTTATGCTTTCGGTATGTACCTGTTCACGAACAGGTAATAATATATATTCGGAACGGAAGGTTAGGCCACGGCCTAACCCTCCAGTTCGAATATATATGATTGCTACTAAACGACGAACTCAATGTTGGACTTTACTTGACCTGAATACCTTTAATGAATGGACGTAGGAAACTACTAAATAAATAAAAAAATAAAAACGATCAAGGATTTTAGCGCCTTGGCTGTAACTTGATTACTAATTAATAATTTCTTTTGTTTTTACTTTTGCGATTAAGGTGTTCTGATTCTTTGAACCAGCTCTGATCTACATAGAATCAGCATGATTTGTATACTTAAAACTATAAAATGCTGAATACGAAGACCACGTAACCGGTCGTTGTGGAGATCATTGAGGGAGGCCTATTTCCTGCAGTAGACTTCTTTAGGCTATTAAAACAATTTGCATATATTCCTATGAATATTATTAATCCTATTAACGTCTTTTTATACTTACGAAATCATTTAAAGGCAAGTTCAAGCATACGTTACAAGAAAGGACACCTCAAATTAATTTCTGTAGCACGCGCCAGAGTGCATACATTCTAGCTCACTAGGTTTATGTCGTACCGTGGCAAGTTCAACTGCAAATTTAATTTTTAAAAAAATGCCCCCTGTTTAAATAACTCAGAAACATAAACACTCCCGCTCATTCCGCCCGTGCCCTGCAGTCATCAAGTTATGTGCCATTTTTGTGTAAATAGCTTTTCTAGTACGGATAATAATAATATTTAATAATATTAGCCCTGTTAAGAAACAGTTCCACCGTAGTGCACGGGCCTCCTCACAAACTGAGAGAGTTAAGGCCATAGTCCACCACGCTGGCTCAGTGCGGGTTGGCGAACTTCACACACCCTCGAGAAACGCTTAGGCATGCAGGTTTCCTCACGATCTTTTTATTCATCGTTAAAGCAAATGAACATTCATTTTTAAAACGAACATGCATTTGAAATGACATGTGCGTGCCTGAGTTTGAACCCGAGAACTCTGACTTTGCAGTCCAACGGTGTAACCGCTAGGCTATCACTGCTTTCTTTTCTGGTACGTAGTGCATAATAACCCAATGAGTACAAGTTCGGTTGTTCTCATTCCAGGCGTGCCACCGGCGACGCTACTGGCGTGCCACTCGGGCATGCTGGCGAGCGAGGGCCGCAACCCGTCCACCATGCGGCTGCTGTACTACCCGCCCGTGCCGCCCGAGGACGAGGGGCCCTGCTGCCAGAGCGACGCCGTGCACTACACGCGCTGCGGGGCCCACGCCGACTACGGCACCTTCACGCTGCTGGCGCAGGACTCTGAAGGAGGGCTTGAGGTAAGGTATATTATATCGAACTGGCCTTAACCATAGTAGCGGTTTCTCAGCATATCTTGGAGGGTACCGTTATTCCGCTGAACAAATGTTCAGAAGCCGGTCTACTGATCGACCGGGAGGGTGACAGTAAAGCAAATACTTTACAACTAAATAATAAGACACGGATAAATTGAGCGCGCGCTCGGAAATAAAGGAAATATGTGCAAAAAAAAAAACAAATGTTTATTATTTCCCTCTCAAAAACTTACAAAAACTACCTTATGAAACCAAAAACTGCTTCACAAGAACTTTGCTACAATTATTCTTTATGTTTTTAAATAAATTCCATTGACTCGTTTTTAAACGTTAGCGTTGAAAGTTTAACGCTATAGATATGACTTTAGTTTTTTTTTTCCATTGAGAAAATTTAGATTAATCGTGTATTCCTTTTACCAGATTATAAACTTTAGAGTCATAAACAAATTTCAGTATAATAAGTCTCTGATTCGTATACTTCTTGAGCATGAAGTACAAAAACACCTTTTTATGACGGTAGCCCCTTAACTGTGGATTAACTCTTTAAACACTTGCGTTAACATAAATTAAGAAAGACCTGAAAGTAGTTTGTTCTAAATTTGGAACTGAATTGATGCCAACAGTTACGTTAATACGTCGTTATAATTTTTTTTATACTGAATTTAGCTAAAATCGCTATAACTTTCAAAAAGTCCTTAATGCCATATAAATGAGACCAGTGTTCTACGATGTCTTTGTCACTGTGTTGGCCTTAATTATATGACTTTGTAGAGAAACAGCCATCTATACAAACAATTATGATCTTTTCACTACTCACAGCAGACCTGCAAATAGTGTTTCTTTTTTCCTTTTAAATGAGCATATTTAAAGGAGAAATAATATTTCCGAAAGTGAATGCATTTAAATAAAAACAATCGATGGCGGCGTTAGCATTTCTATAGAAATATGTAAACAAAAAGTGTCACATGCAAACGCCAATGATTTCATTGTCAATTAGTCGATTTGTTCAAGTTATTCATATTTAAATACAACACATGTGTTGGACGTGGAAAATCATTCTTTCTAAATATATTTTCTTAGAAAATACGTAGCCCCACACTAGGAATTATTCCTATGTCGTGAGTAAGATCGCGATTACGTTTACAAAAATGAAATCCACGTACAAAAATAGCCAGACTTAAACACTTATGGGTCCCACAAATGTTTTTGACCAAATTTTGTCCCACATCCAGTCCATGACTATTCGATCCTAATCAGCTGAGGGGCCTACGAACCACTAATCTAAGTCGTCATCAAAAATATTTAATAAAATATATTTTAATGTCTTCACTACAGGCCCGTTTTCTTTATGACCAATCAAACACGTAACGTGGTGAAGTGATCGTTTAGAATAGATATAGAATGTCATAACACAATATTTCTTTTTGATGTAATCTTAGCCCAACACTAGGATTTATTCCTGTATCGAGGCTGCGTTTACAAACATGGAAATATACATACACGAATACCCAGACCGAAACAAATAATTGTGGATTACACAAAGATTTGTCCCGTGCGGGAATCGAACCCGCGACTATTACACACAGCGGGCGGAGCGGCTTGAGCTCTTAACCACTGCGCTAAATTGTCCGTTTCAGGATATTATCATATCGGGCTGCGCCGTAGTCGACGCATCAAACATTAAGGAAAGGGCCCAGGCAGTGTACAGACGTACATTTTAGCCGCTAGTTACTGGTTCTAATTCCTATTAAAAACATTTCTAGGTAAAACTGAACGGCAGTGACGTGTGGCAGAAGGTCGGCCACATCCCCGGCGCTATCCTCGTCCAGTCCGGTGAACTTCTTGCCACTTGGACCACTAATCTTCTACCAGCTCTCGTTAGTATTTTCAATATGACTAACTGGAACTGTTTCCTAAACTCATGCTAAGCCGATATTTATTACTACAAAGATAAGAAATCATTAATTACGATGGCCTTACTTCGACCCCTTTTTCTGGTTTTCTGTCAAAAAATTATATAAAGCAGTCCGGAGTCCAGAATTGTGTTCAGTAGGTATAATAGCAGTATACTTCCCTCCTATTACATAAGTACCTAACGTTTTCTTTGAGATGTTGGTGTACACAATATATATTGTTGATGCTTAATTTTTTTATGTAATTATTCTTAACTAAGTTTAGATAGTAAACACATTTTATAATATAATAATAATATTAGCCCTGTTAAGAAACTGTCCCACTGTTGGGCACGGGCCTCCTCTCGAATTGAGAGGGCTTAGGCCATAGTCCACCTCGCTGGCCCAGTGCGCGTTGGCGAACTTCACACACCTTCGAGAAGCTCTTAGGCATGCAGGTTTCCTCACGATGTTTTTCCTTCACCGTTTTTCCAAACACATTTTGTCAGTTCCAATTTTAAATTATTTATTTTGCGAATATGGGTACGAGTATAACAATATGGTGTTAGTTTTGTAAACGTTTTGTAGCACTTGTTATATTTGCCGAAAGGCATGCAAAAGGTACGAAATCATTCGTTTGCCTTTCCATATCTCATTATCTTACAGTATGTTTCATCCATTGTTATATACAAATATCTTAATTCCTATAACATAAAACTGCCGAATGCTTAATCTATCGGCATTTGCATCTATCTGTATCATCACGCCAGATCCCTTGCGGCGTAGGCAAAGGGTACAGAGTTCCAACAGATTCTGTTCTTTCTGCCCGCTTTACTTTCTTCGGCTTTCTCCAATCTCATAGCTCGTGTCATACACGCTCGCCGGTTACGGAGAAATTTGATTCACCCTTCAGATAAAACATGGTGATGCTAATCATGACGATATTGTAGGTGCACCGCGTGGTGGTACCGTCGGGTGCGTACGCGCGCGCGCGCGGGCGGCACTGCGTGGCGTACTTCTGCCACCCCGACCGCGACGCCGCGCTCCCGCCGCTACCCCTGCGAGCCGCGGCCGCGCCCGCGCCGCCCGCCTTCCCCCCGCACCCGCACCTCACGCTGCACCACCGCCTGCTCAACGCCGCGCACCACCTGCAGAAACGCTTCCGCGAGACGTACGCGTGACTAGCGCACCACGGTGACGAAAAGCACGCGATCAAATCGCAACTCGCTCGCCGTCACACCGCACCTTGACTGCGCCTGAGAGCAATACCGTCTACTTTGATGCTTAAAAACTGTGAACTAAAGTTCGCTGCACACCTTCACGTTCGATCCCTCCCGATGACGGTATATCCCCCGTTTCAGATACACATAGAGACATCTTGTATAGCGACAGCCCAAGCTGTTCCACCTTGAAAACCCTTTAAGCAATAGCTCAAGGAGGTCTCAAGGAAGGCCCTCTTGCCCTTAAGGCTGAAGCATAATTGTTGCACGCTCGCCCTTTTTCCCGGTGAAGCTGTACAGGCTTTTCAGCCAACAGCGTACATCATTCACTCACAAAACCTTCCAAGTTTAACTCCGATTATACTGTACAAATGTACTTACTGTACAAATATTCGTTAGACGAGTAGATCACAACTGAATTGTACAATTTAAGATGAAGTTAAAATACCATTAGATAAAGCTGTACAGATGAATCTTAGTTAAAACTGAAGGTATGCAGATCACTTTACAGATACCTCTCTTTATAACACAACGCGACGCAGCACCGTTGCAGTCGCCGTTTGCCGGTGCTATAAGTATGATGTGCGCTTTGGTATATAAATATCATGATACCTAAAGAAAAGCAAAACTATCCAAATTCATCCTGAGACCGCATTTAATTTGGCGTTATAAAATTATTGATCAATGATCTTCATAATAACCCATAACGATGATTTACGCACATAATGATACACAAATAACTCATGTGTAGACGAATGTAAGGTAAAATAAATGCATAATTTTTTTGAGAATTTATTTAGCTTGAGAAGACTGCATTGCTCTAGATCGTAGTCTCAACCTGCCTTCTTAATTATGTATAATTAATTACGTTGAAACAAATGAAAAACTGAGCAATAATACTAGCGATAAAAAAACAATGGCAGATTTCTACATGTTTCCCAACACATCGAACAGTTCGAACGGAACTAAAAAAAGGTACAAATAACTGCAGATTGCTTTTAGTTCATTATATTGTCAGATTTTGTAATAAGTATTTTAATATGACAAATAAAGGTTTTTTGTTTGTTTCACGTAATTAATAATGTACAAATTATAGTAAAAAAAAATTGTATAAAAATGAAAAAAAAATTGTTACTCGGACTTTAAATGGTAATGATTAGGTACTTATTTAACAACGACTTTTAGGCACCTAGTTAAACATAATATTTATCAACCTCGCGTGGTCAAACTGTCATACGACCATTTATATCAGGCAGTTACATATGTTGGCATTTATTTTTTTCATTCAATAGGACTCTTTAACGCAGGCAACACACATAACTGCCGAAATTCAAATCGAGTAGCATGCAGTTATCATTCAAAAGAAAACAACAAGTAGATATTTTTCCTTATAGATGTGTTAGCTAGTCGACTTTCACCATGGAAATTATGTGTGTTGTGAAGGTACAGTGTTTAGCTATCAGAGCTAAAAGGTTTGAAGCTAATACGTCCTTTTAAAGTATTCTTCACTCAAACATTTAAGTAAGAGTAGACAGACATTAGATCGAAAACTGAAAGCAAACGCTCGAGGATTGCAAAATGTAGAGTTTCTGAAACTTATTACTGCACTTGTATCGCCTTGTGAAAATTGCCACATGAACATATTATCTTGCCCAAATCGGTAAATAAAGACTTATTTTTATCCATTCCCGAAATAAAATTGTATTTTAAACGCTACGTTGTCTCTCCTACTTATATAAGATTTTGTCGCTTTATAGGCTTTGCCTGAACTTTTACATTATTTTAATTAAAATCTTTTATAATAAAAAATTTATTAGCAATTAGCGACGTGAAGTCAAGTATAGTATTCTGCTTTATTATATTTGTATATCCATCAACATAGTCTTGTGTTCTTGCTTCAGCATTTGATAAGTAATAAGTGAAGTATAATTCTATTATATTTTTTTTTATTTATTTAACGTGTATTTCACGACTACTTATTGCATTTTATTAAGTAAATCGTGTGATAAATATTGTAGCTCAATTTATTATCAGTACTTAAGTATACGATAACCTTGTGTTCGAACATCGAAATTACAAAGAATTAGGTAATAATTTGTGACTATAGTATTTTTTGACATACGATGGGTAGTGACAGTAATAATTGCCAAACGAAATTAATATTTAATTCAATGGCCTTAAGACATTAAACCCTAAGTATAGAATCGGGTCATTATTGCAATTGAATAAAGTATAATTTCGTTTGGCAATTAGAACTGTCACTACCCGTCCTATGTGAAAAATACTAGTATTATTCATGTAAGGTGGGTAATGTGACAGTTGTAAGTGTCAAAGAAAATTACACTTTATTCAATGGCAATAAGAGGCATGACCCGTTTCTATACTTATGGTTTTATGCCTTAACACCATTGAATTAAATATTAATTTCGTTTGGCACTTAAGAACTGTCACTACCCAACCTATGTGAAAAAGATTATAGTTTTATGTATAATGACATTCTTTAGTACTTAAACAACCAGTAACAATGATACTTAAATAAATGAATTGAGTATTCAACAAGGTATTAGCGTCATTATGGTATGTGTGTCCCAATATTTTTAGTGAAGTAATAGAATCTTGTTCGGATTCTGGACAGATGTCATAAGATTCTCACTGAATAAGTTATCTATATGATATTCTTAAGTAACAAATACACAGTCTGTATCCTGTTACAATCAATGGATAGACAGTAAACAGACCCAATGGAATTATTAGGCTTAATTAATCGCCTAAATATTTTATACCATACTAAATTTTATTAGCTACTAGTTTTTGCCCGTGGCTTGGTCCGCGTTGTCTTTAGACAGGAACCTAACATTTTTCTGGAATAAAAATCCTATGTGTTAATCCAGATCATAAGCTATGTGTGGCAAAATTCATCTAAATCAGTTTAGCCGTTTAAGCGTGATTGAGTAACAAACATCCAAACATACAAACTTTCACATTTATAATATTAGTAAGATATACTCGACTTTGATCTCTGTCCGCGTAAAGCTAGTGCACTAAAAACAATGAAAATTAACTTAAAACATAGATTAAAAGTCAAGAGTCTCCGTAACCGGCGAGCGTGTATGAGTCGAACTATGAGAGTCGAGGAAGCCAGAGAGGTATGTAAGGAAAGAACCTGTTGGACCTCTGTACTCTCTGCCTATCCTGCAAGGGATCTGGCGTGAGGTTATAGATAGATAGATAGATAGATTAAAACGATGTGGCCAAGTTTTATCTGCTTCTATTCAACTAAATTTGATATACCATAATTCATTATATTTATAATAACTTTACATGTTATCCAATCCTCAGATCCAATACACTGAAAGTATCGAGCGAAAGCCCCGTCAAAATTATTTGAGTGATTATGATTATTGAATTTATTTATTTGGCTCTTCAACAATGAGTACACCAATAATATAACAATAATACATTTTTAACTTAAAACTAAGTACCCCATTACTTAAAAAAGAGCACAGCATGCACTAAAAATCATAGTCTAAAAACGACACACAAAGTAAAATAAAAAAAATTGTGCGTCGCGGGACGCTCGACAGAAGTGATAACTTAAACTAGCGCTGTGGGTTAGAGTGAGAGAGGAAGAGCCTGCCTACCGCTGCCGTATGCGTGTGAGAAAGGGAAGAGCGCTGTGGGTTAGAGTGAGAGAGGAAGAGCATGCCTACCGCTGCCGTATGCGTGAGAGAAAGGGAAGCCAGACAGACTAGCGCCGTTCCTCCCATAAAAACACCCATAAAAAGTTATCACTTCAAAATGTTAAAAATAATACAAGCCACTGAATGAATGATGCAGGAGCCACAGAAATCATCAATGAATGTTCAGACAGAGGCACTTTATAAATTTATACTGATATAGATGGATAAATTATAGCTGTAAAATAAATAAAACAACAGCAATCATAAAATATACTTAAATTATGTTAATTTCGTCAGACAAGCTTAGTAATATCATTGAGTTTATTCACAGACATTATCTATTCAATGTAGCAGGAGATTAGGAAATAATTTTATAAAAATAATATGTCCTAACCATGGCCAGCAAATGCAACTAAACATTAAAATATCATGACTATTTTGTTTTAATAAGAGGTCATTTGGTCAAATAGCCGACCCAGCGTGACGGGAGCGCGACGGAAGCGCTCGGCTACGTTGGGTTGTGACGTTTGCCGTCGCGCCGTCTCACGTATATCCCCGCCACCATCGCGCTCCCGTCGCGCTGCGTCGGCTATGTGGCAAAACCTTGGTTGTTATGATTGACAGATTGGTAACTATTTAAGTACCTACTTTTACTATTATGGAATTTTGTAGAACCGTGCATTACCTCCGTCATGTTCCTGTCCAAATTGACGATTGATATACAAATACATTTTTAATTATATTACCTTATGAAATAAATATGCTGATACGCGTTTAAGATGATTACTTGTTTTATTTACGTAATGATGTTAAAAAGACAACAAGATCACCAAAGAGCACTCAGAATCTTTCAAGACTTTTTTTTTATTAAAAACAGCCTCACGCTCAGAATTATTGGAATCCGCTTATCGTAGCCGCAGCCGACTACGAACCTAACTCCCCTCCTACCAGCCGCTACCAACGTCCGCGGCATTTTCTTAGCGACCCTCCCGATGCCCTTACATCTATTCTTTCGGATATTTATACCGCACACAGGATCAAACACCGACCTTGCCGGCGAGGTCGAAGAATCCCTTGCCCTCCCGCCGGTGCAGAGCACCACGGCGAGACACCTAGTATATGCCCTCCCCTATAGCGACTGCCAAAACCGCGACCATTCCTCCTTGAGGCGCCCTAGAGCTAGTTGCCCACTTGCCCTACTGGCTCGAGCGTAGTGGTTGCACGCTTGCCCTTTTGTCCGGTAAAGCTGTAAAGGCCCCGCGGGCAACAGCGTAGATCATTAACACACAAAGCTAGGAATTATTTCTGTCTCGTGGTTGCGTTTACAAAAATAATATTCACATACATAAATACTCAGACCGAAACAAATATTTGTCATGCAAACATTTGTATAACCGAACCCACAACTGACTACTTGAATCACTGACCCGAGCGTCCTACGCTCTTAACCAGACCAGACTAATCCGTCGGCGGCGTCGTCGGGTTCTGAACAATGTTCTTATTGGGGTGCCTCTCCAAATCCCTAACTAGAAGAAATAGAAGGTGGCCATGCGAACATGTTACAACATAATCCCCTTGTGTTTTAGTTCGTTGGATTGATATTGATATGTACTATGTCACCAGATGGTGTTCAGGGTCTGATGATAGAGCTAAAAGGTGATCATCGGAACTACCCAACCACTGAATATAACCCTGTCGTGTTTGGGCTCCTTTGATTTGTCTTGACGAGTACTGTGGACCCGGATAGCCGGGTCTGGCTATAAAACCGAAAGCGATTATAGAAACTCCCATGTACACAACATAACCCTGACGTATGTAAGTTCATTGGATTTGTATTAATTAGTACTATAATAGCTCTAAATCAGTGGTCGTCAAACTGCGGCCCTCGGGCCACATGCGGCCCGTGGCCGGTATTTGTGCGGTCCGCCCTAACAATTTTAGTAGTCAAAGACTATTAAAACTGATTTTGCATTTGAAGTTAACTAAATAGAAGTAAACTATCTTTTTTTAATATAAATTAAGTATTCACCCTCAATCCCATTATGCTTCCTAAGTTGCTGATAAAATAATATCTAATTTAGTAGTTGAAATCATTAACCAATAATTCCAGTACACAAGTGTTGTAAGAAACACTTTATTTTAGCCCTGAAAACGCGATTACTTCTTAGTAATTGCAGATTAGATTTTTAGTTGCTCTGTAATCAATTAATAGTCAATGCTTTTGCTATACGAAATCTTTGGGGCAATCGCGTTTTGACAAATTATAAAAAATATGTCAATTAATTGGTGGTGTCAACTACCCAATCCATTAATGTGTGACCCGCAGTGATACCTCTCGTTGTCCTATAGCCCTTGACCAGAAAAGTGTGACGACCACTGCTCAGGATAGTAAGCAGGCCATAAGAACTCCTTAATTAAGCAAGATGTCTCCGTTGTGTTTTTGCTATAAAAAGCTGCTTATATAGATCCTTTTAAATTATAATCATTTGTAATTTATTTAATCATTCATAATGAATAAACTAATTCTGTTTGGACGTGTGATTAAGTGCTTAAGCCGCTTCGCCCACTGGATCTAGTAATTGTGAGTAAGAATTTGACTCATCCGATAAGCCTGCATATGACGGGGTTATGTGGAGTAGTTAGGAGTTTCTATGGCTATCCTTCGGCTCTATAATTGGACCATGGACACCATTTGGATCTATAGGACTTGTCAAGAAAATTTAACTCCATCTCGATGTATAGTTCTTGCCCATACCAATCTAACGAGCCTAAACACAAGAGGATTATATTCACATTTTGTTTTATAATTTTGTTGGTGTACAATAAAGAGTATTCTATTCTATTCTATGTTGAGCAGTTGACACCTTTCGGTTACATCATCAGACCAGCTCCACGGTACCATATTATTGGATTGTTACCGAACTTACACATGCTAAAGTTTAGTTCAATCGGATACCCGCAAGTGTTTGAAAAATCTGACCCAGAAAGACAGACAAACAGGAACAGAGCAAGTTAAATTGGCCATTGGAATTGATGTTGGAGTATAGAGTATTTGAACCAAATGATGGTAATATATATATATATATATTATATATAAATAAATTAGTTGAAAAGGGGGTTGGTATGGAATTTCAAACAAGCCCATTTTTGTGAGCTGTATGAAAATATGAGAAATATGAATTAGGACGTGCTTTATAGTTTAAATGAGCCACGGCAAGCTGTTATTTATTTTTATCAAATTATAAACGTGTGCATTGACTATTCTGTTCCAAAAAAAACTACTGTACTTGTTCAGCCGTGTATCACACTGGATATATATACCTAATATATATCCAGTGTGGTACACGGCAACTACTATAAGAAATATACGCGCGAAAGCACGCTTTCATCGCATTTATAAAGCAACTGGCTCACCTACCAATAGAGATAACTTTATGAAGTGGAGGGCTAAGGTTCAGCTCAATTAAAAACATGATTTTAAGTGCTATAGAGAGAGAATGGAAAAGGATTTACAGAGAAATCCATCTACGTTTTGGAAATATATTACTTCTAAAAATGCATCAAATAGGGCCGGCAAGAAGTTGATGCAGGATGGGCAAGTTGTTACGGATGATCGCGCTGCTGATTGTTTCGCGAAGCATATTCACTCTGTATATTCATCTAGCCCGCCGAAGTTAGATGCAGAGGCAGCAATTAGGATGGGAAATAATGATAGTACTCGATGTGTATGTACACATATCTACTATATTGAGAGGTGATGTAGAGCAAGCCATTAAAACAATGAAGCCAAAGCGTTCAGTAGGACCTGATGGACCACCATACATAGTGAAAGACTGTAGTAAGCTATTGATCAATCCTCTGTATCATCTATATAAATTGTGTTATGACAATGCTTACTACCCAGATGTGTGAAAGTAGTCACGTGTGATACCTGTTCCTAAGGGTAAAGGTATGAAGGTGAGTGATTATAGACCCGTGGCTGTGCTATCAGTTATCGGTAAATTATTAGAGTCCATATTGCAGAGTCGCATTAGTAAGCAGGTTGAAGGTAAATTATCAGGTGCCAAACACGGTTTCAGGTGTGGTTGTTCAACCACGTCTAACCTGCTTTCATTCTGGACGTATACCTCAGAGGCGGTAGACAGAGGGGGAGCGGGGACGGTTGACACTGCCTATTTCGATTTTCGTAAGGCATTTGACACTGTGGATAATGATGTGTTGCTTGAAAAGCTATCCAAGGCAGGATTTACCCCACAGTTGCTCCGGTTCTTACGTACTTACCTACGGGATCGTCGGCAATATGTTCAATATAAAGGATATGTTTCAGACGCATACTATACGTACTCAGGAGTGAGTCAGGGAAGCAATTTAGGTCCTCTGGAATTTCTATTACTGATTAATGATTTGCCGGAAATTGTAAACACAGCGCATTGTTTGTTATTTGCAGACGACCTTAAACTGTTCATAAGAATTAATAATCCAAGCGATAGTATTCATTTCCAACAAGAAATACACAATGTGTGGCAGTGGATTAAGCGGATAAGCTTTTTTTAATGAAAAGAAGTGCTCTACTATCACCTTTACTCAGTCTAAGAACCCAATAGTGATGAATTATCACCTTGATGAAACATCTCTACCGAGGGTAAACACTGTCAGAGACTTGGGGGTAAACATGTGCGCTGATTTATCCTTTCGATTACCCTTTGAACATATGTGTACTCAAACCTTTAGAATGCTAGGATTTGTATCACGCCAAGCTCGTCATCTGAATAGAATATCTGCGAAGAAAGCCCTCTACAGTGCTTTTGTTAGAAGTAAAATGGAGAATAGTGCTGTTATTTGGGATCCATACGAAACTAAGTATATATTGATGGTTGAACAAGTACAAATAAAATAGAGTTCTAAGATTTACGCAAATATTACACATGAAATAAAACTATTTTACGGATTTTATCGCGGTTTTTAGTTGCCGACGTTTCGAGTGCTTTGCAGCACCCATGGTCACGGGAGGGACTGCAAAATAAACCGCGATAAAATCCGTAAAATAGATTTATTTCACATAAAAAAATCTTAAGATGGATTTATTTAAAACAATATGGATATTTTGTGGGATTTCCGTACATGTATCCTAGTGAGTTTCTGTTGGGTATGGTGGGTTATAATACCCTAGAACTTAGACGAACAGTCTTTCTTATAGAATACATCTACGATGTAATTATTATTAATAATAATAATTTTTTATTGTCATAAAATTGAATACAATATTTTGTGTAGTCCCTGACATCTGTGCTAGGTAATAACCTGTGTTACAGAAGTCAGTGCCCTCTCCCATGGTGTAAGGTGTTAATTAGGGGACGTAAGGTTATACCGGCAGTACTGGAACGCATATCTTTAGCTGTACCAGATAATTATTTAAGGGCTCGTCGACACAAACTCTTATGTGAGCCGTGGTCCAATACTGAATTAGGCAGGAATTCCCCGATCTATAGAGCAATACGCATGTTAAATGCAATGCTCGAGTACTATCAACAAATAGACCTTTTTCATTGTACTCGAAGCGAGTTTCACAAGGCGGCAACGGATTTTTTTACTATGAGGCCAAAGTACTAGGCGTAATGTAAATAAGTTTTTATTTGTACATAGGTAAATGTTATAGATTAATTTGTTTAATTTTACAATGCTTCACAGTTTTTATTAGTTTTTATATTTATTTTAGTTTGTTGTTAGTATAGTATAAGTTTAAACATTTAAGTTAATTGTAAGAGCTTCGGAGAGTGATTTGGAAAGCTGTAATGCTCTCCCCGAAGGCATGTCAATAAATAAATAAAGTCAGGACCACGTAGGCATAGACCGAATTCTATGATACGTCTGTGGACTTAGATTTCAATACCAACGCAACTCCAAAATTAGAAACTTATTGGCTACAGCATTTTTTTCCTAACTCCACAAACCTAGTAGCTTTTACCTTATGAGCTGATACTTGCAATCTATTAAACAACGCATGTACAAATTTCTAGCAATATGTCATGAATGTTATACTGGATACCGACTATATAGTTTTTTTCTTTTTCTTTCTACTATCTGTGCAAACTTGGAATAACCTTCATTTGTTTAAGCTATAAAGCTTATATGTATGTATGTAGAATATAAATTCTATATTGTATCACGCCAGCTATAAGTTTCGTAAATAAAATAAATAAAAAATATAAAACACCGTCACGCCTATATTCCCCAAGCGGGGTGGCAGAGATGTACTGAGTACACCCACGTTTCGACGATGTTAGGTCCCATGTAATAGGGGGCGAACCTATTGCCATATACCGGGCACAATTCCAGACTCCAGACTCGTACTGGGAAGTTTTCGTTAGAAAACTACACTTGTCCGACCTAGGATTTGAACCCAGGACCTCGTAATCACAAAGCGATGCGCTTTGCCACTCGACCAACGAGGCAGTCAAAATAAATAAAGCTTGAAAAAGATTTTTCACCACCCAGACCGATAGTTTCCTTGACAATAGTGGTTTTTGATATCAAGGCAATAAAAAAGATAATAAATAAAATAACTTAAAGCGTAACAATATTTTCTAGACTCCACATAATCATGTTTTATTTGCCAATCTAGTGCTTGTTTAAAATGTGTTTAAAACAGTGTTTCAAACCGGATTAAAAACAGGCCAAACAAACCAGATTTTCTTCCTATTTGTTTAAGACATGTTTTAAACACGGTGATTTAACCAAATCTTTTTTCTTAACGACCCTGTCGCAAATGTCCCAAAATTTAACTTTGGTTGGAAAATTGGTTTTCAAAACTTTGTGTTTGTCACCGACTCGCCGTAGAACTTGCTCGTTGGTGACTTCGTGAGTCTAACTAAAATATAAACGTCATGGTTTCGTTTGTACGACGTTAAATGAATCTTGTTTCTTGCACAAAGAGAGAGATTAGATATGTATATAGGACATATCCCTTTGTAAAGCACATTGAACGCAAATACGGAGCTTTGAGCGTTGACTTCTACCTATATACCAGGAATAAATAAATTAGAAAACCGCCACTACTTCCTATTCGAGTTTTGGCGGGAAATCGAAGAGTGATGTCGTCAATTTGTTTTAAATTCCAAAACTTGTGTTATTTCCAATTATAATGTGTAATGTTGGTGGAATATTAACCATTGTGTATTCTTATATGTGCACGAGTGAAGGTAATTGTAACAAAATGATAAAACGTGCCTTTTCGATATCCCTCAAAACGGCCGTCGCAATCGGTATGTAAAGTATCCATCGCTTTACTATCCAGGGTGGGGCACTGCATCAATTTCATAATCATCCTTGTCACCAAGTTCATCGCGGAGTTGAATTAATTTTGAAATGAATATTCGTAATACTTAACATTGGCAAAATACGCGTCGTCGTGATGCCATAAACAAAAAAAAAATACTTCCCATTCATACCTACCTATCGTATTAAGCAAAGAAAAACTACTATATTTAATATTTTTTTTAGCGATCAAGCGACTTATTTAACAAATACATAGGAACCAGATGTTAAAATACATAGATTATACCTGGATATCTTACCAGTTAAACAAACATGCGTTTATGCGCGGAGGGAAAGAAAACTCTGTTGGGGGGAAAAAATCGGATTTACGCACAAATCGTAGTCTGTGCGTATGACTATTTTAATTTCGCCGCGGCATAATCGCGCCGGCTATTTTCGAGTTTTTATTTTGGCGTAGTTCGCGTGTGGTCGGATCTGTCATGCTCTTTTGGCGGGAAAAGGCACAATGGTCGACGATTGCCGCCGGTGCAGCCGCTGACCTGACGACGTCCATTTATAAAAAAGAAAGGACAAGAAAATAATATGGTAAGTTTAGTTTTTATTGATATTTATTATCATCACCTCTTTGTTACAGACAATATGAATCCCACTTTGTGATGAATTCCAGGATTTTTATTAGTACTTTCCATTATTATTACCATATTTAGATACCCACCTACTATGTACCGCTTGAAGCCCTATATAACTGCGGTACTATTAGCGATCACCAAGGTTAAGCAGCATTCGACTCGGTCAGTCTGAGATGGGTTACCGTTTGTGGCATTTTCATATTTGAGCATCTCCATCGTTAGGGCGACACTTGAAGCGATTGGTGCCGGTTACCACTTATTGTGGTAGTCGTTAACCAAATCTGGAAACGTTATAGACGGCTTGATAAGTTCCAACAGCAGGTGGCCTCAAACTCGCCTCTACCAATCCGCACTGGATTCGCGAAGTGAAATATCACCTAATCTCTCTGACGTCGATATGTGAGAGAAGGCCTTTGCCGAACAATGGGACAATAGGGCAAAGGCTATTATTATTATATGTAGATAGTTTATGTTTTAATTTAGATACCTACCTAATATAATTGAATCTTTTATTAGGTATGTATTAGATAAGCATTTATTTTTACAATTTTATATCTTTATGACAGCAGTGATAGCCTAGTGGTTAGACCGTTGGCCTGTCCGAGTCAGAGGTATCGGGTTCAAACCCAGGCACGCGAGGAACCTGCATGCCTAAGAATTTCTCGAAGGTGTGTGAAGTTCGCCAACCCGCACTGGGCCAGCGTGGTGGACTATGGCCTACACCCTCTCAGTTGGAGAGGAGGCCCGTGCCCAGCAGTGGGACAGTTTCTTAACAGGGCTAATATTATATTATTATATATCTTTATGAAAGTACATTGTCGTAAATTGCCCCAGAACCAACAAACATTTGACCCATGCCATCATTATTTATCTATTTTATTAAAATAATGGCAAATATCCGAATCTAACGGACAATTTGCAATCTGAAACGAATATTACAAAGTATTGTAAGTACGAAGTCGCCGACATATTTACTGAATATCAACACACACCATATAACCTCATATGTGTTAATGGCTACTAAATTATAACCTCAAAATCTAATACTTTTTGTGCAATATTGCGATTTTCCCGCTTGTCCGTTTAATATTAAATGCCTTAAGAGACTTTATGGGTGATTTGAAATCATACAAGTATTTTTGCATTGCTGTTGGTTCTGGGGCAAATCATGTATGGGCGCAGAACAATGTCCTTCAAACGTGCAGCAGACGGCAGTGTATACCTACGATTATAAAAATTCTACTCAAAATATTTATTCTAAGGAATTCTAATAGAAAATGCACCCGAAATAAAACTATTTTCCGGATTCATTGCGATTTAATTATTATCTTATACTCATTATGTTTCAAGTGCTTCATAATAGTCAAAGCACTGAAGTGTTAAGCGTCCATAGGTAGGTACGTAATTGTGATTGCGGGTCAATATTACGTTTAATATTTACGAACGAGTGACTCGTCAGGAAATTAAAATCTTAAATGAACCGCGATGGAATGCCAATAATAGTTTTACTTCATATTTAATATTCGCATAAATTATTACAAAATAATAAAAAAATTACCTAAATCGTTAAAATGCACCTGTCATCAATCATACTAATATGATAAACGCGAAAGTTCGTGATGATACATGTATATTATACACACCGTCACGCCTATATTCCCCAAACGGGGGTGGCAGAGGTATACTGCGTACACCTACTTTTCGCCAACGATGTTAGGTCACATGGTAATAAGGGGCTAGCCTATTGCCATATACCGGGCACGATTCTAGCCTCCGGACTCATACTAGGAATTTTTCGTTAGAAAAACTACATTTGTCCGACCTAAGATTTGAACCCAGGACCTCGTTATCACAAAGCGATGCGTTATGCCACTAGACCAACGAGTATTACATATGAAATAAAACTATTTTACGGATTTTATCGCGGTTTTTTTTTTTTTTTTTTTTTCGGGAGTCCCTCCCGTGACCATGGATGCTGCAAAGCACTCGAAACGTCGGGAACTACAAAAAAACTAAAAATAAAAAAAAAAATAAAATAAAATAAAAATAAACCGCGATAAAATCCGTAAAATAGTTTTATTTCATGTGTAATATTCGCGTAAATCTAAGAACTCAATATGATTATTACATACATGAATATTATGTATGTAATAAATTTTATTACAAAAACTATTGAACCCATTTTGATATATACCTACATCATAAAAACACTTTAATTTATTAAGATAAATAAAAAAAAACGCGTGCGCGACCGCGAGTAACGGCTAGCGGGTTCTTTTTAAGGGTATCAAATAAAATGACACTTTCAAAACCATCTGAAATCTACTCTACTCTCGCACAATGTAAAGTTATTAAACACTTACTACGTAACCATGTAGGTCTTTATCAGGAACCACGATGAGTTACGTAAAATTATGTATGTAAGATAACATATAAAACATACATTTTACATCATCAACCTAATAATATCATAATACTTTTAAAATTCATTAAGATAACACATGTACAACAATGTAATATCCTGATTATTTCTGATAATCTAAATTCTTAACTCAATGAACGTATACGAGTTTATACCACACTGAATTAGAAATAATATGCGTTTTAGGGTTTCATACCTCTAAAGGCAAAACGGAACCCAAATAAAATTACTCGTGCTCCAATCTGTCTACCATAGCCTTTTTCGTCGAAAAAACGCGGTATAATGTTTAATCTCACTGAATCTGGGTCACACAGACACAAGCCGACTAAATTATATAATTTAATTTGAAGAATTATTTTTAATTTTATTTTTATTTTAAAATTTTTTTAAAAGTGCTAAAGTAAGCGGTCAATGGCACCCATAGTCTTTGTAAGGTCGTGTAGGGTATTACTATAAAATAATGGTATTAAGCAACAGAAAAGCATTTTTAATCATTTTGAATAAAACCGTTGTAATGCTACCAGTAAGTGCTACCTTGATAAGTGTGCCAAAAACTAAATATGCCAATCACTATTTGTTTTTGGCGTCTATGCTAAGATACAAGTAAGCTTACAGATAACAGAAAAATTGCGCATATTTCTCTCAATCCAATAGTTACCGATAAAAAATTATTTGCATTTTTAATTGTAAACCTGAAGTACTATTGTATGTACGGATTTTTTTTAATCCATCGATGTAAATCGATACAGATTTTTTGATAATAGCGTTCGCGCCTCAGGTATTATTATCAATGTCTATAATTTGTCAATGTCTTTGTTTTGTAACTCATGGTAGAGCAACAGTGCTACCACCGATTGCATTGGATTGCATCTCACCCATAATCTCACCTCTAATCCGTTTGTTGTTAATTTTGTTTACTGTTTTATTTTTATGAATTCCGGACGTACCTATTACAGTGTTTCAAATCGTCCATTAATCGTAGAATACCAATTGCCAATAGATACCTAACATCAAATCTTCACTAACATCTTTACATAATTATTATTATCAATATCTTTAAAGGGACTGTTGCCAAATGGACTTTTTACATTCGTTCCGATAATAGCAAACGAATAAACATACGGAATTGAACATTTTACATTCAAAAGTCACGTGATCAAGAACAATACACTGAAATCTTATTATCAGGTCCTTGCCCAAAAATTTTCAATTTTTTTTCATAAAATTGCTGATTTTTGATCGTGCTATGGACAAACCACCGCAAGTGAATGCACAGTGCGTTTTTGGTTGATCGTTTCCGTTCTGGAAATTTTGATTCAGATTGATTTGATTATTTAATGACCTTCGTGACCGACCGGCGACGAAAGTCGGTAACGATAAATTAAAAGCCATAGTGGAAGCAGATTCATCTCCAACCACGTCAGAACTTACAGCAGCCTTTAACGTAAGTAATAAATCCATACTGATTAATTTACTTCAAATTGGAAAGCTAAAAAAGCTCGGAAAGAACTCACTGAACAACAACAACAAAACCGCGCCGAAACTTGTCTTTATTTGTATTAGTATGCATATTCAACAATATGCATATTCAACGTCACTTGTGATGAAAAGTGGATCCTGTGTGACAATCGAAAACGTCTGTCGCACTGGTTGGACACAGGACTGGCCGCCAAAACATGTCCCAAACGCAAATTGAGTCAAAAGAAGCTGCTTGTGGTCGACCTGTGCCGGTATTGTTCATTGCAGCTTCTTGAGAACAGGCCCAACAATTGCTGCAAAGGTGTACTGTGAAGAATTGCAAATGATGATGGACAAGCTCTCTGTCAAACAACCGAAATTTGTCAATTGCTCCAGTCCACTACTTCTTCGCAACAACGCTCGTTCACACACCACCCAACGGACAGTCTCAAAACCACAGGAATTACGACTGGAAACTCTCCGTCACCCGTCAAGAGAGTAGATGCACTTGCTCAAGGAACTTGATCAAGCTGCACAATGTGGACGCAGTTAACTAGATTTAATTAAGGACAGAATTTAAAAACAAATCATAGCTAACGGCAAGTCAGCAAACTGTCATCAAGTAACATTTCACTTAGTGACGGCGCTAGTTCCGTTAGTTCCTTTCTTAGCGTTAGTTCCTAGCCGTTTAAGCCACGGCGACCACTGTTTTCCTTAATTGTTGTTAGGGCGTCGTTCATGTGCCTTCATATGACTATGGTGACCTATCTTGGTCTTAAAAGTTTGCAAACATATGCGGCACGTCAGGATACCATTGAAGAAGTTATATTTCATATTAGATGGCGGCCTATTCTTTTGCACATTACGTATAAAGTTCAGGTCTCGTTGTCTGTCATATTTAAACAAGTAAACACTCAGTTGCACCAATCACCGCCACTCGAAACGATTGTGCGCAAGTACCCCCCAACAAGAAGGTTCTATGTTGCATCTTCTCATGTGCCTTACCTTCTTGGAGTTTACAATAGAAGATACGCTTTGTAACCCTCTCATCGGGCATCTTTGCAACATGACCACATCAGCGCAGTTGATGCCTTATTAGATAGGCCTCCACTCCAGCGACACTGGCTCTTCTCAATACTTCCATATTCCAGACACGATCTGACCACGTTATGTCACGGAGGTACTTGAGATGAAATCTATCCAACACGCATATGTGCCTGCGGTACAAGCACCACGTCTCCGAGGAGTACAGGAGATTCGGGAAAACGGTCGCCATGTAGACTTTGATCTTAAGGAAAGATCGTGGGATTTAAATACTTTCTTCGGGAGTTTTCCAAAAGCGGCCGAAGCAGCACCAATTCTACTGTTAATCTTGGATCGAGGTCCCCTTTGGAAGTTATGGTGCTGCCAGTGTACTTAAATTTGTCTACTTGCTTAAGCATATGACTCTCGAGTGGCACGCTTACGTCTGTGCGATCCATTGCCATTACTTCAGTTTTGGTGATGCTAATTTATAATCCAAATTGATGACATTAGGCGTGAAAGTTTGTCATAAGTTTGTCGCACTATACCTGTATACTGTACACATCGTGTACATGCACCATCAACGACATGCGTAAAAATAAAATAGCGCACAACGTTAATACGTGATTATCGCATGTAGGTACATGACACGTACAGACTACAGATTAGACGCAGACTTATCTCTTATCAGAGTTATCGCTAGTTGTCAGCGCACTACCAGATTGCTGTCTGGCCTATACTTGCAATACGTACACACGAGATTTAGACTTAATTGTACACTAATCCTTCTTTTGCCGTCTATATGAAACTGAAAGGAACACCTTTTTAAGTGAAATCCTCCCAATTTACGGACTCACCCTTTGTTAAGCACTTTGCACCTCTGCACTATTAACGCAATTATAAACATGACGTTACTCTGACAAAGAACTAAAATTATTACATACCACGGAATAAAGAACTATTTGTGGTGGAAATGTACATAAAAGACTACTATTACTTTTGTTCTTATAGATGGTCGTAAGCTTGTTATTTTGATCAAATGATCACCTACAAGTACTCAAGTGTTAAATTCAGTAGATGTTTCTTTGCCTTATTGCGATAAACAGTTTTAACCCATATCTATCCTCCATTAGATATTAACATCTAGATCTCAATCTTCAATTCCAATACGGACATACAGTACATTCTCGCCTGCATAAGTACTGATTGCTTGTTCAGTATCTAAAGGATCCATGCCTTTTATGTAGGATGTCTTGCCCTGTATCAAAACATGGAGCAAGACATCCTGTAGCCATCTGTAAGGATGCATATACTCTAGCCTAACCTACGAGGAATCTGACGTGGAAATATGTAGGCACGGATGTGTTCAGCTAGAACGACTCAATAATATTCTAATAAATGACCTTATGCAATAATTATATCAGAATTATCTATATCCTTACTTCCTTGCGTAAAGTTCAAACACGATATCTGTTTGTTTTTGTTATTGAGGAAGTAACCCAGCCGCGTGTCAGTACATGACGTTTAAAAAAAATAGACACCGTGACACCTATATTCCTCAAACGGTGTTGGCAGGTGTATTGTGTACACTCAAATTTCACCGACGATGTTAATTCCAATATAATGTAGGGCGAGCTATTTACCATTTAACCAGAAAATTTTTGATAGAAAAATCCCAGTAACCTAGTCATCTGAACCCAAGACCACGTAATTGCCATTAGATTTTAGGTATGGTAGTTTAACTAATACATAATGCTAATTGATAGCTTATCCTACATCTAACGCCCAAGAATCGAGATCTCAACAAAACATTACATTCGGTTCATTCCCACTTGTTTTGTGTATGTGTGTGAATGATCTCTATCCTGTTGGACGCGGGGCCTTTACAGCTTCACTGGACAAGAGGGCAAGCGTGCAACCACTACGCTTGAGCCAGAAGGGCAAGGGGGTAACTAGCTCAAGAGCCCCTCAAGGAGGAACGGCCTCGGCTTGGGCAGTCGCTATGGGGGAGAGCATATACTAAATGTCTCGCCGTGGTGCTCTGCACCGGCCGGCTGGCAAGGGATTCCTCGACCTGGCCGGCGAGGTCGGTGTCTGATCCTGTGTGCGGTATCTGTATCCGAAAGAAGGGATGTAAGGGCATCGGGAGGGTCAGTGAGAACATGCCGTGACGGCGGTAGCGACTGATAGGAAGGGAGTTAGGTTCGTAGTCGGCGGCGGCTACGATTACCGGATTTCTATGATTGGACACGTTCGCGAAATTTCGGGTTGTCATCCCCGTCTGTCAATGTCATCCCCGGCCCAAATATCCTGGTCGCACTATACATTATTTCTCTGTCAGGGGTACGTTTAAAAACATGAATTTCTCATACACCAATATCCACACCGAAACAAATCACACATAGATTTGTTCCGAGCGAAAAAAGAAACCTATTCAACGCTATCCAGTGTGTGATGCAGACTAATTTCCTTCTCTGGATATAAATAATAAATAAATAGTGTCAGTAATGTAAATCACTGACACTATTTATTTATTATTCATATAGACACATTGCCTATTGATTATAAAATAGGTACTTTTACTATTAGTTGGCACCACTACTGTAACTTGCTGTTGTATTTCCGCACGTTTTTCTACGCATTGCAGCGCTTTGTCTATATGAGACTTATGCCTATGATAATATATATTTTCTGTTTTTTTTTACATATTCTTAACTGAAAAATTTTCCATACACAATTGTCCGAATTACAAGCGATCTCTATAGACTACATCTACAGTGACTTGCGTAACTAATGGTAGCGTTAGCTCTAGTTACGGTAGCTAGTTAGTTACGGTAACTTTATTGCTTAAACAATCCAAAAGATTTATACCTACATATTAATACATAGTTTTGCACAAGTAAGAACTGCGAAGACATGGTAAAGTGTTAAAGGATATTTGGGCACAGTTTTGCAATAACGCACTAATAAATATAATCAAATGCAAAACCAAGCATAAGACTGCAAGGCCTCAAGACGCCGTGAGCTCATTTTGTTCAAGTTTGTAGGGTACCCTCGGAACAACTCTTACACCTGAGTCCTTACTGTGACCATGGGTGCTGCAAAGCACTCGAAACGTCGGGAATAATCTTTCTTATAAATCAAAAATAAACCGCGATAAAATCCGAAAAATAGTTTTATTTCATGTGTGGTATTCGCGTAAATCTAAGAACTCAGTAAACGCATTTATCATTATAACATACTATGTAATGTAAATTGTATTTTATTTCTAAGCTGTTAATATTTTAAATCATATGCATAGCTTATGAGCGTCCAGTTAACTGTGCATTTAAGTCAACATAATCTACCTACTAACTTATATTGTCAGATCACCCAATAGTACATAAGTACACTTAACAGTAAGATATAAAATTCATAGTAGCAATGTTGAAATACCTAAAAACGTCCAACATTGTTAATAATGATGAAATACACAGAACGTGTACGGCGGGCGATAACTGCGAACCGGTGCGAACCAGCGCCGCTGAACCGTCCGCATGCCCCCGGCGGACTTTGTGATACAGAATGGGTAAACACGTCCACGACTAAAGAGAAAATTATAGCAGTCATAGCTTACAATTCCGTGAAATATTTTATTGACACACGCTAGAGCCATGATAACTAAAACCCAACAAGGTCTTATAGCAGTTGTAGCAGTGATAGCCTAGTAGTTAGACCGTTGGACTGCAAAGTCAGAGGTCTCGTGTTAAAACCCAGGCACGCACCTCTGTCTTTTCGAAAGCATGTGCTATCACTTGATTTAACGGTGAAGGAACACATCGTGAGGAAACCTGCATGCCTAAGATTTTCTCGAAGGAAGTTCGCCAACCCGCATTGAGCCAGCGTGGTGGACTATGGCCTAAACCCTCTCAGTTTGAGAGGAGGCCCGTGCCCAACGGTGGGACAGTTTCTTAACTGGGCTAATATGATTATTATCAAGGTTTTATAAATGACTACCTAACAGACTCTCTCAACGTGCTAATCTATGTGTGTGTATGTGAATGATTTACGTTGTAGGCAGATAGGCCTTCACAGCTTCACAGGGCAAGGGGGCGAGCGTGCTATAACTATGCTCCAGCCACGTGTGTTATAACCACAAGGATCAGCGGGACGGAATGCATAATAGCTTTTAATTATTCTCATTTCGATTACATTCATTGTTGTATTTTGCATCATAATTAATAGTCGATTATGTAATATTTCGATTTTAGTTTATGTTTAATTTTTAATATAAATGTTGGCAACACTGATTTTAAAAATGTATAAATTTCGAGTAACGGATATTTTGAGCCTTTCTTGACTGGAACCAAAGAGTATATAATCACTACGTTTGCTGGAACAGCGAATAAAGAACATCTGGAATCAGCGTATCTTCTTACTCCATCACTGCACTTACGCTCCGCAGCTGCTCTGGTAAAAACCACGAGGAAATAACCGCATCACGTATAATCTTCGTAATACGTGCTAATCTGTGACAAATTCCGACTTCGTCATTGGTATCTGTGTTCTTTGAAAGATGTATAAGACAGAGCTTGATAGGCGTTAAAACTATCAGCATCTAACATTATTACATAATTATTATAAATTTTTAATAAAAAGTTAACCCCGCGCCGTTGATCCTAGGAACACCACATGAAGTTGCTTAGAAACAAAAAAAGCGCCAGAACTTATACCGTAAACGCACCTGAAAAACTCTTTTTTATCATTCATCATGAAGTTTGAGTACTTACATAGACTGTTTAACTTTAATTCCAGTCTAACAGTCCAGTCTTTTTTGCGCATAACTTCTTCTTTTTATTCTAATTTATTTCTTACCTAGTCTAGTATAAACTCTCTTAGAAATGAAGTCGATACCATAAAAGTAATCAATTAAATAAAATCTATAATTCCAAATACCGAGTATAATGTAAACGGCAACAATAACATGGCACATATTTTTATATAGACCTTCATAAACATATACTGATAGTGAGAAGCAGTGTTGGAGACGACAGAGCGCAACGATAAGCGAACCGGCTCGAACCAGCGCACGCGCCGGCCGCAGGGGGCCGGCTGCGCGCTCACACGCGCACAATGCCTGTACCCACACGACCCGTGTACGCACACACGTAGAGGTGATAACATTATCACCAGTTTGAACAAGTATTCAATGACGCACAATTTCGCAGTGTACCTATTTGCTCACGGTATTAACGAGCAATTAGATGCTTTGTCACGTTGCTTGCTCTTGTAGTTTTCCAAATATTAAATGTTCGCAAAATATTAAAATAATAAGATGCCTTTCTATAGATGGATAAGGTAAATTGAGAATTACTCGATAAACCATGATTAAAAAATACATACCTAAAACGGTCTAAGGAGTCAATTACTGATTAGATATAGGTGAGTAATTGACGTCATAAGTACGTAGGTGGAAGAATAATTAATACATGGATAGATTAATAGCATTTAACGGAAAAACCGCTTACAATAGTCACAAAGTATATTAATTAGTCGGCGGAAATTAGAAAACTAATTGCAAAAAGATGAATCATATAGTTATGCAGTCCATTAAAATGCCTGAACGAATTTTTACTAACTGAATAAAAATGTAGCAAGATAAACACTAGCTTCCACAACCAGCAAGCGAAAATAAGATGAGGGATCATTGTGAAAATCATAGCCACTCGTGTAAAGCAGGCTATATCCATTCGAGGTCATCGTATCCGCGCAGATATTCTCAAGGTAATGATGTGATGCTGCCGATAATCCGGAAGGTTCTTTGAGAACAAAATTACAGGTGCGGGTGAAATACACGTGATGGTTGGTGAGCCGAATTCGGCAGACGATTTACACGCGATTAGATAAGCATAACACGCTGTTACGCTGTGCGATACGCAATGCTGACGCATCACCAAATTTTCCAATGCCCTAGCATATATTGTTGCTCCTTATCAGTATTGGAGCAGTTCCGTCTAGACAGATTGTAAAAGCATAGTCAGGGACTGAATCTTTGAAAAGAAAAAGCAAAATATAACTATTTAATCGAGGACCTTATCATACACGTACAGATCGAAATTTCAACCTTACTGTACGTGAGTGATAAGGTCCTTGGTTTTATGTGGATTTGTTGCCTTTAAATTCTGAATTGATATTCCGAAACGGAATTCATACTATACTTTTATGGCCACCGTGAGGGAGGGAGGCCAAACGGAATTTAATGAAATAAACACCGTCACGTGTACATGCCCCAACAGGGGGTAGCACTTTTCGCTGACGATGTCGGTCTATTACCATTTTCCCGCGTACAATGCCTGACTCCGGACTGATATTGGAAATGTTTTTATAGAAAAATTAAATCTTGTACGGCCCAGTATTTGAACCCAAAATCTCGTGATCGCAACGCTTATTATTCGTCACTAGGCCAAAGAGACATTCAAATAGGATGTTATTCAGACTTGACATAATTGTACTAAAGGATACAATCTACGCAAAGTCATCCCTACGTAATCTACGCTATGTAATTTAACAATTCTATTGTACTATATTTACTATGCAGTTCGAACCGGGCATTTGCTCTACATTTAAATCCTAAGGCGTTTTCACTCAGTGTTATCTACTGCTTACTGCTGCTTACCACTCGAAGGACGTCGGCGGAAAGTATGTCAATTTATAACATGTAATTTATTACATCTTTAATCATTCAACTATCTATTCACTATTGAGTTATCGATCTTTCCACATAATATAATAATAACTCTAGGTATTGCTTTTTTGTCTTGTATCTCTCATAATAGTGTTGTATAACGAATCACAGATTTTGCAGTTTTATTTTGTTAATGTTACAATTCCTGATCCACTGTTTACAGTCCAGATCGAAATGCAACGATCATAGCCACTATATTACTTATATGTATTTATATGAAGGCAACCACAAATGTTTTAACAAACTACATTTTTCGAAAGATTAGCGTTACCAAAACCTCAAAGGTAAAATAGAATAAGGTGAAAGTATGAAGCACCTATTCACCTCAAAGGTGAATAGGTACGACATCCAAAACAATCCAAATATCTATCTATCATGTATTTGACATAATAGACGCTACAAAACAAAAAAAAACGTTTGTTGAAACAACCGTCTTGGAGGCGATTAGTAATGAGTTTGTCAATAAGAACCAGTAAGAGGTCGCTTCACACCGACACCGCGATATCAGTCACCTATTGAACCGCGGCCTATCGGACCGGTAATAACCGGACCGCAGCCGCGGCAGGCGGCTGCTGATAACGCTCCCACATATACACGACGTGGTCAGCCCCAATCCAACTAAACAAACTGCATTGATGCCAATTCGAACTAACCAAAAGTAACACATATTCCAACTATATCCAATTGAAAAAACTTCTTATGAGTTCTAAAGAAAACACGTGAAAAAACATTAAACCAATGTTCGCGGGGGACTCGTGCTCTTATCAGCGCGTTGTCACTAGACGTTTTATAAGTAGGCGAGTCGAGCGCGCGACATCATTGTCCGTAGCGACCGCGCGGTGACCACAACTACTTTATATATATTTTTTATTACTGAATAAAGTGCAATCATGTTAGTATTCCCGCCGTGGAGATCGGAGGTACATAGTGACGGGTGCAGGATTCAACGGTGGATGCCTGCGGAGCGTTTCGCGCCGTACCTCGCCAGGCCAGTGGTGCTTCCGCCACTTCCACCCCAGGTGGGATATTTTTCTTTAACGTGACAAGTAACCGATGACATGCATTATCCAGTACTAAGGTGCTTTCATAAGAAGATAGATAATTGTTTTAAAACATTTTTTTTTTGTTAACAGTTAGAAGATGATGATTCTTCCGGTGGTTCATCACCTGACCGCAACACAAATGACAACAGCGAGAATTCGGAAGGAGTTTGCGGTTGGCGGGACTGCGGCGCGCGATTTCCCAGCGTAGCGCGACTGTCCGCGCACGTAGCACGCACGCATGCGCTCGCGCATAGAGATGGCCTCTTCTACTGCGGATGGAAGAGCTGCTCCAGACCACAACGAGGCTTCAACGCACGGTTAGTATCCAGATACTTAAGAAGTTCCTTATGACGTTATCTTTGTAAAGTACTTACTGCAAAATAAATGTAAATACATACATTATGTATGACCCGGCCACTTCCAATTCTGTATTCAACATGAAAACTATGTATATGACTTGAATTTCATGATCGAGAGTGCATAAAAGCTAGCTGTAGCTAGTCTGGCGTTGACTTGGATCAAACTCATACGTAAAATATCTTTATTAGTAATGTTTAGTAAGTACATGTGTTTATAAATTATCTTATTATCAACAGATACAAAATGCTTGTCCACGTGCGAACACACACAAATGAGCGCCCGCACACATGCAACCAGTGCAACAAAAGTTTCTCCAGAGCCGAAAACCTCAAAATTCATCTGAGATCGCATTCTGGAGAGAAGCCATACGTCTGCCCTTATGAGGTAGGTTAAACTGCGTAACTCTGGCAGTGAAATTGATCCATCGATTAAAATTAATAATAAAATTATTATAAAGGGGTTTGCTCATAGCAAGTATTTCAAACAATGATTGGTTCGACCACTTAGAGCGCCAGGCTATCCCATCATTATAAAAAACATTTTTAATATAGTTAACTCATTCTCATTACATTCCATTCTCAATCATATTAAATTATTGCCTCATTTTTTAATATATGAATTTATCTATCTATCTATCTATATCATCACGCCAGCTCCCTCGCGGGGTAGGCAGAAAGTAGTGAACTTATGTAGGTAAATAAAAAAGTTTTTTTTTTTCAAAGGGTTGTGGCAAAGCATACTCCAACTCCAGTGACCGCTTCAAACACACTCGGACCCACGCTGTAGAAAAACCATACTGCTGCAAAGTACCAGGGTGTAACAAACGGTACACTGACCCGTCCAGCCTGAGAAAACACGTCAAGACCTACAAACATTACACTACAGAGCAGATCGCAAGAAGAAAGTCTTCAGACGAAGTTCACACCACAGACTACTCACCTTCAAAAGAAAACAGTACTTACACAGCCATAAAAACTACTTCTCCAATCCACCCAAGCATATACACGCCAGCCAGCAACATTTCGTCCATGCCAGTATACGCACCAAGATTACCAGAACCAGTCTCAACAATGGCATACACGCCGATGGACCAAGTTACCTACATTCGACCTCTAGAACCTATGTACCCAGTCAGGATCCCTAGCGACGAAATGTCTTACTTCGAGTACACGCAAATGTACGAACACGCGTACAGGAGTTATTATTCAAGTAACATCAGTTACCCAGTGCTGAGGCCGAGTATTAGCGACAAAGTGTTCACGTACGAAGACCAGCCACAGATCGATGACATCCCCATGAAACAAGTGAACGAACGCCCAAGAATATACAGTCCTGTAGAAGAGATGCCCCTAAATCTAATATGCACAAAGCGATTCGAGTGCAAGCCCATTGAAGAACTAGTCAGACGCACAGACTTGCCATTAGATTTAAGTACAAAGAGTTAATTTATTAATAAACGTATATTGAATTTTTTTTCTGCATTATTATTTTGGTCGTTACACTGCCTCGTTGGTCTAATGGCAAAGCGCATCGCTTGGTGATCACGAGGTCCTGGGTTCAAATCCTAGGTCGGACAAATGAAGTTTTTCTACCGAAAAAAAAAAACCTACCCAGTATGAGTCCGAAGTCTAGAATTGTACCCGGTATATGTCAATAGGCTCGCCCCCTATTACATGGGACCTAACATCGTCGGCGAAACGTGGGTGTACTCAGTATACCTCTGCCACCCCCGCTTGGGGAATATAGGCGTGACGGTGTTTATTATTTCCGAAACGTCATTTTTATATTGCATATATTATAGTATATTAACTTTGTATAGAGAACATACAATATTTGCATTGGTTTATTATTGTTCATCATATTCAGCACATCTTTATCATAGTTCAAACATTGTACGTGACGAGACAAAGCGGGCGGATTACTTCCTTAAATGACAACAAAATACTCATTCGGAACGAAATAGGAACGATATTATATGAGACAACAATTGTCGTTATCAGTGACTGAACTAATGACTAGTGGAACTTTTTCGGTAACCGGAATTATCTGGTAATGTAATCCAAATTATGTACAGAGATAAAACCGGGTGGTTATAATTACTCGTATACTAATAATAGGCGTAATACCTATACATAAACAAAGTAAACATCTTACATAATTTTTATTCAGTAAACAAATAATACAAAACTGACATACCTAATCAACATTTACACAGGTCAATATTTGAAGAGAAGTTTATGAAATACTTAAACAAATTTAATTGATAACGAACCGAAAGTTGGTCGCTATTCTAAACTATCAATTGAGTTACATAATATGCCAGCTGATCTTAACACAATTCAATCCTAAAACCCCTGTAACTAAAATACATATTTGAGTAAGGCAACACAAAAGTGCGTTTAATTGTAACTTATATTTTTGCTGATTCAATTGAACTTTTGCATTATTTCTCAGAAAGTATTCAAATATCTTAATGACTCACATCTTTTATTTTATTATATATGAAAAGTTTGACATAGAAAACTTTATGATCTGACAAGGCGAGCCATTCCCTCGGCTATGATGTTGAGCGCTGCGAGGTCCTTCCGCGCAGTATCCAACAAGTGGGCCATGCCGCGTTGTTGCAACGTCAGGAACTGTTTCACGTCTTCCTGTGCACCTGTACAGACCAACAAGGAAGATATATTTAATAGAACATTTTACTGCCAAATATAATTGTTACTTACAATTCATTTTCGTATAAATTATAAATAATTTCATATGATCAATTTCGATCATAAGAGAACCCAATCCTGGTGCCCTTCTGGGCCATGACCAAACGCGATGGGATATCTTCGTAATGTGATCGTCTTATGGTATTCTGTATGCCACTGGAGAAGTATTAAACGATAATTTCGTGAAGTTATCATAAAGCGCCGCGTTACGTCATTGGTCGTAGCTAATAAGGGCTCTGTAGATTATAAAACGCGGTACGTTGATTGTAAATTTAAAACTAGACATTGATTATAAAATCTTGTTTGGAACTTAGACAAAAATAAACTGCGATATTTGTTTTGGTCTAAGTTCCCAACAGAAATAAGATGCAAAAACTATTTATTTTTTGTGCATAATCTAAGAAATAATAATAATAATAAAGCGTTTATTTCTCCTCACATTGTGTATGTACAGGGTAATAATATAAGTAAGGTAAGAATTTTTATAATATCATAATAAATGAATGTGAGGAGCTGGTGTCTGAGTTAGGCCAAGGCCTGTATTACAGATCACCAGGACCCCACCCCATGGACACAGATTAGGTACATTATCTTACACAATAACAACATATTACAGTTATATAGCCTGTTAACCATCATGTGAGTGTGTTCGTGTGTGTGTGTGTGTGTGTGTGTGTGTGTGTGTGTGTGTGTGTGTGTGTGAGAGAGAGTGTGTGAGTGTGGGTGTCTGTGTATGTGCATATTTGGCAATTCATTGGTCACTACTGTGAATTATGCAAGAGACTTTCGGTAAATGCGTAGTCTAGACTCAACAACCATCTTGTTACCATTAATTTGCAAGTATAATTTGAAGATGCGTATATAGAAAGCACCCGATTTATTTTATTATAAAGATTGCAGCCCTGGTAACAAAAAAAGCGGTGAGAGAAACTAGTTTTTAAGTTTGGGAGTGTACACACCCTATCTTTACGTCGTGCGTTGATAGAGATAGTCGGGTCATAATTTAGCGTGGAGTGTTGTAGGAGGACCGTGTGTAGAACAAATAGTTGACGAACAGTCAGGACCTCCCATCGCTTATAGAGGTCAGTAGTGGAATGGTGAAAAGGTAGCTTATGGCCTACTTTTAAAATTGCTCTCTGAGCTCTTTCAATTTCCAGAAAGTGTGTTTTTGTGCTCCCTCCCCAGGCAGTAATGCAATACGTAAGAAGCGTTTGACACAGCGCGAAGTAAATGGACTTCATCATCTCTCTAGTGGTTACTGGTCGCAATGATTTAAAGACAACTATGAGTTTGCGCAACCTTGCTGAAAGGAAGTCGATGTGTTCTTGAAAATTTAGCCTTTTGTCTATAATTACACCCAGGTATTTTATGGATTCTACATTTTCAAGATGGGGGCATGAACAATTTATGTCAGTAGGATTTCCACAGCAGTGTGATTTTATATTAAGTGGGGCGTCCACAACGTCAGTGTTTTTCAAACAGAATGTTACAAGTTTGGTTTTGTTAACATTTAACGTCAACATATTATTATTGAGCCAGTCTACAACCCTATTAAATCCTTTTTGAGCATTCTCAAAAGCTTCCATCCAAGAACAACCACTAAAAAGTAAGGCTGATATTAATCATAATCAATAGATTATGATTAATATTCGTTTGAACAATTGACTTTTCGTGACTTTCGTGACGGTGGACTATTATAGTAAAGAATTGACGCCAAATTTAAGTAAAAAGGAGACTGTTCTGCACCCATACATGATTTGCCCCAGAACCAACAGCAATGAAAAAATACTTGTATGATTTCAAATCACCCATAAATTCTCTTAAAGCAATTATTATTAAACGGGGCAATCGCAATATTGCACAAAAAGTATTAGATTTTGAGGTTATAATTCAGTAGCCATTAATACATATGAGGTTAAATTGTGTGTTGACATTCAGAACAAATGTCGGCGACTTCGATATAAGTAATGACAATACTTTGAAAAATTCGTTTTAGATTGCAAATTATCCGTAAGATACGGATATTTGCCATTATTTTAATAAAAAAGATAAATAATGATGGCAAGGGTCAAATGTTTGTTGGTACTGGGGCAATTTTTAACAATGTCCTTTCGAGAATATGTACTTACCGGGGTCAAGATGATAGCGTTCATGTAACGCGCCTGCGCTTGCGCTGCGTTGCAAGCGAACCGCGCATAACAACTCATTCAGGCGACCCTAAACGTAAAAAAGAATAAGTTATTAATAAAAACAATACGTAAGCTAGACTAGAGCTTATGGGAGTGGAGATTGAATATGTCCACGAGTATGTATATCTTGGCCAATTAGTCTCTATCCAGGCGAGACAAGATAAAGAAGTTGCTCGACGTACCGAGAACGCCTGGAAGAACTATTGGACAATGAAACATTTAATGAAGGGAGCTCTCCCGGTCTCATTAAAAAGGAAACTCGTGGACATGTGCATCCTCCCCACCCTCACTCACGGAGCACAGACTTGGTCATTAACTGATCGTCAAAAGTCCACCCTTGGGGTTTGCCAACGAGCAATGGAGCGTAGCTTTCTTGGAATGAAGCTTACAGATTGTGTCAGAAACTCGATTCTACGCTCCAAAGCACAAACACTGACGTAGGCCACTCAGCTGCAAGACTGAAATGGAACTGGGCCGGACATATCTGCCGCATGCGGAAGCGTTTTGGGCTAAAA
The DNA here is from genome assembly GCA_905147815.2 of Phalera bucephala. Classification (NCBI taxonomy): domain Eukaryota; kingdom Metazoa; phylum Arthropoda; class Insecta; order Lepidoptera; family Notodontidae; genus Phalera; species Phalera bucephala. The sequence goes on along the minus strand of LR990617.1, from coordinate 10,822,271 downwards.
AAATCACACAGTGGGTGCCACCTAGCGGAAAACGACAGCGCGGCAGGCCCAGAAAGAGGTGGCGAGACGAGCTGGATTCCCACGACAAAGACTGGCATCAGCTTGCACTGGACCCGAACAAGTAGAAGAAGAGAGGGGAGGCCTTCGCCCTACAGTGGGACAGTGTAGGCTTATAATAATAATATTAATAAAAACAGTTCCATTGACGCAAGCACTAGGATTTCGCGCAACGAGGCATGAATTTTGATTCCCTCATGTGAAAGATATTCGTATAAACCCGGATGTTGATGTATCTAGTCTACTAACGTCCTATTAAAAAGCAAGGTTTTTAAACAATGAATTCTACCCTAAGCGATTTACTTATATCATAAGTACCATAAATAACGCTAGACCTCAGACACCCCGATTAGATAATTGCTTCACAAAAAACGAATTTTCCAAATTTTAAATTTTAACACCATTTTTACGCACTTGTATTTTTATTATTTAACCCCTAATTAACAATGAAACTTGTACGTGTATGTGTGCGAATTGAGAAATACGTTTTAGAAATGCATTTGGAATCTCCATATTGCTTTGAATCAAGAATAAATGTAGCATATTATACCGCACTAAAGGAGTAACAGCATTTTTTGCAAATTGAAAATAGTCTCATATATATTAAAAATAGTTAAAATCAATTCAGTCATCGATTTAGAACAAACTACTCTCAGGTCTTGCGTTCAGTATGTAACACCTTGTATAAGACAAACTCCTTAAGCCCAATAAACAACGGCTTTGTACTAACAACTCTTCTGTAAAGTTTTCGAAATGTATTGTATTCCCTTTGGCATTTAATGGCTAAATTCAATATTCAACACAAGGATAGATTTGCTTACTGTCAGTAGGATTTTGGCGGATTTTCCATACAAAATATATCAAAATTCTATCCGTAGTAGGCAAATCTATCCTTGAGTTATTGAAACCGGTCATAAACCGTATATAACTACAACTCCATCTTATTATCTATCTTTATCATCAAGCCAGATCCCACGCAGGGTAGGCAGACTTAACAGAGTTCCAACAGGTTCTTTCCTTACAGACATCTCTGGCTTCCTCCAATCTCATAGTTCGTTGCACACATAGCTATAACTCCGCTCGGCTTTATCCTACTAATATTATAAATGTCAAAGTTTGTACTTTTACTTGTTGGGATGTTTCGATGTGTCACGTAAGAATGTCTGAACGGATTTGAATACCATTTGGCACACATGACAGTTTATTAACTGAATTAACATATAGGATATCACCCTAACAGGATTTATCCCGAAAAAATGTTAGGGTCCTGCCTAAGTCAACGCGAATGAAGCCGCACACAGAAGCTAGTTTATAATAATACTTTCTGCCCGATGTATTTATTCAGTTAATAAATTATCTGTGTGCCAAATTTCATCCAAATCCGTTCAGCCGTTTTTGCGTGATTGAGTAACATCTAAACATACAAACTTTCACATTTGTAATATAAGTTGAATAAGAAAAATAACTGTCTGTTGAAAGAATACCTAAAAGAGCTTACGATCCTTTTACTAAAATAGGTTATTTGTAAGTTTTTCATTATATATTACCCACATTTTATAGTGTAATACTAATTAATTAGAAAAAAACACGCTTAGTTTTATAAATATGCAGAAAATCATTATAAAACCAATACGACCACCGATACATTATTATATGCAAAGGATTTCGCCATATTTATCATGATTTTTGAATAGCGATCGCCGTTTGTATGTAATAAATAGATTTTTTATTGATACTCATGCCAGACGGTCTGCGATAATCTAAAATCCATCTTATCTACCGTGCTTGTGATTAAGCAACAATGTTGAAAGGACACGCCAAAATGTTATACGTTATCAGCTTGAATTGCTGTACATTTCCCAAGTGCAGTCTCTATTGACATTTCTCCAAATTTCAATCCAAAACACGAAACGGAAATAAATTGTAAAAAGACTTTCAACATAACAACTTCTTAACAGGAATCGGGCACTTGTTTTTAAAGATTCCTAAGTAACGGTTTACATTAAATAAAAATATTTTGATACCAGTCGAATCATATCCCCCATATCTACCCAACAAATTTTGATGCTACTGGAAATCGGTGGTCCCTGGACACCCCAGAAGCCTACGAACCCTAAGATAAAGTACCAGGCAACAGGCGTAGAGACCGCTTACTCTACAGACACAATCATTACATAGATCGCAATTGGAAAATGTAGCCAGTGTGTGGGGGTCGAGAACTGCAGCAAAAGATAGAAACTGATGTTTCTCTGACAAGTTTAATGTTACGTGACTTCGACAAGGATTGCAAAACATTCCCAACACCCTATGTTAATGGTAACTGGGTAATATCTATCGCCAATATACAAACATTTACTTTAAGGAATGAATGTATATTTTTGCAACAGCCTCTCATATCCATACAATCTTCATTCCAACATTCTTCCACCAACATGTTTTCATAAACATACAATTACTCTTTCACCTGCCGGAATCAGTTCGCTATTGATGTTTCAACATTTACAATAATATCTGCAAGCGGACTGCATAACAATATTCTCTCAAAGGGCCCATGATCTAAAGGCCTCACGTGATGTCCCCGCACGAGCCTTTCAAAGATGCAGATAAGACCCGTGGACGAAAGAAGCAAGCAAGTAATACAGAAATAAGCACGACAACAATGTTCAAATATATTATCTATATTCTTTTTCTTTTTTCTTATTCTTATTTTTTAAAAAACGTAGCCCCCACATTAGGATTTATTCCCGTGTCGTAGATGCGTTTACAAACATGAAAATTCACATATACAAATACCAAGACCGTAACAAATAATTGTGGATCACACAAAGATTTCTCCTGTGCGGGAATCGAACCCGCGACTATTAGACACAGTGGGCGGAGCGGCTCAAGCTCAACCACTGCGCTAAATATCAAATTTGCACCCTTCTTTTGCATGACTATCATACAATTCTGAAATCCATTAACCAGTTATAACTGGCCACAAAGCGGATTCACGCAAAGCCACAGATTACAGAAAAGACAGTACATAAGATAGGAGCAATAATCTTTTGTACATAGATTAGTTTCAGTTCATTGAACCAATAAAAGCAAAGTTTCGTTTAGAAAGTATGGTGTTTTTGCACGCATGTTGTCTTATTGTAAATATACGGAAGTAAAATGATTTAAAAAGTGCCATGTTGGTGTTAATTAACTCTTATCTGCCACCATAACACCAGCCCAGGTACTTGTACAACACATGTCTGGGTGTCTGGAGATAAGGCGATAGTCGCCGATAAGCGAGCACGCGCACACTGAGTGGTCGAAGACATTTCGAGCAGTCAAGGTCGTAGACTACAATATAGTGGTGATAGATAACTAGATAAGCCTATGTCTGAGCCGTTATGCCAATGACGCGCAATTTTAGGTAGATGCTATCGATATATGCTATCGATATATGCTATCGATATATGCTATCGATATATGCTGTCGGTTTGCTAATAATTCAAATCCGGGACACACAAAGACTAATAATTTAAAAAAAAATCGTCACGCCTATATTCACCGTCGGGGGCAGACTCCACCCAATTTTCTTTGATTATATTTGGTCCCAATGTAATAGGGGGCGAGCCTATTTTCCATACCAGACACAATGTCAACTTCCGGACTGACAGTGGGAATCTTCGTATCGAAAAGTGACACTGTCCGACCCAGGACCTCGTGGTCGCTACGCGCGTTATGTACCACTAGACCACCGAGGCAGTCAAGATTAATTATTTTGCTCACTATTATATTCTCAAAAAAAGGCGGTGATAGTAGTAGTAAGCCTAGTGGTTCGACCGTTAGACTGCAAAGTCAGAGGTCTCGGGTTCAAACCCAGGCACGCACCTGTCTTTTCGAAAGCATGTGCGTATTAATAATTAATTATCACTTGCTTTAACGGTGAAGGAAAACATCGTGAGGAAACCTGCATGCCTAAGAGTATCTTGAAGATGTGTGAAGTTCGCCAACGCGCACTGGGCTAGCGTGGGGGACTATGGCCTAAGCCCTCTCAGCTTGAGAGGAGGGCTGTGCCCCACGGTGGGACAGTTTCTTAACAGGTGATATTATTATTATTATATTCTAAAAAGATTAGTTTCCGGTCAAGTATACCGGGTGGATTTTTGAGACGGTGCAGTAAGGGCAGCTAACCATAACCGTTGTGACCGCGGGAAAACGGTCTTAGGAGACTGTCCCTAACTTTTTGCTAAATTTTGAGCTACATTAACAGATTTTGAAAAAAAAAATTAACAGTCAGCAAGAACATGGGCTATGTACGCAAAAATTTTGTTGCCCATCGATCCTGTTCGTTATAAGGATCAAAAACTTCTATTGAACTAAAAGAGGTGAAAATGTCAGAAATCGAAAAAAAAAATTCGCATACTATATGTAGGAGATCACCGAGGCAAATTACTTCGACTCGAACGTGTCCAAAAACGTTTTCTTGGGTACTTGGTACATTCTGCAGGCATTGCAAACACCACAAGATCGTACCTCGGCAGGCTGCAATACTTCAAGATGCATACCTTAGAGACCCGAAGGAATGATTCTGACGTATTGTTTTTATATAAAATTCTTAATAATAATGTATCCTGCCCACAGCTTTTAAACCTTATACAGTTTCGGGTACCTTCCAAATTACCTTGTAAACCTATTACTCTTCTTAGTCCACCTCTTAGAAGAACGGTTTTGGGCAGTCATTTTCCTATTGCCAGGTTTAGCAGGGTTTTGAATCACTGTTTTGACCAAATTGATGTCAACTTTGATAGATTGGGCTTATTCCGTAAGAGGATCAACAAATGTTTTGCAGACTCTTTTCATTAATTATTATATGTTTATATTATGCTGTGTTTTGTATTTTTAAATTAATTTAGTATTGTGTTATGTATATTTATTTTTTCTTTGATTTTTATATCACAGAGCCTTATGTGCATATTGTGTTTACCTGTTAGTAATTTGTTGCACATAATTCATTACCTTAAAGCATATAAAAATTGTCAATATTAGTGTAAATAACTATTGGTAATCCATATTAAATAAATAAATTACACAAAAGCTTTTTTTGATGGCAATCGATCCTGTCACTTATAAGGATCAAAAACTTTTATTGGAACAACTAAGGTCAAATTAGAAAAGTCAGAAATCGCAAAAAAAAAAGATTGACATCAAAAAAGTTTTTGTGTAATTTGCCACCGTGATCACCTACAAAATGTATGCGAAAAGTTTTTGCGATTTCTGACTTTTCTAGTACTCCAAACTCAGTTGATCCAATAGAAGTTTTTGATCGTTATAAAAAACAAAATCGTATGGCATCAAAAAAGTTTTTGTGTAAATTGCCCATTTTCTTGCTTATAAAAACAAAATCGTATGGCATCAAAAATAAAAATTATTGTGTAAATTGCCCATTTTCTTGCTGTCTGTACTTTTTTTTCAAAATCTGTAAATACAGTTCAAAATATCCCAAACCAATAATTAAGGATAGTCTCTTAAGACCGTTTTCCTGTAGATACAACGGTTGAGGTAGCTGCCCTTACAGCCCCGTCTCAAAAATCCACCCAGTATAAGTAACTTACGTTGCGGCGGCGCTCGTAGCGCAATGCGACTTAACGATCACCAAGGTTAAGCAGCGTTCGGCTCGATCGGTCTGAGATGGGTGACCATATCATTTCAATACTCGAGCGACTACGTGCTTCGGAAGGCACGCTAAGCCGTTACTCCCGATTACCACCTAATGTGGTAGCCGTTAAGCCGAGTTGGAAGCCTTATAGGCTGTCGGATATATTCCAACAGCAGGTGGCCACAAACCTGCTTCCACTGGTCCGCTCTGGGTCCCCATGGTCTATCATCTAATCTTTCTTACCTTAATTTGTGAAAGAAGGCCATTGCCTAGGCATCGTCCATTAATCATGTAAGGCTCGAAAGGGGGTGAGGTGTTAAAAAAAATCACTAAATATCACAAGAAGGAGGAGAGGCGTAGTGAGATATCACGTGTATTTATTTTTTCGTAGAAGCCGCGATTTCTAAACCTAAAATCGGCGCATGACATTGACTCACGTTTTTTTAAATATAATTTATACCAAAACTGATTTTTTGGGGCTAGTCTAAAACCTTAGCGAGTATCACCATTTAAAAAGTTGCTAAAAAACGTCACGTAATTAATAAATCAACACCCTAGACACTGCTAGGACAGCATAGGCTGGTATTATTATAAAAAAACTAACAGTGACACTCCGGGAGTGCCGACAGAAGTAAAAACTTGAACAATTACGTGTGTATTTTTTTAATCGTCAGGAAATATTTTTTGATTTTTTTTTACAGATGTGATGGTAACGGTAACAAGTGTCGCCAGTTCAATTGTTTTTTCCCATCTCAAAAAATGACAACGTGGATGTGTATCTATGTACGTACATACACAATATATTTACATACTTATATATAGAGGTGTCGGTAACGGTAACAGTGTCGCCAGTTCAATTATTTTTTCCCGTCTCAAAAAGTGCCCAACGCGCTTAAAGACGTTTTCACTTCAATAAACTTACGTTGTATAGCGGCGGTGCGGCGAGTTGGGAGGCCAGCTCGTGTAGTCTCGCCCTGACCGCCTCCTCCTCAGGACTGAGCGCAGCTCCCACGCGCCCGACGACTTCTTGGCGTGATATCACCTGTGAGAAATTTAAAACAATTAAGTGCCAAGGCTCTGTACAATATTGACGACGACTTGGTCCAGGAGTTTGTTAATTTATTTAGTAATGGCGTAAGCCATTAGTGAATAAATTTAAAAAACTTCTGGCTGAGAGGTATCGTATTCAGAAGATTTCGTGGAAGACTAAGGGACACCCTTGTACAGCGCAACATGTCGCCGAAATTACGTGTTATTTAGATTATAAGGTTATATATTATTATATGTATGTTAGTCTGTAAGGTATATATTCTATGGGCCAGTAAGTTTTATAAAAATATTTATTTTATTTTTAAAATATTTGGGAATCTAACGGCTAGGTAAGAGGAACTTGGACAACTATTACAGTAAAATACGAAGCATGCCTTTTAAGTTTTGTCGTTTGTAGAAAAAAACACAACTAGAACCTTATAGTACTTTTTATTGTTTTTCAAAGTATTCACCACGTAGCTTAATACACTTTTCCATTCGCTCAAACCAGTTATTATAACATTTATTCCACTCTAAAGTGGGGGTGTTCAAAATGGCTGACTTGAAAGCGTCGACTGCTTCTTCACCGGACTGGAACCTTTGACCACGAAGACTTTGAAGAAATGTAAAGAAATCGTTAGGGCTTAGGTCAGGACTGTATGGAGGATGGTCAAGAATTTCTACTTTTTCCTACTTCAAATACTCAATCGTTTGACGAGCGCTGTGTGAGCTTGCGTTGCGGTGCAGGATGATGCGTCGCTTTGAGTTGGATTTTTGAAGTTCGGCGATGATTTGTGGTAAACAAACTGTGGTATACCACTCTGCGTTAACCATTCTACGATCTTCAAGTGCAATAGTCGCAAAATGGCCGGTGTTTCCAACGAACGTGGCCACCATCTTCTTTGAAGTGCTTCGAGAACAAACAACTTTAGTCGGCTTTGGCTCGTCTTGAAAGACCCAGATTGTAGATTGTTGTTTGGAATCAGGATCGTAGGCATAGATCCAAGATTCGTCACCACTGATGATGTCGTAGACGTGATTTGACTCTCCTCGGTTGAACCTTTGCAGAGTTTTCTTACACCATCTGACGCGAGCCGCCTTGTGATCGTCGGAAAGCAGATGCGGTATCCAACGGCAAACTAGCTTTCTCACACCAAGCGCTTCATGCAAGATCTTCTGAATGGTTGTCCCTGAGATGCCTAATAGAGCCTCTATCTCTCGATACGTCACATGACGCTCTTCGAGAATTAGTTGTCTCACAGCAATGATGTTATCTTCAGTGAAGGCGGACTTTGGGCGTCCTTCGCGAGATTTGTCACTAACACTAGTATGTCCACGCTGGAATTCTAAATACCAGCGTTCGACAGTCCGCAGACATGGGGCTTCAACACTGAACACAGATGTTAGCTCTTCAAAACACTGAAACCGCGTCAGGACTCTTCTAAAGTTGTAGAAAATTATTGCACGAACATTTTCCTTAGAAAGCTTCATTTTCGTACGTAACCTGACAGATTCCAATCGACGCTGTGACTAAACAATAGCATTAATCCTAATACTTTCAACTGTTTTGAGATTAAAATTTTAAACACATTCGAATATAGAGCAGTTCCAAATTCAAAATTGCTGGGAAATATGGAAACGACAGAACTTAAAAGGCATGCCTCGTACCATATACCATTTATAAGATTCCGCTGGTAGTATCTAAAAGAACGAATAAAAAAATATAAATGTACGAAAGACAGCAGAAAATTAGATTCGGATATGCAAAAAAAAGGTCTCCTTCGTTAATTACCTGTTAGTTGGTCTTGAAAGAATTTGTCGCTTAGCTGCTTTCTAAGCCGACGTATGGAGCAATCAAATAGAACTGGCCAGAAACTTTTGGGCGATTTCTGTAGCCTGAATTAAATAAATTATTCCTCTCCGCCTCACTGGATCGAGTAGTCGCGGGTTCGATTCCCGCCCGGGGTATTATTTTGTGTGTCGCACTAATATTTGTTTCGGTCTCGTTTAGCACCCACGTCCCAGGAATAATCCCAAACTACGTTATGAAATAAAAAACTGCTTTACAAAAAAAAAAGCTACAATTATTCTCTTTGTTTTTAAGTGAATCCTTTTGACTAACTCTTAAGAGTTTCGCGTCAGAATGAGAAAATGCAACGAAATAGAGAATACCTCCGATTTTTTTTATCAAGAAAATTTTATTAATCGTGTTTTGCTTTTACCAGATACTAGACTATAGAGTCTAAAAATGCTTTTATATTAAATCCCGAATTCAATTATTTCATAGGATGTATGGAATACAAACAACAAGGTTGTTTTTTCAATGTATCCCCTTAAACAGCGTACGGATCGGTCGGTCTGGTCTCTGTACTTCAGAAGGCATGTTAAGTCGTTGGTCCTGGTTACTTCTTATTGTGATAGTCGTTAAGCCAAGTTGAAAACCTTATAGACGGCTTGATAAGTTCCAACAGCAAGTGGCCACAAACCTCTACTTTCTCCACCAATCTGCGCTGAGTCCGCGTGGAGGAGTACGACCTAATCCCTCTCACTTCGACTTGTGGTAGAAGGCATTTGCCCAACAGTGGAATAGTATATAATATCTGAGAATCATCAGGACACCAAGCTCTCCCGAGCCCCGCTATACACAGTACAGAGAACACACCTGCAGCAGCGTGTGTCGCAGCGCATGCAGGCGCGCGGCGAGGTGCGCGAGGCGTGCGCCGGCGGCGGCGCGTCGCGTGCGCAGCTCACCGAGCTCTCCTGAGGCCTTCTGAAGCCATTGTGCTTGTAAACGCGCCTGCTCTGCCTGACACCGGCTGCGCAACTTTATCTGACGGGAATCGAATAAAAAAATATTCGCTTTTATTATCATCTATCTGCCTATATAATTAATATTGTGCGACAATGCTCTGTTATTAAAAGCAGACCTTAATTAAAAGGCATAAGGCAATAAAATGAATATGGTACTTTTAATTGGTCCTCCTTACTTCTGAGAATCCAATGATTGGCACAGGAATGTAGTTTTCTGGATCTGGATTGTCGGCTTGTGCTTGCTTCCATAATCTCATATCCATACCTTTGAAAGGAAATAAAAATCTAAAATATAGAAAACTTTAAGGAGCCATTACTGTTTTATCGGGATTGATTGTTAAAAATCTTGAATGTTAAGGGGGTACCGGGATAAAAAATCCCTGGACCACTCTTCGTCCTGGAGAGTGAGAGTGATGCAAATACTATAGAAGTAAATAATAAGAGACGGATATATTGAGCGCGCGCTCGGTAATAAATAACGCCAAAAAAACTTTTAGTGCCTAAAAAACTACGTTCTAAAATAAAAAAAAACGGTTTACAAGAACTTTGTTACAATTATTCTCTATGTGTTAAGTAAATTCTATTGATTAGTCCTTAAGCGTTTCGCTTCGGAATTAGAAAATGTAAAGCTATAGAGATGACTTTAGATTTTTTCTATCGAGAAAATTGCGTTCAATCGTGTATCCCTTCTACCAGATTCTAAAATACACAGTGAAAAAACTTATCTGTAAATATTAAGTGTCTAATTCACATACTTCTTGAAATGCATAAAATAAAAAATCATTTTATCAATTAAGCGCCTTAACTTTTGCCTTCAGGAATACGACCAGCTCAATGCTGCATGAGGCAAATAAGACTACGGTACCCACCCGGGGGCGGCGTCTGCAGGTACTGCGCCAGCAGCTGCGGCGAGGGAGCTGTCACGGCGCTGGCCGCGGCACAGCCCGCGCCGCTCAGCGCCGCGCGAGCCTCACCAGCATTCAGGAACACGACCAGCTCCAACACTACATGAGACAAGTATACTACGGTACCCACCCGGGGGCGGCGTCTGCAGGTACTGCGCCAGCAGCTGCGGCGAGGGAGCTGTCACGGCGCTGGCCGCGGCACAGCCCGCGCCGCTCAGCGCCGCGCGAGCCTCACCAGCATTCAGGAACACGACCAGCTCCAACACTACATGAGACAAGTATACTACGGTACCCACCCGGGGGCGGCGTCTGCAGGTACTGCGCCAGCAGCTGCGGCGAGGGAGCTGTCACGGCGCTGGCCGCGGCACAGCCCGCGCCGCTCAGCGCCGCGCGAGCCTCACCAGCATTCAGGAACACGACCAGCTCCAACACTACATGAGACAAGTATACTACGGTACCCACCCGGGGGCGGCGTCTGCAGGTACTGCGCCAGCAGCTGCGGCGAGGGAGCTGTCACGGCGCTGGCCGCGGCACAGCCCGCGCCGCTCAGCGCCGCGCGAGCCTCACCAGCATTCAGGAACACGACCAGCTCCAACACTACATGAGACAAGTATACTACGGTACCCACCCGGGGGCGGCGTCTGCAGGTACTGCGCCAGCAGCTGCGGCGAGGGAGCTGTCACGGCGCTGGCCGCGGCACAGCCCGCGCCGCTCAGCGCCGCGCGAGCCTCACCAGCATTCAGGAACACGACCAGCTCCAACACTACATGAGACAAGTATACTACGGTACCCACCCGGGGGCGGCGTCTGCAGGTACTGCGCCAGCAGCTGCGGCGAGGGAGCTGTCACGGCGCTGGCCGCGGCACAGCCCGCGCCGCTCAGCGCCGCGCGAGCCTCACCAGCATTCAGGAACACGACCAGCTCCAACACTACATGAGACAAGTATACTACGGTACCCACCCGGGGGCGGCGTCTGCAGGTACTGCGCCAGCAGCTGCGGCGAGGGAGCTGTCACGGCGCTGGCCGCGGCACAGCCCGCGCCGCTCAGCGCCGCGCGAGCCTCACCAGCATTCAGGAACACGACCAGCTCCAACACTACATGAGACAAGTATACTACGGTACCCACCCGGGGGCGGCGTCTGCAGGTACTGCGCCAGCAGCTGCGGCGAGGGAGCTGTCACGGCGCTGGCCGCGGCACAGCCCGCGCCGCTCAGCGCCGCGCGAGCCTCACCAGCATTCAGGAACACGACCAGCTCCAACACTACATGAGACAAGTATACTACGGTACCCACCCGGGGGCGGCGTCTGCAGGTACTGCGCCAGCAGCTGCGGCGAGGGAGCTGTCACGGCGCTGGCCGCGGCACAGCCCGCGCCGCTCAGCGCCGCGCGAGCCTCACCAGCATTCAGGAACACGACCAGCTCCAACACTACATGAGACAAGTATACTACGGTACCCACCCGGGGGCGGCGTCTGCAGGTACTGCGCCAGCAGCTGCGGCGAGGGAGCTGTCACGGCGCTGGCCGCGGCACAGCCCGCGCCGCTCAGCGCCGCGCGAGCCTCACCAGCATTCAGGAACACGACCAGCTCCAACACTACATGAGACAAGTATACTACGGTACCCACCCGGGGGCGGCGTCTGCAGGTACTGCGCCAGCAGCTGCGGCGAGGGAGCTGTCACGGCGCTGGCCGCGGCACAGCCCGCGCCGCTCAGCGCCGCGCGAGCCTCACCAGCATTCAGGAACACGACCAGCTCCAACACTACATGAGACAAGTATACTACGGTACCCACCCGGGGGCGGCGTCTGCAGGTACTGCGCCAGCAGCTGCGGCGAGGGAGCTGTCACGGCGCTGGCCGCGGCACAGCCCGCGCCGCTCAGCGCCGCGCGAGCCTCACCAGCATTCAGGAACACGACCAGCTCCAACACTACATGAGACAAGTATACTACGGTACCCACCCGGGGGCGGCGTCTGCAGGTACTGCGCCAGCAGCTGCGGCGAGGGAGCTGTCACGGCGCTGGCCGCGGCACAGCCCGCGCCGCTCAGCGCCGCGCGAGCCTCACCAGCATTCAGGAACACGACCAGCTCCAACACTACATGAGACAAGTATACTACGGTACCCACCCGGGGGCGGCGTCTGCAGGTACTGCGCCAGCAGCTGCGGCGAGGGAGCTGTCACGGCGCTGGCCGCGGCACAGCCCGCGCCGCTCAGCGCCGCGCGAGCCTCACCAGCATTCAGGAACACGACCAGCTCCAACACTACATGAGACAAGTATACTACGGTACCCACCCGGGGGCGGCGTCTGCAGGTACTGCGCCAGCAGCTGCGGCGAGGGAGCTGTCACGGCGCTGGCCGCGGCACAGCCCGCGCCGCTCAGCGCCGCGCGAGCCTCACCAGCATTCAGGAACACGACCAGCTCCAACCCTACATGAGACAAGTATACTACGGTACCCACCCGGGGGCGGCGTCTGCAGGTACTGCGCCAGCAGCTGCGGCGAGGGAGCTGTCACGGCGCTGGCCGCGGCACAGCCCGCGCCGCTCAGCGCCGCGCGAGCCGCACCAGCGTTTAGAAAAGCGGCCAGCTCGGAAGCGGACACGTGTGTACCGCCCGCGCCTTTGTCAACCACGTATATTACCACCTACAGGTTTATTTCGAAAAATTAGGTACAGTCAAATATGGTTACTCTGGAAACAAAAGCAAAGACTATGACAATTCAACAAAAGAAAATATTTCATACCTGGCTTTTTCCCTCAGACACAGCTTTCACTAAGTCTATATTTACAGCTAAATTAGGCTTGTTTCCCAGCAAACCATGTAGTGATGTTGTTAAAGCTTGCTGATTGTTCCTTAAAGAAACAAATCAGATATAAAAGTATCTGTAACCATAGTGATTATATACCGGGTGAATTTGAGTTCGTGGGCATACTTTTCAACTAAGTTACTATCTAATTGCATTAGACCTAATATTACGCAAATTAAAAGTATCATTAATGCAAGGTACATTAGGGTGTATTATTGTAATAGGCTATTTTTGCAAATAAACACAAAAAATAATAACAACAAAATAATGAATAAACGCTATTAGTCTTTTAAGTATCAAAATATTAAAGCACGCTTGCTGGCGGTCGAACGGATCGAAGAAGTACATAAAAAATACACCAAATAGGTAATAAGGCACGTAACAAACAAGTACAACAAACATGCCGCCCGCTCCGCACTCTCTCCGTCCCGCTCTCCCTAGCTTGTCTATTAATATTTTTGAATGCCTTTATTAAAAATAAAATGCACTCACTTGCACGTGATCACGTAAGATTATTAAATGTAGAGAATGCTGGTACCCATAACACAAGTTTATTCTTACTTTGGGTACCAGAGTTTTCAAATGGACATGGATAGTATGTCCATTTAAATCTAATTTATGTGTTTTTTGGTATGTGTGTATCTCTTTTAAAAATAAAGAATTTATTTATTTATTTGGACAAATTTCACCCACCCTCTGGTCTCTCCAGTGTCATAACAATTACGTATGTGAAGTGCGTTGACGCATGTCAGTTCCTCCTAAAAACGTCGCGCACGCGCCGCTTCTTCTTGCTATTGGGACTGCAGTGTTCTACTCTGTTGTAGTTTTAAGTAGGACTGACTGGAAACCATTGAAATAACAGGAATTTGTGTTGGCTAGAGTGAAAGGCAATCACAGACGTCGGGCTGAGTTATGTGTACAAAGAGGCGGTGAACACTTTGAACATATTTTAAAATGTAAGTGCTTACCTAGTTTTTAACTTGCATGTGACGTAAATTGTTGTAAATACAAATCGTGATTCTTGAACAATTATTGTAAATATTGTGATTCCAACTTTTTAAATACGCCAAAACTACAGGAAATTATTTTTAGTTACGTACCTATCTAAACATTTTAGTTTTAATTAAGAGTTACTTAATGTAGTTTAGACCGTCCTAAGCCGGACAAGTATGAAGGGAAAGTTGGAAATAAATTAATCAAATCGTTAATAACTTATCAGTCACCTGACTCGGACGGGGTCACAGAAGTCACGCAATTAGTATCATTGATAGTGTCTTAGTTTAAAAGGATGCTCATAAATTCAAATTCTTCCTGTATAAATGTTCTTTAGTATCTGTATTGGATAAGACAAAAACTACTTTTAGGCCAGCAATACAAGGACAGCTTGGTTGTCGACGATCAAAAATGTATACACAAACAGCTCAAGTGGTCACAGTTTGTCACAAGGTCGAATGCTCAATTATTTTTGATACATACTTGATGTCTTGCTCAGATTTATTGAACAGCAGGGCGACATGACCTTCTTTGTCATCCCGCCCGCTGAGCCTTGAATAGCCTACTGCTTTGAACCGACACAGAGGGTTCTGTTCGTTCAGTTCTAGTGGTGGTGCATTCCGACTGTAATATGCTTGCCCTGTAACAAACACAATACTTTATGTTGACTTAGCCTTAACATCAAACCAGCATGCACGCACAAGCGCCGTAAGGGCTTTTTGCAAAATACAACGTTAGCCATTTGTTTTATTCCAGCACTTTATGACGGATGTTGAAAAAGCGCTCGTGCGAATATGGGGTTATGTACTTGTAATACAATTAAAGTAATCTAATTTTTATGACATATTTAATAATAATTAACTATCACTTGCTTTAACGGTAAAGGAAACCTGCATGCCTAAGAGTTTCTCGAAGGTGTGTGAAGTTCCCCAACCCGCACTGGGCCAGCGTGGTGGACTATGACCTAAACCCTCTTAGTTTTAGAGGAGGCCCGTGCCCAATGGTGGGACAGTTTCTTAAATATTAGCCCTGTTAAGAAACTGTCCCACTGTTGGGCACGGGCCTCCTCTCAAACTGAGAGGGTTTAGGCCATAGTCCACCACGCTGGCCCAGTGCGGGTTGGCGAACTTCACACACCTTTGAGAAACTCTTAGGCGTGCAGGTTTCCTCACGATGTTTTCCTTCACCGTTAAAGCAAGTGATAATTAATTTTAAATACGCACATGCTTTCGAAAAGACAGAGGTGCGTGCCTGGGTTTGAACCCGAGACCTCTGACTTTGCAGTCCAACGGTCTAACCACTAGGCTATCACTGCTGTCATCATATATTTGGGTATTAATAATATATTACCTGTTCCCCACTGAGCTTGCAGTAGGTTCCATTTGGCGAGCACCTGGTCACGCTCGTCACCAAACACGCAGCAGTTAAACACTGCGGCGACTAACGCCTCGTAGGCATTCGTTGGACCTTGCTGTTGAGGCTGTTGCACTTGCTGGAAGAAAATTATTAATATTATTCTCTTGTCAATCTCAAAACGATGTTTAACGAAGTTTGGGTTGAACTTGAAAACTGACTGTTACTGTCTAATTTCTTTTATATGTCTATTTTGTGTTTGTAGTACAAAAACTATAAACATGCCGAACAAATGCATGTTGAACATGATATATATTGAACATGTTCTATTTAGAATGTTCTAATGGGAAATGCAAAACAAATATGTTTTAAATAGCTTTAATATCAAATTAGACACTTTTAAAGCATATTAAAGCCTACTTAGAAGAAAAAGTAGCTGTGTCCAGGATGTATATATAAAAAGGTAAACACGGAAACCCCAACTAGAGTTAATACAGCTGATTTTAAATTAACTACACCAATAGATAATTTTAACACCTAGCTTGGAACTCAGACACAATGTTTACCTACCATCATGGATATGGAATCCGTATTGCTGGAGGAGTTGAGAGAATTTCGGGCAGAGATGATAGCGCGTATGGACAGTCAAGCAAATGCAATAATACAATTAAAAAACCAATTTTCTCAAACAGGAACTGATCTAGAAAATTTAGTTACAATAATGAAGGTAGTTGAAAATAAAGTTAATGCTAAACTGACCCAGGATTCGCCTTATACTTTTGCGGATGCTTTAAGACCTTATTTTTATTATTGTTATACATTTTTTTTTTCTTTGATACCTTACTAATAGTTTTGTAAGTATTGGTATATTAAAGGGACCGCACTATCGCATTGGGTTTCTGACCTGTATTGATATATGTATAAGGATAGAAATAAATAAATAAATTCACAGTACTACTGAGTACTTTTCAGCTCGTGCATAAATTGCCCCACATTAAGGGGTTACCACGACAATAACGTATTTTTGTGTTCCGTGTACTTCAAGAAATATGTGGATTAGAGACTTAATAATTAGAAATATGATTTTTAATTGTATATTTTAGAATCAGGTGAAAGGATTACACGATTAAATGAAATTTTCTCGATAGCGAAAAATCTAAAGTCATCTTCATTGCTTTACATTTTCTGATTCTAACGCTTAGGAACTAGTCAATTCAGTTTACTTAAAAAGATATCAAATAATTGCAGCAAAGTTCTTGTAAAGCAGTTTTTGATATCAGTGTAGTTTTTTTAGAAAATGATATAATTTGTTTTTGCACATACGTCGTTTATTTCCGAGCGCGCGCTCAATATGTCCGTCCTTTATTATTGTTAGGTCAAGTAATAGCATCACTGTCACTGTTCCGATCGAAGCTCTTAAGAATTTGTTCGCACTGACGCTTTTACAACGCGCGGAGCTGGAGCCCTGAACAGCGCTTTCAAAAAATTTACTTTTAGCTACTTATTTCATTCTAGCGCTTTACTAACGCGCGTTATAAACGTGCTCGTATGAACTTAGGGTATTATTATTATTAGGGTAGTTTTATTTTTAACACACAATATAACAATATTTATATCTGAGTAATTTTAATCTGAGGTATACCATTTTTGGCCATCCGTGACCAGATTATCTTATGTCTCTGACTTGCTATTTATAATCTTATATACCAATGCCAGGATATTACAAAAATATGTGCATTAATATTATATTTACTGTTCGTTATAGAAATAGATAAATAACGGATTTTTACCAATTGATTTCCTAATTGAGGAGCAGTAGTGCCGAATCCACCAAATCCAGTTGTGGGTTTTGCTCCGAAACCTGTACCAAATGTGTTGCCGGTACCAAATGTGTTGGCTCCAAGAGTGTTGGTGCCAAATGTTGGTGCAGCACTGCCAAATGTCGATGTTCCAGCACCAAAAGCTGTTCCTGTACCAAACGTGTTTGCACCAAAGGCGCCTGTACCAAATCCTGAAAAGTAATCCTCATTTGTTATAGATGCTTTCGGCACATTGTTGAAGCAAAGAGGTTTCCTATTAGGTTTTAGTTATATTTTTCTAATCTAATTACTGGCCCCCATGACAGATGTTTCAAATTTGAATTTGAATTGTCATAGAATGTCGAGAAAATTCTTGTTGACTTACGATAAAGGGCCAGCAGAGCTGTACAGTTATAAAAGCGTGTTTGTCCGAAATGGTGCAAATAACTTTACTGGGTTTTTGAGTAACATTTGTATAGTTTAATATCCATTGTAACTATGTGTTTGTTATAAAGTTTTACCTTAATGTAGTAATACTCACTGAGACAATTTTAATAATGTCTGAGCAGAGTTGTTTTATTCTCTCCTCTATAAAGGAATTCTTTCCAACATAATAAGAACCCACTGCACATTATTAATTGAACAGTTCAATCAAGTTTTTCTATTGAAAACTTACTAGTATGAGTCTGGAGTTGTGTCCGGTATATGGCAATAGGCTCGCCCCCTATAACATGGGACCTAACATAGTCAGCGAAAAGTGGGTGTTCCCAGTACACCTCTGCCAACCCCGCTTGGGGAATATAGGTGTAGATCAATGAAGGGCAAGTCAAGAATCTCGGTAACCGGCGAGCATGTTTAAGTCACACTACAAGTGTGGAAAAAGACAAAGAGGTCTATAGGGAAAGAACCTGTTGGGAACTAAATAAAACTGTACTGTACATAGTTTGGTGGCTATGTTGTCTTAATGAAATATAGTATGTAAACATCATACATTTGAAGCTTGCATATATTTTCATACCCAATGAACAAAGTCATATAAAACTTTGTTCCACAGGCCCATCATTATTATTATAATTATGTAGATGAAGTATGACATTGTTTACCTGTAGCAGGTTTAGCGGCAGTGGCCCCAAAACCTGATCCACCAAACAAAGTTGGTGCTGTGGAGGCTGGTGCTGTCCCTAGCCCACCAAATGGTGTTGCTGTGGCATGAAAGATAACAGATTTTAATGTAAATACATAATATAATTAAGTTAACATACACGGTCCTATTACTTACTGTAACAGACGTTCTTATTTTTTTTTTATAAATTAACTTGTGAAATAGTAAATCATACTTTACCATGCAGACCCAGACTAGTTTTCACTTGAGTGAACCAAGCTAAATAATAATAATAATTTATTTATCTCTAGGTCTTACATATAATGATAGTATTGTTTACTTAATAATATACATAGTTGTTTAAGCAATTGTGAGCTATAGAATTACAATATTCATGTGTACAAAGACCCTCAACAACTTTTTGAACAAGTTCTCTTTAAACTAAGTGTAAACTTGTAGATATAAAGAAGAAACTGTCTACTCGAGTTCGTTGCGTGACATGGTCCATGACTATTATGTACAGTATATTTTCTACGTAGATGAAACACAATTGAGTAAGAGAAAATAAATTATGCTAAAGAATATAATAAAAAATATAAAAGGCCTTTACTGTGTATGTGTGTGTGTGTCTGTGTGTGTGGTGGTGTGTGTGTGTGTGTGTGTGTGTGTGTGTGTGTGTGTGTGTAATGGTGTGTGCGTATGTATGAGTTTTTGTAAATATATGTGAGTGCGCACGTTATAATAGTGATGAATGTTTATTTTTGGCATAACTAAAATTTTACGAAGGTACATGGAGAAGATTCTCTGTTTGTGTATAGTTTAAGTCCAGTAGGAATAATTTTAATTTCTTTTTGCAATCAATAACCGATAGATGGCTTATAGGTAGTTGTTTAATTATTTTATTATAGATATATACGCTAAGAAAGTAAGCATGCTTCCGTGCAAAAGACGTTTTAAGTGTTTTGTGTGATATTATACCTTTTCGCCTTTTTTTATTATGTGTTTCAGCGTTATAGGGGGTGTTGCAATGTTGATGTATAAATAATTGGTGTATAAAAATTTGCCGTACAGAAAGAACACTCCAATCTTTATAAATTTGAGCAGTGGGGTATCTATATGGTCGCCCATGGCCGACCTTTAGTATTGCTCGCTGTGTCTTTTCTAGGGATATAATATGGGATTTGCAAGCTCCTCCCCATGTCGTGATACAGTAGGATAGAATGGAATAGCCTAAGGCATAATAGACCGTAAGCATGTGCTTAGTGGTAGCTGCATGACGTATTTTTTTAAATATGACAATCAGTTTTCGCATTCTATTGACTAATAGATCGATGTGTGGTTTGTAAGTGAGTTGCGAGTCAATCGTTATACCCAAATATTTTATTTCTTGGCATCTTTCTAGAATAGCACAAGATGTTGTACATTTAAATGAGCTTAAGCATATTGCGGAATGTAGTGTTATATTATGTACGGTAATATCGGGCATATTTTTATGTCTCAATGCAAAAGTCATATATTTAGTTTTACTTGAATTTATTACAAGACGACTTCTAGAAAACTCTGAGGCAATTTTGTTGAAACCAATTTGGGCGTTATGGAATGTTTCCTCCCAGCTTTTCCCTTTGAACAATAAATAGGGTACTCAAGTAAAATTAAATTTTACTCGAGTCCGCTTCCACTCGATTTACCGAGTCAACTCGGCACACCAAGTGGATTCGGTGAGCGTTAGATAGATGTCAGTTTACTAGTTCATTATAGTCTACGTCACCAGGTTATAAATAAGTTGAAATTAGGATATTGGAAAGAAACGAACTTAGTTTGATTTGTGAAGTGGTTGTGCTATAATTGTTTGATAACTTTTACTCGAGTTGGTGGGACTGTTAATAGTAAAATCGCACGAGTTTGACATAATAAAATAACCTGAGTGACTCTAGTCACAAAATCCTACTAGAGTGGCATCACTAACCCGGACTTACCAGTCAATTCTTATGCCAAGTTGAAAGCTTTATAAGCGGCATGACATTTAACAAAAAGTTACAAATACACCTGCGCTAATTTGGTTTTGCGTTCTTATTAAACTTAATGCCTATTTAGCATGATCTTAAAACCTAACTGAAAATCTCACTGATTACTCTAGCACACGCTAACTTATATTTAACGCTAACACTTACTCACAGCATATTTTATTTTATGTTCTTTGTTTTTAAGTTACTTGATGCATTGTGTGTGTAGTACGGGAGTTAGCCCGCCGCCGACTACGAGCGTGATTGCACGCTCGCCCTTAAGTCCGGTGAAACTGTAAAGGCCTCGCGGCCAACAGCATACATCACTCACACACACACACACACACACGGGAGTTAGCGTGTGCTAGAGTAATTAATGAGATCTTCACTTGTAATCCCTACAATGTACAAATAATATTACCATTTTATATCTCACTATTAAGTTTAAACATCAAGTCAAGTCTCTTTATTAGAAATAATGTAAATTTTCTGCTGGTGGGTTAATATTATATAAGGTAAATTAAGGTTATTTAAAGTATTGAGGTAAGTTACCAGAGCTTGTTGCTATTGCTCCAAATGTGCCAAAACCTGATGGAGTGGTTGTAGTACCGAAACCACCAAATCCGGCGCTAGATGTAGTGGCCGTCGTACTTCCAAAGGCAAAACTCTCTGAAATAGATCAACAAATTTTATTTTATGTATTTTGTATTTATATCTATATATCTGTATCATCACGCCAGATCCCTTGCGAGGTAGGCAGAGAGTGCAGAGTTCCAACAGGTTCTTTCCTTACACACCTCTCTGGCTTCCTCCACTCTCATAGTTTGTCTCACACACGCTCCGCGGTTACGGAGACTCTTGACTTGTCCTTTAGATAAGACTCGGTCTATTTGGTCATGGTAAGATAGTCTAGGTCTTCCCCGGTACCTACATCTTTCCACTTTCGCATTAAAGAAAGAAAGAAAGAAGAAAGAAAAACCATTTATTCATTGTATATCTTTTTTGTCATTCTTTCTTCTGACATTCTTTCTATATGTATTTGTGTTACAACCATAATAAAAATAGATCTTTATTTCATAACTAATTATGATAAAATACTTTGATATTTAATTAATTTGATTTCTTACGTTTAGATGTGGCTCCAAATGCTGAACCTTGATTGCTGGTGTTAGCTCCAAACGAAAAGGCCATTTTTAAATACTGTTATAACCTGTAGACAGACATGTAAGACACCAGTTTCACAAGTAATACAAATGTATATAATTCTTCTAATACCTATTTAGTTTAAGATAAAAAAATACTGAATACAACCAATATTTAGGTTAGAATCGTTGACAAACAAACCGTTTCGGAAATGAATGAACAAATGAACTGTCTAGTTGACATTGCTTGACAGATTCACGTATAGAGATGGGCATATGGATATAATACAATGGATTAAGCACTCTGCGAAAAAAATGGGATGACAAGGATACTCACTGAGAGCCCTACGTCTCTTTCTAAATAGGGTGACCAAACATTGGTTCGATAATGGACTTGTTGACATATAATTAACGTATGATTCTCGGGCACTTAATGGCCATATGGATATAATACAATGGATTAAGCACTCTGCGAAAAAAATGGGATGACAAGGATACTCACTGAGAGCCCTACGTCTCTTTCTAAATAGGGTGACCAAACATTGATTCGATAATGGACTTGTTGACATATAATTAACGTATGATTCTCGGGCACTTAATGGCCGTAATTCTTTCTTTCTACGCATATGCTACATCTTAAATGCGTAGTAGTCAAAGCTTTTGATTAAATTGACCATTATCTTGCTGACTGTACATTTTTTCAAAATCTATAAATTCAGCTACAAACATCGCAAAAATTTAGGATAGTCCCCTAGAGCCGTTTTTCTGTATCTACAAGGGTCGAGATAGCTATCCTTACTGCCCCATCTTAATCCATTCTGTATACAAAGACGAATTGAGAACCTTGTTCGTTTTGAACTCAGTAATGAATGGTTTACAGCGTATTTAAACCACATCACAAATAGGTATAGTCCGTATTAGTTCTACCGTATGGCCCCCGTGCTACATCGTAACGGGTGCAAGCGTGACACCGGGATTCTGGTTATTGCTCTCACTCATCATGGTTTCTCGAGTTGTTTAAATCATAGAAAATTTAATGTTTTGTCTGTGAGTAAGAGTTTAATTTTCTTTGTCAATTTTTTGACAGTACTGAATCATTTGTTTTATATCCATGGATGGGCATAACTGCTTAAAACTTAGGTTAGTGAGTTTAAAAATTAGGTTCCTTATTAGCTTTTTTTCTATGGCACGGGACTACATTCGCACGGGCGCTTGTGCAACGCGCGTTAATCAACTCATTCAATATATTTTTTTTTAAAACCGCGGACTGAGCTTCACCACAAAGAGTTGAAAAGCCATCGTATGAATGAGAGCTTACCCTACTTTCGCACAAACGTTTCTTTTCCAACGCGCGTTAATCAAGCGCTGGAATGAAACTCACAACTAACAGTATATTTCATTGAAAAGCGCATACATCACTTAAGCAAAAAACGTTGAAAAGCCACCGTACAAACGAGAGCATACCCTACTTTCACACAAAAGTTTAAGGGGCGTTAAGTAAGCGCTAGAATGAAAGAAACGCCTAACAGTTACAGCGCTTCGGCTCAACGCATAGACGCAAATACCTTTACGCAATCGAACGAGCCTTAAAAATCTCTAGAACGAACGTCTCACTCTTCAGATACCTAATTTTAATAATACTGATTAAAAAATAAGCTAATAACGTAAGTTATGAAAAAAGCAATTTGTGGAATAATTAGGTAGCCTGGAAGAATTAAAATATTATCATCATTCAGACGATATACGCTCAAAAAACTCGTTTTTAGTTTTGTAGGCAACGCAACCAATTTAAAACCTTGTGCTAGTGCACACAGGGTTTGTACGTATTATACATTTTTCACAACGTTTAAAAAGTTTTTGGAACGGTAACCTAACTTATTCTCTCAAGACGAAGCGAGGAAAAAGAAAGAAAGTCGAAGTCGTTCGGAGTAAATAAAACTTACGCTCACATGCGTACCTACGACAAGCGAAGTGCGTAAGTACCTCATATTTTTGGTTTATATTGATAATTACTGGAATGAGCGAGTTAATTGGTTGGATGTTGTAATTCGGATAATTCCATATTTTCAAATGAAGCAACTCACGAATAAGGACCCCATCACTTTTTGCAGCACTGAAAAAAAGCGTCGAGATAGAACAAATGGAAAACAGTACATGCGTTCACACGTGAGCGCTGTTGTACTGCGACCGATTTTAATCGCGCTTATTCTATTTTCAACACTCGACGTTTAAGCGTTGAACGGATGCGACAAATGGAGTTCTGTACAAGTTTCGCACGAGCGTTGAAAAAGCGCGCGCGGCCATCACCGCGGCAGAGAGTGCATTAGTCAGTGCGGGTTGCGGATGCTTAGTGTAAAGTCGTGTACCAACTTTTGTTACCATTTTTGTTCGTAATAATGTAAACAAGTGACATTATTACTATATTAAAATAACGGCTGCCTACTTCATGGATAATAAACACCGTCTCGCCTATATTCCCCAAGCAGAGGTGTACTGGGTACATCTACTTTTCGCCAAAGATGTTAGGTCCCATGTAGTAGGGGGTGAGCCTATTGCCATTATACCGGGCACAATGCCAGGATGAAGGGACTGATACTGGAAATGTAGGAAACTACTTTTAGTCCGACCCAGGATTTGAACCCAGGTTCTCGCGTCGCCACTAGGCTAGACCATCAAGGGTCAAAGTAGGTAAGTAGGTACTGCCACAAGTTTAACGTAAAACAGATACCTATCTGTTTTACGTTAAATTATTTACAGAATCGTTGAGCAGACATTAGGTACTAAGAAGACAAAATATGATTGATGTAGGCTTTCTTTGTATTTGGTTAAAATTAAAACGCAAGGTGGCGGACTCGATTTTTTGTGTAAAATCAACATGAGTTAGGGGTTTAGGGGATGCTCATATATAATATGGGGTATTATTTTGAAATCCAAGATGGCGGACACGACTTTTTGTGTAAAATCAATATGGGTATCATTTTTAAAAATAGAATCGAGAAATTTAAACACCTAGGTCATGTGTTAACCTCGGACTTGAAAGACGATGCTGATATAGAAAAGGAACGTAGGGCGGTGTCTGTTTGTGCGAATATGATTGCCCGTAGATTCGCTCGCTGTTCGAGGGGGGTCAAAATAACCTTATTCAGGGCATTTCTACGCAACTCTTTCTACGCAATCAGTCTGTGGGTCACTTATTCGCGGGGACAGTACAGCGCGTTACGTGTCCAATATAACAATGCGATCCGGATGATTTTGGGGCTGCCTCGCTTTTGTTTGTTGTTTGAATGTTCGCCGAAACGCACGTGGACTGCTTTTTTGCAACCATGCGCAAGCGGTGCACGTCCTTGCTGCGCAGGGTGCGGGCCAGCTGCAACAGTATCCTTAACGCATTGGCGGAAAGGTTTGACTGTCAGTACTTGAACCACTGCAACATGGTTCATTTACTGACTACTGCATTCTATTAATATTGTATAATGGATCTTGACATCTGAAAAATAAATAAATAATAACAATTTTTAGCGTTTTAGGGGACGCTGATTTAGAATTTGGTGTAAATATTGAATCCAAGATGGCAGACGCGAGTTATTGTGTAAAATCAATATGGGTATGCATCATATTTAGGGTTTTAGAGGATGCTGATTAAGAATAAGGACTGTAATTTTAAAATCCAAGATGATGGGCGTGACTTTTTGTGTAAAATCAATGTAAGTATCAATTTTCGGGTGTTAGGGAATGCTAATTAAGAATATGGGTTTAATTTTGATATCTAAGGCGGTCGTGACTTTTATGGTAAATTAATATGGGTATTATTTTGAGGGTTTTAGAGGATTCGTAATGAGCATTTCCTATAACCCCTAAAACAATACCCATGTTGATTTTACACAAAAAGTTGCGTCCACCATCTTAGATATTAACATGAATCCCATATTCTTAATAAGCATCCCCTTAAATCCCTAAAACGATATCCATGTTAATTTTACACAAAAAAATCGCATCTGCCATTTTGGATTTCTAAATTACCCCCATATTCTTAGTCAACATCCTCTGAAACCCTAAAAATGATACCCATATTGATTTTACACATTAAGTCACGTCCGCCATCTTGGATATCAAAATTAACCCCATATTCGTAATAAGCATTCCCTAAAACGATACCCATATTGATTTTACCCAAAAAGTCGCCATCTTGGGTTTCAAAGTTAAACCCATATTCTTAATCAGAATCCCCTTAATCCCCAAAACTGATACCCATATTGATTTTACACGTTAAGTCGCGTCCGCTATTTTGGATTTCGACATTAACCACATAATCTTAATGAACATCCTTTAAAACCCCTAAAACGATACCCATATTGATTTTACGTCATATATTCTTAATCAGCATCCCTAAAACCGAAGTCGCGGCCTTTGAATTTAAAAATTAACGCAATAATCGTTATAAGCGCATCTCCTAAAACCCCAACAGTAACTCCAAATATAAGTTTTTTAAAGTCTGTTGTCTTTTTATAATCTCTAAATAGAAAGCATCCAGAAATGGTACATACTCAGCCAGTGGGCTCAAAAGAAAATATTTTCATTAAATTGGCACATTCTGTAATCTTTGAATTGATTAATCGAAATTCGTAGAAGACCCGATTTTGTGGGTTGATTTATTTACAATGAATCGACATATCTACTTTACTATCAGTCTATATCATTGGTCAGATCACTCGTAGGCAGGCAGAGGGGTAGGCAGAGAGTTCCAACAGGTTTTTTCCTTAAATACCTCTCTAGCTTCCTCCACTCTCTACTTTAGTACTTCTCAGATTATAGTTCATAATTCTATGATAGTAAGTAAATAAACATAAACGGGTCTAAATATAATAAATACAACTATTAGAATATCCCTGATTATCCCAATACTTACTAATGATGCAAAGATTCATATTTAAATCGTCTCATTAGGCCATAAACTGCTATTGCTAGAATCTTAGCAGAATTCATTAATAGGTCCCACAAAGCGTGACGAACATCTTCAGGTGATTTTGACAGCACGTTTGAACACTTATTTTGCCACCGTTTTAATATCGCCTACGACGATTTATTCCGGCGCTACAAAAAAGCGCTCGTGCGAACGCCCGCTTATTTTCCAATGTTGGCTACTCAATTAGACTATCATATTATTATGTACCTTTCTACCCACAGCGATGAGAAATTATAAATCCATTCTATCTCAAACTCGTACTTTTTACTCGTAAACTTAAACTGTTGACTGGCCAGAAGTACCAGAAATGACTTTAAAATTGCGTTTTGAATACTATTTCTTTGAATTTTTAAATTAAATATTTAGTTTGCTACTTCTATGGTGGATGTCGACTTATCCTCTCTTCTGTACAGTCTCCTTCCTGTCCTCTCAGGACACATCTCAAGCTGTAAATGCCTACACTGCCCACATGCAATCTGCTGTCAGTCGTTCATCAAAGCAGACCGAGGCTAAGGATCTTATGCCATGACATGGCATCTCGCTTACTGGCTAGAAACTCAGATACACAAACATTCAGATACATTTTGTGAGTCACGCAAAGACTTTTTCCGTGCAGGAATCGAACCCGGAGTTACTCGATTCGGTGATCGAAGCGGCGCTCTTAACCACTGGACTTAACCGTCTCGTATTAACTAATTCCGAATTAGGGTAAATAGGTAGATACCAACCTAGTTCAAATTTTTTCAAAATAACACGCCTGTCTTTTTCTCATAGTGTATGTGTGTGTGTGTGTGCGTATGGGTGTGTATGGGTGCGTGTGTGTGCGTGTGTGTGTGTGTGTGTGTGTGTGTGTGTGTGTGTGTGTGTGTGTGTGTGTGTGTGTGTGTGTAAATGATCCACGCTGTTGGCCGCGGGGCCTTTACAGCTTTACCGGACAAGTGCGCGAGCATGCAGCAGAGTTGTAATCAGCATCCTGAAAATCCTAAATACTACCGTTTCGATTTTCTATCCTTACCACTCTTTTTGCAGTAATGGTCGTAAAGGTAATGATGTATACAAAATGAGTAATGTATCGAGTTAAAATGATATTCCGTTTTTTAATAGCGCACGTCGTTAAAGATCTCTACGTGAAAATGTACTCAATGCATTTAGGTAATCCGGCAAACTATAATACGAACAATATTTTCAATACGAAATAAAAGTATTAATGCTTTGTAAAAGTATTGATGCTTTCTAAAAATATTGATGCTTTGTAAACACATTCTCACCACCATCTTTGGGTTTCTGGTTTGGTCATGCTCACTAAAATGTCTTTGCTTGCGGTGGCTGTCTGGCGCAGATCACTTCTCTCCAATATCGTCAAGGAGTGTAATGGCTGTTCCAGTAGTCATATTCGTAAACGGGTGCTGCTTGTAGGGACTGATCCATCTAAAATCCTTTAGATACTTACTCTTAATGAAAAAGTATTCAATATTTTCTAAAATAAATTCTTTGCATTAAATAAAATACTACAATAATATTAAGACCACAGGCTTAAAGTTTACGTGCTCTATGACATTATTTTTACCTATTTATGTCTGAAACATTTCTATTCTCTCTCTACAGTAGAAAGATAAGAGCGTTACATAGGCATTTGTTGACCGTGATTATTCCGGAAAGAACCTTCTACGACCTTATGAACATTTTGATCGGCTACTGGAACGCACTGCCATTTGTCTCTGGTCCAAACGAATGGAATGAATGCTGAATGAACGAGTGAATTAATGAAATGAACGAGTTGGTAAGCACGGCATGCATACGCAATTGCAAAATTGGAGATAAATTTTCGTAATAATCAGCTTATTTGTGGAACCAGTGGTTATAGTAAAGTTAAAATAATGTCGGACTGGGATACAGTCACGATCCTTCGTAAAAAGCCACCTAAAGCGTCGGCTTTAAAAACTGAGCAGGCCGTAAATGCAGCACGCCGTCAAGGTGTACCAGTTGAAACTCAGCAAAAGTATGGAGCTGGTACCAATAAACAACACGTTACGACAAAAAACACTGCAAAGCTTGACCGGGAGACTGAAGAATTGCGTCACGAGAAAGTAACGCTTGACTTGGGGAAACTAATAATGCAAGGACGGCAGGCCAAAGGAATGAGTCAAAAAGATTTGGCCACAAAAATATGCGAGAAACCTCAAATCGTGAATGACTACGAGGCCGGTCGTGGCATTCCTAACAACATCGTACTTGGTAAAATCGAAAGGGCAATTGGAATAAAACTTCGTGGAAGGGAAAGAGGCCAACCACTGCAGCCTCCTGGAGGAAAGAAATAACGGATTCTCTGGGAGGCGAAGACTAACTCCGATTTGTTTATTGCATAATATTAATTCAATCTCATTTTTGCTGTTAAATGTGCTCTTTATTATATACTTACTAAAAATAACAAAGCAAAATGATGTAAGCATTTATTTTCCTCTAGAATGTTCCATCTGTGATGTGTTACCACCATGGAAAATGTTCAGTACACAATTACACATTGGATTCAGTGACAATGGGTGTATGTAATGGTGATGTGATATGCAATAAAATAGCTATTTATGATTATACACATCTTTTATTTTTTAATAGATATGTTTGTGTGTATAAATTATATCTAGGTTACTGGACATGTGACATTCATTACATTAATGTCACATTATTCTGAATTTAATCTATGAATCTGAAATTAAATTACTATAGATTCATGTAATTAATTATTTTATGTGTGTACTCTCATGTGTAATACTATATTGTAATATACATCTAGACTACATACACTCGCATAGCAATCAATGTAATACTGGCCACCTAACTGACAATGCATATAGAAATAATTCGCAGCATGGGCCTGTAAAGTTGCCCATACTGCTAATGTAGATAGATAGAATACTCTTTATTGTGCACACCAAATACATTATAACAAAACAAAGTAGTTGTTGTAAAATAACAAGCACAATTGCTAATAGCAATTTCTTCCAGACAACCAAGTCGAAAGAAATACAACAAAAATAAAGGGCAGTTGGTGGCGTACATTTATTCGAATAAAGTAACTATACATATACAAAATATGACATACATATATAGTAAGAAATATATTAAATTTATACATAGTGCAATAGAAATAAACGTAACGTATAAATAAGGATAGGTAAATACAAAAGGTTAGAGGTTATAACGGCGTCTCACTATTGACAACAGAGAGGAAGTGGTTCTTAACCATCATTTTAAAAGTAGCAAATATCTGTGCACGTCTAATTGACTCAGGTAATGCATTCCAAAAGCGGACAGCTTGAACTGAAAAAGATTTATCATAGAAATTTGTGGAATGCATCGGTGTTTTTAGTCTGAGATTTTCCGATGACCTTAGGAATGGCTAATATATATTCACTCAGACCGAAACAAGTGTTTGTAAGGCACACAAAGATTTGTCTCATGCAGGAATATACTCTTCAATTAATCGAAATGAGCAGTGGCCTACACTCCAACCAGTACACAAGCAGATGTTGTATATGCAAGTTATAATAAAAGGTAATTGGGGGTTGTATCACAGTAAAGGTACAGTTGAATTACCAATGCTAGTCATTAAGTATTGCTCAACATTATGAAGGGGGCATAGACTGTCAGTGGTATATACACCTATTCAAAAAACAAGGAGTATTATAATTTTATTCAATAAAGCACAATTTTCAATACAAACGCAAACAATTTAGACAAACTTGGTCAACATGTTTATACCTACAACAAGAATAACCAAAGATTTATGGTGGCCATATACATACCAGTGTTGGGCACTAATTGTTTAATTGTTCAATTGTAGGATCAAACAATTGAAATTTTAATCGCAGAAAACATCAATTGCAATTGACGATTGAAAAATTAATTGTTAACTGTAGGTTTTCACAATTAACAATTGATCAATGGTAATTGTAAAACGTTGCAATTACCATTGATCAATTGTTAATCGTTTTTTGCATGTTTACGATTAAACAATTAACAATTAAACACACAACAGAATATATTTTAAACACATTTTAAAATGGGTGTCACTTTTGGGGTTTCGGGAATAATGATTGCGAATATGCCGTGAATTTTTGGATCTAAGATGTCGGACGCGACTTTTGAAGTTAAATCAATATGGGTGTCACATTTGCGATATTAGGGCATGCTGATTACGAATATGACGTTAATTTCTGGATCTAAGATGGCGGACGTGACTGTTGTAACAAAATCAATATGCGTGTCACTTTTGTGGTTTTGAGGGATGTTAATAACGAAAATAATGTTAATTTTAAAATCCAAGATGGCGGCTGCGACTTTTTATGAAAATCAATATGGGTATGGACTTTGGGGTTTTAGGGGATGCTGATAACAAATGTAAAGTTAATTTTAAAATCCAAGATGGCGGACGCGACTTTTTATGTAAATCAATATGGGTATCGATTTCGGGGTTTTAGGGGATGCTGATTACGAATATGGCGTTAGTTTCTGGATCCAAGATGGCGGACGCGACTTTTTATGAAAATCTATATGGGTATCGATTTCAGGGTTTAGGTTATGCTGATAACAAATATACCGATAATTTTAAAATCCGAGATGGCGGACGCGACTTTTTATGAAAATCGATATGGATATCGCTTTCGGGGTTTTAGGGGATGTTGATTAAGAATATGGCGTTAGTTTCTGGATTCAGGATGGCGGACGCGACTTTTGAAATAAAATCAATATGGGTGTCACTTTTAGGGTTTTAAGGGATGCTGAGTAGAAATATAACGTTATTTAAAAATCCAAGACGGCGGACGTGATTCTTGATGTAAAATCAATATAGGTGTCACTTTTGGGGTTTTAGGGGATGCTGATAACGAATATGGCGTTAACATTTGAAACCGAGATGGCGGACGCGACTTTTGGAGTTAAATCTATATGGGTTTCATTTTTGGGGTTTATAGTTTATCATATTTTGTGCAAATTTTTGTTGTGTATGTGGCTGGACCTCTTCAACTTTTCTTAAGCCCCTTGTCGGTAATTTTTTTTGGAATTTTTGCACCTTTTTTATTATTTTTCTTTGTTTTTATGTATCTTTTATATTCATTTACACAATGTTATCCATGTTTCCGTTTGAGGTGACTCAGAAAATTGGACGTACAGTTGTCGAATCCTCTGATTTTAGTAGTGAAAGGCGAGCATTTAGTACACAGAACTGTGATTATATGTGCAAGTGCAAGACGCGGGGTGAAGATATTGACGTGATTGAGCTCGGCCCTGAAGACTGCCCATCTCGATCTAACTGTTCATTGATGTCCGTATCCGACGTGTTATCTGATATATAACTATATTCCTTTTCATCCATAATGACTATAATATCCAAAAAGGGTGGAAATATTCGTTGAAATATGCGAATATACTTAATAGAAAATTCGTAAGTTTAAATACCTACTACTATAAGTACACACACAAAAGTACTCTGAAGTGAGATCGTGTTGAAATGTAGGCGATACTTTGCGCTCCGAAAAAAGTTATGACATTATGTAGGCGGGGTATGTGGTGTGCCCTACCACACTGTACTATAACACAGTAAAACATCTTAGTACTTACGGTCCGAATCAAACTCACGCACACAGACGCGCGCTCTACACGCCTTCTCGATAGTTTGCCGCATGTAATAAGCCGCGGTGGCATGCACGTCCGAGACGGACGCTTTTTTTACAACTAACATTAGAACGTTCTGTGAAGAAATAACCTGTTCGAACTCTTTACTCTCTGCCTACCCCATAAGGGATCTGGCGTGACAATATAGATAGATAGAAAATTAATACAAATTTAAATATTTTGGCTTTTTGTGCTATTAGGCCTTAATATTTAGAATAAAATAACCACTTTAAACTTATAAGTTACTACATCGCTATTTGCTTATTGCTATCAAAATCGATACATGAGGGCTTGTATGGTTTCTCAATATGTATCTATTATTAGAATTAAAATAATGGCCACTCGAATCGCCAAATTGATATTTAGTAACTCATGTGGTTTTTAACATATATCGGTTTTGACTTATATACAATTTCCGAGTAATCTATCATAAAAACTCTCAATAAGAATGAGATACGAGAATACTTATATATAATGAGAATACTTATTCGTAAAAGGAGAAAACGTGTTTCTAGAAACAATTTGCAATAAAGGTAAATAATATATTCTTGAGCATAAAAATTAAAATTATAAACGTTTTCATTATGCTGTTATTGCACAATGTCTATGTTAAATTGCACTCATATCGAAAATATACAGGCTTATAACCACTGCAGTAGATTAGTTTTAATAAATGACAAAAAGTAAATCCAATAAAAGGTGCTAAACTTAACAGCGTTCTGACGGGAGTGTAATTATGCCACTAAAACGGCTTAGATGAGTTACTGGATAGATAGATACTGTGGCACTAGCGACCGACTTTACATACCTACGCACGTGCACTTTGTCGGCTCGTGTCGGTGCCGAAAGGCGACGAGTATCTAGGGTTGCCACCCATAGTTTATTCTAAAGTACGTATTGTACGTTATTTAGGGTAAGTATACTTCATACTTTATGAGAACTGTAAAGTACGCGAAAATTGATTTTTTAAGATTCATTTTACATAAATCATTAAAAAGAAATTGATCGCATTAAAAGCAAAGTGGATGATACTGAGTTCTTAGATTTACACGAATATTACACATGAAATAAAACTATTTTTTCTAATTCTATCGCGGTTTATAACGGTTATTTAACGTCGGGAACTTAAAAATCAAAAATAAACCGCGATAAAATCCGAAAAAATTGTTTTATTTAAAGTGGATGATGTCTGGTGTTAGAATCCGAATATATGGTAAGCTAGATTTAAGAAAAAAACATTGTTACATGTACAACTTCGCTAACTTAAAGAAAGTAGTAAATACTATAAGCACTTTTAAATTCTTTCTCCAATCTATTTAAATTATCATAGACTGTTAACATGTTGTGAAGGTGTTTAGCAATGATAATAGTGATTGAAAAGTTCTAAAAGTAATAAAACATATGTTTTTAAACAAAATAGTAAAGTGAAATAAATAATATTTCATTTAGATACAATGTAATTTTTTGCCTTCCTTTAAAAACCAATGTACTTTAGTTGCTCAAATAATAGGTGGCAACCCTACTACTGACGCGCGCGCACTTGTCGGTTCGTGCCGCTGCCGAAAGGCGACGATTGCGCGCGCGTTTCTTTAAAGTTTGGGTACTTATTTATAAACAAACATATTGATAGCACGGGGGGATGGCAGAGGGGTGCAGTGTATTGAACGAATGTCGAATGCTTTTATATGGAACTGGAACTTGTAAAATATTCAATTCTTATAGGGACAAATTGGAAATACTTAATTTTTTTAAAACTTTTATGTAACTTTCACTGTTCGTATGTCTGTCTGTCTTTCCGGATCAATTCTTCTGATCCTTTTTTCAAGCACTTACGGTATCCGAATCAGCTGAAATTGGCATACGTATGTAAGTTCGGTAACAATACAATAATATGGTACCATGGGTTTGGTCTGATGATGAAGTTGGAAGGTGGCCATAGAAACATGTGAACTGGACAAAACCCCTCGTGTTTAGGCTGGTTGGATTGATACTGACAAGTACAAGTAAATTGATATTGGTGTTAAATTAATATGGATATCATTTTTGGGGTTTTGGGGGTGCTGATAACGAATATAGTGTTCGTTCGTTCGTTCGTGTTTAGTATGTTCGTAATCAACCCGTATTTATAATCAGCATACTCTTAAACCCCAAAAACGATGCTCATATTGAATGTTCATAAGAAGTTGCGACCGCCATCTTTGAACCAAAAATTAACGCCATTTTAGTTATCACCATCCCCTAAAATCTCATAGATGATTGTGTCTTGTTTTGTCTTGAGTCTTTTTAGTAGGCAAGCTTTCACTCAAGCATCGTACTTCCGATTCAAGCCTTACAACACCAGACAGAAGTGTACATTGTACAATCCCACATTGCGCCAACGTTAAGTGTGCTTTTAATACCTACATTGCGCCGACGGTTTTTTGATGATTAATTGTTAATTGTTTAATCGTAAAAGTGCATAAAACGATTAACAATTGATCAATTGTAATTGCAATGTTTTGCAATTACAATTGATCAATTGTTAATTGCAAAACATTGCAATTACAATTGATCAATTGTTAATTGCATAACACTGCAATTACAATTGATCAATTGTTAATTGTCAATTGTTTAATCAATTGATTTTTGCCCAACACTGATACATACAAATACTTAATATAATCCCACCAGAGGACTCACGTCATACGCAGTAAGAACACGACGAATAGGTATAAATAAAGGATAATTAAATATAGGTGCGCGAGCGAAAAAAATTCTCAGTCCTCTGTGAGGATGACAGAGATATCTCTGTCATCCTCACGGAAAAAGTCCCACATACGCCTATATGGCGTATGTGGGACTTTTTCCGTACTAAAAACCCTCTACGGTAGCCTCCGGGATCTCTAACACACCGAAGACGCTTTGCTATTTATTTGGCTAGTTGCAAGTCTGCATGATGAACATTGAGTTATAGTATGTATAACCTTGACTTGCAAATGAAAATCGGTCATTCATCCTTATGTAGTTACCATTCATGCCACAGTGGCGCTAGTAATCTCTTTCTCATTATAATATTCTTCTTAGCGTTTCCACGGCAAACCTGATTACAACTATATGGATGCAGCCCAGAAGGTGGCCACACCGATTGCATTGTGGGTAGCAGACGTCAAATCCTGCTGCGTGCAGGTGTTAGGGCACGCAGAGCGTGATATATGGTGGAACATCGTTCAGGTTACACCGCACAAACACCGCAGATTAGTACTCGTACTGTCTGTAAATCCTCACCTGATCATGTTTTCCTTGCTTCGGCTGACCTGGGTCCGAAGTCTATTTAAAGACTTCCAGACTGACTATGGTAATTCATTTCCAAGTGCGGGACTCTCAGTAGGTGGAACAAAGGGATTTGGTAGCGATACTCCTTCCCTCCAAAGGTTGCGCCTCGCTTTTATTGGCTCCAGGATTAATGGATCGACACACTTTATAAAGCTCTTACAGCTTTTTAGTATTTGCTTTACTGGAGTGTGACCATGCATCGGGTGCCTTATGTCATTTACCATTTTTGTCCCCTCTGCAAAGCTCGCCCTGCGTATATCTGCGCGCGCTATGCCAGCCAGTGGGTACAACAGTTTTGCGGGAGTCGGTTTCAGACATGCCGTGATGATACGACAAGTTTCGTTCATTGCTGTATCCACCAGCCTTGCATGAGCGGACCGACTCCATACAGGGCACGCATATTCACCTGCGGAGAATGCTAACGCCAGGCCTGATGTCCGCATTACTTGCGGCGAAACTGGGGAGCCTCGCCGCAAGTAATGCGGACACGGACTTAGTGGTAGTGAGACGCTGGAGTAGGTTGTTGCGGGCGTGCACCTTTTATTTATAGCTTCACAGTTTTTGCCGTATGTGAGGGACCTATCTAGAATGATTCCCAGGTACCTGAGATAGTGGTTGTGAACCTGTGGCAGGGTCACAGGATGTTAAGCCTATGATCGGCTTGATGATTGCGTAGGTGGAACGCGCAAGACTCAGTCTTGGAGGGGTTAGGCTTGAGTGAATTCTCCTCATAGTACTGACTCAAAGTACCAAGAGCAGTAGTGACGTTAG
This sequence comes from Phalera bucephala, assembly GCA_905147815.2. Taxonomy (NCBI): domain Eukaryota; kingdom Metazoa; phylum Arthropoda; class Insecta; order Lepidoptera; family Notodontidae; genus Phalera; species Phalera bucephala. Next base: position 10,785,929 of record LR990617.1, on the reverse strand, counting down.
CCTCTACTTCCTCAAAGTTGGAAGCTTGGAAAGTAAGCGCAAGATCGTCTGCGTAAATGAAGCGGGACGTGTTGGCGCTGTACGGTTGGTCGTTAGTGTATATGTTGAATAGAAGCGGTGCAAGGAAACTGCCTTGCGGCAAGTTGTATTGGGATCTCCAACGACTTTGGTCTGAGAGGACATGAACCCGAAAACGACGGTTGTGGAGAAGCTCTTGAAGTATCACAACGAATTTGTGATCACCGGTCATGATTTTCACTTTCCACAACAATAGCCTTTGGTTCACTGTCTTGAATGGTAGATGTGGCTAATGGGATCACATTCAAACTAAAAAGACACTTAAGGACTTTAGACAACTATTTATTTCCACTTAAACATTTATGACGAAACCAAATCATTATGAAATCCATATAAAGAATATAAAAGCTATGTCAGATAACTAGACATGTTACTCCTTCAAGCAATTTCTACGAAGTGCAAAATATGACACACTTCAATCTGAACAAATAACTGACATTCCAAATTTGAAGTAATTCAAACATAATACATTAACCAAACAGATCGGAGTTGACATCAAAAGAGTATGTAAAATCTGAGATTACCAATCAACACACCCCCTTAATCTCAGATATACATCATAACACACTCACGCTTCCACTGCGCGAATCTCTATTATTAACACCTCCTTACACTAGCACTACCTACACAAAGGTTTAGAATTAAAATACCTAAAAGTCTTAATAACGTCTATCACAAGACAATAACACCAATCACTTTAAAACCCTAGTCACTACTAATCTTTATATCCCTGCTTGTCAAAAGTTTTCTCCCCTCAGCTTCTTTTTCATCAAACAACTCCCATGTGCCATTCCTCTCTAAAGAAAACTTCTCTTCCTCTACAGCCCTCAAACATTTCTCCCTTTCATTGGAGTTAACTGCTTCCTCAAACGCCAAAAATGCACACTCAGCCAAAAAATCCATAACACAATCCTTACACTTCTCAGGCAAAGACCCACCTCTCGGTGGATTCCTCCTTGGACCAACACTTTTCGCAACAACCTCTGTCTCCTCATCACCAGTCTCGTCAGCATCACTAAAAACATCAACAACCTTCTCCACTGTCTCCTCCTCACCAGTCCCATCAGCATCACTAAAAAACATCAACAACCTTCTCCACTGTCTCCTCTTCACCCGTCATCAGCATCACTAAAAAAAAAACTTCAACAACCTTCTCCACCGTCTCCTCCTCACCCGCATCATCGGCATCACTAAAAACATCAACAACCTTCTCCACTGTCTCCTCCTCACCCGCATCATCGGCATCACTAAAAACATCTACAACCTTCTCCACTGTCTACTCCTCACCCGTCTCATCAGCATCACTAAAAAACATCAACAATCTTCTCCACTGTCTCCTCCTCATCAACAACCTTCTCCACTGTCTCCTCCTCATCAACAACCTTCTCCACTGTCTCCTCCTCACCCGTCTCATCAGCATCACTAAAAACATCAACAACCTCCTCCACTCTATCCTCACTTGCATCCAAAAAAAACATCAAAATCTCCTTTATTTTCTATAACTTCTACATTTACATTATCAACAAAATTCACATTCCTCACATCTTCAATTGTTTCTTCAGCATCATTTTTAACACCGTCAATTGTCACTTCTTCAACAGTTTCCCTTTCAATTGTTTCCCTTTGAATTGTTCCCCTTTCAATCGCTTCTTATTCATCACCAGAAAATCCTCTTCTTTACAACAACCTTTAGGAACTTGCATAAAAAATTTCTCATAGATTCCCATGTAAAAATGCTGTCTTGATATCGAATTGTCTTAATTTCAAATTCTTCTGAGCTGCTATCGATAAAATAATTCTAAGCGAAGTACTGTTCACCACAGGACTGTAGGTTTCTTCATAGTCCACTTTATATTTCTGTTGAAAGCCTCTGACTACTAATCTCTTGTTCCCAGCTATGGCAGTTAGCCAATCCTTTGCCAACAACGGCGTGCCGGGTCTATGACATCTTAAATGGTCGATGTGGCTAATGGGATCACATTCAAACTAAAAAGACACTTAAGGACTTTAGACAACTATTTATTTCCACTTAAACATTTTTGACTTTATTTATGACAAAACCAAATCATTATGAAATCCATATAAAGAATATAAAAGCTATGTCAGATAACTAGACATGTTACTCCTTCAAGCAATTTCTACGAAGTGCAAAATATGACACACTTCAATCTGAACCATGAAGGTAAAATTACCTGGAGGGAGTCATACGACGTTGCCGCTCCGCCGGTCATCGTTCAACACATTGTCTTTTTTCTCTCTCAATTACAAGGATCACCATTTTGAGTGAATGAGAAAGCTATTGTAAGGTTGGCAACGTCGCACTGTACGTGTGCTTCGTAGCCTGTTGTGTCCGATGTTTCGGCCATAACAAATGCGCCCCGTCCGTGTCAGCGGTTAAAATATGAATGAAAATTATTGTGTTAAGTAAATATACTTTAATACAGTGAAAATATGTCGTGTTGTGCTGTATTTTGTAAATCAAGGACAACCAAAGGAGGAGTAAAAAATCCTGAATTATCATTTCACACGTATGTATTTATTGCCTCTTATTATATTATAGGGAAGTTTCACAGCAAAATTATGGATTTTACATGAAATATATACGTTATTGACGTCATATAATTAATATACGGTGATAATTTACTGTGAGTTTAAAGCTTTAATTTGTATTTTAAATATGCATTATTTTACGCTTCTCCAATAGTGATGTCCTACAGCGCCTATCGCTTACTGTCGATATTAATAAATTACTACTGAAACATTAACAATTCCTATTTACGTCATAATGACTAAACGAATTTGAATGAAATTTAGTAAGGATAGAATATCTAGATAAACACTGTCACGTTTATATTCCCCAATCGGGGGTGGGATATTCCCCAATCGGGGGTAGGACCTATTTATGATTATTTCATCTTTATAGCGTTTTCCCTGATATAAAACACTTATTAAACTACTTACCTCACTGGAAGCTTTATATTGAGATGGCACATAGACCCTCGGTTGCGAAATGAAGTTTTGCCTTTTGGGTAGTACTGCTTATACTGAAGATTAGAGGTTTGAACTCTATATGAGTTGGCATTGTGCCCTCCACCCCGTGAGGGTGCGTTGTATGCCATGCCCATATGTAGATAAATCTGAACCCTGAAAAGCATGTTGATATCCATGTGATGGAACTATTGATTATCGTGATTTAGAATCCGCGTTTGAGTGCTAAAACGTTTAAAAGGTACCTCCCCTTTCATTATCGCCGGCACGCGGTTGCGGTTAGCAAGTAGAAAATCCAAAACCAAGAACAGCACTGCGAGACCTTAAGACACCGTGAGCTCATTCTGCGTAGATCGGACCAAAAATATAATGAAAAGTTTGAGGGTACCCCGGAACAACTATGCCTTTTGGACATCTAACACCTCAGTCCTTCCCGTGACCATGGGTGCTGCAAAGCATTCGAAACGTCGGGAACGTAAAATAAAAAATAAACCGCGTTAAAATCCGAAAAATAGTTTTATTTCAAGTGTAATATTCGTGTGAACCTTAGAACTCAGTATTAAAAAATATTATTTAAATACCTTATTGGTCTAGGAGCAAATCTGTACCTCCAGGTGATACAACTCGAGTTATTTTAGTTATTACTTTTGATATATTTACACATTATGCAACATAAAAAATCTGCTATTTTTCAATCTGATGCCTCTTAAAATGAAGAAGTTTTTTTTGTGCATATTAATATAACTAAGGATTTTTCAGAATTAACAAAGTGTAAGATGATATATCTTCAATCATCACAAATTGAACTGAACTGATTGCTCCAATGTTTTTTTTGAATTGATATAATTCCACGTGTGTCAGTGTACACTAATGTTATTAAATAAATGAACATATTTAGTATAGATTCTCAGATAACTTAAGATTTTCTGTTCGGTGAAATAAATATGTTTTTTAATCATCTATGGTCTTTTACGTTGATAAGGCCTGTCCTAGTAATCACTTCCCTATTAAAGTACACTAATGCAGATCCACAAACTCCCACATGAAATTGACACGCTACTTCAGCGATATGCGCTGACCATATATCCTAGTTTCATGACTAACGTGCATTGAAAAAGCGCACGTGCAAACGTAGGATAAATGTGATGTAAAATTGTTACCACCACTACGCCTATATTCCCCAAGCGGGAGTGGGAGTGGTGTACTGTGTACACTCACTTGTCGTTCAACAATGTAAGGTCTCATGTAGTAGAGGATGAGTCTATTGATATTATACCAAGCACAGTGCCAGACTCCGGACTAGATTTTTTTTATCGAATAATTCGTATTTTCCGACATAGGATTCGAACCGATGACCTTGTGATGGTTATGCGCATTACCAATGAGGCTTTACTATTGTGTTAAATTGTACATACTAATATCGATGTTTACAGATTCGTCTTTAAGATTTGTATTATGATACGTATGTGTGAACTTATATAAATTACTCGTAGTAATTCGAAATCATAATTAAGATGAGTCAATTACGATTTTGCATGAAGTAAATATTTGTAAATCATAAATTATCGATAAATTTTCTTATCGATAAATCCTGTACTAGTAATCACTTGCCTAATCACGCACACTAACGCAGATTCACAAACTCACACCGACATAAAATTGACACGCTACCGTGGCGATATGCGGTGTCTAGATATATTCTTCATCTATGACCTGAACAAATAACTGACATTCCAAATTTGAAGTAATTCAAACATAATACATAAACCAAACAGATCAGAGTTGACATCAAAAGAGTATGTATACCTCAGATTACCAATCAACACATTGTATTATAGGCCGAGAATATTTGGATTTAACGTTCTTATATAAGCTTCTGCGGCACAAAATAAATATTGAAATGCGCGCAATTAATACAAAAACCAACTTTCGTGTGCCTGGGTACCCCCAAGAGGATTAATTATGCCTTAAGGTTCACCCAGTATTAGTATATTATCTATGGTTCCACCATTGCGTCGTACAGTGCTAGGATTCAAGTCGCTAATTCCTAGAATGTGTAGGTTGTACAACAACGTCAGTTCCTCAGGCGATGTACACCATGACTCAATTAACAAATTTCGAAGATTATGTACTCCATCATCAAACCTAACCTAATATTTGTATACGCTGTTACAAATAGTGCATGCTGTGTTCACCTCATAGACGAAGAATGCCTCTAGACACCGCATATCGCCGCGGTAGCGTGTCAATTTAATGTCCGTGTGAGTTTGTAATTCTGCGTTAATGTGCGTGATTAGGCAAGTGATTACTAGTACAGGATTTATCGATAAGAAAATACAATTTATGTTTAAAAAATATTTACTTTATGCAAAATCGTAATTGACACATCTAAATTAATATTTCGAATTACTACGAGTAATTTATATAAGTTCACACATACGTATTATAATACAAATCTTAAAAACGAATCTGTAAACATCGATATTAGTATGTACAATTTAATACAATAGTAAAGCCTCATTGGTAATGCGCATAGCGATCACAAGGTCGTCGGTTCGAATCCCATGTCGGAAAATAGTATTTATTCGATAAAAAAAATCTAGTATAGCATCTGGCACTGTGCTCGGTATAACATCAATAGACTCATCCTCTACTACATGAGACCTTACATTGTTGAACGACAAGTGAGTGTACACAGTACACCACTCCCACTCCCGCTTGGGGAATATAGGCGTAGCGGTGGGATTCTAAATCACGAAAATCAACAGTTCCATCACACGGACATCAACATGCTTTTCAGGGTTCAGATTTATCCACATACGGGCATGGCATAATATGCACCCTTGCGGGGTGGAGAGCACAATGCCAACTCATATAGAGGTCCAACCTCTAATCTTCAGTAAAAGCAGTACTACCCAAAGGGCAAAACATCATTTCGCAACCGAGGCTCTAGTATACTACAGCCTCGGTTGCGAAATGAGCCTATGGCATATATGCCATGTCAATATAAAGCTTCCAGTGAGGTAAGTAGTTTAATAAGCGTTTTATTTCAGGTAAAACGCCATTATAGTTAAAGATGAAATCATCATAAATAGGTCTAGATATCCCACTCCCGGTTGGGGAATATAGACGTGATGGTTTTTATCTAGATATCCTATCCTTACTATATTTCATCCAAATACGTTTAGTCATTGTGACGTGAAATAGGAATGGTTAATGTTTCAGTATTAATTTAGTAATATCGACAGTACGCGATAGGCGCTGTAGGACATCACTAGTGGAGAAGCGTAAAATAATGCATATTTGAAATATAAATTAAAGCTTTAAACTCACAGTTAATTATCACCATATATTAATTATATGACGTCAGTGATGTATATCTTTAATGTTAAATCCATAATTTTGCTGTAAAAGTTCCCTATAATATAATAAGAGGCAATAAATAAATACGTGTGAAATGATAATTCAGGATATTTCACTCTTCCTTTGGTTGTCCTTGATTGACAAAATACAGCACAACACGATATAATTTCACTGTATTAAAGTATGTTCAGTTATCACAATGATTTTCATTTATATTTTAATCGTTGAAACGGACGGGGCGCATTTGTTATGGCCTAACCACACATCACAACAGGCAACCAAGCACACGTTCAGGGTGACGTTGCCAACCTTACAATAGCTTTCTCATTTACTCAAAATGGTGATCCGTGTAATTGAGAGAGAAAAAGACAATGTGTTGAACGATGACCGGCGGAGCGGCAACGTTGTATGACTCCAGGTAATTTTAGCTTCATGGTTCACCTTAATGGGTTACATTCCTAGTATAAGTACCTAAATACAGTGTACTGCAAATTTATGTAAATGTATTGTTGTATATTCAATAGTAAGCCTTAAATAAATAAATAAATTCCATGTCGCCGACAGATCTAAGATAATTATTTTTCAGTCAACCTATTTCTCTATTTTATCCGGAAAGATGGACGAATAAACAAAGCTTAATAAAAGATTGATGTTTCGACAACATTATCATATTATATCGATACATTGATGTTTATGATAACGATGTGTGCATCACTAAACGTCCTAAGTCGGAGTTGGGGTCGGGTGAAGTTGGATCCAACTCCGACTTCGACCTGACGGCCTTTTAATGGCGTCTCAAGGCTGTCAGTCGGGGTTGTGCAATGTGATCACGGCTTTAGTCTTGCTTTATGGCAGGTGTAGGTTACGGTCTAAAATTATGTACACGCAATCTTTATTACATTTTTTTTATCATATTGTGTTAGTACTATGTTTAGGTTACAATTAAATAGTTAAGATCTAGCTGCAGTGTGATGCCTTATGATCGCGATATAAGTTTAATGATGTTATTTTTTAATGCAGTTCGCTTCGCTTAATCACATCATTCTATTTTAATCTATGATAGTACTCAACTTAACATGACTTTGACAGTTGACATGTGGTAGACAATCAAAACATAACCTCCAAATATTTAGTATATTCTCTCACTTTGAATCGACGTTAATGATTTAAATGAACACAATGAACCCTGAAACCACAATTGAAGAAGAGGAAGAGATTTTAGTCTACGCTGAGTTTGAAGACAGCGTTAGTATTGAGAAATATCGGACTGTACATGTTTTAGGTATAAACAGTGAAAACCCAATTGTGCAAATGGATGATACATTTTTTACTGGTATGTATGTGTGATTTACAATGTATTCATAAAATAATTTGGGTAATATTCCGCTCGTCCAATATCTTCGTTCAATGTATGTAAATTAAAGAAATTAACTGCCGACAAAGTCACCTGATCAAATTTTGGACCAAGATATTTATTGGACAAGTGGCATGCCAGGCTTCGCTTGAGAAGTAGCATGCTTTTAATGTTTCTTTTTTTATATCTTCCAAATTTCTGTCATGAAAAGTTTTGGTACATTATGTGAGTTTTCATATTGTCGTGTTAATGGGAAAACTGACTAAATGACCAAATTGTCAAAACGAGATATTACATTTTAAAAGATAGATCTAGAAAATCTCCGATAAAATAAATTATAATTTAAGTTGTGTCAAGAAATATATTTAGAACAATTATTTATCTTTTTAGCTTACTAAATGTTGTATTACGCATGTCTATTATAATATAATACAACACATTAAATGTCTTAATTAATTCACTATTAGTCTGGCTTCGATCAATGCAATGTCTTTAATAATTTAGTTATTAAACTAACTACTTAGAAATAAAACCAAAAAGTATAAACTAGAAATTTATTATTAAATTTAAAAAGATGTGTTGTGTAAATGTATTTGAGAAAACTAACAAATCAACAGTACAAATAAAAAAGTAAGAAACAAATCACAAACTTTATCAAAGGTCTAAATGCATGAAAATAATTATCCTTCTCTGTCAACATTCTTCGTCGTCAGTCTTCATCAGACACAGTAGCATCTGGTAATTGATCAGCGATACCATCTTTGGTCTCCATTTTCTTATACCAGTCATGATACTCCTGTTATTCGAACACCCTTGGAACACAGTTTTATCTCCTATTTAATTTAGTAATTGGCAGATGCTTGTGGGCTTGTGTTGACACAACTATAGTTGTGTCAACTCAGCAGGAAGTTGAGGTTCGATTATACTGACGTTTTGTACAACTGCGTCATCAGCACACATCTGATCCTCCTTTTTCGGGTCCAGTAATGATGTACAGGTGAATCGAAGTCAAAGCTGACTTGGTTTGAATTTGTAGGTGTGAGTCTACAAAGAAAAAGTTTTCTGACACATCTTAGTTATAATATTATATATATTAGTTATAATATAATTTCATTTCGCCTTTCACATACTTCATCCTTTTTATTTTTAGCCAAAATACAGGGCCTCCTTCTCAATTCTTTGATTTATTTCTCCCTCGCGGCAATTTTTTTTAAGTCTTTGAACTCGTTAAATTTTAAATCTTGCATGTTGTATGGCTTTTGAATCTTTTTCTTTGCTTTCTTTGAAGATCTTGCTCTACGAAAAACTTTGAGCCACTCTGTCATAGAATATACTGCTGTATGTTTCTTAGTGGACTCGGATGTTGCTTTAAATTGAGTCCATTTCCATATATGAGTGCCCACTCTCTAGAAACTTGTGATCAATGACTTTAATGTGATCATTCTTCTGGACAGCTCAAAATAGTAATACAGCAACATTTCGATTCTGCCCTCCGCAGGTATCCGAAAAAAACCACCTCTTCAGCATTGGGAGGTACATACTCAGACAAGTAAATTAACAAAATCGAACAGCTGTTTGAATTTTCTTTCTTTCCGTTTAGTTCGGTCCATGGAAAACAAAAGCCTTCATTAATCAAAGCATTTTCGTATATACATAAATTATAAACTGTTAGTTTTCTGTAATAGTATAAAAGACCCACTTCACCACTAGGTATATGTTTAATAGACTGTAGATCGAATGTAGCTGAAATGAATGTATTGTCCTTGTTTGCTCTTTACTTGGATTTCTTTTCTTCTTCATTGCAGGCTTCTTTTTTGGCAATGTGATCTTCATATTCCTTCTGTAAGCTAGGCTTACTTACCTTCAGCGTTCGTGCCTTCATATTTCGTACAAATAAGGCACTGGTCTTTTTAAGGAAGAAAAAAATACCTATATTAAATTCTGTACCAAACACTTTGTGATAAATGGGCTCTAAAACTGGATCAGTTTGTCTTCTGTTCCAATTCTTAACGTAAAGCTTGTATAATTTTGCTAAGGACAGGTTAAAGTCCAAGTACTCACGTTGAATAGTTTTTTAAACTTAATGTCTCCCTATTTTGGGAAATGAGTTAATGTGATTACGCACTGTAATTTTTCATCCAGTATTTTGTTAGGAGGTGCCTGACGTCCACGCGGATGCGTAATGTCCTAAATGATTCCTATTATTTACGGCGTCCATAATAACGGATGCCAAAATACAAAAACGTTTTCTAAAGAAATTCTGAGAGATTTGCCTTCTTTCTTGGTTAATAATAAAGAAATATTTTTTTGAATTATACCTAGGAGTTGTGCGCTTTCTGTTGACTTTAATACTCTTTATGGGTTATACTTCAATAAATTTTAACAAAAAGTTTTTCTTTGATTAATAATTCAATTGCCAGTATTCTCGACAAAGCATTCTGCGATCAACTTCAGTTATGTAGGGAGTATATTAATACTGGCATTTACAATCAACGACTTAGGTAGTTTTGGATCTCTACATTTTTTTTCAATCACGCAAGGTAAATCATCAGCTAGTTTTCTTTGGCTATATTAACTTTCCATAAACTAGGTTCTGGAACACGCCAACGACTGCGTGGCGTGTTCTAACGTTTCCCACACACAGTCAAACATCTCTGTTAATAATGTTTGTAATTTACCTGATTTTCTTCTCGATTTTTTATAATTATAGCAGCGCGATTAAAGGTATCCATAAGAATGATAGTTGATATCACTGATGCATCACTAATATCACCGCCATGATTATCCTTAGCTTATGTTGATAAGTGACCGTCACTAGATTCTACATAATGCATCAGTTGGACTAAAGCCATTGAGATGACTAAAGAAACAAAATTTATAATTTCTTCTGAAACTAAGTTTTCGTCCCTTAGTAGCATTTTGTGTGAAAAAAGCTATAGGACCTTTTAAATCCTCTAGAGTAATGAAATCGTTTCTACAGTCTAAGTTGCCATCGTTCCTTAAATTTCGTGTCATAGAAACTTCAGCGTGCATAATTTCCATCTTTTTTTTCCAATTCGTTGACGATTGTTCCCAACGTAAAAATAATCGATTCTAAAACTGATAATACAAGTTAATATGAATTCCCATTCTATTATAATAAAGAAACACCTCTAAATCATCGTCGAGTAAAAAGTACAATTTCGGTAAAGTATGAATTAATTCTATACTTGAGTTTTGCTTAGAAATTTTCACTAAAGTAAAAAACAGTTAACTCCTGATAGTATATTTTGCATGTAGATTAATAAAATGGGAACCGAAAAAACGTTTAGTTTGAAAAAGAGATGTATTAGAATAATGCTTTTTATTCGAAGATGTATAATAAAAAACGAGAATAAAAAAACACACACACCGTCACCCAGAGAGGGTGGCAGAGGCAAAAACGAGAATATGTTGTAATAATTGCTTTTCAGTCTCAAGATTTATGACAATTCCTATTTTAGTAGGTATTCTCATTCACTATCCTTTTAACTATGCATTATATTGCAAAGTGGGTTTTACCATTAGAAAGATCTCGTTTTTTAAGAAAAACTGTATTTTTGTCTCAGTTTTGCAAAAATCGGTACTTAGTCGGTTTTCCCATGAACACGACGATATATCTAGTTTATATTCTGAGCTTGAATCCCTTTTCAAAATGGTAGAGTGAAATGTGGTGGTAATTATGTGGATATTATAATTATACCTTATTACCCTGTTATAGATATTAGTTTACAGAAGGTACTTAAAAACTAACTGTTCCTGCTAATTGATAACTTCCATTTTGATTGTTTTCTGTTTTGTGCCTTTTTTTATAAATAAATAAATAGAATTTCTATATTTACGTTACTGTATCAACTTTGCACTTTCAAGGTAAATATGAAGACACTCTTGGAACATACATGTTTTTTGAAGAAGATCCAGAGCCAGAATGTTCCGATCCATTGTTTGATAAATTAGCAGAAAAAAATTTGAAGTATGTCTCAAAAACGAGAAAGTGTTTACGGATGGAACATGCATATGTTACTCCTAAAGAAGGTAATTGTCCAGATCAAAATAATATATAACATGTTACGCAGGTAGCCCTACATTATAGAATTGTTGTACCCACAAAGCAAGCTTAAAGAGTTAGCCTAAGCAATTGTACACTGTGTCTTCCAACTAGGCCCTAATATCATCACGTTAAATGTCGTTTATGTCAGTCTGTCATTCTCAGCTAGATGACAAACAGTGAAGTGAACAGGATGTAACATGAGGATGTTACATCCTCATGTTACATCCTGTTCACTTCCACCACATGTTACATCATCTCACGCTACCGGCACAGTTCAAGCGTTTTTGCCATACCTATTACTGGAATCAAACATGAAGCTCGCAAATAGGCCCTGTTAACATTGTTTCGTATCCGTGGTGCTTTTCAACTGGGCTTATCCTTTTTGTAGCCACCTTCTCTATGGCTGATCTACCAATTATTTGTGTCTCCCATTTTGCAAAGGAACGAAATGGAATTTTATTTTTCCTACTCCTCCTGATTTTCTTTCTAATTAAATTTGTTGCGGGTTCCAAGACAATTGAAGCAGTTCCCGGGACACCCCAAGGTTAAAACCTTGGTGTCATCTAAGGAGACCATTGTTGATCCTGGTTTACGGGAGTTACTACGGTGGGAAAGTGTGGCTTCGTCCCAATATAAAAAATACCCCCACAGTGTCACACTTGATTGTATTTGGAAATTTAATAATACCATTGCCTATTATCAAATCACAAGCTAGTTATTTGACACTTTGGATGGGCTGCTGTCTAAATCTACACTAATATTATAAAGAGGAAAGATTTGTATTTTTGTATGTTTGTAACTAATAAACTCAAAAACTATTGGACCGATTTCAAAAATTCTTTCAATTTGAAAGCTACCTTATCCAAAAGTAAAATAGGCTATATAACATAGACCTGGTAGGTGGCACTGTTGTCGACCGGGAACGAAGTTGCGGGAAAACTGCAAGTGACTTATAAATACATTCCAAAATGGTGTTAGTGCGCCCAACCACGGTGCACTTACACCGTTTCAGCATTCAGCATGCATACCTAAACACTAATGTTCATAATACATGCAAAAATGTTTTCTTCTTTTAGGTCATGAACTGCAGAGTCAAAGTGAAGAACAGGAAGATAGTATAGAGCCTGCTAATTTTAAAACAATACAAGAAGCTATTGACATATTTAAAAACAATTGGGACAAGATAGGTGTCAGTCAATGAATCTTCAATAGTGTAAACAATGAAAATACTCTTAGGGTAAATTCCATTAAGGAGTGAAATCGCCCAGAACACCTCTTTTGCTATCTCACATGTCAGGGTGTCACCCATAAAGGAAAGCGAATATGTTTCATCTTGCACATCTCACAATGTGTTTATGAAATGTGGCAGTATTTTTTAAATATTTTTTTTTTACTAGCTGTTACCTGTGGCTGCGCACGCGTTTATTATATAGGTAGGTAGATCTCTAAATCGCGATCTTATTTAACGATAACACCTTCTCATAAAATAAAAATCATATACAATGCCTGGGCACTTTCTTTTTGAGAAGGATCGCCAGTTTGTCTATTTATTATTAAATTATTGGTAAAATGGCTAATTTAAACCTTTTCTACCTAACCTGCCAAAGATCGTTATATGGCTTTAAAAAAGTACATTGCGAGCTAAATATGTAACAAAGTTTTGTCAGCATATTTCGTGCCAGTCTTCTCGTAAGAATATATAATTCATGTTCATGATCAAAATCATGTTTTGATATCTTAATTGAATAAAAAATGTTTCGTGTTCGAGCTATTCGTCGTTAAAGAGTTCTATGCAGCAGAGACAATCCTGAATGCATCATCGGTTTATGCACGAAATCATGTTTGAGTGTTTAAATCAAATGTGCATGCACAATTTCAGGTGAGTGCTTTTAATCACCGAAGAATTTCTCCTGAGGAGACGAACCTGAATCCAATATCAGTTCATGTAGGAATTTATGTGTAGATAAAATCACACATTTTAACATAACATTGCAGCTCAAGACTAACATTAATTATCGTAATGAAGTTTTATGGTTTATCCCGCGATTATCCCGGATTAGTTCTTGTTTCCGGGATAAAAAGTATTTATTATTTTAAGTAAGGTATAGTATAAGTTATTACCATACCAAATTTCATTGAAATCCGTTCCTTATTTTTTGCGAAAAACAAACAGACAGACAGACACTAATACCAAACAAAATTGTTTCAGCCTCTATATCGATAAGGAAATGTAACCCAATTAAAATTTAAAAAAAAAAAAATCAATGTACAGATTCGGATTGGTTACAGTTTTATTATATGTATACTAGATGATACATGTTAGCATTGGATAAAATATAGGTGGTTTGATGTTTTACACCATATTATGACGTTTCTGCGGTTGTTAAATATGCAAATAAAGGTTAATAAAGTATTATATAATTGGGCCGATTTCATTTTTCGGATTTAATTTCACAATTGTTTTCGATTTCTGTAAGTCCTCGTTTTTTCGCGCTAAAATGGCTTTAAATTGTTGTAGAGACATGAAGTAATCCAAACATTATAAAATCATAGTAAAATTCAAGTTTTCATTTTCTGCTACTTATAGTAGCAGAAAATGAAAATCTTGGTGACATAAATGAGTAAGTTTTTAGACTAATGAAATTCCTATAAACTCGAATGAGATTGTGTACCCCAGTGTAATGATTATTACTTAAAACTTGTCTTTTTACTTATCTTTCATGCTAGTCAGAAACAAATACTAGATCTAAATACTATTAAGAATAAAATGAATTAATTAACTAAGAATTCAATGGGAAACCAAACCTATACAAGACTAATTAGATTAATATCAGTTATTAAAGGTAATTATCATTTACTTATAAAGAAACAACTTTAAATTATTTGACCATCCATATCCATAAGAAACCTGTGAATTTAGCGTTTGTGATTAGCGTTACGTATGCCCAGACGTACCTGTCTTTCGACTTAAGTTTTAGCTCCTATGTAGCTTACCCATCGCTCCATTAACTTTATTTCCTGTATTCCTCCATTCAGCATATACTACATCGTTTACTTGTTCCAGTACATCCTCACTACTCTTGCATTTGTCCTGGTTTCTTACTGTTTTACATTGAAAACTAAAGTGGGACTATATAAAAAAAATAACTGGTCAAGTGCAAGTACGACTCGCGCTCTGAGGGTTCCGTACTAGGTTGGGTTCCGGCCAATTTCAGCGCAAAACTGTAGTTTCGGAAACTACGTTCGTGAGCTTTCGGTGGCCTTTGGGCGCTGTGGATGAGTGTCTAAATGACTGAACTATGGTCTAGGCATGACGATTTATTTTAATGTAATCTATCTTTGAATTAATTCTAATCGATTGCACTCAAATCGATTTTCGTTTTTGAGCCTGTTGGATTTGGTTTGATTAGTACTATAGTCTTAAGTGGCCCTAAAAGCTTCTTAACTAAACAAGATAGCCCCAGCATGTATGGGCTTGTTGGATTTGTTTTGATAAGTTCTATTCACTAAAGTTGGCAGAGTCTGGTGGTAAAGACAGAAAGTGCTCTTAGGAATTCGCCTAATATATAACGTAACTCTGTCGTATTTGGGTTCGTTTGAATAATCTAGTCCAATACCATATACCTAGGTGGCGCGCAGAGTCTGAGCCTTAAAGAGGCCAAAGTAACTCCTCAGCTTAGTAAAATATCTCCGTTGTATAGTCACAATAAAAGCATGTTTTTTAGAATATTTTTTATTATAATTATTTATTGACATTAAAATCGAATTATAAACGAAGAAGTCTTGGTCAAACGTACATAAAAAAATTGTGTACAGATTAACTGTGAACCTCCTTTTTTGGCGTCCCTTAATATTTTGTTTAGTTCTATAGTGAGGTACCTATGGGATGGTCATAAACTCATAATAACTGAATCTCCATATTCGTGTTGTTTGTCGTTAAGAAGTTCCCTGGTGTATTTTCTAACCCAAAGATCCAATACCAATGAAATTAAAATGGAGCCTGGAGCTACACGTAAGCCCAAAGCAAAAAGAAAAATTAGAAAGTTCTTTTTGAAATCGAGCTTTTATAGCAAAAACGCTATGGTAAGAATACAATGGAGACCGACAAGTACTATGGTTATTTAAGGTCTGGGGTCTAGAGTACTAGGTAGATCTTACAGGATGCGCTAATAAACCTACCTGTTAGGATACCGTAGTCTATATTAGATCCAGGAGCGCTGTGCTTGTGATCTGGCTTTACGATCTATCCATACAAAAATAAAACGACCGCCTATATGAACTATATAAAAAACTTAATAAAATTCACAATTCCGGGCGTCGCAATGAGCGCCATCTAGCTAAGTTATATCATATTGAACTTAAAATAATATAATTTAATTATACATAAACAATCATCTGACCCTGGACATCGTACGGGTCTACAGAACTCGTCAAGACAAATCCAACGAGCCCAAACACTGCAGGATTATGTTCAGTAGTTAGGTAGTTCCTTTGGCCACCTTTCCACTTCATCATCAGACCCTGAACAACATCTGGTTTAGTACTTGTCAATACCAATCTAACAAGCCTAAACACGAGGCGGTTCTGTGTAGTTGACATGTTCCCATGGCCACCTTTCGACTCCATCATGAGACTGTTCTGAAGATCTGATAGGCCAAAAGATCCTTGTCGGACTATAAGTTTGATGCGATGCATATGTATATGATGCATAGACATACAAATAGAGCAAGAGAAATAAAATCTTGAAAAAATAGGTAGGTTATTAAACGAAAAGATGAAAAAAATACAGGGTTAAAAATTGATTATTACTGGGGTTTACCTCGGATGTGTTGTCTATGCGTATAGGTGTATGTGCGTTTCACACCGTGTCGAATTCTTGTATTGGCTGACGTCAGTAGCAAAGAGTATATAATCACTAAGTTTTAGGTCAGTAGCTTCTGTCGAGTGACTCATGTCGCCTGTGAAGTACGTATCAGTATTGGATTCACTCGCAATCGCTAAGTTACTACTACATAGCGAGTCCTATAATTTTTGTGTCCTTGGTGATTTTTGTATCTTCATTTAACTTTTAAAAAGTGTTTCATATTTAGTGCGTAAGTTGGTAAGTATTTTATTTCTTTTATCATGAATCTATTACATTATGAAAACAAATTTTAATACGATCTGACTTCATGAAAATATAAACAATATTTTTTAGCAAACATAATATTATTGCCGTTGCCCGCGGGGGGTTCTTGCTATTGGATATTAAATGGAGAAAAAAACTATAAAAAAAAACTGCCTGTGACTATCTTGAACATTGATATATGTATATGTGTAACACATAGATGTAACACTCGATTAGGGTTGCCAACGCCAATCCTCCGAATTCCTAGAAATCTAGGTCCAAGATGGGGCAGTAAGGGAAGCTATCTCAACCCTTGTAGATACAGAAAAACGGCTCTAGGCTAAAAATTTAGGATAGTCCTATCCTAAATTTTTGCGATATTTGGAGCTGAATTTACAGATTCTGAGAAAAATGTACAGCTGGCAAGCAAATGGACAATTTAATTAAAAATTTTGACTAGTACTCATTTAAGATGTGGCATATGGGTAGAACGAAAGAATTACTGCAATAAACAGTGCCCGAGAAATATACGTTAACTATATGTAGTTAAATTATAAGTCCATAATCGTAACAATGTTTGGTCACCCTACTTAGAAAGAGACGTAGGGCTCTCAGTGAGGATCCTTGTCATCCCATTTCTTTCGCAGAGTGCTCAATCCATTGTATTATATCCATGATCCTGCGTGACAAAACCTTATCTTTTGTTCAGGAGGTAGCATCTAGATCGCACCTAGTAAATTCCTAAGACCTAATATAGCTAGAGATTAGAAACAAGTTATGTAAATTGAATCATATGTCAAAATCCCCGCATTTTCCCCTCATAATGTCAGTCCCCACTAAATCCCCAAACCGAATTTGAATTCCCCGCGATTTAGGGAACCTACAAATTGGCAACCCTGCGAACGATGATTTTAAACCTACACCGTACACCTATACTAAAAACAATCAAAAAACTGTGTTCTTAAATAAAATGACATACATAAATATAATTATATTCATTCTAAGATAATATATTAAATAATTTAATTTCTATATAATTATCAACTATCAAAAATCATGATTATTATTACCAATTCACCATATATTTTTTTAGACTGCTACTGAGTAGTCAAATTAAAATTGCACACAACAATATATACTACCTATTGTTGGATTTGTGGTTACATTAAATTTTTTGTAGGGCTGGACAAAGACATCGATTATCGATATTTTTTCATGAAATATAATTGGTATATATTTTCGACGATATTTTTTAATGACGATGTATAGGTATTATAAAATAGTCAAAATAACGATGTATTATAAAATAGTCCAAATTTAGGTTGGTGTTTTTTTGCAATAAATACTTTTCGATCTCCTTTAGGGAATTGAGCTTTTTAGATGAATAGCGTTTTTTGCTCCTCAAAATTTTGTCACTTCGTGTGACGAACATTGAAAATGAATATTTAAATATATCGATTTTTATATAGACATCGATACTGTTTATAAATACCGATAGTGCCTTTCATGCCTGCCACGTTAGTTTAGTAGCGAATACGTGTGTGTTCACGAGATTGAAATCCTAGGTCAGACAAAGTTAGACTTTCTATCGAAAAATTCCTGGTATTAGCTGGAGTATGAAATTGTTTCTCCGGTATATGACTCGCGTTCTAATTGGTGTGACCTCACATCGACGGCTAGAAATTAATGTCCACAGTACACCTTGCCCCCCTTCCCCCACTTGAGGAATAGAGGTGTGACGGTGTTTATTTAATTTATCTTTTACTGATCCCTAATTTTTTTGGAAATTAAATGTTCTACACCAATGTATTCCGAGTACAAGATGTAATATCTCTTGTTCTTGAGTCGCCTTTCGCTATCCATTCCTTCCACTTTGGAAAGGGTGTTAGCATATTTTGTTGTAAATATTATATATGTATCTATCATTGTCATTACGCAAGATCCCTTATGGGGTAGACCCAGAGTACAGAATTTCAACATGTACTTAAATATTATTTATTGTTAATTGATCCTAACGTTTGTTTCAGAATATAAAATGGCGAGATCACGTCGACGATCTAAAGAAATCAAGACGCTTGAAGAAGTTCTTCAAGAAGTGAACAAGAGATATGTGCAAATTAAAAAGAACCACCGAAAAAATAACAATTCAATACTTTGTTCAGTATTAGATATTTTATTGAAACGAATGCGCTCTTGCGATAAGTTGTTTGACAGTATGAAACCAACATTGGAATATTTGGGCAGCTACTTTGATGGATTAAGAGTAGGTGAACCAACTGAATATGACATTAATGTAATTCTCACCATACACATGGATTACTGTAGAATAACGTTAGATGCCAGTGAAACACAGAATGGTTATACCAGCATAAAAATGCCCGCCGAATTTCGACGGCTATCAAAAACTCCTACTACCGCTAATAAAGGATTCAAATGTACGGAATTATGGTGTGATAATTGTTTCAGATTGTCAGTTAGACGATTTAGGTCGTGGATGCAAGGAGTTGTAGATGCTGCGTTAAATACATTACCACAGAACAATAGAAAAAGTATTCTGAGAGTGAAAGATCGAGATTACGAAATTGCTTTCAAAACGTCTGGTCCTGCCAACACTATCACCATTTATATCGATGATGATAATATAATTGATGTTGACTTGGTCCCAACTTTATTATTGAAGTTACCAAAAGTACCAAGTCAGTCTAAAATTAATTTTGAAAAAGTACAAGACACGAAGCTTTTGTCTTATTTTGCTGTACCAAAGCCGAGTGATAATAATTATAGTTGGCGATTAGCATTCCCCTATCAAGAAAGGTATTATATGAACAGTAAAAATAATTTAAAGAGTGCCGTAAAGCTTTTGAAATTGCTGCGCGATGTACAAGGTTTTCATAAATTAGCAAGTTATTTTATAAAAACTATATTTTTGTGGGCAGTTATAGAAGAGAATTGTGATTTTTGGAGAACAAATTCTTTATCTTTTATATTTCTACATATGTTAAAAAAATTAAGAGATTCTTTATCAGCAAGAACTATACAAAATTTTTGGTGTTCAGATCATAATCTTCTAGAAAAAATAAAGCCTAATACTTGTCAAAATTGGGCCAACCGGCTGTCAAACATAATACATGATATAGAACTAAATAAAAAACGTAATCCTTGTACAGTTTTAAAATATTTCGCAAAAACCTAACCGAGAAAAATGTACACAGCCCCGAGGAGAATAGTACTCGAGGAACTGAAATCTGTAAATAGCAAGATAGCGTTCTCGCTCAACTAAAGCGGATAGCGGGGCGGAAGCGTCATTGGGCGGTGGCTACAATTATAAATATTAGAATTGAATATTTAGTAACAAAACCCAACATATAACCAATAAAATGCAGCTATTTATTATAAAAGAGATATTTCAAGAATAAATCGATAATGCGTCTTTTTTTACATGCTTTTATATAACTTGTTCTGTTTGTTTGTTAGTTTGTTAAGGCCACATCTTGTAAGCTGAATTAGAACTACTTAAACACACACAAAATATGCTTATATTTTATGTTTTGTAAATGTTGTAATGTAACAAAATCAGGGGTTTGATTTACTTCAAAGTTTATTTTCTTTTCAGCGCATTTAAATATAAGGTTGTTATGAAAAAGGTTATTTTTTTCTATTATTGTTTAATGGTACCACTTCATTTTCTTGTTTTAATAAAATTTAAAACACATCGAACTTTTATTAGGATGCCTTTTTAAACCTATCATCCTTATCATAACATATAAACAATCTATAAATTTAATGTGTAAATATAATTTTTTATTCAATTGAACTAACCCGTGACTTACATAACTCCATAATTATCTATCTGTCTATATCATCACACCAGATATCTTTCTGAGTAGAATTTTTCGGAGAAAACGTAAAAAGAGCGCTTTTATAATAATATTTTTACAGCGATACCTATTTTATTTTATTTTTTTATTTATACAACAGCTCTTAAATATATTACAATCACAACTTATGCTTTAAGCTTACAGCCAAGAAAGGATTTACATTTTTTAACTTTTATTTTTTTTCATAATCGAACAGCCAGTAGAGTAATACAAAACATTATAAACTAAATAAGAAAATATTTTTGTGAACGAATATTAAAAATCTATAAGAAAAAATTACATGTGTGTGTGCGTGTGTGCGTGCGCGCGTGTGAGTGTGTGCGTGTGTGTGTGTGTATTGGTCACGTATATATGTATCTTTATTATTTGCCCTCCCGCTTTAAAAACTGTATAATATCTCCTTTAAATGCACTCTTATTACTGTGGAATATATCAGTGAAGTGAAATTTCTTATTATAGACTTTTTGTAAGCGGTTAATTACAGAATTATGTGCATAATGTGTTGATGATCTAGCAACTAGTTCGAGTTTTAGGAGCACAGAAACAGAGGACTCTATCAATCAACTCTGCACAATCAATGTGCCCATTACACAATCCATGTAAGAAAACCATATCCAGTAATGTACGGCGGTTCTCCAGCGTTGTGAGATTGTGATACCTACATGATGCTTCGTAGTCTTTGGAATTTCTGAACTTTTTAAAGTTTAAGTATTTTATAAACTTATGTTGATTTTTTTCCAAATCGTGACATGCTATATGTAATGAGGGTTCCATATCGTACAGCAATATTCGATAATACTTCTGACATACGAGCAATAAAGTAGTTTTATGCAGTTAATATCAGAGAAAGGTTTGCTAACACGCAAGATAAAACCAAGGCTTTTGTAGGCTGAGCGCGTTATAGCATCGATATGGTCAGAGAATGTTAATTTAACATCGAGTAGGATTCCTAGATCTTTTACTAGCTTTTCTTTATTTATATTAAATTGATTTATTTGATATTCAAATTTAATCGGTTGCATCTTTCTCGTGAAAGAGATATAATGACATTTACTAACATTAATTCCTATATGACTATCTATGTAATTTCCAAGCCTATTAAGATCGGCCTGACGTTTTCTACAGTCAGAGTGATCCTTGATTTTTATAAAAATTTTGGTGTCATCAGCGTACATTAGGAACCTAGCATGATGAAAACACTTTTTTACGTCATATGAGTAACACGCGTACAGAAGGGGGCCCAAAATGGAACCTTGAGGGACTCCAGAGGTAATTTCCACAAAGTTAGAACAAAATCCTCCCGCAACTACTGCTTGAGACCGTTTTATATGATTCCATCCACCTCAACAGATTACCTCGTATGCCCAGTTCATGTAGCTTACGTAATAGTATGATGTGGTCTACACGATCAAAAGCTTTCTCAAAATCAGTATAGACCACATCCACTTGAGAACCACCGTCCATGTTCGTGGCTACGTAATCAATTAATGTACCCAAATTTGATGCTGTAGAACGTCCTTTAATGAATCCATGTTGTTCTGAGGGTATTGAAGGCGATACAATGGGATATACGTGAGTGTGAACAACTTTCTCTAATAATTTACTAAGGACGTTGAGTATTGATATCGGCCGGTAGTTCTCAATACCGGTCCTGAGCCCTTTCTTATGTATAGGAACAACATGTGCTTTCTTCCAAATATTCGGAAAGAAACCATCACGAAGACATCTGTTGAAGAGTAATGCTATCGGGAAAGACAATTTTGCGCACTTAACAAATAATATGGGTGGTAGTTTATTATGTCCAGCTCCTTTTGTAGTATCTAGCTTACTCATTAGCTTTTCGATTACCTACCTTACCTACATTGGAACTTCTCTAATCGTCCTTCATCCCTACGTAACGCAAACATATCATAAATTTATTTATGTGCGATATATTAAAATCTCTGATCACGCTTTGGACTGAGTTAAAATTTTCGTTCAAGTTAATCATTCTATTTTTTATACTCTAATGTTCACTTAAAAAATATGATCCTATTCATTATTGTATTATTACGGTGGTGTGATGACTATGCCTAATTAATCGATTGTGTTCTCTAACGTTTATATAGTAGGCATCGATTTTTTTTGTGTAGATAACATATGCTAGAACTAACATCTCTATACCGCCACTTGCCCCTCCCTATCTATGCATGCCGCCATTTTATTTGTAATTGAATTGTATCGCCATTTCGTTTCTTTTGTGAGATGGAGTATTCGACAAGAAAGTGAGACAGAAATAAAATAATCTGAATCCTTTTGAAATCCTAAAATAAATGAAATCAGAAAACTGCTTTTCTGTGTTTGTAAAAAGGTATAAATAAGTAAGTAATTAGGTTTCATTGTTTTATGAACTATCGTATTTTATTCGTCATTTGTGACCGCGTCTCGCTTGCGAAAGTAGGTATAATGGCGTCCGTTTACTCGTAGCGCGTATAGATATTCCGTCATCCTTTTCTTGCATATATCGACTATTCAGGAGACACTGCCTTCCTACGAATGATCTTTTTACGAGTAGAGTAGACTGATAAGAAATATTCCCCGTTACCTTCGCACTTTATGTTTTGGAGTTTCTCTTTCGTGTACTTACTATTCGCCGCGCTTTTGAATATCGAGTGAAAATGTTCCACAACATAATAAAATGGTCCGTTTTGTGTTATTACAGATATATACGATGTGTGGATGAAAGATTTTGTGTAATGTAGTAATACTTTAGTGTATCGATATGTTTACTACGAACGCCGTTCAGACTGGCTCTGTGCCTACGCTGCAGTACCAAGAGCATCCAGGACAAAAATCACAAGGGAAGAACATTGAGAACGTTCAGCAAAAGAATGCTCAGCAAACGCAACAACAACAGGTATTTGCCTAATATTTGTCTATAAGTTGTATATGTACAATGTTTCATTAGTCTATAGTATTAGTTTTATATTTAAGTCTATTCGTGAAGGGTTTTCTATGACTAACTTTTACTAAAATTCCTACCACACTCAACAGTTCTTAAATATTATGAAGCAATATAAAACTATCCAGTTGCTTGAAGTTAACTTCGCACAAGGATAATGACCTTAATCTCTTTATCACAGACTAGTTAGTATGTGATTTGAAAATTCAAATTTTGGCAACACATGATTATTTGTACAAGTATGTAATATGTTATACATATTTTATATAATACTTGTGATGATTTCACTATTAAGAATTAGATAAACAAACGGCTAACAAATGTTCAATTCTCTAATGTCTCAGTAACCTATGAGAAATGTTCCTAACATTGTCACTGCAGTTCTGTTATTATATTCAGTTTCTGTCTATGAGTTGAGAACCAGTCCTACACCTACTCATCATAATCATTATCAACTTTCATCGTTTTGTAAGTTAGTATTTTGAACTGAAGTAACAAACTCTAACTTTTACACTTTGACTGCTTTCTTTGTCTAAGACAGGGCTGCCCAAACCAGATGCGATCTCAGGCCAATAAAAATTTCTTGAAAGGAGGGTTGCGGAAACAAACACCATAACATTTTTAAGAAAATTAAAACGTACTGTGTAAACCCAATTGCGTCAAACCCAACCCAACGTCAAATAGGTCAGAGGTGCTCAGGGAGATAGAGAGGTTCTATGGACAGTTATATACCTCAGTAGCTAAACCTGTTGTTGACTTGGTAAAAGACCCAAGAGCCAAGCTAACCCGACACTGCACTGAAGATATCCCGGACATCAGCCTGTGCGAGATTAGGATGGCTCTCAAACAACTAAAAAACAACAAAGCGCCGGGTGAAGACGGAATTACTGCAGAACTTCTGAAGGCGGGCGGATCGCCGGTACTTAAAGTCCTTCAGAGGCTATTTAAGTCCGTCTTGCTTGAAGGGAAAACGCCGGAAGCATGGAACAGGGGTGTGGTGGTGCTGTTTTTCAAGAAAGGTGATAACACCTTATTGAAGAACTATAGGCCCATCACACTGCTGAGCCATGTTTATAAGTTGTTTTCGAGAGTCATTACGAATCGTCTCGAACGAAGGCTTGATGACTTCCAGCCTCCCGAACAAGCCGGTTTCCGGAAAGGTTTTAGTACCATAGACCACATACATACGCTGCGGCAGGTTATACAGAAGACTGAGGAGTATAATCGGCCACTATGCTTGGCGTTTGTGGACTATGAGAAAGCCTTTGATTCGATCGAGACTTGGGCGGTTCTTAGATCTCTCCAGCGATGCCGCATTGACTATAGGTACATCGAAGTGTTGAAGTGCTTGTATAATAACGCCACCATGTCAGTCCGAGTACAGGGGCAGTGCACGAAGGTGATCCCCATAAAAAGAGGAGTAAGACAGGGAGACGTCATTTCTCCGAAACTGTTTACGGCCACCTTAGAGGACGCCTTCAAGCTCTTGGAATGGCAAGGACTTGGCATCAACATCAATGGCGAATACATCACTCACCTTCGATTTGCCGACGACATTGTGGTCATGGCGGAGTCGCTGGAAGATCTAGGACGAATGCTCGGTGACCTCAATAGAGTATCCCAACAAGTGGGTCTTAAAATGAATATGGACAAAACAAAAATAATGTCTAACGTCCATGTCGTACCCACCGCACTCACCGTTGGGAACTCTACTCTTGAAGTTGTCGACGAATACATTTACCTGGGACAGGCAGTCCGGTTAGGTAGGTCCAACTTTGAGAGAGAGGTCAATCGACGAATCCAACTCGGCTGGGCAGCGTTCGGGAAACTGCGCAACATCTTCTCATCCAAAATACCTCAGTGCCTAAAGACTAAAGTGTTTAGTCAATGTGTGTTACCAGTGATGACATATGGATCAGAGACGTGGTCTCTTACAATAGGTCTCATAAAAAAGCTCAAGGTTGCTCAGCGAGCTATGGAAAGAGCTATGCTCGGCGTTTCTCTACGTGATCGAATCAGGAATGAGGAGATTCGTAGAAGAACCAAGGTCACCGACATAGCCCTCAGGATTAGCATGCTGAAGTGGCAATGGGCTGGCCACATAGCGCGAAGATCGGACGGGCGTTGGGGCAGAAAGATTCTAGAGTGGAGACCACGTATTGGCAAGCGCAGCGTAGGACGACCGCCTGCCAGATGGACCGACGATCTTGTGAAAATCGCAGGAAATCGTTGGATGCAGGTGGCATCGGACCGGTTACGCTGGAAAGCGATTGGGGAGGCCTATGTTCAGCAGTGGACAAGTATAGGCTGAAATGATGATGATGATGAAACCCAATTGACATTTAGTTATCGGAAAAATCATGTAAAGAGCTGGCCTGGTCTACATCACATTTTATCTTACAACATCAAAATGTACACAAATGCACAGTTTGGGAATTCCCTTAATAATGGTTACAGAAAACTTGCTGCTATCCTAATATATATTTCATTTGGAATTTTGGGCCATAAAAATACAAATAGTTCTACTAAATAAATTTTGTTGAATGAGTATCCCATATCATATTAGCAGTAGATAAATAATATCTTGCAGGTAACACAAACACAAGCCTGAGGCTGTAGGCAGCCCGCGGGCTTTGTTTTGGATGGCTCTGGCCTAAAGTGTTCATGACAAACAATGTTTTAATATTATAAAGATATACCTGACGCTGAACAATACTATATTTGGAGAATAATTATAACTACTTAGTACATTAAGTGTAAATTTTTTCATGCAATCTCTATCTATCTATATTACCACTCCAGATTACTTGTGGAGATAGGCAGAGAGTAGACTTCCAAAAGGTTCTTTCACTACAGACCTCTCTGGCTTTCTCCACTTTTGCTACTGTTTAAAAAATAATATTCATTATATTATCACATCTTTGACATTTTCATACCCTCCGGTCCTATACAAGCCCAGTGCTTGTTGATGAGAAAGTATCGGTAAAGGGATTATAGTCATCAATCTTTTGTTTGTAAAGTTTGTTAAACTTCATACACTAGCCAGGGATTCCCAAACTATTTAGGGCAAGAGACCCTTTTTCCAAAATGAACTGATACCTCAGACCCCCATAGCCAAATTACTATAAAAGTCCTATCTCTGGTTTTTTTTCCTATTAATACAAAATACTTCATCATCATCATCATCTCAGCCCATACTTGTCCACTGTTGAACATAGGCCTCCCCAATCGCTTTCCAGCGTAACCGGTCCGATGCCACCTGCATCCAACGACTTCCTGCGATTTTCACAAGATCGTCGGTCCATCTGGCAGGCGGTCGTCCCACGCTGCGCTTGCCAATACGTGGTCGCCACTCTAGAATCTTTCTGCCCCAACGCCAGTCCGATCTACGCGCTATGTGGCCCGCCCATTGCCACTTCAGCTTGCTAATCTTAACGGCTATGTCGGTGACCTTGGTTCTTCTACGAATCTCCTCATTCCTGATTCGATCGCGTAGAGAAACGCCGAGCATAGCTCTCTCCATAGCTCGCTGAGCAACTCTGAGCTTTTTTATGAGACCTATTGTAAGAGACCACGTCTCTGATCCATATATCATCACTGGTAACACACATTGACTGAAAACTTTAGTCTTAAGGCACTGAGGTATTTTGGATGAGAAGATATTGCGCAGTTTCCCGAACGCTGCCCAGCCGAGTTGGATTCGTCGATTGACCTCTCTCTCAAAGTCGGACCTACCTAACTGGACTACCTGTCCCAGGTAAATGTATTCGTCGACAACTTCAAGAGTAGAGTTCCCAACGGTGAGTGCGGTGGGTACGACATGGACGTTACACATTATTTTCGTTTTGTCCATGTTCATTTTAAGACCCACTTGTTGAGATACTCTGTTGAGGTCACCGAGCATTCGTCCTAGATCTTCCAGCGATTCCGCCACGACCACAATGTCGTCGGCAAATCGAAGGTGAGTGATGTATTCGCCATTGATGTTGATGCCAAGTCCTTGCCATTCCAAGAGCTTGAAGGCGTCCTCTAAGGTGGCCGTAAACAGTTTCGGAGAAATGACGTCTCCCTGCCTTACTCCTCTTTTTATGAGGATCGCCTTCGTGCACTGCTCCTGTACTCGGACTGACATGGTGGCGTTATTATACAAGCACTTCAACACTTCGATGTACCGATAGTCAATGCGGCATCGCTGGAGAGATCTAAGAACCGCCCAAGTCTCGATCGAATCGAAGGCTTTCTCATAGTCCACAAACGCCAAGCATAGTGGCCGATTATACTCCTCGGTCTTCTGTATAATCTGCCGCAGCGTATGTATGTGGTCTATGGTACTAAAGCCTTTCCGGAAACCGGCTTGTTCGGGAGGCTGGAAGTCATCAAACCTGCGTTCGAGACGATTCGTAATGACTCTCGAAAACAACTTATAAACATGGCTCAGCAGTGTGATGGGCCTATAATTCTTCAGTAAAGTGTTATCACCCTTCTTAAAAAACAGTACCACCACACCCCTGTTCCATGCTTCCGGCGTTTTCTCTTCGAGCAAGACGGAATTAAACAGCCTCTGAAGGACTTTAAGTACTGGCGTTCCGCCCGCTTTCAGAAGCTCTACGGTAATTCCGTCTTCGCCCGGCGCTTTGTTATTTTTGAGTTGTTTGAGAGCCATCCTAATCTCGTACAGGCTGATGTCCGGGATATCTTCAGTGTAGTTTCGGGTTAGCTTGGCTCTTGGGTCTTTTACCAAGTCAACAACAGGTTCAGCTACTGAGGTATACAACTGCCCATAGAACCTCTCTATCTCCCTGAGCACCTCCGACCTATTCGACGTTACGTTTCCGTCCTCCATCTTCAGCTTCGTCAACTGGCTTTGCCCAATAGACGCGTCTCTTGCGAACACTTTAGAGCCCTTGTTCTGTGCTATGGTCTCCTCAATACGCCTTGTATTGAAGGACCGTAAGTCTTGTCGCAAGGACTTCAATATCTGTCCATTGAGCTGCCTATAGGACTAAGCATCATCGGAGGTTTGGAGCGTCATGGAACGTCGCTCAGCCATGAGGTTTCGGGTGTAGTTGGATAGTTTTTGAGGTCTATTTTTACGGTGGGGCTTAAAATACTTGGACCCGACCGTATGGACAGTCTCTACCAGCCTGTTGTTGATTTCGTCCACTGATGCGCTGCTGTCTAGCAATTCGAAGCGGTTTGCCAATTCGAGTTGAAAGTTCTCGGGGTTTTGGATATGTGCATTACAAGGTCGAAGCGTAGACTTCATCAGACGCGATCTTTCCATTTTGACATTAATATTTAATGTGCCTCTGACCATTCGGTGATCACTGCCGGTTTTTACCCTGTGGATCACGGAGACACCATTAATATTTGTCGCTTGGTGCTCATTATGAAGTCTATTTCGTTTTTGGTGGAACCATCAGGGCTCATCCAGGTCCATTTCCTATGAGGCGGCTTCTGGAAGAAAGAGTTCATCATAAAGAGTCCCTCCTTCTCCAGGAATTCGGCCAGCCTCTGACCCCTGGGGTTGCGCTGCCCATATCCAAATTGCCCCACTCTCAACTCATCATCGCCCCGTTTGCCCAGCCGCGCATTGAAGTCACCCATAACCACTGTAAAGTGTGTTTTGGAAGTATGTATGGCTCTACTAATGTCCTCATACATAACTTCGACATCATCATCTGAGTATGTCGAGGTCGGTGCGTAGACCTGTATGACCTTCAGCGAATATCTTTTGGATATTCTGAGTATCAGGTACGCTACCCTGCTCGACACACTAGTGATGGACACAACGTTGTCTATGAGTGACTTGTGGACGATAAATCCGACACCACTTTGGGACTGCTGTTCGCCCTCCCGGTAGTAAAACAAGTTGCCGGATTTTAAGGTTATCGTGTCCTCGCCCTCTCTTCGGACCTCCGATAAACCAACAATATTCCACCGCAACTTGTTTATCTCTTCTTCCAGCTCAACAAGCTTCTCATCTGTCCTCAAAGTGCGTGCGTTGTATGTCACCAGGGCCAATTTTCGTTTTTGGTGATAGCCGAATCTCTGCCGGAGATTCTTAGCACCCCTTGTCCTGTCGTTACCATGGCTGCTACCGTGGCCAGGACGATCAGGACCGCCGGGGACTAGGGGCCTGGTTTTCTTCTTTTCTTCCATAATAGTGATTGGGGGGATTTGCCATACTCGCCACGCTTGGCAGGCGGGTTGGCGAGCGCAGTTTTTGATCGCAGAAGTGTTAAGAGAACGCTGCTGCCCATTCCCTAGTTTTCCCTTAGTCGCCTTGTACGACACCCGATGGGATGAGATGGGTTGGTCCTATTCTAAGCCGGGAACCACGCGGCGAATAATCCGCCACAAAATACTTACCAATCTAAAAACTTTGCGGTTGGTTAAACGAGTAAAGTACAACAATGATACTTCCTACTAAAATATTAGTCATTCTTATAACAAGTTGGTACACGTTATACTTGTGTTAATTAATAGGGGTCAATTTTAGACCTCGTCGACACCCAAAATCAGTTTTCGTTTATGTCGACACCAGGGACCTGGGAAACCAAAAAGACCACTTTGGGAATCCTTGCAATAAACCATCCTATAATTCTTCATAATATTTAATTATGAACATAATTGTAATAAAAGTGAATCATAGAAAACTACTTATGTACAATTACACAGCAACAACAAATAAGGGTCTATCCAAAAATTATGTCTCATGTTAGTGGGATAGATAGATGGTGGGTAGAGGAAGGGATTAACAGTGTCACATCATGGACAATGCAGGGACGAGTCATAAGCTTCCTGACATGGAAACTATAAATAAAAAATAGAAACCATTAACAGCCAATAAATTCAAATATTACCAGCTCTATCCAAATTTGTATAAGTTTTTTTGATGTGGCGGTCGCACGAATTTCCGTTTGCAAAATATGTGAAGTCACACAAGAGGGTATGGAGGCCATATAATAGTGACCATCTGTCACAAGGGGACTGACAATGAAGGGGACTGACAATGAAATTCACGTGACGTGGTTTATGGATGGCCCCTAATATAAATGATTTAGATTTTTAATATAACATGCTTATTTACTAATTCTTTATATTAAATTGCAGGAGTTCCCTACGTTTTGCTACACTACTAACGTAAATATGATAGGCAAGATAGGCACGGGTGTTACGACAGGTGCGGGCAGTGTTGCCAGTGGTGTGAACATCACACAGCTCACGACCAGTGATGATAGGACTTGCTACATAGCCCAGCCACTCTCATACAACTATGCATTAGTTAATCAAATGCAAATTGCTCCTAATGGTATTCAGAATACAATCTCCAATATAAGTTTCAAATGTGACGTCTGTGGCCTCATGTTTGGCCACCTTACTCTACTCAATGCTCATAAAAGGATACATGCTCAAGACACAGGTAAGATATAAAAATTTAATTGTCTTAATTAATTACCATAAATTTGAAAACGTTAATGTGTTGTAATTATGTAGATATACATGAAATAAGTAATATTGTAAGTCTAAGAACTCAATAATTGTAGATACATTTGAATATGGTTGTGATGGCGGTATAGACCAAGTTGTAAAAGTTGACAACTTCGTTGAAACTGCCTTTAGTGTAGGCATGTCGATTCATTCCAAGAAAAATCGATCTTTGGATCGATTCGACGCGCAAGAATCGATTGAATAATTTGGAATTAAAAAAATCGATTCTGAAACTGACTGAAAATAAACTGTTATTTGGTACGTAGTATTTTTAATAATAAACGTGTTTTAATTAACTCGTGAATAGATCCGATTCGACAGCTTTCGAAATCGATTCAGTGGTTCAGATCGATCTAAATATCGATTATTTGGCTCGAAAAATTAATTAAACGATTTTAAATTGATATGCCTACTTTATATAATAATATCAGTCTATACTGTCACACTGCGGGGCAAAGGCCTTCTCTCACTAATCGAGGTGAGAGTGATTAGGTCATACTCCACCACGCCGACCCAGTGCGGCTTGGTGGAGGCAGGTTTGTGGCCATCTGCTGTTGGAACTTATCAAGTAAACTATAAGGCTTTCGACATGGCTTAACGACTACCACATTAAGTGGTAACCGAGACGGCTTAACGTAGCTTCCGAAGCATGGAGACGCTAGAATATGAAAATGCCACAAACGATCACCCATCTCAGACCGACCGTGTCGAATGCTGCTTAACCTTGGTGATTGGGAGGAACACCGCGGTCGCACAGCGCTACGAGCGCCTCTATATCAATCCTACTATCCACTTAAGTGCCTACTTAACTGATACACAAATCTCTATCTATCTATATCATCACGCCAGATCCCTTGCGGGGTAGGCAGAGAGTACAAAGTTCCAACAGGTTCTTTCCTTACATACTCTCTGGCTTCCTCCACTCTCATAGTTCGTCTCATACACGCTCGCCGGTTACAGAGACTCTTGACTTGTCGTTCAGTTAAGACTCGGTCTAAATAATGGTCAGACTAGAGATGAGTCGTATTTATTAGAACAGATCCAAAGAACAGGTATTTTACGAGAATAGGCGGCACCTAATCCAATTCTGGCAATACCTAATCCACCTAATATTCGTATTCAATATAATCTAATGTTTAGCCGTTTAGCGCGCTCACTCACACCTGTTCCCGCGCTCTCTCACTCACTCATATGCTTATCGCTTTGCTATCCCGCTTACGTGTAAGGGAGCGAGACAGCGCTATACAACGCGTATTGATATAAAACAAATGTAAATATAATGAATTGAAATCTTTTAAATACGCCATCTTGCAAATGCTAAACTTTTGCGGAACATTTAATATCGCAAGACTCAAAACTTCATACATTCGTAAGTTAACAGTCCTAAGCCTGTAAAAAGTATGAAGGGAAGATACCAATTCATCACTAATATATCATTAAATGATAAAATAGAAAACAAGTATTAGTTTATTCAACCAATTTCGTGCAGAAATATCTAATATAAAAAAAAATTGATTCCATTTTGAAACTAACATTTTCTTAAAAGTGTTATTATGACTCAATATAACAAAACAATTTAACATTAAATTAATTCAAATATCGATAATTCGATATCAGGATTTGATATAGAATAGGCGGATTGAGATCACTAAGGAGATCATTTAGATTAGGTGGATTAGGTATTTGGATTAGGTATTTATGCAGACTAGGAACAGGTGTATTTAGTACCTGATTTACCTAATACAACTCATCTCTAGGTCGGACATAAATCACTGGATCCATTTATATACCGGTACAAAATTATATTAATAAATGCCCTTCGATGTCTAGATGTAACAATGAGATGCTCCTTCAAAATAGACATGGGTAACTCAGCGAAATGTCTTGCGTAGACTCGGTAGCTCAGGCGCAGTTCACTCAAAATTGCGCCATGGCGCAACAAAATGGAACGCGTCGAGTGAGCAGCAAAACGCATGCCATTTGCACGCCATGCTCACAGGTTCTTAGCACAAACAGCGCATGTGTTGGCTCATTGTTCACGCAGCGAGCGAGTTAGAGAATGAATGACATCGATCGTATTGACAGTTAACAAGCCAACACCGTAAGACCTTTCGAATTTCCCGGTCCTGAGTTGTGCGCCAACACATATTGAAGAAGTGAGTTGACACATCCGGCGTAGTGAGCTGAGTTGGCGCAATTGCGCGGCGTAGCGCAGTGTTACACATGTCTTCTTCTAAATAAATCAGCTTCGATCGTTACATACGTGCTATAGATTTATGTTACCTACCATTGTGAGAAGAAATAGATTGAAGCAGCAAATAACTACACTCGCCTACTCTACTAGAGAACTGGCATGTTGATGTAGATATATAGGATTATTACATATTGAAAGAACATACAAATAAAAGGACCAGAAAACCTATGTGGTTTTGTATATTTATACAAATCGATGGTCCCATATAACAAAGTTATATATGCCAAACAAAATAAATTGCATTTGCAACCTTCATGCCTGTTGATACAGTTTTTTATGCCAAATATAAATACTGGATTGTAAGACTATCTTCGTTGGACTCAAACAGCGCATGTGTTGGCTCATTGTTCACGCAGCGAGCGAGTTAGAGAATGAATGACATCGATCGTATTGACAGTTAACAAGCCAACACCGTAAGACCTTTCGAATTTCCCGGTCCTGAGTTGTGCGCCAACACATATTGAAGAAGTGAGTTGACACATCCGGCGTAGTGAGCTGAGTTGGCGCAATTGCGCGGCGTAGCGCAGTGTTACACATGTCTTCTTCTAAATAAATCAGCTTCGATCGTTACATACGTGCTATAGATTTATGTTACCTACCATTGTGAGAAGAAATAGATTGAAGCAGCAAATAACTACACTCGCCTACTCTACTAGAGAACTGGCATGTTGATGTAGATATATAGGATTATTACATATTGAAAGAACATACAAATAAAAGGACCAGAAAACCTATGTGGTTTTGTATATTTATACAAATCGATGGTCCCATATAACAAAGTTATATATGCCAAACAAAATAAATTGCATTTGCAACCTTCATGCCTGTTGATACAGTTTTTTATGCCAAATATAAATACTGGATTGTAAGACTATCTTCGTTGGACTCGTCGCAATCTACTTACTGCGACGTCTCCAACTAACGAAGTTCTTCTATATTTAGTTCTGTTATACCAGTACTGCAGAGCTGGTATACAAAATTTTAATTTTAAATAAATAATCGCTATTTTCAAACCCTTTCTTATAGATAACAACATAACAGTGGTTGCAACGGGTGTGAGTACTGGGAATGACGTAGCAATGCCGCCGCACATTCAGATCCTCTCTTCGGACCCCGCCGAACAACAACAGCATCATGTTCAAATTCAAGACAGTAAGCATGGTTTTATATTTTTTATGGTATTGTCAGTTATATACCTAGTGAAAGGACATTGTCGAAAATTGCCAGAACCAACAAAAATTTGACCCATGCCATCATTATTTATCTATTTTATTAAAACAATGGCAAATATCCGTATCTTAAGGACAATTTGCAATCTAAAACGAATATTTCAAAGTATTGTAGGTACTTCTATTGAAGTCGCCGACATCTTTACTGAATGTCAACACACACAATATAAACTCATATGTACTAGTGGTCGCCCATTGGTCGAAATTCGACCATAATTAATTTAAATTATAAGCTTGGACATTGAAGAACATTATTAAGGTTTTATTGTCAAAGACTATACTTCTATAATCACAGATTTCGCCAAGGCTACACTGTTAATTTGCCTATTTTTTTCAAACAAATTATATGAAATTTAAATAAAAAAAAAACAAAAGATTAAAATATAGAATATTTTTTTTTATTCACAGAAAATGCGATCCATTGAACTTGACATACATATTTCGATAATTTAATTAATGATACAAAACTTCTCTGTAAACGATGTTTTTTGTAAAAACTCTTTCATCGTTTGCTGGTTATGTTTGACATTCAGTAAGACTATAGACAAATAATATTAAAAACAAACAATATTTATCTATTCTCAATTTGAAGTGTGTTGTGTCAAATACATGGAGTGTGTGTAATGTGTTTTTATTGATTTAATGTATTTTTATGCATACTTAAAAAAAAACTATTTGCATTCTGCACTCCTTCTCGATATAAACTGTAAGTGTGGGAAATTTCATACTCCTCCGTCCGCGCAATCTTCGTAAAAGGGGGTGCAAAGTTTTTGCCTCACGTATTAATATAATGATGATTAACGGCTACTGAATTATAACCTCAAAATCTAATACTTTTTGTGCAATATTTCCATTTCCCCGCTTGTCCGTTTAATAATAAATGCCTTAAGGGAATTTATGGGTGCTTTGAAATCATACAAGTATTTTTTTTATTGCTGTTGGTCCTAGGGCAAATCATGTATGGGCGCAGAACAATGTACTGAGCGGGTATAAGCCAGATGCGGCAGCACAAAGCTAGTTGTCGTGATTATCTTTGGGGGAGGTCTATGTCGTGGAGTGGATACTTTACGGCTGTCGATGAGGATTATTATACACAGCAATAATTTGCCACGGCTCATAGGATTGAATACCAGTGAGATTTCCATATATAATAGATAATATCAGCCTATACTGCCCACTGCTGGGCAAAGGCCTTCTCTCACAAATCGAGGTGAGAGAGATTAGGTCATACTCCACCACAAAGACACATTGTGGATTGGTGGAAAGATTTCCATACTAGGCACATATTTATGTGAAATTTGTGACAACAGAATAATTCCTATCCGGAGCAAAGTTTACTGAAAGTGCATTTTAAAGTATTTTTTTTTGTTAAACTGTATACATACAATCTAGCTAATAATATATTTTCATTTTCAGCTAAACCAGTTATAATAGACAAAATTCAAAAATGCATCACTTGTGGTGGATCAATAGCCAACAATCCGAAGAGAAAGGGACCCAAACTAATTAGATGCGAAAATTGTATTGCGCAAGATTCTGTTGACCAGCAAAGAAATAATCAAAGTGAGTTATTTGTTCAAAATCAAGTCTGTGTTTGGGTGAAATAAGGGCCAATGTATATTTTTTTATCCTAAACAAGATTCTACTGCCAAACGATAAATATATATATATATATATATATATATATATATATATATATATATATATATATATATATATAAATATATATATATATATATATATATATATATATATATATATATATATATATATATATATATTAGCCCTGTTTAGAAACTGTCCCATCGTTGGGCACGGGTCTCTTCTCAAACTTTTGTTTATTTTTAAAAACGTAGCCCCACTAGGATTTATTCCTGTGTCGTGGGTGCGTTTACAAACATGAAAATTCACATACACAAATACCCAGACCGGAACAAATAATTGTGGATCACACAAAGATTTGTCCCGTGCGGGAATTGAACCCGCGACTATTAGACACAGTGGGCAGATGGGCGGAGCAGCGGCTTAAGCTCTTAACCACTGCGCTAAAACTGAAAGTATTTAGGCCATAGTCCACCACGCTGGCCCAGTGCGAGTTAGCGAACTTCACACACCTTCGAGAAACTCTCAGGCATGCAGGTTTCCTCACTAGTTAATTTATAATACGCACATGCTTTCGAAAAGATAGAGGTGCGTGCCTGGGTTCGACCCGAGACCCCTGACTTTGCAGTCCAACGGTCTAACCACTAGGCTATCACTGCTAAATGCCACTAAGCTACCAGTAGGCTAAATGATTAAAATGAATAAATATATTTGAACTATAAAATAGCTTAAGGCAAGGCAAAGCTGCTCCATTATGTTCTACAGGTGTAGTGTTTGCATTATTCTGTGCCATTACATCTTGTTTTAAACACAAATAAACACTGGTGTTTTAGCACCACGCCACAAAATTGTTTGTAATGAGTGTTTTTTTTACATGGTACCTATAGGCACTAACACGCCTGAACTTACATGTACATAACACTGGAAATTTTTGTGAAAGACAAGAGAAGTACCTAATTGTTGCCAACTTAAGGTGTTATTTTATCAGAATCAGAATATTTCCTAACAAAGCATGGAAACCATTTTCGTATTTATGAAACGTTAGAACAGTTACAAAGACTACCACCACTTCGGAATGTCATTCCTGAGGAGGAGTTTAATTTAATACTTTAAGGAGACTACTGATTTATTTTTATAAGAATTTTATTTCAATTGACGCCTCAGGAATGTCTTAGGAATACTACAGTTGATGCTAGTTTATCACAATGTTACATAGATTCTTTACCTTTACCAGGCTTCACATATATTAAACTCTCGATGCCCTTACATCCCTTCTTTCGGATAGAGATACCGCACACCGGATAAGACATCGACCTCGCCGGCGAGGTCGAAGAATATCTTCGTCAGGTGTAGATTACCACGGCAAGACACCTAGTATACGCTCTCCCCCATAGTGACTGCCCAAGCCGAGGCCGTTCCTCCTTAAGGCGTCCTTGAGCTAGTTGCCCCCTTGCCCTTGTGGCTCGAGCGTAGTGGTTGCACGCTCGCCCTCTTGTCCGGTGAAGCTGTAAAGGCCCCGCGGCCAACAGCGTGGATCATTCATACACACACACACACAATATATTAGACTTCACAATAATTTCTGTTATTTTCTATGGAGGTGTTAATTGATTCTTTTATTTTGCTTCACGCTAATTTCTTTCGGTTTGTTAGTGAACACGACGCAAATATTCGTCGCAACGGAGGAGAATGTTAAGTTCGAAGTCGGGGGTGTGAGCACTGCTCAGTCGACGGACCCGCTGTCAACTACGCAGAACAACCAGCAGGCGCAACAACAAAAACCATGTAAGTGAAACGTAACATACTTAAATCTTAATCTGTTTACAACTTTATACTACACTAGCGACCCGCCCCGGCTTCGTACGAGTTAATTATACACATAAACCTTCCTGTTGAATCATTCTGTACGTTGGTGAAAACCGTGTGAAAATCCGTGCGATAGTTATTAAGATTATCGTGTTCAGGCAGACACACGCGGCGGAGGGACTTTGTTTTATAATCTGTAGTGATAGACTAACGAGATTCTAGTGGCGAATAATGCGCGTTACGATCAGGGTTTAAATCCTAAGTCGGACAAATGTAGTTTTTCTATCGAAAAATTACCAGTATCAGTCTGGTGTTTGAAAATGTTCCCGGTATAATGGCCTATCAAAAAATCAAAATCAAAAGTTTTTTATTCATGTAGACCGAAAGGCGCTTATAAATAGTCAAAAAGAGAAAATTATTGATTACTTAAGACTCTACCACCCATTCGGAAAGTCTTTCCTGTGGAGAAGAAGGGCAAGAAACTTAATGGTTACTCTTTTTAAAAATGAAAGTTTTACAATTATTTTTGTATACATTGCATTCATGGGGTATGGGAGAACAATGCAGAACGAGCTAAATAGATGTCCTTAAGTATAGGTTAATCATAAGTGTACTTAGAGATTCATGGTATGGGTCAGTGTCTACATAGTCCTCTCATTTACAAAATAGAGATGATGTAGAGGTATATAATAAAAAGTGTAATAGGAGAAAAAAGGGTTACTATAAAATATGTAAAAAGTGCGTACAAAATAATTGGTCATAGCTCCAGTGTGGTGCCGAACGAGACAATTCAACAGTACTCTGCTACATGTTTGATCAGTCAAAGGATAGAGGACGGACCAGTCCTCACCAGCAACACCCGTTCACGAGTGTGACTTGAGAGGCAGCCATCAATCTCCTCGACCATATTAGAGGGAAAAGAGTTGGAATTACTATTACATGGGATCTAACATCGTCGGCGAAAAGTGGGTGTAAACAGTACATCTCTACCACCTCCTCTTGGGGAATATAGGCGTGTTTATTTATTTATTTTATTTATTCTTTATTGTATACAGTTAGAAGTGAAAGAAAAAAGTTTACATTTAGGCAGTATACAAAAAGGCGAGCTTAACTCAAATATGAGTTATCTTCCAGCGAACCTTTGAGTGTTGAGAGATGAAGAGAAGAATAAGAGGGCAGTTATACAATATAACGTCAGAAGATATAAAATAAATACTGTATTTTCAAATAAATACATATATTTAGTACTTACGATACAAATATTAATATATATAATTATAATATATACATAAATATAAATATCTAAATGAAATCAAGATAGGAAATGTTCTTTGATTCTTCTTCTGAAAACATCCAGAGAAGAGCTTGCACGAATGGAATGAGGAAGTAAGTCAGCACGCACAGTGAAGGACCCGTCGTATATGGAATAATGAAGAAGGGTACGAAGAAGGAGAGATGTAGCTGTACGGCAGGGTTTGTCTCTTGGAATCAGGAAGTCAAAACGCTCTCGGAGGTAAACTGGGGATTTAGGATTATGTAGAATGGAGTAGAGAAGAGAGAGAATGTGCAAGTCCCGTCGCAGCCGGATAGGTAGCCATTTCAGTTTCGATCGGAATTCTGATATGTGATCAAATTTACGTAAACCGAAAATGAAACGAATACATAAATTCTGCAGACGTTCGAGCTTATTGACCAGTTCTTCAGTAGCATCTAGGAAGCAAACATCACCATAGTCTAAAAGTGGAAGAAGGAGAGACTGAGCAAGACTTATTTTAGTTTGATAAGGCAAAAACTTTTGCAGACGCTTGAGAGAATGAAAAGTGCCGTAGACCTTTCTGCTTACTTCCGCTATGTGAGAGCTCCAGGCAAGATTGGAGTCTATAAGAACACCTAAATTCTTATCAGTATTACTATAAGGTATAGGAACAGAATCAAGGACAACTGAAGGGAGTGTTTGTAGATTTATATTAAGGGCGTTCATGTAGTGTTTGCCACCAATGATGAGAGCTTGAGATTTGGCAGGATTGACCAAGAGACCGAACGATTTCGCCCAATTACTGATGTTTTCGAGATCATCATTGATGGCGCCAATCGCATGATTGATTTCCCCAACCTTAAAGTGACGATAAAGCTGCAAGTCGTCTGCATACAGATGATAATGAGAAGTAATGACTTTAGTGATAGAGTTTATAAAAGTGGAGAAGAGAAGAGGAGAAAGGACGCCACCCTGAGGCACACCCGCAGCAAGATTACACTATGCAGAGAAGTTCTCTTCAGAACGAACCGCCTGCGAGCGCCCCCGAAGGTAAGAGTTAAACCACGCAATTACAGGAGCAGAGATATTGAGAGAAGACAAGGTGCCTATGAGGATGTCAAAATCGACTGAATTAAAAGCACTGCTGAAGTCAAGTAAAACTAGTACTGTTAGTAATCTGTTCTCCATGGCCAATCGAATATCGTCAGTTATTTTAACCAGAGCCGTAACTGTACTATGACCTGGCCGGAACCCAGATTGAAATGGACTCAGCAGGCTGTTAGAGGAGAGACACTGAGACAATTGATTTTGTACAACACATTCAAGCACCTTAGAGAGAATAGGGAGGATGGATATGGGTCTAAAATGAGACAGTAAAAGGGGATTTGGGATTTTGGGTAAAGGGAGAATATATGCCTTTTTCCACGCACTTGGAAAAGTGGAAGTTTCCAAGGAACAATTCACTATATGGGTGATAACTGGTAAAAGTTTATCAAGTATAGGTGTAAGCATTTGTAATTGAATACCATCTTCACCCAGGGCTTTCGTAGATATTGACAGGATAGATGTCTTTATGTCATGCTCCGTAAGCGGGCTGAAAGAGAATGAAGCACACCCAGGCAAAGGGAGGTTTGAGAGAAGCTTGAGAGTAAGAGATTTTATATCATCTTTTAGAGGAGCAGGAGGATTAGAGAAATGAGCATTAAGTGCATTAAGGTCTAAGTTGCTGGTATTTTCAAAAGAGATTTTGCCAATACCAAACGTCTTAAGGAATTGCCAAACTTGTGCTGTATTAAAGTTTTGAATGCAAGAGTGTATGTGGCGTCGCTTCGCATCCCTACATAGACGACTGCAGCGGTTTCGAAGCTTTTTATATAGACACCAGTTTTCTTCTGTAGGAAACTTTCTATGCCGTCTCTTCACTTTGTCCCGTTTAGCCATCATTTTTTTTATAGAATCTGATAGCCATGGCGCGGGTCTATGTTTCACCCTCACTTTTTTTAATGGCGCATGAGTATCATATAAATCAAGTATCTGTTTGTTAAACACTGATACTTTGGCATCTACATCTACACAGTTGTAAACAGAAGTCCAGTCTATACGGCCCACATCCATTTTAAGCTGCTCAGCGTTAATATTTTTGAAGCTACGAAGAAAAAGAAATTTAGAGGAGCGTTTTGGTAAGCGAATTTTGTAGGAGAGAAATATCAAATCATGATAAGAAAAGGAGGCAGGAATTTGCCCATGCGTAGCTACTTTGCTAGAATCGGAAACTAAGATAAGGTCTAAGAGTGATGGAGTGCAATGAGGAGGATGGTGAGTAGCTGTCAGCGGTAAAATATGCATGTTAACAGAAGAGACAAGGGACCGGAGTTTGTTGCTACGACTGTCCCCCTTTAACAAGCAAGTGTTGAAGTCCCCAAGAATAATAATGTTATCGTGTAAAGTCGAAAAGTATTCTAATTTTGACTCAAAAGAGGAGAAGAAATCAATCTGACATGATGGGCTGTAGTAAACT
This sequence comes from Phalera bucephala, assembly GCA_905147815.2. Lineage (NCBI taxonomy): Eukaryota > Metazoa > Arthropoda > Insecta > Lepidoptera > Notodontidae > Phalera > Phalera bucephala. The sequence goes on along the minus strand of LR990617.1, from coordinate 10,743,993 downwards.
CCTAAAAGAAATGTTGTATGATTAAAATTAATTTCGAGAAAGAGATGTTCAGAAAACTTAGAATACTCGCTTGGCGACTGATCAACCACCTTGCAAGAGATATCACCTCGTAGATATATGGCAACCCCTCCACATCCCTTGCCTGTTCTGTCATTGCGTAACAACTTGTATCCAGGTAGCGCAAACTGCACAGAAGGAAGAGTGGCAAGGAAGGTTTCAGAAACCAGAACCGCATGAATAAGATCAGAGTCGAAGGATGCTAAAAGGTCAGAGTAGTGGGAAGGAATGCTTTGAGCGTTAATGTGGACAGCATTGAAAAATTTCCGCTGATTTAAGAAAACGGACAGAAGTCGATCATGTAAATGAATTGAGTCGTTGTTGTCGTCATCACTAAATGCACTAGAGTACTGTTCGTCGAATATCTCAGAAGAAGAACAAGAAACAAAGCTATCATCACTATTATCAAATATATCCATATGTAAGTAAATAAATAAAATAATAATATTTAATATAAAAACTAGATACTATATACTAACTAGATACTATTTATTAAAAAAAAAAAATTGATATAATCATACCCTCGGTGCACTCGCCGGTTGTGGAACAACGGATAAAAGTACAATGATCCAAACACGTAAAAAAAAAGACGATTTCTAGACGATCACATCAATTGTCACTACAGATATTATTTATCTGTGGTGAGCATAACTAGAATTTTGATAAAATAAAAACAAACTAATTGTAAACAAATTAAACGCACACTGTGAAATTACACAAAGAAAAAAGAAGTACTGTGATCGCTTTAAAAAAAAAAAACAAAACAATATTACGCAAAACAGCATTACAAGACAGTATTAGAATTACGCACTAGGGAGACGTGTTTGGTAAACAGTAAAAAAACACCACGACCTCTCACTTCGGAGGCTTTCGTGTTCTCTTCTCCGGAACAAACGATGAAGATGCAGCAGGCCCGTCGCTCGGCTGTTTTTTGGAGCTCACAATGTCGCCAGCAGGAGGAAATTGGACCAACACTTGACGAAGTTCAGCCGCCGTCTCAATTTTTCTCCGCGATTTGTCAGGCAGCTGGATGACGATTTTACCATCGGTGGTCCAGCACTGCTTCATACCATATCTTCTACGGGCTTCCATAAAAACCTCATGCCGGGGTTTGGTTAGGAACTCTGAGATAGTTAGCCCAGACCCTTTCAATGCGGCCTTATTGTTCCATACTTGGCTTCGCAGAGAATGGCTTTGGAATCGCATAAGAATGGGTCGAGGCTTGTTGGAGTTTATTCCCAAAGGGTGACACACTACAACATCGGAAGCAGAGACACTTATCATCTTCATCCTGTCCTTTAAAATGTTTATAACTTTGGAGTGGCAATCAGAAACGTCGGGAACTCCATGTAAAAGAATCACCTTCCTACGGGATGCCATCTCGTGCCGATCCAAGCCCAGCAACAGTAACTCAATTTGTGCTTTTAGTGCCCCTAAGGTCTTCCAGACAAGGTACTTGAATTCGGTGAACTCTTGTGAAAGGCTGGCTAAGGTTTTATGAACTGTTGGTGTCTCAGAGTCTGCAGCCTTCTTGAGATCCTGTTCATAGGTATCCATCCTGGACGTAAATATTGCTGTCAAGTCTTCCATGGTGTTGGCCAACTTCGCATAAAGATCCATAGTGCAAAAGAGAAGATACAACACATAGCAGGCAGGAAAATGGAAGTGAGAAGTGAAGGTGCAGTGTAATATAGAGCAGTAAGATAGGCAGAGGAGAAGTTATTAAGTAAATAGGTGCACCAAAGGTTTGTACATCAATTTAGCATGTAATAAACATTACATGTGTAGTTCGTATATTATTAAATAAAATAAAACTATCAGCTGTAAATTTTTAAAACCTTTAAACTGCACTACCCTCAACCAAAAAACGCGTGACGGTGTTTATTACATAAATTATATCATAGTGTGCTATATTATTAAGGTTCGTTTATAAAACGCTCAAGCTGTGGGCTCCTTTTCCACATCTTGTTGAAAAATTTAAATTGATTAAAAATTTAATACTAATTCATTTTGTTATAAATGTTTTCCCCAAATTTACAAATAGTTCAACTTTCGTTATAAGAGAAAATTCCTGTGCACAAAAATAATTGGTGTTGAATGACAGATATTTTAAACACATAAAAATTTTATGAGGACATGTATACATTGGTCCTATAGAATTTATATCAATTCAAGTATAGTATATGAAGATAATTTATAAGATTTGGTAAAGGGGCTGCTACATCTGAATAAAAGAGCTCTATTGTGTCAAATTGTTTGTATGTTGCGTTTAAATGTACAAGGTATTTGAATGCCTTACCCCTATTTAATATCAGATAAGACAAAAAACAATATTATTTCATCATTATAACTGTGTATCTGCGAGCGTCAGTGAGACGAACTAAGCGAGTGGAGGAAGCAAGAGAAATCTGTAAGGAAAGAACCTGTTGGAACACTGTACCACAGTATACTGTGACTGTTCTGCAATGATGTGCTGTTTAGGGCGACTGGGTGTGTCGAATGTAACGTCTTGTTAGTGAAATAATGTTTAATATGACTTGACGGACGATTTAGCGCAGCGGTTAAGAGCTTAAGCCGCTCTGCCCACTGCGTCTAATAGTCGCGGGTTCGAGTCCCGCACGGGACAAATCTTTGTGTGATCCACAATTATTTGTTCCTGTCTGGGTATTTGTGTATGTGAATTTTCATGTTTGTAAACGCACCCACGACACAGGAATAAATCCTAGTGCGGGTCTACGTTTTGAAAAAAAAAAATATTAAACCTTACACGCTAACTTATATACAAGGTGTAACATAATAAACGCAAGACCTGAAAGTAGTTTGTTCTAAATCGGTAACTGAATCGATTCCAACAATTTTTAATGTATCTTACATTTTTTTTCAATTTGCAAAAAATGAACTTACTCCTTCAGTGCGCTATAAAAAATTAAATTTATTCTTTATTCATAGTAAGAAGATGATTCCAAATGCATTCCTAGAACGTATTTCTCAAAACGCACACATACAGGTCAAGTTTCATTGTTAATTGGGGTATAAAAGTGCTTTAAAAAGGGTAAAAAGCTTTAAATTTGATAATTTGGTTTTTAATAATTATTACTTAAACATAAAGAAATAATGGTCTTCTAAACGCCTTAAACAAAGTTTTACTCACTTGAAAGTTTCCAGTCGCATAAAATCTTAATGCAATCAACAACTGAAGTAAAGGGGAAATGGGTAGCCCTCTGTTGCTGCATGTTGTTATGTTATTGAACAAAAGCGGCAGTAATATATTCAAAACAGTTTCTTTCTTGAAACGATTTTGAAATTCTTCATTAACATAGAAATTCCATTGGGTTTTCTGCATCGCGTAAATAACGCCGTTCAGGATAATCGTATGGATAATCCATACGATTATATCCGTACAAATAATTTAAAAAGCGTTGGAAATCCATTCTTAATACAGACACAAACAATTACTGAAGAAAATACTCAAATATAAATCAGTTCTATTTACATGTATATGGGCACAAAAATAAAGTAACAAGTAACAACGGCGTAAAACTTCCTTGAAAGTTCCTTAAGGTAGATCGCGACGTACTTTAACTTTGACAGTTGCTTCCTCACCTCGACTGAGGAAAATTTTTGAGTAGCGTCGAGTGGAGGAGATTCTTTACAACTAAGAATACAGATTTCTTTGAGTGAGGTTGAGTGGAGTCGAGGAATTTTCGAGGTAACGTCTTAGAATACGGGTGTGAGGTCTTGCGTTTATTATGTTACACCTTGTATATTAGGGTGGTGCGTCACACACTACAGTACTCTCTGCCTTCCCCGCAAGGGATCTGGCGTGATGTTATAGATAGATAACTGTCTGTATACAAGGTAATAACGACACCCCGATTTCATAATTGCTTCACAAATTCCATACGAAAACCATTTTTCGAAATTTAAAATTTTAACCCCTTTTTTACGCACATATTTACCCCAATTAACAATGAAACTTGTACGTGTATGTGTGCGAATTGAGAAATGTTTTGGAAATGCATTTGAAATCTCCGTATTGCTTTGATTCACACCGTCACGCCTATATTCCCCAAGCGGGGTGGCAGAGGTGTACTGAGTACACCCACGTTTCGCCCACGATGTTAGGTCCCATGTAATAGGGGGCGACCTATTGCCATATATCGGGCACAATTCCAGACTCCGGACTCGTACTGGGAAGTTTTCGTTAGAAAAACTACACTTGTCCGACCGAGGATTTGAACCTAGGACCTCGTGATCATAAAGCGGTGCGCTTTGCCACTAGACCAACGATGCAGTCAGTCAGTTACTTTGATTCAAGAATAAATTCATTATAGCATTTATTGTAAATTAAAAAAAAATCGAGGCGAGTGGAGGCGCTCGTAGCGGCGTGCGACCGCGGTGTTCTTACCGATCACCAAGGTTAAGCAGCGTTTGACTCGGTCGGCCTGAGATGGGTGACCGTTTGTGGCATTTTCATATTCGAGCGTCTCTGTGCTTCGAAAGGCACGTTAAGCCGTTGGTCCCGGCTACCAATTAATGTGGTGGTCGTTAAGCCGAGTTGGAAGCCGTAAAGGCGGCTTGATACGTCCCAACAGCAGGTTTGTGGCTAAACCTGCCTCCACCAATCCGCACTGTGTCCGCGTGGTGGAGTATGACCTAATCTCTCTCACCTCGATTTGTGAGAGAAGGCCTTTGCCCAGCAGTGGGCAGTATAGGCTGATATTATTGTTATTAAAAAAAAATGTAATATACATTAAAAATAGTTGGTATCAATTCAATTATCGATTTAGAAAAATCTACTTTCAGGTCTTGCATTAATCATGTTACACCTCATTTAATTACAATAACTACATCCTTCCATCTCTTTTGTTCCAGTGCCCGGCCATCATCCTGTTAAGAGGAGAAACTTAGCATCAGTAACAAAGTGCCAGAACTGCAATGGGTCTGGCATTATATTCGTAGGTGGCAATAAAAACAAACTAAACACATCCAACTTGGACAAACCATTCCACTGCAACATTTGTGGGGGCTCCTTCGCCAGATACTCGTCGCTGTGGTCCCACAAAAAGCTTCATTCGGGCGAGAAGAATTTCAAATGCGGCATTTGTGGTATCGCATTTGCAAAAGCAGTTTATCTTAAAAATCATTCTAGAATACACACGGGAGAAAAGCCTTACAGGTATGTAGTTTCCATTTTGATATAATTTAGTTAAAGCGTTTATACAAATAAGTCTATTCTAGAACAGCTAGACATTAGAACCAGACTCTCAGCGATCTGCTCCCAGCGTATTCTGGGATACTTTGGTCATATTGCAAGATGGCAACCAGATCATTTTGATAAATTAGTGGGGATAAGCAGGGTAGATGGAAAAAGACCACGCGGCCGATCACGTAGCCGTTGGCGTGATCAAATCACTGCTTTCACTGGTCTCTCTAAAACAAATGCTCTTAGAAAAGCGAGGATCGATTCAAGTGGAAGGAAGTCGTACACAGGGCCATGAGGGCCTTTCAAGGATAAGCGACAACCCGATATTTTGCAAACGGGTCCAATCATAGTAATCCGCTAATCGTAGCCGCCGCCGACTACGAACCCAACTCCCCTCCTATCAACCGCTACCGCCGTCCGCGGCATGTTCTCACCGACCTTCCCGATGCCCTTACATCCCTTTCGGATACAGACACCGCACACAGGATCACACCAACCTCGCCGGCGAGGTCGAAGAATCCCTTGCCCGCCGGCCGGTGCAGAGCACCACGGCGAGACACCTAGTATACGCCCTCCCCCATAGCGATTGCCCAAGCCGAGGCCGTTCCTCCTTGAGGCGCCCTTGAGCTAGTTGCCCCCTTGCCCTTCTGGCTCGAACGTAGTGGTTGTACGCTCGCCCTCTTGTCCGGTGAAGCTGTAAAGGCCCCGCGGCTAACAGCGTAGATCATTCACACACACACACCCACACACACCTTTCAAGGACACGACCTTCAGTAATGAAGAGTACGACTGAAGAAGAAGAATTTATACAAGCTGTAACATAATTAGCGCAAGACTTGAAAGTAGTTTGTTTTAAATCGGTAACTGAATTGATTCATTAAATTTTTAATGAATCTTAATTTTTTTTAATTTAAAAAATAAAGCTTTTACTCCTTTAGTGCGCTATAAACAACTAATTTTATTCTTGATTCATAGCAATAATGAGATTTCAAATGGATTTCTAAAACGCAATTCTCAATACGCACACATACACGTAAAAGTTTCATTGTTAATTGGGGTATAAAAGTGCTTAAAAAAGGGTAAAAACATTAAATTTGGTTTTCGTATTGAATTCATGAAGCAATTATCTAATCGGGGTGTCTGAGGTCTTGCGCTATACACCTTGTATAGTGGATTGCTTACTAATCAGTGACCCTAGCATGGAAAATTGCACAGGTAGCATTTAATAAATGATGTGAAATTCTTTTTTATTTATTTATAATATAATAATAGCCCTGTTAAAAAACTGTCCCACCGTTGAACACGGGCCTCCCCTCAAACTGAGAGCGTTTAGGCCATAGTCCACCACGCTGGCTCAGTGCGGGTTGGCGAACTTCACACACCTTCGAGAAACTCTTAGGCATGCAGGTGTTAGTTAAATTTTAATACGCACATGCTTTCGAATAGACAAGAGGTGCGTGCCTGGGTTTAAACCCGAGACCTCTGACTTTGCAGTCTAACGGTCTAACCACTAGGCTATCACTACTTTTACTTATTTAACCTGATATAAATTCTTATTATTCAGATGTCATATTTCAGAAGAATTAGTAGCAGGGCTAGCAGCACTTAACATTAGCTAATCTTTTTAATCTGTAAACTTTCTAAAAAAATCACTGAAATGTTTTTTGTTTGCATTGTAGTAGTTTATTTTTTTTTCAAAAAACGTAACCCCACACTACGATTTATTTCTGTGTCGTGGGTGCATTTACAAACATGAAATTTCACATACACAAATACCCAGACCGAAACAAATAATTGTGGGTCACACAAAGATTTGTCCCGTTCGGGAATCGAACCCGCGACTATTAGTTACAGTGAGCGGAGCGGCTTAAGGTTAATAATATGATTAAATTCGAATAATATGATTACTACCTTTAATTACCTAATGAAATAAATTAAAAGAAGTAATTCCCCATGCCTATTCGTAACCCCTGGATCACAGCCCACTCGCACGGCAGTGAGCCGAGAAATAGACATAACACTGGCCAGCGCGAGAATGTAAACGGCAGCAGTGAGGTGGACTACCATAACCTTTTGTTTCGTTTTATTTGAAGTTTCTGTTAATGTCTTAAATAAACCGTAAAATAAGCCCTGGTAAATCATACATATGTATAATCATGCAGGGCCCCTCGCAGGGTTGGCTGCAAGCTTTTAAACTATTATTTTCACAAATCTACGTAGTTATTATAATTTTAATAAAATAATTTTAATTTTAGGTGTAACACTTGTGGAATGCAGTTCTCCCAATCGCCACATCTAAAAAATCATGAACGGACTCATTCTGGAGAGAAACCATATGTCTGTGAGGTGAGATATTTTATAGAATTAGTTAACATTCACTTGGATTTTTTTTTCTGTATATGCTTGTTTTAATATTTACTAGTGGTCGCCCATAGGTCGATATTCGACCTACTCTTTTATCGTTTGCTGGTTATGTTTGACATTGAGTAAGACTAATAGTCCAGTCATTTAAGCTTAAATTAGGTAAGAATCTCGGAATTCGAGATACCCAGCTGTAAGTCTGTAAATACTTGTATATTGACACCCGAAAAGTTGTCTCAAAACCTACATATGGTAGGGTGTACGCAACTATTAAATTTCAAGGTCAAAGGTCACAAAAATCGTTATTTTTGCGCTTTTTTTGTAAATATCTCATTTCCTATGGGTTTTTTGCTATTTGTATTTATTATCAATATTGTAGAATACAAAATTCTCTACAAATTTTGCTTAGAAATTTTTTTTATTCGGTGAATCGTTTTCGAGATAGAGGGCGGAGAGCGCGCGGTCACAGGATCACTTCAGGTCAACCGGTGCCTCCGGTCGAAAACGCGCCATATATAGTTGATGAACTATCGATCAATCAATGATTATAAATATTTGTCAATTTTTATTAACTATTATATTCTATTTTATCATTTTCTTCATGCATTAAATCTATATCTATTCAATAATACTGATAACCGTTTCCTAAAATTAAAAAATAATTAAGGGAAAAACTTAAATCATAATATAATTATATTCCCATTTACACTAATGACATTTTAAATAGAAAATAATTACGTGCATCTTCTTTAAAATGTGCAGCTTTCAAATATTCCACCAACAAGTGCAGCTGCTCATCAACATTTCAAACGTGTATATTATCAAGTTCAAACTTGGTTAGGGCATGATTTGGAACCCCAGGTATGGGGTTGGGCAATGCAAAACGATTTTCTGGAGCCTATCATTACAATTTTACCACCTGCTCCAGAAGATTTGCTAAATACAATTTTCTGCAACTGCAAGAGTGGTTGTGGTTCGCGATGCGGATGCAGGAAAGCGGGCTTGCAATGCTCTTTAGCTTGTGGCCAATGTAATGGGCAAGCTTGTCTCAATGCTCTACCATATCAGAGCGACATTAACGAAGATGGAACCTTTGACCCCGAAATCATGGAAGAACTTGAGACAAATGTCGTTGAAGACGATAATGAAGATCAGTTTGAAATTTACCAGCGGCCGGAAGACGACGATGAAGAGGAAGAAGATGATTAAAATTATAAATTGTAATTTTAGTACCATTTATTCCATTTTTTTACTTTTAATAAAAATAAATGTATTGCATGATATTTTTTAATAAAAAGATTAATTCAGAATTTATTTTTTTCATCATGTAAGAAGTTATTAATATTAATAACGTTAAAATTCAAATATAATTCCTATATTTTCATTAACAATTCTGCAATTACATGGGTAGGTAAGTGTTGTTAAATAAATTTATACTGAATAAAAAGTGGATAGGTTAGGAAAAAAATGATAAAATATAATATAATAGTTAATAAAAATTGACAAATATTTATAATCATTGATTTATCGATAGTTCATCAACTATATATGGCGCGTTTTCGACCGGAGGCACCGGTTGACCTGAAGTGATCCTGTGACCGCGCGCTCTCCGCCCTCTATCTCAAAAACGGTTCACCGTATAAAAAAAAATTCTAAACAAAATTTGTAGAGAATTTTGTATTCTACAATATTGATAATAAATACAAATAGCAAAAAACCCATAGGAAATGAGATACTTACAAAAAAAGCGCAAAAAAACGATTTTTGTGACCTTTGACCTTGAAATTTAATAGTTGCGTACACCCTACCATATGTAGGTTTTGAGACAACTTTTAGGGTGTCAATATACAAGTATTTACAGACTTACAGCTGGGTATCTCGAATTCCGAGGTGAACTTACTATAATGAGTGGACTATAAAGACAAACATCAATTTGACTTGTATTGTGTCAAATACATGGTAGTGTGTGTAATGTTTTTTTCATTGATTTAATGTATGTTTTATGCATAATTTAAAAAAAAAAAATTAGCATCCTGCACTCCTTCTCTATATAAACTATAAGTGTGGGAAATTTCATACCCTCCGTCCGCACAATTTTCGTAAAAATGTGTACAAAGTTTTTGCTTCACGTATTAATATATAGATACATACCGTCACGCCTATATGTCCCGCCTATGTGTAGCGGGGGTGGCAGAGGTGTACTGTGTACACCCACTTTTTACTGACGATGTTAGATCCCATGTAATAGGGGGTGAGCCTATTCTCATATACCCAGCACAATTCCAGACTCCGGACTGATTTAATAAGTATGTTTGAAATAAAACTACTTTTTCGGATTTTATCGCGGTTTATTTTGATTTTTAAGTTCCCGACGTTTCGAGTGCTTTGCAGCACCCATGGTCACGGGAAGGACTGAGGTGGTAGACGTCCAAAAGGCATAGTTGTTCCGGGGTACCCTCAAACTTCTTAATTATTTTTGTTGGTCCGATCTACGCAGAATGAGCTCACGGTGTCTTGAGGTCTTGCAGTGTTATGCTTGGTTTTGGATTTGATTATATTAATTACTGGATCCCAAGTCGATGGAAGCACCCAGCCATCTTCTCTATTGAAATTAGGATGTTTTTTAATTTCAATAGCCTCGCGGACCATCCTTGGTAGGAATCGGTGTTCTTTCACGAGGATTTGTGGTCTATCAAATCTGATGTTATGGCGGGTGCGGTCAAGGACATGTTCACAGACTGCAGACTTCTTTGAGCGAAGAAGTCTGCAGTCTGTGATGATCCGCGATGGTCCGCGAGGCTAATGAAATTAAAAAACATCCTAATTTCAATAGAGAAGATGGCTGGGTGCTTCCATCGACTTGGGATCCAGTAATTAATATAATCAAATCCAAAACCAAGCATAACACTGCAAGACCTCAAGACACCGTGACCTCATTCTGCGTAGATCGGACCAACAAAAATAATTAAGAAGTTTGAGGGTACCCCGGAACAACTATGCCTTTTGGACGTCTACCACCTCAGTCCTTCCCGTGACCATGGGTGCTGCAAAGCACTCGAAACGTCGGGAACTTAAAAATCAAAATAAACCGCGATAAAATCCGAAAAAGTAGTTTTATTTCATGTGTAATATTCGCGTAAATCTAAGAACTCAGTATAATAAGTATGTTGCATGTCTGCAAATTTCATGTATTTCTTTGTGATTTTAACATTAAAATAATATTATATAATCTATCCAGGTATGTGATAAGGGCTTCGCAAGACACGCTACGTTATGGAACCATCGCCGCATTCACACAGGAGAGAAGCCATACAAGTAAGCACTTAGTTACTTACCTATTAAATAACCGTTTAAAAGTGAATACGTTGAGGAAAATAATATGCTTTAAATTGAATTACACCTTGTATCAGAATAGATTCCTATAGGACTTTATAGATTCAAGAATTTGTCTTGTGGAACTGATGGTGAGTTATTAATTATCAACGATGGGCGCCAGACTTTACATTTCATATGATTTGATACATATTTTTAGTAAACGAATTTTTATTTTCAATCCTACACTATCTTGTGTTGATTTCGTTTGCGATTTTCAATTCATCGTCTTTGGCAAAAGTATTGTTGAAATTCAAAGCCGCCTATGGAAAGCGTTTTCTGTTATATGATCCATTTGCAGTGTCCGTACCATTTTTCAAAGTATAAACATGAATACCCCTTAGATCATCATAATAATAAAACTACTGTCGCCGCTTTGCCATACATGCACACTATGCACAGTAAAAAAAAAATAGACACGGACTCGGGTTATTTGTGTAAAACATACTTTCGATGCATTGTAATACCTTATAAGCACAGTTACAACTTTTGAAAGACTTTCAGCAGTTATATATGCCGCAAAATACGAACTTCAGGCACTGAATCACCTACATTAGTCCATTAACATCCTATCCTACTATATTCTATCTATCTATATCATCACGCCAGACCCCTTGCGGGGTAGGCAGAGAGTAGAGTTCCAACAGGTTCTTTCCTTACATACCTCTGGCTTCCTCCACTCTCATAGCGTCTTATACACGCTCGCCGGTTACGGAGACTATTACACTATATTCTACTAATATTATAAATGTGAAAATTTGCATGTTTGGATGTTTGTTATTCAATCACGCAAAAACTGCTGAATGGATTTGTATTAAATTTGGCACACTGATAGTTTATTACCTGGATAAGCACATAAAATACTTATTATCCCGAAAAATGTTAGGTTCCTGTCTATATTCAACGCGGAGAAAGTCGCGGGCAGAAGCTAGTTTTGTAATAATTTTCTCAAAGTTCTTTCGGGGCTATACCACTTCCGATTTTTAATGTGTACCCTCTACATAAACTCATACATTATGCACTAATTTTTCTTCGACGGCGTTTTTGTATGCATTATATTTGATGACGCCTTAACATTTTTAAACAGATGTGAAACATGCGGATCGGCATTCAGTCAGGCAGCTCATTTGAAAAATCATGCTAAAGTGCATTCCGGAGAGAAGCCGTTCAAGTGCGACATTTGCACCGCCGCCTTCGCTGATCGATTCGCACTCAAAAGGCATCGCGGAATCCACGATAAATACGGTAAAACAGCATTTAAACTTAGTTAAAATCTATACTATCTGATAACAATTAGCATGAGTTTTTAGTTTAATTCGTTTAAAGAGGTTTGACATCCTAAAATGAAAAATAAAATAATATAATAAATGTTAAAGTAACTGTTTATATTATATGTTACCTTTTAACGACTGAACCACTGCACAGATTTTAATAAAATTTCGCATGGATTTTAATTGTATCATGTACCCTTTTGTCTTAAATTAAAAAACCACGCAGACTTAGTCGCGGGTTACAGGATTTTTAATTAAATATCTCAAAAAATGTACCTTATGTTTAAACATATCATTGTGTAGCTTTGCATTTTCGGTTGGGTTAATGTTTATGTTTTTACAGGGCAAACTGCACCTTTACCTGCAAGAATACAGGTGACCCAGCAGGAACAACAGCAAGCAACACAGAATAATGAACAGAATGCACAACCAGCTGTGGAGGTGGAACATCACGCAGAGCAAGCGAGCACTCTTTGAGCCTAAGAAGTCTTTTAGTTTACTCCACACCCCACCCTGAAAATACAGTGCGAAAGGATATGTTGGCTCATAGAGGACATTGACAAGGGGGTGTTGGTGTGACATTATAGTTATCATTTTGTAAAATTATTCTCGCAATAATTATTATATGAGGCGCTCGTAGCGCTGTGCGACCGCGGTGTTCTTACCGATCACCAAGGTTAAGCAGCGTTCGACTCGGTCGGCCTGAGATGTTTGACCGTTTGTGGGATTTTCATATTCGAGCGTCTCCGTGCTTCGGAAGGCACGTTAAGCCGGTGGCAGGAACGTTGTGGCAGGATTTGTCAAAGGGAAGATCTTCCAGCTAGACGGGTGTTGTATCTGGCGGTGCCTGCCACTCTCCCCAGAGAGTTGTTGTCGGGGGCTTATATATATGTTACCCGTCGTGCGCACTCTAATATCGCGTTCTAGACATGTATGACGAATCGTCAGCACCATCTATTGGTAGGTAGTCGCAACTATGTAGCGATGTATAGGGGTCGCTACAAGCCGTTGGTCCCGGTTACCACTTAATGTGGTAGTTGTTAAGCCGAGTTGGAAGCCTTAAAGGCGGCTTGATAAGTGCAACAGCGGGTGGTCATAAGCCTGCCTCCACCAATCCGCCCTGGTTCCGCGTGGTGGAGAATGACCTAATCTTTCACCTCGATTTGTGAGGGAAGGCCTTTGCCCATTATTCTATTTCCAGAGAAATATTTCAACAGCTGGGTCGCACGGTTACTAATTAATAGAACTTGGGGTAATTTCATAGCAAACGGCAATTCTGCGATTGTCATGAAGTCACATTTCACTTGATGGCTTCGTTAGTTCCGAACTTGGCCGCGGGTCAAAATATCCTTGTGGAACTGTCCACTAATTGCGAAGAATTGTACATATTTTTATGCAGGCTGAATTAAGTCATAAAAATACATTCATTGACGTTGTAATAAGACTTGACTGCCACAAATATGCCCTCAGCCAATATGATCCATAATTCAATGATAATATTGATGTCTTAGAACGTTCGAGTTATAAATTATCTTATCATAATAAATTATTTTATCACATCAGAGCGCAATTGACCTATACTTTTTATACAGGATTTTGGATACGATTTTGTTAAGTTTCATGGTTTCGATACTATGAATGGATAACGGGAAACACTAATTAATAATTTCAAGGTATTTATTATATTTTATTTAATTCTTATTGACCTTTTCTTTCAGTGTTGCCAATCCTCATTTTAGATAGTTGGTTGATCGAGTGCCATAAATTGGTAGATCTACCTACTCCTATCATTATAGTTTAGTCTGCACACTTAAGAAAAATACTGTTTACCTATTACCCGTGTACTTTCTTAAAGCCAACCTGCATATTCATTGCATTAATATTTTGGTCATAGTGCCTTTTTTAGAAGAGTTTCTGACCTTTAGTCGTCTATACAATCCACCTAAGAAAACATCCCAAAATCTAATCAAATACCACTACCCCGTCGGCGCTTAGACTCAATAAAATTCTGTTAAACGTGTGGTTCCATTCAAACCATGGTAGCATAAAAAGCTTTAAAAAAAAACTCACTTCAAAAATCAAAAAATTAATATTTTAAGTCGGTACCGGTTAGTGCAGTCGGTTACTTGGCACAGACTTCAAACATTTATTTTTTGCTTCTTGAAGTCGGTTATATTTTTTTTAAAAAGGATTTTTATTTTACAATTTTAAGTGACAATTGAATTATATATTAATATTTATATACTTATATTATTTTGCTGAGTTGTACAGCAAGGTACCTACAGGATTTATATAATAACCATAATAACGGAATCTATACATTAGTGCTGTTCAATACCGATTTCATTAAAATGGGACCACCTCGAAACTACTAAACCCAACGCAAAAAGAATCATCAAAATCAGTTTATAAATAAAGACGTTATAAAAAAACACAGACGAATTGTCGACCTCCTTTTTTGAAGTCGGTTAATATTCTGATTAATTGTATGGCAGGGTATTGACGTAATACCCATAATATCTCAATCTACGCATTCGTATTGTTTGTCGTTAAGGAGTGCCCTGGTGTATCTTCCAAATCCAAGGTCCATAACCGATGAAATTTAAATGGGACCACCATGGACCTATACTGAACCCAATGCAAAAAGAATTTTCAAAAGCGATTCATAATTGCGGATTGGCGGAATAATCGCGTAACATACATACCAAAAAAAATAAACAGTCGAATTGAGAACCTCCTCCTTTTTAGAAGTCTGTTAAAAACGATTTTATAATGGTGTCGTAATATTAAAAAACATAGTAGATTTGAAGAGTAGATAGGTAGACTGGAGGCACACAGACAACTCGATGTTTTTAACTGTGGAATTCGAAATTTTGTATGTTATACAATCCTCACATACACTGTTGTATTTTTTCTTTCTCCTGTTGTAAATAAAATTTGATCGAGTGCGACTCTTGAAGCCTATGTGATTTAGTATTCTAGCATATCCAATAGTATGTCAAGTTTTTGTTATCTTAGATATGTAGTGGATGGGGTGAACTTACCAATATTAGACATTATTTATTAAGTACATGGATGTAGGTTGACTACGATGTAATATTTAGTGAGCTTGAACGGACTTACTTTTCTCTCAATATTGTTGTAAGTGCAACTCATCCAAAAACTCCGTATCACAATGATGCGTTTTGTAAGTTAACATGAATTTTTAATTATAAAATATATAGTAAAATTTTGTCTAGAATGGTTTTGTTTGTTTAATTTTATTCCATGACTAGAAAAACAATAATAATGTGACCTAAGTGGCTGGGAGGACATCTCTAATCAAGTATTTTGCTCATTAGCTACAGATAACGTGCGTATCTAGGAATGCAATGCAATTCTGTTTATATAATGCACAAGCCATAAGTAGGAAGTAAAACTACGGGGCCGGAAGTAAAACTACGGGGCCCTTATCCGCTATGACGAATTGCGGCGCGTTACGATAGCTTCGTGAAATGATCGTTTAATGATAAGTAAGCCACTGGACATCGGTCAACTGGAGTAGGTACCATTATAATATTTTTCACATTAGATGGGTAGTGGCAGTTCTAAGTGCCAAACGAAATTAATACTTAATTCAATGGGATTAAGGCATAACACTAAGTATAGAAACGGGTCATGCCTCTTATTGCCATTGAATAAAATATAATTTTCTTTGACACAATTGTCACAGAACCCTTCCTTCATCGAAAATACTATGAGCGATCATTTCATAAAGTTATCGTAACGTGTGGCGTTACGTGTTGATCATAGCGAATGGCCAAATGGTCTCGCGGCACACAACTTACAGCACTTCGTTTTGCAAATAGTAAAAGTAACTGGGAAACCGGTTTATATCGTGTCACTACTTCAAATTTAGGCTTAATTCACACGAGTTAGCAACAAAGGGGCGAGTAGTCAGTGTCAAAATTTTCGTAATAAAATATGATCACGTCAGATCCCTTGCGGGGTTGGCAGAGACGATGTTTTAAACTATTATCTTTATTTCTATTGAGGTATCGATTGAGATGCTTGAAAGATCGCGGGCGGCAACCCGCGCTGCCAAAAGCAATTCTAGTGACCCGTCGGAGAGAAGTAGCGTGGCGCCGCACTCGCTCTCCATCACGAGCTTGTTGAACCTATCAAGCGATACTCTGTATTATTGAAGTAATGATGATTAAATTTAAAATGCGGCTAACTTTCTGGTATTTTTCGCTCTCGCTGGGAATTAAGCCTTTAATTTCTTATTGGATGTAGATGGTAAAGTGAATTAAATCTGATTCTGTCCATTACGCAATTTTGTGCAGCTGTGGGTGACTTCGCGCCTGCTCTTAACGTCATTGCTTACCTTAAGTGCTGCTGCCATCTCAGTGTGTATTGTACCTTATCTAGCATGATGATAATAAATAGATAAAGATAGCGCATCGAATTTGGGAGTACTAAAATGTAGTGTAGGTAGCTACTCACATTATCACAAGCTCGCCATATTATTGTGAATAGTGGTATCTTTTTATAGTCATAAGAGTTCAGTGAACTGTAAGTTCAACTATATATATTACAACACATAGATTTCAAAGTCTCTTGGGCACACAGTTGTACACACACACTTAGAGGTGTGAATTTCTCGAGTAGAAGTGTATATAGTTTTTCTTTTCTTTTAAAGTTACTTCTGTTGATGAGGTAGTTAGGCATAATAAAACTAGGTAGATACTTGTTTATAACATAAAGGTTGGAATGTGTAAGGAGCTTATTGTGATACACCTTTTGCATAAAACCAAAGTTGCTTTTTTATGTACGTTCCTACTAACACAACATAGTAGCATATGGATGCAGCAGATCCATAAAACTACATGTGTTCAGCGAGTGGTGACAATTGTCTAAATTAGAAAAATGATATACAACAAATGAAAATAACGAAACTTTATTTTCAATAATGGAATACTTATACATATCCAGTTACGTGTGGTATGTCAGATTTTTTATTAAATTAACTTATTGACTATAATTTACTCATAGACCCAGTTTTCCGCAGCTGGTGTCCACCCAATTTGTTCCTTCTCGGTGAACCACAGCGCGATTTCCTTGTTAGCAGACTCAACACTGTCGGAACCGTGGATGATGTTTCGGCCAACTTGAATGCAAAGGTCTCCGCGAATCGTGCCGGGTAGAGAGTCCGCGGGGTTAGTTGCACCAAGCATTTGACGACCAGTCTTCACGGCGTTGAGGCCTTCCCATACCATGGGAACTACGGGTCCAGAGCTCATGTACTTCACTAGTCCAGGGAAGAATGGACGAGATGCTAAATCGCTGTAGTGTTTCTGCAGTAATTCTTCAGAGGGCCACATGAATTTAAGAGCGACCAGCTTGAAACCTTTCTTCTCAAATCGCTCAATGATGGTGCCAACGAGTCCACGTTGAACGCCATCGGGCTTAATCATGAGAAAAGTCCTTTCACGTTGTTCCGCCATTATTAATTTTATTAAAGTGTGACCGGCACGTCTAAGATAGGTTAGAAAGTATACCAAAGTGGCAATCATACGAAAAAGGAGGAAGTCGCGTTGCGTTGCGTCACGTCACAAATCAATGTCTGTCCGCGTTAGTGATGGTGAAACGATTATCATAATAATCGACTATAGTCGATCATTATTTTTTTATGAATTATGTAAACGATTCTTAAAAATAAGCGACCCTAATTTTTCAAGAGTAGGTAGGTAGTTATTAAACGCACTTCAAAAATAATTAAAATAGGTATCCTCAATTTCTCACAGAATATAACTCACTTAGAGCCTTAGTTCCTAAAGTGTCCAGGGGGGGGGGGGGTCCACCCAGGGGTCCACGGGAGACTCGACGGGGGTCTATGTTGGCGTGACAAAAAAAAGGGGGTTTACAATTCGTGCGGGGGTGAAGAACTAAAATGTTGAATTGACTTCACCTATCAATGTAGGCAGATAATATTTTAAGAAGCTCAGCGACTGTTACTCGTAAAAACTTGCATATTCCATATTAAGTACAAGGTGTCGAGACGCCGCCGTCCGCAACGCTTGTTCAGACGTGCAAAGGGACGAAATACGACTTGTGGTGTATGTGCTTGCAATCTTGCGTGAATTTGTTTGATTCTTCACCAATATAAATACGAATGCCAAGGATAAACGTTACTCATTTGTTTACGGACTTTCGAAAAGAAAAGTAAAGTGAATCGATGTTAGTGTTTGCCAGTGTCAGAAAAAGTAAGTATTTAACTGCCTATTTGTTATACATACTTTTATTTTATGTTGTAATAAGTATATTTGTAATGTTTGCGTGTGGTAGGTACGTATTAAAAATTACCACTCCGAATGGGGAGATTTCTAAATGAAATAAGTGAGAATTGATTGGTTCCTTGTGCTGTGAGTAGATGTCAAAAAAGTAAAGTTGGATGGAATCACTTTTTTGACTGGCTAACTTTACTTTTTTGATATCCCCTCACAGCACAATCAATAAATTAATTGAAAAATCAATTCTCATTTTTTTTTTGTTCGAAAACTTAATTCCTGGTTGGAACTCAGCCGCAACGCAAATTTCCATAGTTAGATCTAATCTTTACATTTTTGTCGAGTTTTGGGAATATGGTAGAAATGTAGCTGCAGGGGGTTCACCGGAACCAGCTAAATTTGGAAAGTGGTCTATGAGAAAAAAAGTCTGGGAACCTCTGCACTAAAAACACGACACTTTACTGGCAATTGTTTTTATAATATAACTTGAGAACGCTGATTTTATAAATAAATAATCATTTTATTATTTCTGGTATGTACTTATAGTAAATAATATTTATATGATTATGGCAGATTCCTTGCGGTATTATATTCACAAATTTAATAGCTATTTTGATAGAGAAGTTAGATAAGATAAAAACCTTAACTGACTAAGTCTTGTTTATATTATAGCCATTGAAATTATATGATATAGCAATTCAATTTTAATCTCTCTTCTACTAAAAAGATAAA
Organism: Phalera bucephala; assembly: GCA_905147815.2. Classification (NCBI taxonomy): domain Eukaryota; kingdom Metazoa; phylum Arthropoda; class Insecta; order Lepidoptera; family Notodontidae; genus Phalera; species Phalera bucephala. Next base: position 10,724,725 of record LR990617.1, on the reverse strand, counting down.
ATTTCATAACTGGGGTCTCTAAAGATCGATTATTTAATTTATTTATAATCAATTACCAAAAAAATCAAATCGAACTGCAAAGCAAAAGATAAAGATATAGGATATACAGAACATAGGATACTTTATTTATGTGTACCATAAATTAGCGACCAAAGAGAATATAATCACTACGTGGTATGGTTTATGGTTACTAAATGTGCTTGGACCCACCATTTGTCCAAGAAACGTGTTTTTGATTAAGGCCCAAGACTCATGTCAGATTGATCTTAGTCTGCGTACGGGCAAGATTGGATATTAATGCCAATTTAATTTACTCAGTCAGTCAGTCAGTCCCTAATATTATATTACTACACTCATGACGATATTATATGATTGCATCTTACTTACATCCTATTACACATAAGCTATTACCGTGTCCGACATGCCTTCACTGACTCGCCCCTCAGGCACACCGCACAACCCCAGCCTTCGATAACGATGAAAAGGCAGAGCTCCTCGTGTCAACGAGAGTGTCAACTCTCGAGATTTAATGCACTTTCAATTCTCTGCTCGTAGACCCCATTCTTGTCAATATGATCGACAGGGAAATCAAGCGCAGGGCGTCTTTTCCGCTCCACCGACTCCCTTCCCCCTTTGCTCAGGCCGAAGTCGAGGATTTGATTAGGGGTCTTAACCCAAAAAAGGCCCCCGGCACAGACGGCATCTCCAACCGCGTACTCAAATGCCAACCCGCTCGACAAACTACATTTTTCCCACAGAGTGGAAAGAGGCCGACGTCATAGGCATCCACAAGCCCGGTTAACCTCATGTCCGCAGCACAAGTTAGCAACTTGAAGATAGCATAAATAATGACCTTAAAAATATAATTAACTGGTTGACTAGTAATAATTTGAAAATAAACTTGACTAAAACAAAAATAATGATATTTCACCAGCGGAAAAATAATCCGAACTAACTTTCTGGGACTACATTTAGATGGCCATCTAACATGGAAACATCATATAGACCATCTCTCAAAGAAGTTAAATCAGTTTGCATACGCTCTATATGAATTGTCAAAAACGGTAAATCTTTATACCTATGGCCTATAATGGCCTATAATGCTTACGTAACATCAAATATAAGATACGCCATTATTTTCTGGGGTAACTCAACAGACAAAGACATCGCATTCAAAGCTCAGAAAAAATGTCTACGGTCGATCTGCAAGTTACAGTCAACCGACAGCTGTAAGCCAGTCTTCAAAGAATTTAAGTTTTTAACATTACCATCTTTGTATATTTATGAAGTGGGGGTATTTGTTAAAAGTAATTTTCATTTATTCGAAACACTTCGTTCTCGACGTCATCAGGAGACTATTTATGCTGCACCTCATAAAACAGCATTATTTGCTAGGAATATACTAGGCATGACATCAAAAATTTACATATACCATTACCATTTACATATACATTATAACAATTTACCAATGGAGATTAGAAATAAAGATTGCAATGTATTATTTAAGAACTGTCTATTTAAATTTTTAGTAGAAAGGTGTTACTACTCTATCACAGAGTTCCTTACTGACAAACAGAGCTATAACCAGGGTCCGATTTATTAAACTTGACCAATCATATCTTTTCTTAATTAATAATGACTGTATTTTGACTAATCTATATGACATACTGTATAATTCTATTAGCATTTTATACTGACTTTTGAGAATTGCTTTATTTTATTTTCCATAATGTATAATTTAATACAATCCATACCCAAATTTTGTACGCCAACTACTGGCAAAATATAGCGGTCTACATTAAGATATCAACATCTGTCTGTACACACTACCTATGTTTACAAAATAAATGATTGATTGAGTTATCGTCCCATAAACCTCCTTAAATTCATAGCCAAGTTTTACTAGTGCCTCCTTCTGGCACATCTCAAGGACTTTGTATTTGTATTCTCATAAATGAGCAGTTTGGCTTTCCAGCCAAATACTCTTGCGTAAATTAAGTGCACCTCATTACGGAACACATTCTGATCGGCCTTAACAAATTTAAACCCGTCTACACGGGTGCCCTTTTCTTGGATGCCGCGAGGCCATTAGACAAATTCTAGCATAACGGGTTGATCTACAAGCTTTATCAAATAGTTGTGCCGGACAGACTCGTGCTCATCCTTAGAGACTTTTTGTCGAATCGGACCTTTCAGTATCGCGTCGCAATGCCGCTCCATACTCTATACAAGCCGGGGTCCCTCAAGGCTCAGCTCTCTCTCCTCTCTTGTTTAGTCTTTACACGAACGACATTCCTCGTTCGAAGGCGGTTCATCTAATCCTGTTCGCGGACGACACCGCAGTTTACTTCCATAGGAGTAAGGCCTTAATCAAGAGCGTCCTCCTGACCGACGATAATTTCCTAGGGGAATGATACAGGAGGTGGCTCATTAAGTTAGATCCTGATAAGAGCGTTGCGGTGTTCTTCTCTAGATGTGGCACCCCGCGCCCCTCCCTGCTCCTCTGCGAAAGAAACCTAGGCTGAGTTACGTACCATGTTCAACCGACCTATCCCTTTGGCACTATGCCCTTTGCACCGCACATCAAACGAATCCGCAAGCGCTTTGTGCTCGGCCGTCTTTACCTAATGATTTGCAAGCGTCGTTTGCAAGAGTAAAATGTCCCTTAATAAGGTGACACTATACAAAACTTGTATAAAGCAGGGGGTCTGTCCAAGAGCGTGTCCGTCGCGACCCATGCCAGCCGCTACGGCTGCAATCTTGGACTGAGCAAGTACCGCAGTGCGGGCTAGGGCGTCCCCCCGAGGCGACGCGTACCGGCCCGCCCCCGTCGGTACGAACATAGCCAGAAGCGGCGATGGGGGCCGCCACCCATCACGCCGGGCCCGAACTGGCGAGTCGTGGGGTGCAGAGTGCCGAATAGGCACCTGGAATGTAAGAGGTGGTATGGAAGATAGGATGCATGAGGTGATTGATGTAATGAAAGAGAGACGCCTGGATGCTCTGTGTGTAACAGAGACTAAGCGAAGGGGCAGTGAAGCCTGTGATCTCCCTGACGGCATGATGGCTCTGTGGTCTGGAGTGCCACAGAGCGATCGTGCCAGCATGGGGGTGGGTATCTTGTTGTCCCGTCGCCTGGCCTCTGGAGTGAGAGATTATGGCCTGCATGATGCGAGACTTCTCTGGGCCCGCTTGAAACTGGGTGTCACTAGAGTGTTGTTGGTTGGAGCCTACGCTCCTGTAAGCTCGTCGACACCCCCGGACCTTGAGAAGTTTTGGGATAATGTCAGGGAAGTTCTGGATCTGGCTGATGCGAATGAAAAGGTGATTTTGTGTGGCGACCTGAACGGATGGGTGGGAACCAGGCGGCAAACTTGCGACGCTGCTCTGGGTCCTTATGGTGATAAGAGAGTGAATGATGCAGGTAAGCTTATTGTAGATGTGTGTTTGGAAAGAGGTCTCCTTGTGTCCAATACAATATTCCAACACAAGGATATTCATATGTATACGTGGAGAAGAAATGAACAGAAAAGCATGATAGATTTGATCCTGGTAGATAACCGTCTCCGAAGTAAACTTCAAGATACCCGTGCGTATAGAGGCCCCACTCTTGAATCGGACCACTATCTCGTAATTGCGCGGTTTAGTGGTTTGTTCAGGAAGTGGAGGCACTGGCGAGAGCGTATCCCCTTCGGAGGCCTTGAAAGAATCAAGGTTGAAAAGTTGCAAGATGAGAGCGTGAGGAGAACGTATGAAGACCGAGTCCGGGACAAGCTTTTGACAGCTGGTTCTTCGGACTCAAACATAGATGAATGCTGGAATTGTCTGAAAGAGAGTTTGGTAGAATCAGCGAAAGAAGTATGTGGCTGCTCAAAGAAGCATAGCACAGCAAAAGGGGATGCATGGTGGGACACAGAGTTAAAAAGCTCTGTAGAATGTAAAAAGAAAGCGTGGCAGGACTATGTCTCTTCTTTGAATCTAAATAACAGTATGACGGAGATGAAGAAAGAAATATACCGGCAATGCAAGAATGCCACCAAAACCTTAGTGAAAGAAAAGCGTGAAAGAGCTAGTGTGATTGAGGAGGAGAGGCTGACGAAGAACTTCGTGAATAACACCAAACTCTTTTGGAGCAAGGTGAGAAAGGCTCGAGGTGATTCGTCAGGCTCCAGAATGGAAAAGATAAAATCTAAGAATGGTGACATTCTTGCAGACACACAAGCTGTGCTAAACCGGTGGAGTGAATACTTTGGAGAAATGAGAATGCCCCGGATGCTGGTGCCACAGACGAGCACAGAGGCGAGTTTGCGGCACCAGAATCCACAGAGGACATCACTATGGAAGAAGTTGAATGGGCGATACGAAGTATGAAAAATGGTAAAGCTGCGGGAATAGACATGATATCTGCCGAGATGATTAAATATGGTGGAACTTGCGTCCGGGACGCTTTTTGGGTCCTCGCAAATCTTTGCTGGAAGACCGGTAGAGTCCCTACAGATTGGCGCCGCGCAGTCATAGTACCCTTGTATAAAGGCAAGGGCTCACATTATGACTGCGCCAATTACAGGGCCATCAGTTTGATCAGCTTGGCAGCTAAGGTGTATGGTAAAATTATTGAACGGAGAATGCGCGAGAAGTCCGATGGAGTGTTGTGTGAGGCACAGGGAGGTTTCAGGTCTGGAAGAGGATGTTCGGATCAAGTTTTCTCCCTCCGCAACATCGTAGAAAAGCATCTGGCAGTAGGCCGGAAGGTTTTCTGCGGTTTTGTGGACCTGGAGAAGGCGTTTGATAGAGTCGTGCGAAAGAGACTTTGGGACATTTTGCCAGAGTATGGTATAAACGGCACCCTGTTGCGAGCCGTCCAGTCCACCTACGTGGACAGCAAGGCATGCGTACGGGTGGGTGGTAACATGTCACCTTGGTTTGACGTTAAAATCGGCGTCAAGCAGGGTTGAGTGTTGTCCGCTAGACTGTTTATAGTGTATCTGGATAAAAGTCTTCAAAGACTGAATGCGATGACTGAAGGGGTAAAAATGGGTGATCTAGTGATAAACCACCTATTGTATGCAGATGACGCGGTTTTGATAGCGCCAACAGCCACAGATCTGCAAACACTAGTCACAGTTATGAGAGACGACTGCATGAACAATGGCTTACATTTGAATGTGAAGAAAACCAAAATTATGGTTTTTGAACGGGAAGAAACCAGAACGAATGCAAGGATTGTGGTTGGTAACGATGTGCTGGAGCAAGTGAATGAGTTTGTATATCTTGGATGCGCCTTCAGTAAGGATGGGAAATACACCGCTGATATAGAGAGAAGAGTGAATGCAGGTAATAGAGTGAATGGTGCGATGGGAAGGCTACTTGGGAGCCGGCACTTAAGCCAAAAGGCGCAGCTGGCCATACATAACGAAGTGCTTGTCCCAACGCTGTTATGGCAGTGAGAGTTGGGTATGTAAGAAGGAGAACGAAAGCAGGATAAATGCGGTCGAAATGCGATCTCTGCGGAAGATGCGCGGAGTCACGCTGACCGACCGTATTCGCAACAGCTTAGTAAGAAAGCGAGTAGGTATGAAAGATAGTATCGGTGTAAAGATGAGAAAGGGTATGCTCCGTTGGTTCGGGCATATAGAAAGAATGCCAGAGGAAAGAATGACAAAACAGATATACAATGCGAAAGTGGAAGGATGTAGGTGCCGGGGAAGACCTAGACTATCTTACCATGACCAAATAGACCGTGTCTTAGCTGAAGGGCAAGTCAAGATTCTCCGTAACCGGCGAGTGTGTATGAGACGAACTATGAGAGTGGAGGAAGCCAGAGAGATATGTAAGGAAAGAACCTGTTGGAACTCTGTACTCTCTGCCTAACCCGCGAGGGAGCTGGCGTGATGATATAGATAGAGATAGATAAAGCAGGCACGCCGCTCGCTTTTATATCGACAGACTTCTACTTGTAGCTGTCCAGTCCCGATTCCTCTGCATAGCCGTCAGTACCCCGTGGTACATGCAGAACGTTGATCTCCATTCCAATCTTAGCCTCGAACCTATTCGCTATTTCGCAAGGGCGTCCAACCATTCGAACCCCCCCAATCCTAGCCGCCGCCGACTTTGCACATAATTCCCTTTCTATCAGCCGCTATCGGCGTCCGCAGCATATTCTTATCGACCCTCCCGATGCCCTTACTTCCCTTCTCTTCGATACAGATACTGCACTCAGGATCAGACACCAGCCTCGGTGTAAAAAGTTGCTATAAAATATCGTGATTAATGGACGAGCAAATACTATGATTAAAAATAAACCTCGTTTAAATTTCCACGGCCCACGATTCCATTTAATCGAGCCGTTATTGTCATTTCTCATTTCACAAGACAAGTAGTAAAAAAATAGCGTAGTCATTATGTTCGATTTTTGAAGTAGCTTCATTTTTATATGTCTTGTTAATACTTAGTGTTCGAACCAACATTCGGCTTCGGCTTCGGCCACCTTCGGCTAAAAATACCACCTGTGGTCAAAACTTCGCCGAACTGGGCCGAAGGTTTTGGCGATGGCCTATTAATCGGTTTCGGCCGAAAATCGATCTTCGGTCGGACACTATTGATATTGCACCGATATTAACAATAAGATGCAAAATGGGCAAAAAATAGGACTGTACCTCTACCTTCATGAATCATAAAAATATATACCTACCTATATCAAGATCAAGATGCGTTTCTCCCTTGATTTATATTCAGCACATTAGCGTGGCAGTGAACAGGAAAGTTGACAAGAAAACAATTAGAGTGGTTATGTAAACTTAACAAGCATGCGTAGCTTAGTTCCATTTGTCCCCATTTTCGTTTACTAACGAGCGAATGTGTTAAATATAATCCAAAGGATGTTTTGGAATCAAGGGCAGCAGTCGTCTAAAGACGTAATTTGCCCTATCATTTCCTTGCCAGACTGCAGTCTTTGATAGAAACGTGCAAACGAAAAAAAAACGCCTTCTATAGTTGTGCATTGCCTCATTCATTTAAAATTAGGTCTGCTTAAAAATCCTTAGATTCTTTGATCAAAAAATACGCACTCAAACCCTCTAAACGTATCCGCCGCCAACTACGCACCGGAGTCCGCACACACAATCGACACCCACCTCGAAGGCGATCGAAGAATCTTTTGCCTGCTAGCCGGTACAGCAATAGCAACAGCCAAAGCGGAGGCCCTTCCTGCTTGAGGCGCCCTTGAGCTAGTTGACGCCTTGCTTATCCGGCAGGAGCGTAGTGGTTGCACGCTCGCTCTCTTGTCCGGTAAAGCTGTAAAGGCCTGGGTAGGTAGCACTTTTGAACCAGGTCTTGCTTCATTTTACCACAATATTAATAAAATAAGCAGTGATGGCCTAGTGGTAAGACCATTGGACTGCAAAGTCAGAGGTCTCGTATTCAAGCCCAGGCACGCACCTCTGACATTTAAAAGGCATGTGCATTTTAAAAATTAACTATCACTTGCTTCAACGGTGAAGGAAAACATCGTGAGGAAACCTGCATGCCTAAGAGTTTCTCGAAGGTGTGTGAAGTTCGCCAACCCACACTGGGCCAGCGTGGTGGACTATAGCCTAAACCCGAAAGTTTGTGAGGAGCCCCGTGCCCAACGCTGGGACAATTTCTTAACAGGGCTAATATTATTAATAAAATACCAAGGTTTAGAAAAATAAGTATTTATTTATTTATCATTGTTAGAACAACAACATGCGGCGATATGATCATTAACTAAACCACATGCTTGCATAAATGCATAACAAATAGTAGCACCCACATATTTAAAGCCCCTCTTTTTTAAAGCTTTCGACAATGATATAGAAGTTGCAGTTTCTGTCGGTACTTCCGCTTTATTGTTCCAACTATTAATTACTGGCTTATGATTGACGAAACTCCAGATGAAATTAGAAAATTCCTCGCCCTGGTTTTCCATTCGTAAATAACATTTAGAATTATTTATAATTGCCTCTATTTTTCCTTTATGTCGTATAATACTTGGCTTATTCAAAAGTCTTTTCACATCTCTGTCAGTGAATTCTGATATTTTATTAGGATTAAAATTAAAGAACAGTTTCCTGTAGTCTTCTCTTTTTTTTAAGACCGTTATCCAGGATAATCCTGCTTGTTGCCCTTCTAAACACAACAATTCGAATAAACGGTAACTGTCGAATTCCGGTTGACCCCACTCTTCGTCATGGTATTTGATATACTGTAGATCTTTTGTGACCCATTCACATCTCGTGACTTCCTTTTCGGCCATTTTATAAATAAAAAAATTATCAAGAGCGTTAAAACGAATTCATTGAAGTTACTCAATAATTATTGTTGGTTAGAAATATAATCTCAATTTATAAAATGTATAAGTACGAGATAACAATTATTAGGTATCGTGCGTAGTTTGGAAACAAACATTACAAATGTGCGAAATTGCTACCAAGGTGTTTAATTAACCTATAAAACCTACTTTTCTTATCAAACATAAATTCACACGATTTACACTCTTCCGGAGTATAATAATACAGCCATGAATAGCAACGTAAACACATGACATTTATGATACAACTTGTGCAATGTGATGTAGCGATGGGCGATTATTACTAAAAACAAACGAATTATTCGATTGTTCCGTTCATTCGAATGACAATTACAATTATTTGATTGATGATTGATTGTTAGGTTGGTTGTTGCCCAGCGTTTCGGCCGCGCCCGTGTAACTGTAGTAACAAGTAAGCAATCGACAAGTAAATCGATTGCATTGTAGATTGTTTTGGAATAATACTAATTCAATAGATTTGAATCGGGACATGTTTTTTAAATTTTCAAAATAATAATTTGTGTGCCTGTGTATCTAAGTAATGAGTAAATAAGTATCATTCATAAAATACTTTGGAATTTGTGGTAATCTATCATCATGCCAGATCTCCTGCAGGGTAGGTTAAGTGATTATAACTACGTTATCTATCTATGTCATCACGCCAGATCCCTTGCGGGGTAGGCAGAGAGTACAGAGTTCCAACAGGTTCTTTCCTTACATATCTCTCTGGCGTCCTCCACTCTCATAGTTCGTCTCATACACGCTCGCCGGTTACGAAGACCCTTGATTTGTCCTTCAGATAAGAATCGGTCTATTTGGTCGTGCTAAGACAGTCTAGGTCTTCTCCGGTACCTACATCCTTCCACCTTCGCATTGTATATCTGTTTTGTCATTCTTTCTTCTGAAATTCTTTCTATATGCCCAAACCAACGGAGCATACCCTTTCTCATCTTTACACCGATACTATCTTTCATACCTACTCGCTTTCTTACTACGCTGTTGCGAATACGGTCGGTCTGTTTCACTCCACACATCTTCCGCAGAGCTCGCATTTCCACCGCATTTATCCTCCTTTCATCCTCCTTACATACCCAGCTCTCGCTACCATATAACAGCGTTGGGACAAGAACTCCGTTATGTATGGCCAGCTAACTACATTAGATTTGTTTATATTTATCTATAATTTAATCGATATTCCCAACTTAAGCCCTTTACCGATATGACCTTCACCGACAGAAATTACTTATCAACTAATGCTCCGTGGATTTTCATTCGTTCGTCGATCGTTACTCGTTTGTGACATTCGTCTATGGTTCCATACAATTTGCATCGTATTCTAGTCTGAAGTTCTGTCTCTTTAAACGTAGTGATTATATTCTCATTGAAACGAATGTGTGTAACTGCAATTGTCGATTTATTCGATAGTTTTTTTTTGTAACAATCGCCCATCGCTAATGTGATGTGTTAAGTAACCTAACATATCTATTTAATTATGTTTACTTTCATAGACGAAGGATATACCTAGTTATGTATACTAGACCAGTACACAGCTCAGTGCAAGTACTTTAAAAGATGATGCAATATAAACAGACTCATAGAATATATTTCCAAGAATTCTCATAGAATATAATTCCAAGTACTGTTTTGCTTAATCAGCTTAACTTGCCTCAGCTGCGTATTTATCATGTAAACACATATCAGGTTACTTGTTTAGTCTCAGTCCAATTCTCATAACTGTTTTGCTAAATAAGCAGATATCAATTAATAAGACGTATAACGCGTGGGTTCATTCTAGAAAGAGTTGTTTACTTGACGATGCCTATAAAAATCCATCGCCAAGCAAAGTACATTTAATGTTCTGGCTGTGCCTTGCGCGCGTTCGGTCGTGTCGCTGCGCTGCCCGCCCGCTCGCTATTGTCGTATTTACGTACGTATTAGATTTCGACTTGCTCTGTTGGAAACGCCTGCGCTTGCGTGGAGTGGTGATCTTGTTGGCTCGATATACGTGTATACGTACATATATACGGGCTTGCGACGTTACTTCTCCGCGTCTGGCTCGCGCGTAGCAACAAGGCGAGCCGTTAGGTAGACGCGCCGTTCTGACGGCGTTCGGCCTTCCCGCGTTTTTAGTAACGGTCGTTTTCCGAGACCTACGTGGTTTGTCGCGGCTGTGCTTACGTGTTTGCGCAATTGCATTCGCTGTGCGTATGCTTTTGCGTCTCGTGTAGGTACGGTTCGCGTATCGCCCGGTGTGACCAATCACGTGGGTTGCTAGGCAGCCGCGTCGGCTAGCGGCGCGGCCGGCCCTCCCGCGGTTTTTTCTCAACGGTGTTTAATTCGATTACATAACAGTGTCGTATTGTAAATCCATCTTTTGTCCGTTCGTGGTAAGTCCGGTGGACGCCTAGCGGCGTCGTAAGCCGGGCTTGAGCGGGACCCGAGCGCTCGCCTCCCTCCTTCAGAGGGCGGCCAACTCGGAAGGGCTTGAGCTCTGGCCTTGGGGGCTCCCCTAGTCAGGGCTCTTGATTTCGCCAGGACCCTACCTTAACCCATCCCGCTATCCTATTCTCGGTGCGGCGGTTCTCTTCGCCCCGGAGCAGTTAGGGTGCCGCCCGTTCGCCCCTAAGGCGAAGGGGCACACCGCGTCTCCCAAAATTCAAAAGGCCGGAAACGTTTCCGTTTCTCCCGGCCCCTCCGGCCCCCGGCTGTCTCCGTCTCCCGACGCGGCCGCGAGGGCCTCCCCCCTCGCGCGCCCCGCACGTCCGAACATCACTCCCCCGCCGCTTATCATTCAGGACAAGAGCGCCTGGGAGCGCATCTCCAAGGCGATTTATATTCGCCAAATAAACTACACGCACGCGCGTTCCACCGCGCAAGGCATAGCCATCAAGGTGGCGTCTTCGGACGACCACCGACGGCTATCCGCTTTCCTGCGATCTAACAAGATCGCATATCATACCTACACCCTGGAGGAGGAAAGGGAGCTCAGGGTGGTAATCCGCGGTGTCCCTAGGGAGCTGGACACCGCCGTCATCAAGGCCGACCTCCAGTCCCAGGGCCTTCCTGTGCGCCAGGTGCACAGAATGGTCAATGGGCGCTTCAAGGAGGCGTATGACATGGTGCTGGTCGTCCTCGACCGCACCGAGTCCGGCCGTAGGGTCTTCGACCTGAAGGCCGTGTGCGATATATCTGGCCCGTGGAGGCCCCCCACAAACGTGGCACGCCCGGGCAGTGCCACAATTGCCAGCTATACGGGCACTCTGCCCGAAACTGTCACGCGCGCCCGCGATGCGTTAAGTGCATCGGGGACCACGCGACGTCACAGTGCGCCCGTTCGAAGGAGACGGCGGCCGAGTCCCCCAGCTGCGTCCTCTGCGGCACCAAGGGGCACACCGCGAACTATCGCGGTTGCCCTAAGGCCCCGAAGGGGAAGCGCGGCCGGGCGAGGCGCGGTGGCCGCCGCTGCCCCCGCGCGGTTGCCCCCCCCTCTGCGCCCTCAGCGCAACACCCCCCCGCGCCCTCAGCGCACCCTCGTCCGGTGCCTTCTGCGCCAGCGACCACGGCTCCTCGCGCTCCCGCGCCACTGAAGCTGACCCCCCCCTCCCCTGCCGCTCAGGCCGTCCCTCGGCGCCAACGCGTGGGTGAAGCCGCTGCCCTACACCGCGGCCTCCCACCCTGCGTCAGTGGGCCCTGCCCGCCCCCCGAAGCGCGCGCCGGCGATCCAGCCGGTGGCGGCTTGTCCCCCTCCGCCCACTAACGTCAGTCAGGACGTCGACCTCATCATGAGGGTCTCGGCGGTGATAAGCCCCGCACCTTCCCCCAGAGTCCGCGAACTCGCACTTCGACTCCGCGCCGCCACCAACTTGGCGGACCAGGTTCTCCTGGCCGCGGAATACAGGGACGTATATGACGTCCTGGCGTCCCTCAGAACCCAACCCCCCCGCACCCAATAATGGATCTACGATCTCCCCGCCATAAGCCCCACAACCTATCCCTGGCGTTCTTTAACGTCGATGGCTTCGCTCCCAGCGAGATCAGGTTGCTGATTTCCTCCGAGATCACCAACTTGATATCCTCCTCGTGCAGGAAACCTTCCTGAAGCCCGCACAACCCGATCCTAGGATCGCAAACTATAACCTCGTGCGTAATGACAGAATCGGCTCCCGCGGAGGCGGTACTCTCATTTACTACAGGAGGTCCCTTTACTGCATCCCTATCGATCCCCCCGCGCTCACCAACATCGAAGCCTCGGTCTGTCGCGTCTCTCTCACGGGGCACCAGCCCATCGTGATCGCCTCCGTATACCTTTCCCCCACTAAATCCGTTCTCAGGAGTGACTTTGAAGCACTCCTCAATCTGGGAAGCGCCGTCATTCTGGCGGGTGACTTCAACAGTAAGCATGTGGCCTGGAACGGTCTCACCACTTCCCCTAACGGTAGGAGCCTTGACGCCCTGGTCGACGTTCTCGACTTTGACGTCATCGCACCTATGCACCCTACCCACTATCCTAACAATCCCAATCACCGACCCGACGTCCTGGACATGGCGCTTCTGAAGGGTGTCACCCTACGGCTGCACTCCTTGGAAGTAGTCCAGGAACTCGACTCTGACCATCGACCTGTAGTCATGAGACTCGGTTCCCCCCCTTCCGCCCCTCAGCGACTCAAAAAGACGGTGGTGGATTGGCATGCGCTAAGCACGGCTTTGGCGGATGCCGACCCTCCCCCCCTCCCTCTCAGCTCGGACTCCATCCCGTCTCCTCAGGACACCGATCAGGCCGTAGATGCCTTCACCGAGCACATCCGATCGGCTGTCAGTCGATCGTCCAAGCAGGTCGAGGCGGAAGATCTCTACCTCAACCGCTTTCGACTGCCGCACGATGTTAGGGATCTCATTCGTTCCAAGAATGCTTCTATCCGCGCGCACGACTCCTACCCCACCGAAGCCAATCGGGCCCGGATGCGCGCTTTACAACGAGAGGTAAAGCGTCGTGTCGCGGAGGTCAGGGAGGAACGGTGGGGTGACTTCCTAGAGGGCATCGCGCCATCGCATCTGGCCTACTGGCAGCTGGCGCGTAGCCTCAAATCCGACTCCACGACTGACATGCCCCCGCTGTCCCGCCCTTCAGGCGCACCCCCAGCCTTCGACGACGACGAAAAGGCCGAGCTTCTCGCCGACTCCCTCGAGAGCCAGTGCGCCCCCAGCTCTCAGTCCGTCGACCAGTCCCACGTCGACGCGGTCGACAGGGAAGTCGAGCGCAGGGCATCCCTCCCCCCCGTCGATTCCTTACCTCCTATCACCCAAATGGAGGTCGAAGATCTAATTATGGGTCTCAAAACTAAAAAAGCCCCCGGCTCTGACGGCATTTCGAATCGCGTTCTGAAATGCCTGCCCGCCCAACTCATCTGCCTCTTAGTGGCCATATTGAACGCCGCCATGGCGAACTGCACCTTCCCCGCTAAGTGGAAGGAGGCGGACGTCATAGGCATTCCCAAGCCCGGCAAACCTCGCAATCTCCCCGCGAGCTACCGCCCTATCAGTCTCCTCAACTCCCTGGCCAAGATATACGAGCGCCTACTTCTGGCGAGGCTCAAAGACTTCGTAACGTCAAGGGGTATTCTTATCGACGAGCAGTTTGGCTTTCGAGCCAAACACTCTTGCGTCCACCAAGTGCACCGCCTCACGGAGCACATCCTCTCCGGTCTCAATAGACCCAAACCCATCTACACGGGCGCCCTCTTCCTAGATGTCGCGAAGGCATTCGACAAAGTCTGGCACAACGGCTTGATCTACAAGCTCTACCAATTGGGTGTGCCGGACAGACTCGTGCTCATCTTACGAGACTTCTTGTCGAATCGCGCCTTCCGTTATCGCGTCGAAATGACGTGCTCCACTTCCCACTCCATCAGTGCTGGAGTCCCACAGGGCTCAGTTCTCTCTCCGCTCCTATTTAGCCTTTACACGAACGACATTCCTCGTTCGAGTAAGGCGCATCTAGCCCTATTCGCGGATGATACCGCTCTCTACGTCTCGCATAAGAATAAGGGTTTCATTACCAGACACCTTCAGGCATCCGCCAATTCCCTAGGGAATTGGTTCAGGAAGTGGCGTATTGAGGTGAACCCGGACAAGAGCGCTGCGGTGTTCTTCTCCAGAGGTGCCACCCCGCGCCACTCCCTGCGCCGCCCTAGAAGTAATCTCGGCCAAGTGACCATGTTCGACCGACCCATTCCCTGGGTCAAAGAGGTCAAATATCTAGGGGTCACCCTAAACAGTACCATGTCCTTCGGCCCGCACATCAAGCGGGTCCGTCACCGAGCATCATTTGTGCTCGGTCGTCTCCATTCGTTAATCTGCAAGCGGAGTAAAATGTCCCTTAGAAATAAGGTGACACTTTACAAAACTTGCGTTCGACCCATCATGACTTATGCGTGTGTCGGGCATTCGGCCCCCTCTCACATCGATAAACTCCAAGTGGTTCAAAACCGCTTCCTCCGTAAAGCCGTAGGAGCCCCCTGGTTCGTACGGAACGTCGACCTCCACTCCGTAGATCGGATAGGTCTCGAACCTATTCGCGCCTTTATTAAAAAGGCGTCAACACGTCACTTCGCGAACGCATCTACCCTTGCGAATCCGTTAATCGTAGCCACCGCCGACTACGATCTCCCCCCCCGACCCCTGCCGCCACCGCCGGCCGCGACATGTTCTCACCGACCCCCCCGATGCTTTGTCATCCCTTCTTTCCGCTCAGAATACGGGCGACGACGACGACGTAGTAGTAGATCCCCTCCCATAGCCGGCGGTTGACCGGTGCACTTAGTAGTGCACCCCCTCACCCTGCAGCGACTGTCCCAACCGAAGCCGCCTCTTCAAGGCACCCTCGAGTATGTCGCCTCTTGCCCTTCTGGCTCGAGCGTAGTGGTTGGACGCTCGCCCTTAAGGCCGGTGAAGCTGTAAAGGCCTCGCGGCCAACAGCGTACATCATTCACACACACACACACACAGTACATTTAATATCGACTCAGCTCTCTTACCGTTCGCACTAACGTTAAGTAATATTAATTGACTGCATTAATATTTTGAGTATCTATTATTAATTTGTATTGTGAATAAATATATTTTTATAAAGTCACGCCGGCCTTTATATTTGACTATCTAGACACCGCATATCGCCACGGTAGCGTGTCAATTTTATGTCGATGAGTTTGTGAATCTGCGTTAGTGTGCGTGATTAGGCAAGTGATTACTAGTACAGGATTTATCGATAAGAAAATTTATCGATAATTTATGATTAACAAATATTTAATTTAAAATAGCAAAATCGTAATTGACTCATCTTAATTATGATTTCGAATTACAACGAGTAATTTATATAAAATCACACATACGTATCATAAACATCGATATTAGTATGTACAATTTAATACAATAGTAAAGCCTCATTGGTAATGCGCATAACGATCACAAGGTCATCGGTTCGAATCCTATGTCGGAAAATACGAATTATTCGATAAAAAAAATCTAGTCCGGAGTCTGGCACTGTGCTCGGTATAATATCAATAGACTCATCCTCTACTACATGAGACCTTACATTGTTGAACGACAAGTGAGTGTACACAGTACACCACTCCCACTCCCGCTTGGGGAATATAGGCGTAGTGGTGGTAACAATTTTACATCACATTTATCCTACGTTTGTACGTGCGCTTTTTCAATGCATGTTAGTCATGAAACTACGATGTATGGTCAACGCATGAGGTAGCGTGTCAATTTCATGTGGGAGTTTGTGGATCTGCATTATTGTACTTTAATAGGGAAGTGATTACTAGGACAGGCCTTATCAACGTAAAAGACAATAGATGATTAAAAAACATATTTATTTCACCGAACAGAAAATCTTAAGTTATCTGAGAATCTATACTAAATATGTTCATTTATTAAATAACATTAGTGTACACTGACACACGTGGAACTATATCAATTCACAACATTTTTAATCTACCCCTGCTGTTTGTGTCTAAGGGGTTAATTAAAGTTGAATCATTAATACAGAAAAAAACATTGGAGCAATCAGTTCAGTTCAATTTGTGATAATTGAAGATATATCATCTTACACTTTGTTAATTCTGAAAAATTCTTAGTTATATTAATATGCACAAAAAAAACTTATTCATTTTAAGAGACATCAGATTGAAAAATAGCAGATTTTTCTATTGCATAATGTGTAAATATATCAAAAGTAATAACGAAAATAACTCGAGTTGTATCACCTGGAGGTACAGATTTGCTACTAGACCAATAAGGTACTTTAATACGGAGTTCTTAGATTAAAGCGAATATTACACATGAAATAAATACAGATTTTATCGCGGTTTATTTTTTTATTTTATGTTCCCGACGTTTCGAATGCTTTGCAGCACCCATGGTGACGGGAAGGACTGAGGTGTTATGTCCAAAAGGCATAGTATTTCCGGGTCCGGGGTACCCTCAAACTTTTTAATTATTTTTGTGGTCCGATCTACGCAGAATGAGCTCACGTCTTGAGGTCTCGCAGTGCTGTTCTTGGTTTTGGATTTTCTACTTGCTAACCGCAACCGCGTGCCGGCGATAATGAAAGGGGAGGTACGTTTTAGCACTCAAACGCGGATTCTAAATCACGATAATCAATAGTTCCATCACACTGATATCAACATGCTTTTCAGAGTTCAGATTTATCTACATATGGGTATGGCATACAACGCACCCTCACGGGGTGGAGGGCACAATGCCAACTCATATAGAGTTCAAACCTCTAATCTTCAGTATAAGCAGTACTACCCAAAAGGCAAAACTTCATTTCGCAACCGAGGGTCTATATGCCATCTCAATATAAAGCTTCCAGTGAGGTAAGTAGTTTAATAAGTGTTTTATTTCGGCGAAAACGCTATAAAGATGAAATAATCATAAATAGGTCCTACCCCCGTTTGGGGAATATCCCACCCCCGATTGGGGAATATAGACGTGACAGTGTTTATCTAGATATTCTATCCTTACTAAATTTCATCCAAATTCGTTTAGTCATTATGACGTGAATAGGAATTGTTAATGTTTCAGTATTAATTTATTAATATCGACAGTAAGCGATAGGCGCTGTAGGACATCACTATTGGAGAAGCGTAAAATAACGCATATTTAAAATACAAATTAAAGTTTTAAACTCACAGTTAATTATCACCGTATATTAATTATATGACATCAATAACGTATATATTTCATGTAAAATCCATAATTTTGCTGTAAAACTTCCCTATAATATAATAAGAGGCAATAAATACATACGTGTGAAATGATAATTCAGGATTTTTTACTCCTCCTTTGGTTGTCCTTGATTTACAAAATACAGCACAACACGACATATTTTCACTGTATTAAAGTATATTTACTAACACAATAATTTTCATTCATATTTTAACCGCTGACACGGACGGGGTGCATTTGTTATGGCCGAAACATCGGACACAACTGGCTACGAAGCACACGTACAGTGCGACGTTGCCAACCTTACAATAGCTTTCTCATTCACTCAAAATGGTGATCCGTGTAATTGAGAGAGAAAAAAGACAATGTGTTGAACGATGACCGGCGGAGCGGCAACGTCGTATGACTCCCTCCAGGTAATTTTACCTTCATGTTTACTTTGCTATATCTACCACAATGTAAATCTATATCATGAAAGAGGTCCTTTCGGCATTAGGATGGCACGACTGAATTTGGTGTTGCCAATGAATATAAAACAGAAACAGGGTTCAGGAATGTTATCGATGACACCATACATTAACGCTACTTAAACATTACACAATAACATTTTTTATTACTTTGAGATAACGGTTCTGAATAACAGAACGAAATCTGGTCAGTACAAAATTAACATAATTATAACGAAACTTGCACTAAACCAAACTAATTGATCCTACCTAGTTGCGCACACCATCGGGCAGTGGCGATAGCCCGGAATATTACATACTAGGGGACACGGGAAACCTTGATAAAAAGGGGCGAGAAGAAAATCAACTAATAACTAACCAGGTTATCCTGTTATTAATTCGATTAAGTATCGTTTTATATAACGGGACATATTTAATAACGTTATTTTAAGTAACATTATGTGTACCTATTTTAAAGTACCGATTTAACGATTATAAGAACTCATCAATTAAGCAAAATGTTTCCTTGGTATTTCGCTACAAAAACTTATATTTACAAAAGGTAAATTACAGTTATTACTTACCATACAGCTTAGTCTTGATCCTCTCGTCGGTAAAGAGATCCTTGCAGGCCTGGACGGCTTCTACTTTAACCCGTTGTTACTTAATCCAATGAGTCAAGCATCTGACCCTTAAATCGCCTCAAAACCGACAGCAGGTACATTTAACCGTTATTAAAAATGTCGAACTGTGAAGCACTCGACGTCATCTTAACTGTTGTCCGATCTTCTAGTTGCATACCTAACTAGGTACTTGAATATATGTATATGAAATAAAAACGATATTGCAATCTTTTGTTAATGCAACTCCTCCCAAATATAAATAAATAATCCAATTTATTCTAGTCATACAAACTAGGTGTATTAATATTCAAATAGCCTGTACATATTATCCATTTTGGACCACCATATACTCTGGCGAGTTTTGACTGATGATTACATCTATGAGGCTTGATGTACCTTCTTGTTTCTGGTCCCGTTACTAAGCTATTAACCAACCTTATGTTTTCATCACTGATTGTTCCATCTGCTAATTGATGTAGGAGTGGTAAATACTCCGGTTTCGAGAGCTCGTTAGAAATCCGATTCATCTGAAATAATACAGAAATCAATATGATATTTATAGAGAAATATTTTTTTTCGCTATAGTACAATTTACATACCGCTATTTTCAGTTGAGCGTCAGATAGAGGTGTAGCTATCGGCCCCAACAATAAAACACTGCTATTATTTTCAAGACTATCAGGATCCACTAATATTAGTCCATCGCTACCGTTACTTTTGATTTCATCATTTATGATTAAGAACATGTATTCATTTGGCGCTGTTGCCACTGGCGGTTTTTGCTCAGCTATAAAAGATTTCTGTACAACATTTGGCAATGCAAATTTATTGAATAAAGATTTCAATTTAAGTTTTGTTTTGTCTTTCTTTTTCGTAGCTTTATTTTTTTTACAGCATAGAGTTTTTAATTGCGCTACGAGAACATCGAACAGGAGCTCTTTCTTTTCATCATCATCATCGTCTTTCTTATTTTCTACATCTATATCTGTTGGGCGGCTATATAATAAATTATGTAACTTCTGTACAGCCATGTACTGGGAATCAACGTCGCTGTTCGCAGCAAATGGGTCCACTTCCCGATTTTCTAATCTGAAAACAGCACTTTGAGGTTTATTTCTCTCTGATGCTATTGAGAGTTTCTTGTTACGATTGTGTATGAAATCAGTAAGGGCAGGAAGGGGTTTACTTTTTTCAAAATCAATAATTGGCTTAAATTCCGGAGTAGGGGTTGAGTCTACGGTTAGTTTCACTAAATCTTTCAGATTGTATTCATTCTTATTTGGTTGTTCGCTGAGAAGTTTAATAAGTTCCTCATCTGATAGCTTCGAAAGAAGATAGGTGACGTCGCTATCTGAAAAAATTGTAGTTTTTAACTTTAATGTTATATAAATATTCTCTATACAAACTATATTATAACCATCACGATTGGAAATCATGCATGTCGTTAATAGAGGACACGAATAGGTATAACCCGCCAACAACATTTTGTTCTAAGAAAGCTAAATATACCTATGTGTCGTATGGATTAGTTACAAGATAAGGGTGTTTCGTCTCATCAGTAAACTTTACAACAGCTTTTCTTCAATAACCAGCCGATACACAAGCATCCTAAGAATTAGCATTCTTTACTGATTTGGGTTTTTGAGAATCATGCAGACGGCTTAACAAGTCTAAAATGATTTTTATGATTACCAACGTGCTTGATTTTTCCAATCGTAACAATGAGCCAGCCAATTAGGATGGTAAGTTAAAAGTAGATTTATAGCGTAGTTACTAAACTAACCGTCATGTTTCAATACAGATGTTTTTGGTAAATCTTTTTCACTTGGCAGATATCCCTGTGCGATTATAAAATCCGCAATATCGTTGCCAGTGTCGGCATCTATGGATATTGCGGGGTTTTTATTCAACAACACCATACAAATCATTCTTTGTGCCTGAAAAAATGAAATTTTGATTACAACTAAGGAATAACTGTTGAAAGTTATCTCAATATAAACTTTCTCATCGCAATAGCAAGTTCAGGCAAACCTTATGGGTAGCTTTAAGCTTAATAAGTCCCTTTCTTAGACTGTTCCTCTAAGGTTCCTATGGAAGGTGGCCACAAAACTAACTCCATCAATTCGCACTGTGTCCGCGTGGTGTGGTACCTACGACTTATTTTTCAATCGACTTCAAAAAAGGAGGAGATTCTCAATTCGACTGTATTTTTTTTTGTATGTATGTTACGCGATCATTCCGCCAATTATGAATCGATTTTCATGATTCTTTTTGCATTGGATTCAGTATAGCTTCAAGGTGGTCCCATTTTATTTCATCGGTATTAGACCTTGGTCTTTGAAGATACTCCAGGGAACTCCTTAACGACAAACAATACGAATGCGTAGATTGAGCTATTATGGGTATTACGTCAATCCTATAGGTACCCTGCCATAGAACTAATCAGAATATTAACCGACTTAAAAAAGAAAAGGTTGACAATTCGTCTGTGTTTTCTATAACGTCCTTATCTATGAACTGATTTTGATGATTCTTTTTGCGTTGGGTTTAGTATAGTTTCGAGGTGGTCCCATTTTAATGAAATCGGTGTTGAACTTTGGACTTGGAAGATACACCAGGGGACTCCTTAACGGCAGCACGCATGTTTAGATTCCGTTATTATGATTATTATATCAATCCTACACACAACTTAGCAAAATAATATAGTATATGTGTATAAATATTAGTAAATAATTCAGTCGTGACTTAAAATTGTAAAATACAATTCTTTTTAAAAAAAAAGTAAAGCGACTTCAAAACGCAAAAAATAAATATTAGAAGTCGGTGCCAAGTAACCGACCACTAACCTGTACTGACTTCAAATATTTATTTTTTGCTTTTTGAAGTCGGTATACTTTTTTTAAAAAAGAATTTTCTCACTACGTTTAACGAGAGATGCCATTCGCGTAGCACAGGGCCCGTGCTGGCAGATTTGTTTATCCGCTTTATAGAAAATTACCTAAATGGAAAACAAGATCTTAGATTCTAATATTATGATGAGTCCGTGTAAACCTAATATCACTTACCCAGAAGAACAAAATAAATATTCCAAAATTGAGAAATGAAGACATAGTTCTAAGTAAAACACATGCGAATATATCAAGATTAATTTAACGGCTGAACGCTCAATAGCTTCTTTCTCATAAAACACGGTTGCCTATCTCATCAATGTTTACGGACTTAACAATGAACAAGCGCTCGTTAAAAAGTTTACGATTGCGATAAGGAGATTCGACAAATTTGTTGTGATTGTTCATAGCATTGTAAGATGAACTTTTTTGTAGACAACACAATCTAAAACATTAATAAAACTATATTTTTTATAGGGTCGGAAAAGAAACGGAGAAATAAAGGGAGGATATGTTCCGTATGTACATCCTACCGATCCTCCGTACCTATCTACCGATTGAGTATTCTTTTTACCCACGTTTCATTAAATATGTATTTTTGTCTCCAATATAAAAGGGGATGAGCCTGTTGGGATTCGTTAGATAAAATACTAAGTACAAAATATATTTATTACCCATATTCAAATAATGTATTTCGTTAAGAAAAGTCGTGTGTGTGTGTGTGTGTGTGTGTGTGTGTAGCGTGTGTGCCTTTTTATTTATTGAAAATAGTATATTATTAAGTGTAGAATTAAGTTTAGTGATATAATAGTATATTATATCACTAAACTTAATTCTACACTTATCGCTACACTTATTCCTATTCTTAACACTATTACACTGCGGGTCCTTTTCGCGATTCCTAGCCTGTCTTTTATAGTTCACTAATTGTCTATTCACTCTGCACAGGTCGATGAACTGCAGTACGCGCGCCGTCGCTCGTAGCAGGCGCTCCCACGTAGAGAAGCGCGTTGGATCCGGAACACCTGATCGCCGTGAGACGGGCCGTTGCTCAATGATATTGATGATGTGTCCGCTCCTCGCCCGTCGCTGCGTCGAGTGTCGGTCGCTCCGCCGGCCATGTTGATGGGTGCCGCGCAGGAACTCGGGCCCAAAGAACCATCGGTGATGAGAGCCGATGTCCCTGGGTACTTCGCGCGTCGCGTCGTCGGCCACGTTTAGCTTCGTGGGCACCCACCTCCAGTCACTTATGGCGCTGTTTTCCTCTATCGCAGCGATGCGATATGCGACGAACGGGTGGTAGGATCGCGCGCCCGTCTTCAGCCACGTCATGACGGTACGGCTGTCCGTCCAGTAGGTCACTGCGCTTGGCTTCTTGTCGTTTTCGGCGATGATAGTCGCGCCCAGGCGACTACCCGGTACGGCGGCTTGCAGTTCGAGTCTCGGGATCGATGTGAGCTTGAGCGGTGCCACCTTCGCCTTCGCCGCCACGAGGGTTATATGTACCTCGCCGTCGCTCGTGGTGGCTCTCCAGTACGCCGCTGTCGCGTAGGCTGACTCGCTCGCGTCCACGAACACGTGCAACTCGAGCGTCTCGGCGTGCGTGTACCCGTGGTAGCATCGTGGTATCTTCAGGTCCCGCAGACTCCGCAGGTGTTGGGTCCACTCGACCCACTGTTGTGCTAGGTCATCGTCGATGTTGTCGTCCCATCCTGTGCCGCGCCGCCATATCTCCTGCAGTATCTGCTTGGCCCGTATGGTGATGGGCGAAGCGATTCCGAGCGGGTCAAACAGAGACATCAGTATGCGGAGTGTCTCCCGCTTCGTCGGCGTCGGTTTGTCGAGTATGCCCGGGGGGAGGCGCGCCAGGTCAAGGTTGAACCCGATGTCGTCGGTGTCCGGCCTCCACTCTAACCCAAGCACTCGTTCTGTCTTCCTTTCTTCATTAATTCCGATCGCCCGCTGTGTCGCGCCCGGTTCGAGAGTCTGTAGTACCGCCGTGGAGTTAGACAACCACTGTCTCAGCTCATAGAGCTCATAGTGTATCTCGTCGATATGTTTGGAGATGTCGATGGCGCTGTCATCGTCGTCGAAGGTGTGTAACAAGTCGTCGACATAGTGGTTGCGAACGATGGCGCGGTTCGCTTCTGGATGGGTGTCCTTGTACTTTTCTGCGTTGTGATTCTTCACGTAGATTGCGATGGACGGTGAACATGTGGCCCCGAAGAGGAGTGACGTCATCCTGTACTCTTCACACAAACACATCTCCGTGTTCAGGGCCAATTCACCACCACGTCAGGAAGCACACTATATTTCTCGAGGCTGGAGGACTCTAGCAGAAGCGGTGTAGCTATACTTTTACCATCGTTGAATAAGTTCGTATTTGGATACAACCCAGTGTCGCACAAAATTATTACAATGAAACTGAACACCAAACCTTGTCTCCTCAACATCGTGCAAGTTTACGCCCCTACGGCACAGTCCACGGAAGAAGAGATCAATGAATTTTACGGTAGACTTTAGATGACATTCCAAGCCGACAAATCACAATAATACTTGAAGATTGGAATGCCAAGATAGGCAACACAGAACCTGTACATGAACTTAAAGACATCATAGGCAAATATGGCCTGGGAACTAGAAACGAACGGGGACAACGGCTTGCTGAATTCCGTACAGGAAGAGGTCTAACCGTTACTAACACTATCTTTCAACATCACAAGAGACGACTCTACACCTGGAAATCTGATGGCGACCGTTTTAGGAATCAGATAGACTATATACTAGTAGACAAACGCTGGAGATCCTCTATCAAAAATGTGAAGACCTTCCCTGGAGCCGAATGTGGTTCAGACCACATGCTGCTTGTCGCATTCTTCTCTGTTCGACTAAAAGCTATCCACCAAGGTTCGCAACCCAAACTCAGATCTCTGAATCCGATAGAACGTGCCCATTTTCGAAGTCTGACAGAAAGAAAACTCACCGATTCTTACCCACCATCGACAGCCGATGCCAATTCCTTGTAGGATTACTTCGAAACCAAAATGAGGCTCTTGACGACGTTGTCTCTAAAAAAGAAAAAGACCAGAAAAGATCCACATGGATAACCGAAGAGACGTGGAGCCTGGTTCAGCGCAGGAAGGATATTAAATGCAAAGGTCTTCAGGATCCCACCGTAATGAAGGAATACTCAAAGCTGTGTAAAACGATAAAGAGGGAATGCCGCAGGAATAAAAACCACTTCATCATGGGTATATGTCGAGAGGTAGAGTCCCACGCATTGAAGCTGCAAACTTCGGACGTTTTCAAGAAAGTCCGCCTTCTGAGTAAAAAATTCAAGCCCAAGTCTTGGGTCATTGAAAATACTGAGGGAAAACCCTTGCACGAACTTGACAAAATTGCGGAACGTTGGCGAGGTTACTGTCAGCAACTATATGGAAAACCCTTCTCTGCGTTGTTCAACACCCGATTGGACTGGAAGTTCTTGAAGCTAGAACCTGACATACTAAAATCGGAGATAGTTGCAGCAATTGACCGCCTCAAAATAAAAAAGGCTCCAGGACCTGACAACATCGCCTCTGAAATCCTGAAGGCCTTGGGTGACAAGGGCGTTAATACGCTGCACAAGATCTGTAACAACGTATGGCAAAACGGAGAGTGGCCGAAAATATGGACACAATCTGTCATTATCCCATTGCACAAGAAAGGATCAACAAAAAAATACGATAACTACCGCACACTTGCCCTCATCTCTCACGCCAGCAAAATTCTTCTTTACGTGATAAACAGCAGGATTCGTTACTACCTCGATTGGCAAATCCCTCAAGAACAAGCGGGTTTTGTGAGGGGCAAAGGCACCAGGGAGCAAATACTAAATTGTCAGGCAAATTGTGGAGAAGTGTTACGAGTTCGACACACCAGTCATCATGTGTTTAGTTGACTATAGTAAGGCTTTTGACTGGAACTGCTTGTGGGATATTTTAGCGGAATTGGGTGTACCTCAACATCTCACCGCACTGCTACAATCCCTATATTACAACAGCCAGGGATTTGTGAG
This sequence comes from Phalera bucephala, assembly GCA_905147815.2. Taxonomy (NCBI): domain Eukaryota; kingdom Metazoa; phylum Arthropoda; class Insecta; order Lepidoptera; family Notodontidae; genus Phalera; species Phalera bucephala. The sequence continues at coordinate 10,699,145 of LR990617.1, read as the reverse complement.
AGTTGATAGGACTGCATCCGATCTGTTCAGTTTCCAGAAGGGTGTCCGGCAAGGGTGTATTCTGTCACCCATCCTGTTCAACATATACGGCGAATACATCGTGAGGAAAACATGCGACGGCTGGAATGGTGGCATCACTATTGGAGGACGCAAGATTTCGAATCTGCGATACGCTGACGACACCACCCTTCTTGCAGCAAGCGAAGCCGAGATGAGCCTTTTGTTGGACAGGATGGAGCGCACTGGTCGGAAACTCGGACTCGCAATTAACAGATCTAAGACAAAGCTTATGATCGTTGATCGCTCAGGCAAGCTGAAGCTCAGTGGGACACTCAATTTGGAATTTACAAACAACTTTGTATACCTGGGCTCAAACATAAGCAACAATGGCTCCTGTGAGATGGAAATTTACGCAAAAGGCAAAAGGCGCCATGTCACAGCTGGATAAGATATGGAGAGACAGAAACATCTCTACCAACACCAAGAGAACTTAGTCCGAGATAAATATGGAGAACACCAAGGGGTGTTCTCCATATTTATGTACGGTGCTAAGACATGGACCCTCAAGAAGGCTGACCGCGACCGCATTGATGCCTTTGAGATGTGGTGCTGGAGAAGGATGCTAGGTATACCATGGACAGCACACCGCACTAATGTGTCAATCCTGGCTGAACTCAGGATCCAAACTCGACTGTCCATTACTTGCCTGCGCAGGGTTCTAGTGTATTTTGGTCACATTGCTAGGAAAGACAGTGACAACCTTGAAAAACTGATGGTCACCGGTAAAATTGAAGGCAAGCGACCACGAGGAAGGAGCCCAACACGCTGGACGGATCAGATTCGCACAGCTCTTGATACCACGTTTCACGAAGCTCTGCACTCGGCTGCAGATAGGAGTGGATGGCGACTCATCATCCGCAGAAAACTGCTCTCTAACATATGACCACGACCCTCAGTAATGAGGAAACCGACGCAAGGAGGAGGAGTAAGTATAAGTCAGAGTTTTTTGTTAGTTTGTCAAGTGTCGTTTGAAGTTCATCCACAAAAAGGTGTTTGCTAGTATTAGGTGGGCCGTATATTGCACACAGGTCCGCAGAATAGTTTGACGAGGTGGTGATTGTACATATAATACTTTCAAAGTTTAAGGTTTCCAGGATTTTGATTCGACATTAATGTTAATTGCTTACGTACAATATTATACCACCCCCTCTCCGCTTTTTTCTAAGAGCTGTGTACATTTGGTATCCATTAATATTGTACAGACAACTGACACTGTCCATGATATTGGCCTCAGTAAGTATAATAACGTCGATACGTTTTTTACTGGATAACAATTATTGTACAAGTGCAGAAAAGTTTTTTACAATTGATCGGATATTAATATGAATGCACAAAAGGTTTACATAGTTGATGGGTATGCTGTTTATGAATTCGTTTATGTTTATACAATCGGACAACTCAATTATATTTTCTAATGAACTGTCCATTGTCGCAAAGAATTAGGAGTTACCTACTTGATATCCTCTTAACATATAATAGTCTTAGGCATTTTTGGACAGGGCATGAATGTCTTCCAGGGTTCTTAAAGTGTATATTTAGAACCTATCTTGTAAATGGGCACAACACTAGCTAATTTCCAGGCGTATGGGATGATACCAGAAGAAAGGCTTAAATTAAGAATATACTTTTAGCAATGAAACATTGATTCCGTAAATGCCTAGGGCGCTATGGTTTTTGAGTTGGCTAAGGATTTTATCGACTTCATGTTTATTCGTTGTCTGTAAGAAGAACGATTTAGATGTATGATTTATATTGTTCGAATTTCTTATATCAGTTTCAGTTATATCTAGTTTTTTTTAAATATGTTGAGCAAGATTTAGCCACTATTAGAAAAATATTAATCACAGCAATCTAATGAAGATAAAGTGTTTGATTTGATAGATAATAGTTCGGGGTATTCTGATGGCTGTTTATTAAGGGAGCAAATATTTTTTTATAGTTTTCGACATTTTTTTGGGGTTATTTTTATTTTGTGATCGTTTTGCACTCTCGTAAGACTTTTTTAACCGATGTAACAAGCAATTGCAAAATTTTTTGTATCTTTGGTAAATAAGCACTCTCACGGAATCGTTAGGATGTTTGCGGAGATCTAGGTGCAGCTTATCGCGGTGTCTCATGCATCTGATAAAACCGGGAGTAATCCAAGGTCTTAATGTGAATTTTGTTCTACTGATACGCTTCGATACTATGCATTTCGTAATGACGTCTTTGATGATAGTTGTAAATGTTTCGACAGCGGAATCTACATCAGGGGAAGAATAGACCAGTCAACGTTTTTCAAATCGTCTAAAACACCTGTGATATCTATTTTTTGAGACAGGCGGGTACGATTTGGGTCGTTATTGGAACCCTCGATTCCCATCAAAACCATGATATGGTCTGTAACGTCTGATTGACGAACAATACCGAATTTATAACTGCATCTAGATCTAATAAAAATGTGGTCAATGCACGATTCTAGTCTGGTTGGCTTATTTATTACCTGCTGGAGATCTAGTTCTGCCATTAGACAAAGATAGCTACTCTTTGGTACTCAAGAGAATCAAGCACGTTGATATTAATATCTCCTGCGACTGTAATTGATCCACTATAATTAAAAGAAGAAAGAATAGAGCGCAGTGAAGTTACGAATTTATCAGTGTTTCTAAAAGATGGAGAGCGATAGATACAACATAGCTTTATATTTCTTAATTTAACGACAACATTCCGCTTCTTCAATTGGAGGTTTATATACAACTGGGCTCCAACAAGATCTGACAAATGTGACTACTCCTCTATTTTGGTTAATGTTTTTGTTTGTAGCAAAATAAGTATAGCCCGGGATGCCAAAAGCAGGTATGTTGCTAGTAAGCCAACATTCAGTTAAAATAATGACATCAAATATTATATCCAATCTATGTAATGAGACTAAGTAGGTATTGAAATTGTACCGAATACTTCGTATATTAATAGTAATAATTTTAAAGCTAAGTTTTTCCATTTTCCAATAAATCTATCACCTTGCACTCAATGCTCAAAGAATTGTCGATATCGTTTTACAAATCTAAGTTTGTTGTAATCATTTTAAAAATAATTTATGATAGAACGTATTTTTTCTGTTTTTGAGCAAACGACAACGACGGGCTGAAAATATTGTTAGAGCTTTAAATATGTATAAGCTTTTTAAAATAATTATATAATAACGAATTAACTGATAATGTACTTTTTACTTTTACAGTATACAAATGAAGATATGTGAGTATGTTGTTTATTAAGAGTGAAATGGTTGTGTGGAGTGTGTGTTCTTTGGTATGTGTAGGTGTTAAGTATATGTGTAGGGCACGAGATGTTTTTTTTAAGAAATAATCACCAAAAATATTAATAATCTGTAAGATAGATCACGAAGAATAAAAACGTAGCTATATGCTTAAAAATATGCTTAATGCTATAGTGAGAAGGTTACTGAATATTAACATCAAATACAGGCGTAGTAAATTGACATGGAACCACTGACTTTTCAGAAGAATTTATTTTAAACTTTAATCTCACTAAGTCACAAATTTGTCTCATGATACTACTGATTTATAAAGTCCATTCTAGTATGAACACGTGACCTTGTAGACGTACGGTTTGTTCGGACGAAAGATGGCCGAGTTTACGGTCTTTATTTTGGTGTATAATACTTGTCATAAATTGTCTGTGAGCGTCGGCCATTCATTTTTCAAAACTCGTTAGAAAAGACGCGCGTCTACAGTTTTTACAAAAAAATACAAACAATTATTTCGATTAGAAGGTGAGTGAATTATGTAACGTTCTGAAATTACGTTCAGGTAAGTTCTTTTATATAATTTGAATAGAATGTGCAATGAAATATTTGTTTTTTTTTATTTTCATTGTAATGGTAACTGGTTTTTTATGCGTTCAGAGTGTTTTGCCGGGTATATTTTGACGTAAATAAACATTTGTTTGTGATATGAGTGGCATTATAATGCTAAAATAATATCCTTCTTTATGACTGGATTCTTTATGATTTAGGACTGGACTCCGATACCTACACGTTTATTAGTGAAGTGTATGGGACGTGCAGTTGGTTGGATCATTGTGTAGTGACTCAATCTGTAAGACACTGTGTCAAAAACGTGTACGTGTATTATGACGCCGTATGGTCTGACCATTTTCCTCTTATTATTGAATGTAACCTAAATATCTTAACACCGAAGTTACTTGAAAAAACTGTAATTAATAACGCGGTATTATGGGGGGAAAGAACTGAGGAACAGATTGCGTCTTATACTCATGTATGTCATGAACGATTGCGAACCATTGACTTTCCAATTGAGTTTACTAATTGTGCAGATCATTACTGTAAAAACCAAGACCATAGACATGTTCTGGATAGGTTATACTCTGACATTGTGACCGCTCTAACGGCTGCAGCTAAGGACGGTCGGCAAGGCACTCATACACAGGGGAGAGGTATACGCATTGTAGGGTGGAACAGACACGTTAGCGGCGCCCATCGGGATGCTAGGACGAAATTTAGAGAGTGGGTTATGTGCGGAAAACCAAAATACGGGTGTGTCTACGACGTAATGTGTCAAAGTCGTAAGGCATTCAAATCTAGGCTTAAATGGTGCCAAGACCATCAGGACCAATTAAAAATGGATATACTGGCTGAAAAACATGCCAGTGGACACTTTCGACACTTTTGGAAATGCACCAAAAAAGTAAACATTAGGCCTGGCCTCCCGATGAGTGTCGATGGAATGAATGACCCTAAAGACATCGCAAATATCTTTAAAAATCAATTTACTATACAGTCTCCGTTGGGCGCAGCGCGGGCGGGACTCGATGCTGAGATGCCACATGAGAACGTGGGAACAAAGTTTAGCGCCAAAGTTGTGGCCAAAGCTATAAAATTAATCTCGAGAGGTAAATCCCCCGGCCACGATGGCCTCAGCATTGAGCACCTGCTTTACGCTGGCCCACATATTTCGAGAGTTTTAGCGATGTTTTATACGTTGTGCGTGAGTCATTCTTACCTTACTTCAGATTTCATGAAGACTGTAGTAGTGCCTGTGGTGAAAAACAAAACCGGAGATTTATCTGACAAAAATAACTACAGGCCTATTTCTCTAGCCACTAGCATTGCCAAAGTGTTTGACTGCATTCTTAATATTCAACTGGATAAGTACATAGTACTGCACGATAACCAGTTTGGTTTTAGGCCACAACTGTCCACGGAGAGTGCAATACTGTCTCTTAAGAGTGCGGTTAGATACTATACTGCAAGAAGGACTCCTGTGTATGCTTGCTTTCTCGACCTCGCTAAGGCCTTTGACTTGGTGTCCTACGACGTCCTGTGGGAAAAGTTTAGGAGTATAAATCTACCATGCGAACTCTCAAATATATTTAAATTTTGGTACAAGAACCAGGTTAACAGTGTCAGGTGGGCGAGCACAATGTCGGATTCGTATCGACTGGAGTGTGGGGTGAGGCAGGGAGGGTTAACTTCACCCACACTCTTTAATCTCTATGTGAATGATCTGATCGTCACGCTTAGCAGTCAGCACGTCGGATGTCATATAAACGGAATATGCGTCAATAATCTTAGTTACGCAGACGATATGGTGCTGCTGAGCGCATCGGTCTGTGGTTTGAGGAAGTTATTACGTATCTGTGAGGAATATGCTGTTAGCCACGGTCTTAAATACAATGTAAGTAAAAGTAAATGTGTACTCTTTGAGGTTGATACAAAAGGTGGCCTAAGCGTGCCACCTGTTTGCATAAACGGTGTTCCACTCAGTTGGGTGAAACAGTTTAAATACCTAGGCCACATAGTCACAAGCGACCTCAAGGACGACGCTGACATAGAACGGGAGCGGAGGGCTTTGTCGGTACGGGCAAACATGCTGGCCCGCAGGTTTGCGCGCTGTACGAGGGAGGTAAAAGTAACGCTCTTCCGAGCGTACTGCACCTCCCTCTACACGTGCAGTCTGTGGGCGAGATACACTCGTGCGTCATACAACGCACTCCGCGTTCAGTTTAATAACGCATTCAGGGCGTTGTTGGGGCTGCCTCGATACTGCAGCGCTTCTGGTATGTTCGCGGAGGCGCGCGTCGATTGCTTTTATGCGACTATGCGCAAGCGCAGTGCGTCGCTCGTGCGCAGGGTACGAGGCAGCGCCAACACCGTCCTGAACATGATCGCTGAACAAGAGGACTGTACTTACATACGACACTGCTGCGGCAGACATAACACTGTCCTTGGCTGAACCGGTCGTTAAAGTACGGTCGATATACTATTTTTGTGTTTGTGTTCTTTTAATGTTTCCTTTTTAATATTTAAAAGATTGTACCTAATATGAGTCCCTGTCACTTGAAATAAATAAATTTTATTTTTTTTTATTTTATTTTTTTATATTTTTGCCTATATTTTAGATTGAAAACCACACATTTTTGTAAATATGTGCTTTTAATTGTAAATGCGCGATAGGTACGACCGCCATTTTTTCATACAAAATTGTACTTACTTTGAACATTGTTTTGTTTGATTATTTGTTTGAAATGCATCATCATTTCAGCCTATACTTGTCCACTGCTGAACATAGGCCTCCCCAATCGCTTTCCAGCGTACCCGGTCCGATGCCACCTGCATCCAACGATTTCCTGCGATTTTCACAAGATCGTCGGTCCATCTGGCAGGCGGTCGTCCTACGCTGCGCTTGCCAATACGTGGTCTCCACTCTAGAATCTTTCTGCCCCAACGCCCGTCCGATCTTCGCGCTATGTGGCCAGCCCATTGCCACTTCAGCATGCTAATCCTGAGGGCTATGTCGGTGACCTTGGTTCTTCTACGAATCTCCTCATTCCTGATTAGATCACGTAGAGAAACGCCGAGCATAGCTCTTTCCATAGCTCGCTGAGCAACTTTGAGCTTTTTTATGAGACCTATTGTAAGAGACCACGTCTCTGATCCATATGTCATCACTGGTAACACACATTGACTAAAAACTTTAGTCTTTAGTCTTTGGCTCATCCAAAATACCTCAGGTATTTTGGATGAGAAGATGTTGCGCAGTTTCCCGAACGCTGCCCAGCCGAGTTGGATTCGTCGATTGACCTCTCTCTCAAAGTTGGACCTACCTAACCGGACTGCCTGTCCCAGGTAAATGTATTCGTCGACAACTTCAAGAGTAGAGTTCCCAACGGTGAGTGCGGTGGGTACGACATGGACATTAAACATTACTTTTGTTTTGTCCATATTCATTTTAAGACCCACTTGTTGGGATACTCTATTGAGGTCACCGAGCATTCGTCCTAGATCTTCCAGCGACTCCGCCATGACCACAATGTCGTCGGCAAATCGAAGGTGAGTGATGTATTCGCCATTGATGTTGATGCCAAGTCCTTGCCATTCCAAGAGCTTGAAGGCGTCCTCTAAGGTGGCCGTAAACAGTTTCGGAGAAATGACGTCTCCCTGTCTTACTCCTCTTTTTATGGGGATCACCTTCGTGCACTGCCCCTGTACTCGGACTGACATGGTGGCGTTATTATACAAGTACTTCAACACTTCGATGTACCTATAGTCAATGCGGCATCGCTGGAGAGATCTAAGAACCGCCCAAGTCTCGATCGAATCAAAGGCTTTCTCATAGTCCACAAACGCCAAGCATAGTGGCCGATTATACTCCTCAGTCTTCTGTATAACCTGCCGCAGCGTATGTATGTGGTCTATGGTACTAAAACCTTTCCGGAAACCGGCTTGTTCGGGAGGCTGGAAGTCATCAAGCCTTCGTTCGAGACGATTCGTAATGACTCTCGAAAACAACTTATAAACATGGCTCAGCAGTGTGATGGGCCTATAGTTCTTCAATAAGGTGTTATCACCTTTCTTGAAAAACAGCACCACCACACCCCTGTTCCATGCTTCCGGCGTTTTCCCTTCAAGCAAGACGGAATCAAATAGCCTCTGAAGGACTTTAAGTACCGGCGATCCGCCCGCCTTCAGAAGTTCTGCAGTAATTCCGTCTTCACCCGGCGCTTTGTTGTTTTTTAGTTGTTTGAGAGCCATCCTAATTTCGCACAGGCTGATGTCCGGGATATCTTCAGTGCAGTGTCGGGTTAGCTTGGCTCTTGGGTCTTTTACCAAGTCAACAACAGGTTTAGCTACTGAGGTATATAACTGTCCATAGAACCTCTCTATCTCCCTGAGCACCTCTGACCTATTTGACGTTACGTTTCCGTCCTCCGTCTTCAGCTTCGTCAACTGGCTCTGCCCAATAGACGCGTCTCTTGCGAACACTTTAGAGCCCTTGTTCTGCTCTATGGTCTCCTCAATACGCCTTGCATTGAAGGACCGTAAGTCGTGTCGCAAGGACTTCAATATCTGTCCATTAAGCTGCCTATAGGACTTAGCATCATCGGAGGTTTGGAGCGTCATGGAACGTCGCTCAGTCATGAGGTTTCGGGTGTAGTCAGATAGTTTTTGAGGCCTATTTTTACGGTGGGTCTTAAAATACTTGGACCCGACTGTATGAACAGTCTCTACCAGCCTGTTGTTGATTTCGTCCACTGATGCGCTGCTGTCTAGCAATTCGAAGCGGTTTGACAATTCGAGTTGAAAGTTCTCGGGGTTTTGGATATATGCATGAGTAGGTCGGAGCGTAGACTTCATCAGACGCGATCTTTCCATTTTGACATTAATATTTAATGTGCCTCTGACCATTCGGTGATCACTGCCGGTTTTTACCCTATGAATCACGGAGACATCATTAAATATTTGTCGCTTGGTGCTCATGATGAAGTCTATCTCATTTTTTGTGGAACCATCAGGGCTCATCCAGGTCCATTTTCTATGAGGCGGCTTCTGGAAGAAAGAGTTCATCATAAAGAGTCCCTCTTTCTCCAGAAATTCGGCCAGCCTCTGACCCCTGGGGTTGCGCTGCCCATATCCAAATTGCCCCACTCTCAACTCATCATCGCCCCGTTTGCCCAGCCGCGCATTGAAGTCACCCATAACCACTGTAAAGTGTGTTTTGGAAGTATGTATGGCTCTACTAATGTCCTCATACATAACTTCGACGTCATCATCTGAGTATGCCGAGGTCGGTGCGTAGACCTGTATGACCTTCAGCGAATATCTTTTGGATATTCTGAGTATAAGGTACGCTACCCTGCTCGACACACTAGTGATGGACACAACGTTGTTTATGAGTGACTTGTGGACGATAAATCCGACACCACCTTGGGACTGCTGTTCGCCCTCCCGGTAGTAAAACAAGTTGCCGGATTTTAAGGTTATCGTGTCCTCGCCCTCTCTTCGGACCTCCGATAAACCAACAATACTCCACCGCAACTTGTTTAACTCTTCTTCCAGCTCAACTAGCTTCTCATCTGTCCTCAATGTGCGTGCGTTGTATGTCACCAGGGCCAATTTTCGGTTTTGGTGGTAGCCGAATCTCTGCCGGAGATTCTTAGCACCCCTTGTCCTGTCGTTACCATGGCTGCTACCGTGGCCAGGACGAACAGGACCGCCGGGGACTAGGGGCCTGGTTTTTCTACTTTCTTCCATAATTGGGGGTGTTTGCCATACTCGCCACGCTTGGCAGGCGGGTTGGCGAGCGCAGTTATTGGTCGTCGAAGTGTTAAGGGAATGCTGCTGCCCATTCCCTAGTTTTCCCTTAGTCGCCTTGTACGACACCCGATGGGATGAGATGGGTTGGTCCTATTCTAAGCCGGGAACCACGCGGCCTTGAAATGCATAATACTAAATATTTCAGAGCAATATATCAGTATTCCACTATATAATATCTTGTTTTATTTCACCTAAACACCACCCCCCTATGAGTATAGGAGACGAAAAAGAAACTAGGTGCAAACTAGATGACTTTCACATTTTACCTCATTTATCTTTTTCTGTTGATTATTTATCTATTTTAATGTATGTTACAATAATATAAGTATATTTTCTTCAAACTTATCTAATGTTTTTATCTATAAGTTTCAAGATCATAAATTACTTGATAGTACAAAAGGTATCTTGCCATCTTACCATCAGAAAAAGGACTTTCTTCTCTAAGGCGTTTTGGGCGATTATTTTGTTTAGAATACATAAAACTAGATATGCAGATTACAAAAAACATAACTTGTTATTCCAAAGTAGCGAAATATTTTCTAAAAAAAATATTTTCTTATTACCCATTTTTTTTCTCGTATATTTTAGTCTGAAAATGTAATTGTTTAGGGTGATTAATCAAATAAATGTATATACAAATAAGACACAGTAACATCATAGATGAAATGATGCTAGTGTCCAGTAAGATATATAATCGTGTTTGTTTAAATTAATTCAACTCCCCGATGAACTTGATGACAACGATGATAATGAAATTAATGAAGTACCCCACCCTGGATAGTAAAGCGGTCATAGAATAACAATGATCCAGAAGCCGCGTTCTGTCGTATTTGCACGACGCGCGGTGAAGCCAAAAAATCAACAAACGTCCCGCACTCACCGCACTTCCCACCCGCATAATGTTGCTAGTTAAAAATGATTTACCACTTATTGGGGTAAATGTTCAGTAAGAGATTATAAAATCATTATTATTTCTAGCGGTAACATGTATCCTTATACATATTAACAAAATAAATAGACGTTATTAAGTAGCTTCTTAAAATAAAACGCGATTCCATTAGCAGTAAGTTAATAATGTTTATTTTTTTATGACTTATTTTTTTTTATTTGTGTCGTTGCGTTACAATTGGACGGCCAATTTAGTGCAGTGGTTAAAAGCTTAATAGTCGCGGGTTCGATTCCCGCACGGGACAAATCTTTGTGTGAACCAAAATTATTTGTTTCGTTCTAGGTATTTGTGTATGTTAATTTTCATGTTTGTAAATGCACCCACAACACAGGAACAAATCTTAGAGTGGAGCTATTTAAAAAAAAAAGAAACAATTACGAGATTCTAGGATCGATTCTTAGGACGGAAAAAGTGTAATATTATTTTTAATATTCCTTTTGTTGATTATTTTTTTTAAATATTGCCTGAAGTGTGGGTGCACGCGATAGACCTCTGCCACCCCCTATTGGTGAAATAGGTGTAAATGTAACATCGTCAGCAAAATGTAGGCCTTTGATTTATCCGGCTTATCATTATACTACTATGAATAAAATTATGTCCCGACATTAACTATCTACTACTGCGTCATACATAAAAAAGCGTCATTCCATACAGCTTTTAGTAATTAAGTGGCAAAAGTACTTTCGTCATTTTAACTAAGTAGATAAATCATTATGTAATAAGTTACTAAATTAATAAAAGTTAGTACTATAACAACTAAGATCCATAGTAAAAAAAGAAGGGAAAAATTACACTGCTGTATTGGCAACACAGACAAAATGGCCGCATCATTTTCGGTAACAATTATGAACGGAACATTTAGTTCAATATTTAAATAATACGATGTCCGATTGCGCTACTTACACATGGAATGTAATCCCATCCTGTTTCTTTTTGAGCTTGACGGAATTGTTACAGGTAGGAACGCCACAGGACGCCATAATTAAATTTAATTTGACACGCGTAGAGCACGTTGTTTCGCGTGACGGTCGCCGAGTGACTAATCGCGTAAATGTGTGACTACTTGCTTTGCAGGTACTAATTGTTGCTTCAACGTGATGCTCGATCACGGCTTCTAGATTATTGTTATTCTATGAAAGCGGTGGATACTTTACCAATTGCGACGGCCGTTTTGAGGGAAGTCAAAAAGGCACGCTCTATTTCGAATAATAATGTGTAATGTAGGTGGATATATGCACGAGTGAAGGTGAAGTAACAAATTGATAAACATATGCAAAACAGCCTTCGCAATTGGTATGTAAAGTATCCAACGTTTTACTACTTCAACGGGGTACTTCATCAATTCCATTATCATTGGTCTCTTCATGTTTATCGGGGAGCTGAATTAATTTAGAAAAACACGATTATGCATCTCACTGGACATTGGTAAAATACACTTAAATTATTGTGAGCCATAACTTAAAGAAGAAGAAGAAGAAAGGTACATATCTACACCCACACACCTATAGATAGATTCATATACACAAAAAGTACTTTGCTTTTCCACCAGACGGCGCAGTTGCCGAAGTGTTTGACAATTCGGTGGAGTTGCCGATCCTTTCTCATATAGTATTATTATAATCTTTGTGGCAGATTATTGAATTTATCTATTGCAAAAATGAATATTCCATTTCCATTGATAACACCACGTTTGGTAGACTCAACGTGGTTTAACGCCGACAGCCCATGCGATGAAGAAGCGGAATTATTGGCTTTAGAACAAGCAAACCAACATTGGGTATTATAAATATTATCATTGTAAATAAATTATTCTGTCTGAGCGGGCGTTCGCACGGAAGCTTATTCAACGTTTGTAAAGCGCTGGAATGAAATAAATGGCAGAGCGTACATTTTCTTAAAAGTTCTGTACAGCGCTTCAGCACCGCGCGTTGAAAAAGCGTCTGTGCGAACGCCCGCTTAGAAGTAGACTTGCATTCTGTTTTTGTTTACTAACATGTTTCTTTTTTTGACGTTATATCTACAAACTTGAAAATATTAAAGTGAGGGCAATTTAAGTAAAGATAAAATAGAATTAAATAATTATTTTAGCTGAATTCAGTGGGCCAACAGTATATGAAACGTGCTCCTCTCGGTAAAGCCGATCCTGAGCCCATGGAGGAAGAAGCTGATAGTGATGAAGAAGAAGGTAATATACTTTTTTAACAAAAAACAATGTAGCCCCACATTAGGATTTATCCCTGTGTCACAAAACAAAACAAATATTTATTAGTCACAAAGATTTGTCCCATGCATAGCAAGGATCAAATCCATGACGATTCGATCCAGTGGGCAGAACACTTTAGCTCTTAAGCACTGAACCAAGCTGTTTTCAATATTTGAAATAGTTCCTACCAGTATTGGGCATTTTTCTATTGTAGGATCAATCAATTGAAATTTCATTTGCAATTAAATGAGGTATCCTGGTCCCCCCGAGGTACTTTGGAATAACAATGACTTTTGGACGTCAAACGCCTGAGTCTCTTCTGCAATCATGGATGCTGTAGAGCACTCAAAACATCAGGCACTTTAAAATCATAAATAAGCCACAACGAAACCCCAAAAAAAATTGCCACAACCTTCCTACGATAACATAAATTGAATCAATCCATTCATAGAATGTCTGTGTGTAGTCTCCAAAGAATTGGCTTCATTCATAGAAACTTCAACCTGTTTCTAACTTCAAAGTACTAAAAATATCTTTATCATCACACCCAAAGGGTCTAAAGTAGTTCTTGCTCTTATCACTGCGGATCCCTATCATAGTTGGCAGAGAGTACAGATCATAAATTATAATTTTACCTCAGTAGATTGTGAAGTTAGAACATTAATGTCTTGTAGTTTTTTTTTATTGATTTTATTGTATAAAGGAAATGATGAATCAGATGAATCTGAAGAATCTCACGATGAAGATGAGGAAGAGGATGTCCCTGCGTCATACTCCCCAGCACGGAACAACAATGAGTTGGAGCCAGACAGTTTGGATGACCTCAATGATGGCCCCGATCTCAATACATCAGACCAAAGTGCACTTTGGCCAATTCAGTAATTGTAAAGGATTAGCATAAGTTTGTTCTTTTTTTATTAAGTTTGTATATTATTGTTAAGAAGTAACTTAATTTTATAATAAAAATACTAATTTTCTTTAGATTTTCGTCTTATTTTGATAAGTACCTGAAAAACAAAAGTGAATAATTTTGTTTGCAGTTAATATCTCAATAAAAAAGGAATCTAAGAATCACAGCTTCATTATTATACATATAACAAAAATGGAAAAACATGTATGTATCTATTATAGTTATTTTACAAATACTGATTTAAAATACTCTAGTGACATCAATAATAATATCCACAATTCTGGTAAGCAATGGTCTCATGTTCTCTGGTGGTACTGATTGCCATTTCCTTGTCAAACACTTTTCAATGAAGTCATGGGTAGATTTTGTATCTGAAATTAATTAAAAACATTATAACATCACGAATTCGAGTGAACTATTTTCTCTCACCTTTATTTCTAAGACAAGATCTTAACTCGCACAATGTAGGGAGATTTATTGTCATACATTTAAACTAGTGCTTATATCCTATCATGCCCTAACACAGTATAATGCTATGGGCAAGTTTAGGCAAAACTGTATATCTTGCAAAACTAACCTTACCTAGTTGGTTGCAAGATAGGATAGGTACACAATGTTTAGTTCATTCCCAATATAATGGCAATGGGCACGTTCCCTGTTACACCCACCCACAAAATAAATAGGTACAGAAAACGCGTGCTTATGACGACCTTGATGAAAGTGGTTCGACAGACTCGATCCGAGATTGTCGTAACTTCGTAAGCATGCTATTATGCGTACATGTGCGTGCTTGCGCGCTCCTTTTTGAAGCCGGCATTCTGTGACTATTTATTTTGTTATACCTCTGCCAAACTGACTAACAAACTATTTATTACTACTTATTTTTCTCCTATTTATTTTTCCCCTGCAGCACCAGACTGCGGCGCAACAATATCACGGATTTTGTCGAATAACAGTTTTGTCTTACGTGACAGCATGGCGTGCCATAATACGTAAAGTTCGATACAAGAAAATTCATTTCAAGAATTGTATTGCACATTACGTATTGAGAAGTCTATGTTGACGGGCCGACAAAATTTAGGCACTTAGTATTTTTTTAATTTCTAAGGCACAGCCAAGTTGACAAGACGAGACAAACGAATGCAATTTTGTTGTAAGTAATATAGTGTACGCGCAGAGATCACGAATTCTGTAAGTATACTCCTTACACTAAAATTGTTTTCCTAAGTCGATATTTACTTACCTAAGGTATTAGAGCAGTTAGCAAGATTCAATGTAAAAAAGATAGCGCTCCTCTTAACTAATGGTTCGTATTCATCGCAATAATAGTGGAAAGCCATGGCCAGGTCAGAAGGTACCGCATCTACTTCCTTGACCAGCATCACGCCGGTCTTGTCGACGTCATCACGGTATCTGCTGATGAGTTCTCCGTGTTCTTGCATATCGAGACTCGAACTAACAACTACAGTATGTTGGATTGGTGTGATGTTGTTACCTAAAACAATATGCAGTAGCGTTGTAAAATTATAAATGACCTTGAAAAATAGCAAAATACCGATAGTTATTTCGATAATACAGATCAGCCAATACTATTGCAAGAATACTATCCACAGTAGCGATGCGCGACTGCGAATGATTGCATTCGAATCATTCGACTTTATAAATCATTCGTATTATTCGAATGATTCACGAAAATTAGTTACTGACTGCCTCCCATTCAACTTGCTGGACTGAATGAACTAATATGAATAAAAAGTTCGGCAAGCGAATAATGATTTGAATGAATGACCTATCGGTCGCACCACAGAGTACAAAGTAAAGTAAGTTAGCATCATTCGAACCGCAGGTAACCCACACGTTTGCACGGGCGCTTTTAGTGCTGAAGCGCTTTTAAAAAAATGTACTATTAGCAGTTTGTTTATACCGATTATAATTAAATTCTTAACTAGAATCATTATTTAGACGCACTTTTAAACACAAACCAGCAGGAGCGTAGTTATTTAGTTTAGTTGCTACTAATCACTCGCACACGTAATTGTTTTGGCGCGGAAATGGCGCGAGAAGCGGCGAATCATTCATTCATAATCGGGTGAGAGTCGCAGATAATCTAATCGAATTACCATTAGTAGTTACTAATTAGTAGTCGTCATTCGAATATAAAAATTAGTATATTACTAATGTTCAAGTCGAATCAGAAAATTAGTAGTTGTAGATGATTCTAATAGTCGGATCAGTCGCAGTCGCGCATCTTTAATCCACAGTATCATTAATAAGCAATATTATCAATTGTATTGTTTCTTTAATGATGATTAATTGATTTGACGGACGGCTTGGTCCAGTGGTTAAGAACTTGATTCGTTCCGCCCACAGGATTGAGTAGTCGCGGGTTCGATTCCCGGACGGGACAAATCTTTGTGTGACCCACAAATATATGTTTTGGTCTGGGTGTTGGGCATGTGAATTTCATGCTTGTAAACGCATTTACGAAACAGGAATATTTCCTAGTGTGGGGCTACGTTTTTTTTAATGAAGTAATGTTGATCCGTACTATTGATATCTTTAGTTCCTTACTCTTTTTCAAAGTCACGATTGTACTGAAAATATATATATCGTATAGAGAGTTTACTATTGCTATACAACTCTAGTAAGCAGTTGTTTTTCTATATTATCACGCTAGATTCCTTGCGCGGTAAGCAAAGAGTACAGAGTTCCAACAGGTTCCTTCCTCCTTTGGCTCTTTCCACTCTCAATAGGATGTCGGTAGCATGTTACTACATAAAGTACAGGCAGTGTTGGTAATTCGCATGTTAAAAAGCAAGTCCGACCTACATTTGCGACTTGTTTCTATGTCCTTATCAGGAAGTGTGGTGACTCTCATCCATAATTATACCTATATTTATTACTATAATGCAATTGTATTAAATAATTAAGTCAAGAAATAAGGAAGAAGAAGTAAGTAATACTAACGCAAATACCGTGCAGCCGTATGCGCTACTTCATTGATAAACATGTCGAATCGCATTGGGTTGAAATTATCTGTTGTACTGTCATAAAGAAACAAGAATGAGCCAGCATCCATCTTAGAAAATATTGTTGATATTCCTGAAATAAATAATAATGGATAATAATAACTCAATATTTTATTGACAGTTTTAAATAATAAGGTAATGTGTAAAGATATCGCACCTTCAGAACAGTAGTGACTTATCTCAAAAAAACAAGTTTTTAGGAAACTAATCGCGTCCTTTCAGAACCGAACGGCGCGGGTAGAGACCGAAGTATCGTATTTCTTTATTCTACAATAAAAACGCAGTTGTTTTAATATTTACCAGATAGAGCGTGTGCCTTTTAATGGCCTTCTATGACCGTAAAACGATTTCTTAGATTTTTGAGTTAAGAATACCATTCTGAAGGTGCGATATAACAAAATAAACGCATGTGCGGCGGCGTATAACAGATAACAGCCAGTAATGATTTATGTTGATCAACATAGCATCACGCCTATAGTCCCCAAGCGGGGGCCCATCTCTGTTTCAGTTTGGGTATCTGTGTTAGGAAATTTGTGTCATCCATGACCAGTGGGATGCAATGTGTATAGGCAATTAAGCAGTGCCTACCTTAGTCCTCTTTTTTAATTACTTACATAAGTATGACGATTGGTATTATTTTATTCAACTTGTAGTACTTGAAGATAAGTGTAATTGAATTCTTATAAGGTGGCGCTGCTAAATTGCCTATATGCAATGCACCCCACTGGTTGTAGGTGACACAAATTTCACTATATAGAACCCAGACTGAAAAAAATATTTGTGGGTCACGGAAAGATGAAACCCACAACTACTTGGTCCAATCAACCGATTAGCCTACACCTAGAACATTAAAACTAAGCTTGAAGCTGCATCGTTATCTATCATTTAATACGAGCTTTTATCTGCTAAACCACAGACTACGACAGAATGACTAAAGTGCACGGCACAGGAATGATTCAAGTGATCACAGTAAACAAATGATATGTTTTCTGGGGCTAGATTTAAACATGTTCAATTTTTGTGAACTGCTTGGATCAAAACCAGATAGCTTTCCTCACCTAGAGGTCCAGCTATTCATTTTCTTATCCAGTTTTTGAGTCTAGTTATGATTTTCGGTGCCCTGGGAGCAGGAAATATGGACAAAATATAGCTTCTAATATTATACACATAGGTACTTTGAAAGTATTTTACTCACCACTTTTAAGTTTCAAAATTGAATTGTCATCAATGTTATACTTTTGTTTCAGATTATCCATGTTATTTTCGAATGCAACTTCATCATAATATACTGTTTGTGTTGATTTATTTTGAGTCTTATTTGACGTAAAGTAAAATTGCCAGATAATGGCTATGATAATAATTAATAGTACGAAGAAAATATAGTAATATGACTTTATGCCTTCATCTTGAGATCTTTCTTCATATCTTGAACTAAAGGGTATTTGGTTCTGTAGATAATTATATTGTGAATCTGAACTTTGGTTCCCGCTGCTATAATTAAAACTGTTCTCTTCAGTTCTTGATTTTGTTTGGGAGCATGATAATTCTTCAGTTTCGGGTCCGGATTCGGCACTAGAATATAAATGTGACGGAAGAGTTGCAGGTAAAGACTTTGAAAGCATATTGCTGCAATAAAACAAGACATGGTTCTCACAAAAATAAAAGTACAGAACAAACTAAATGGTGGGTTTAAAAAGCTTATTTTTGATGATGAGTTAGTGATATTGTCAGCTCTGCATTATGGTTATAAGCTAATGCAATCATGGAAAAGAAATTGAACATTATGAAAGTATAAGATTTGTGTTTTTCTGGTGTGGTAATACTGTTCAGAGACAGGCCATAGTGGCATTGTAAGAAGACAAGTTGTAAGCCACTAAATGGCCAGTTGATACCACAGAATGATTAGGAAGTAGTAACAATCTTCAGTTACCTAACGGGATCCCTTTTTTTGGTATCTTGAGTTTTAGCCCAAAGCTTATATTTAAAAAATGGCTGGAGCAGATGAGAAAGGCATGATTTTTATAGAAAATGAACTGCATAAGTATATTTTTATCTAGATGTTGAAGTATGCTTCTTCCATTTTACTTTTTTTTTGCCTCATGTGGACATACATATGTACCAAAAGTGCATAAAGTATTGAAATATATAAATACACAAATACCATTAGGACTTATAATTTCCATATAAATTGGAAGTATGATTATAATATAATCAATGCTGGGAATTACCATTACTTTTATGTATGACAAAGCATGTCTAGATGATTTCAGCAAAAATGATGGTTGACATATATTTATTATATACTTACGAATTGTCTTCGTCATCACTGTATTCTGGGTTTTCCGAATAAGAATTGCTTCTTTGCATTCTCTTTCTCAGTTGTATTGGACTAGATTGGTGTGTCATTTTACTGCAAATTAAAGAACTAAGAAATATTTATCTTGCCTACCTGAGTTACTTGCAGTCATATCAACATTTGAGCCAACCAATAGGGATATAAAAATTTGTGATTTATGTCAATATTTTTACAATATAGCTTTTGAAATTAAAAAGTTTAAAAAACTGTAAATTAAACTTTAATTCATACATAAAGGATCTGGCGTGATGACATAAATAGATATACAGCAATGAATAAAATTAAGTATTTCCTAAATTCCATATATTATAGGGTAACAAACCTCATAACATTGGCATCAACTACATCAGTTCCTTGAGCATTGTGTGTGGCTAAATTTTGCTTAATAATGGAGTCTGTAATACCATACCGCCCCATGGTGCTATGGATAGGGTTTCTACCTTTTGGTGTGATGTTTCTGTTCTGGAATCATAAGAATATGTTCTATATCAATAGTCCGGATGTAGGTACCAGGGAAGACCTACACTATCTTACCATGACCAAATAGACCTTGTCTTATCTGAAGGGTAAGGTAAGGGTAAGGGTAGTCTATGTAACTGGCGAGTGTGTATGAGAGAAAACATGAGATTTGCTGAAGATAGAGAGGTCTCTAAGAAAAGAACCTATTGGAACGTAGTACTCTTTGCCTGCCCCGCAAGGGATCTGATGTGATGAGATATTATATATAAAGAGAGAGAAAGATAAATCGTTGGACAATCTAAAGCTGAAAACACCAATGCATTCCACAAATTTCTTTGATAAATCCTTCACAGTTCAAGCTGTCCGCTTGTATGCATTCCGCATTGCCTGTATCAGTTAGACGTGCACAGTCATCAGCTTCTTTCAAAAAGATGGTGTGTGTGTGAATGATGTACGCTGTTGGCCGCGAGGCCTTTACAGCTTCACCGGACTTCAAAGACCACTATCTCTCTGCTTGCTGATAAAATAAGATGCATCATAGTCAGTCCCTTTTTGTTATACTCATCTGTATATATGTAGTTATATATTTTATGTACTTATTTACAAATATGTATTTACTTATCTTTTATATATATTTAAATACTTATATATACCAATAATAGTGTACACCACCAACGGCCCTGATTACTTTTCTTTCTAGTATTTTGTATCTAACCAGGTTGTCTGGAAGAAATTGCACTTAGCAATAAGACCGCCTATTGTATCAGTGTCTTATTTCACATTTTGTTTTATAATTTTGTTGATGTACAATAAAGAGTATTCTATTCTATGCAAATAGCCAGAGAGACAAAGTAGGGATAGATCAAAATAGGGATGATCGATATTAGAAAAACATCGATGTTGACATCAATACAATAATATTGATGTACAATAAATATCAAAAGGAAAAATTTGATGTTCAGCAACATTAATGTTTGTGTGTGTGTGTGCGTGTGTGTAAACTTCCACAGATTAAATTAATCAGCAACATCTAGTGTGGATTGTGTCATCATTTATAATGTCAAAATTTAGTAAGGAAATCTAGTGAAAACTGAGTAAACCAAGTTCATATTTAATTGATTTTGTGGCTTAGCATACTAGAGTAGACCAAAATAATATTGAATGAACAACTTTAGTAAGGAAATATAGATGTCGCGATATTATACTGGTACCATCAATGGTTTAGAGACCTTTACATTGATGTTTTCTCACTAAACATTGATGTTTATCGAACAGCAATGAATATTGATCATTCCTAGATCAAAACATAGTTGCAGGAATATATTAGATCATAAATAAATAAACATAAATAGGGGAAGCCAGAGCTGTACTGTGTATGTCCACATTTCGCCGACGAAGTTAGTCGAATGTGACGGTGGGTGAGCTTATTTCCGTTATAATGGACACAATTTCAGGTCAGTGGATACCACTACTACACTAGACTGGACTACCTAGACTAGACTGTTATAGTGAATCGCACACGATAATAAAACCTCTATAGTACAATTACAAAGTAGGAGACAAATGCGGAAAGAATTATATGTTGGAGCAATATTGTTTCGATCGCATGGTGTACGTGTACAGTGGGCTTTAGAGAAATCGTCATGTTCGCATTATAGGGCATTATAATATAGAATCAATAATATCATACATCCTACGTGACAACTTATGCGTCCACACGGGAACTCCTACCACGATAAATCTTATCAAAGACATGAAAACTAGAACTTAATTAAATGTTACATTCACAGAAGATCACACATACCTGTTCGTGATTATCACTCATTTCATTTCTCACAATAAATAATTATTAATAGGTATACTAGTCTCTTAGAAAATATATATGCACTACGAGGAAATAAATGACTGATATTTTAAATAAATACTAAAATTGAAATGTTAAAATTTTCGGAGCTACGCAAAATCACTTCCCGTTTACTTGCGTTCACAAATCGACGGAGTAAAATTGACGTTTACAGTGTTGTCACTGTCAGTAGTGATGGGTAGTGGTGGGCAATTATGAGAGATACTAATGGAATTCTTCGATTATGAATATGTCTCTACTTAACTCGATTATAACTATTAGTAATGAATTAGTAGTCAATAGATAAGTTCCATTACACGCCACGCGCGGCGGCATGGCCGATGCGAATGATGTGATGGCACTTAGAGCGGGCTCACTGTGTGTACAGGTACAGTGCTAGCGGCGTACGTTCCTGAGTAATAGAGTTGTAAAAGTATTTTTTACGTGTTTAATTAGAAAAATATTACTATTCATGAACTTGCGCTTAAAAGGTATCCCTATAAGATATTTAATCATAGTTTTTGATTCAATATAAATAAAAGTCAAAGTAATAAGTATTCAACGTTTAATTAAAATATTTTTGTTTTCGTTTAAATATTGTATTTTTATAGTATTAACTTTAAAGAGAAGAAAGTATTAAGTCAATAGTGGTAGGCGATTATGAGATATACTAATGGAATAAATATAAAACTTTTGTACGTTAGTACTTACTAGAATATATTTTTATATTCACAAATTGTGATTCACGATGGTATAGTTCCATTTCATGTTCTACTGATACTTAACCTTAATAAAACCTTTCATAAATCACAGCTATCGACAAATCAGTCAGTTGAGTCATCAATGTTATTAATCGTCTAAAATTATATTAGCATTTGGGAATACGATTTCGTTGTATTTTTTGCCTTTAACATATTGCGTCTTAGTCAAAAACAAAATTAAAAAAAAATATGAATGAACTAAATATAGTAATACTAATTAGTAACGTCATTCTATTATGAAAATTAGTAAGTTACTACTTTCATGATCGATGACGCCCTCGATGGGTCAAATGTGTCGGGCACCACGCGACCTCACAATGCTCCCGCTCGAGGAAGACTGTGACAGGGCCGTCCAGCTGCGTCCGGCTGGCGAGTCTTGTAGACATAAAGATTTATATTGGACTTGCTGTCTTTTTAAACCTGTTAAAAGCAAAAGCCGTGTATCCTCACTATGTACTATATACCTGTCTGCTTTTCAATTTAGGTGCATTATACTGTTCTGCCATATTTAATCTGACATGTCAATTCAAATTGTCATTTTGAGTTGACAAATTGAAGTATTTATTTATTCTTTATGCACTTTTATGTACATAGGCGGACTTAATGCCTGAGGCATTTTCTGCCATTCTACCTTGGGGTGGTGTAGAGACAAGTGTGACAGGTGCGAAATTACAAGAATTGGAGAGGGTAAAAAAAAACAAAAAATATATAAATAACAACTAATTAACTATACATAATACTTAATATATACAAATTATATATAACGATAATATACATATTTATATATACCACAAATATATACATATATAAATAATTATACATAAACTAGAACTGTGCGACATAACAACGTGAAGCGACTAACATTGAGAGGGATTCAACCTTTTGTGTAGATAGTCTTGTAGACTTTTTTTAAAAGAGGAACGATTAGTGGCCATCCTGAGTTCCAGAGGCAGACCATTCCAAAGAAGGATAGACTGCACAAAGAAGGAAGAATGAATGAAATCAGTACTATGAGGGGGGCACTGAAGAAGACGGTTATTTACAGAGCGAAGATGTTTATCGTGGTTTGAACATAAATATTGAAATTGGGAAGTAAGATAAGCGGGCGAAAAAATGGGCAACCACTTTAATAGTGATCGCTGCTCCGACACGTGGTCGTATTTACGCAAGTTGAAGACGAATCGAATGCAGTTATAAGGCGGTCCAGTTTGTTGAGTTGATCTGCATTTAGGTCGAAATAGCACACATCACCATAGTCGAAAATAGGAAAGATCAGGGATTGCACAAGCATTGCTTTTGTGTTGGTAGGAAGCAAGTTTTTCAACCGATACAAGTATCGTGACGTACCAGTAACCTTTTGACCGACGGCCATAACTTGTGTTTGCCAGCTGAACGAAGTGTCAAGGTGAAAACCGAGATCCTTAACGCTAGAGCTTAGGGGGATAACTGTCCCGTTGAATTTAAGTGTAGGCAATAAATCAGTATCCACTCTGCTCAAAAGTCTAGAACTTCCCACAAGAATCGCCTGGCACTTTGTGGGATTCACCGTGACACCAAACCTGTCGGACCAGTATTTTATAGCCTCTAAATCCTGATTTAGTTTGATGATAATGTCTGGAATTTTATCAACCGTATTTTGCGAGTATAATTGCAAGTCGTCAGCATATAGATGATACGTGCACTGAAGTTCTTGAGTTCTCATATCAATGAAAATGGAAAATAGAAGAGGAGAAAGTATACCGCCTTGGGGAACGCCAGTGTCGAGTCAGCACCAAGCTGACGATGCGTCATCACTCAAAACGGACTGCTGACGTTCTCGAAGATAAGAGGAAAACCAATCCAGCGACTTTTGTGAGCACAAACGGAAGGAGAGAATGGACAGAAGGATGTCGTGACTAACGGTATTGAAAGCATTCGAGAAATCAACTAACACGAGGACGGTAACTTTGGTATCTGCCATGCCTGATCGAATATCACCAGTCACGTTAAGAAAGGCAGAAACGGTACTATGGCCGGGCCTGAATCCAGATTGAAGAGGGTTAATTAAATTGTTGATATATATAAAATGGGAAAATTGCTGGCATCGATATCGATAGATGCTTGTGAACGCAGGCCTCGAGCAGTTTTGAAAGAAAAGGGAGAATGGATATTGGACGGTAGTGACTAGGAAGGGTGGGATTGGGGATCTTTGGCAGGGGGCGGACAAAAGCTTTCCGCCAGAGAGACGGGAATACACCGGACTCTAAAGAGAAATTGACAAGGTGAGTAATCACCGGAAGGAGATAATCAAGTACTGATATGATCATGAATCTGCAAATTTTATCACAACCCACAGCCTTGGATTTAATAGACATAATAATCTTTTTAACCTCACATATGTCGACAGGAGAAAAATAGAAAGGATTGATGTTTGGACGTCTAAGACCACCCAAGAAAGTAAGGGTTTGATGTATAGTTAGACGATCAATGGGAGGAACAGTGGAGAAATGGTTATTAAGATCGTCTAAACTTATTGTATTTGGTAGGTCATGACGTCGAGCCTTGCCAACACCTAGAGTACTAAGGAATTTCCAAATATCGGCAGGCGTAGAAGATGTAATATTATTTAGAATATGGCGGCGTTTAGCCTCACGTATTATCTAATTACACCGGTTCCTAGCAATTTTGAAATAGGTCCAGCTGTCTTCCGTGCGGTCATGTTTAAACTTTCGGAAGGCACGATTTCTGCGCCTCATGGCCATTCGAATCCCCTTTGTCATCCATAGAGCTGGTGGTCTCTTCAGCCGCACCTTTTTCACAGGGGCATGGATATCATAAGGCTGGATTACGGTTCTGTTGAAAATGCAAATTTTCTCGTCGATGGTGTTGGCTCCCATGAGGGGATTCCAATCAAGTTAAGATGCATCTTCGGTTCATTTTCCGATATCCATGCGAGCAAAACAACGCCTGTACAGGACCTTAGGACGTGGCTTAGGAGGCTTCAGGATGTATGAAAGAAAGATAAGATCATGGTGGGAAAAACCGGAGGCATCATGTTGACCATGAAAGGAAGCGAGAGAGGGATTAGAGGTGAGTATAAGGTCGAGCCAGGTATCATCACCTTTGATGTTATGGTGTGTGGCATTAAGAGGCAGAATGTGCAAACTGGCTGACCCTATGAGTTGAAGGAGTTTACGGGAACGGGGGGAATTGCGGGCTAAGAGATCAGTGTTAAAATCGCCTATGATGATGTGATGCTCGTAGTCAGACCCCAAGGATTCCAAAACCGCGTCGAATTCGGTGAAATAGTCAGCAGAGGGAGGGCAATATACGACTCCAATAATGGTTTTGGCTCCTTTAACCCAAACCTTGAGAAAAAGAAACTCAGAATTCGAGTCGTCAGGAGATGTGGCTACAATTCCGAAAGGAAAGTCACTACGGAGGTATATAGCCACTCCACCACCACCTCTGCCGACCCGGTCATTCCGAATAAGAATAAAACCAGGAAGGGCATAAGTGGTGGATAGAAGATGAGGTTTGAGCCAGCTCTCGGAAATCAGGACGGCATGAACATTGATGTGGCACACATTTAGCAAATGGCCAGATTGTTGGTCGAATTTATTGCTGAGAAAGTCCAAAGGAAAGGTTGTCGTCTATAGAACAGAAACTAATATCGCACGAAGAGACGGTAGATTCATTGACGGAATAGAACGAATCATTGTCTGAAAACATATATAATTATTACAATAAATATAAATATACTAATAAACCTACAAATAAAACAGTAGTGCCTCACTATATAACCACTTCACCCGCCAGCTAAACATAAATTTACAAATTTACAAATGTACACATCTTTAACAAAAAAAAGTTAAAATAAAGATATTAAAGAAAAAAAAATTAAAATAACATTATTTCTTATTGCAATAGAAAGCAAGTAAAATAAAAGAATGAAATTATATCTGGAACGGAACGTAGCAAAGAATTTGCATGAAACGGAACAAACACAGAACACAATATGTGCTAATTATATTACTACTTTTTCACGTAAGGTGGTACTGTGACAGTTGTAAGCGCCAAAGAAAAATATACTTTAGTTGTAGTTTCTATACTTATGATTTTACGCCTTTACACCATTGAACCAAATATTAGTCTCGTTTGGCACGAAAATATCGTACATGGATCGAAATTATCGTATTTTTTAGGATAATGTCTATTATAGATAAATAAATCATATAAATTGTAATATTGATATGCATGCAAGTACTCTATAGTTTATCTTTTTTAAACCACCGCTGTCAAATCAACAGAACACTGAAACCCAAATGTTTTACATGTGGTACAGACCTGAACTGATTCCGTTTCCACTTTAAGTTCAATAAACGCGCCAAGCTTAAAATTCACTCAGACAAAATTTCACTGTTCCCATGCAAGTTGGGTATGAAACACGCCAAAATTTTGTATTTATAAAGAAGAAATGGATATGAATGGGTAGTGTTTATTGGACAAAATAAAATCATGCTACTGTGATTTAGACTATCAGCGCATGAGTGAAATAATATAAATATTTAAATTTTGCATCATGATAGAAATTATCGTACAATCTGCGTACTATAATAATATGCTATCGTACATCGTACGTAGGCACAAAATTATCGTATGTGTACGATAATTATCGTACGGTTCCGAACGCTGGGAACACACCGAAATATAGACGTCATGATGACATAAAGCTTGACATTTGACGTTGGCTAATCTCTGACATTAGATTGACATGTTGATAATACTATTTTGAAGTTACTTTTTTGGAGAAGATTCGAGTGAGGGATCATTCTCTGTGCGAGTGTGGACTGGCGGAGGGCTCCTTAGAGCACCTGTTCTGTTACCAGCCAATATACCTCGTCCGGTAAACATCCCATATATGCTGTCTTTGGCGCATTCACCATTAATTAATACTTTGTACAAGTTTATCAGTGTAAATCATATTAGGTTATAGCGTATATTTGTTTTCATATTATGCTTCATAAGCGTTTCTTTCATCCTCTTTTTTTATTTTTACTTATTTTGACTTTGCCGCAATTCATTAAAGAAAACAGTTTTTCTTACCTACTTTACCAAGTTTTCTTTATTGGCCAAATTAATTTGATATTCTGGTGTTTTATCGTTAAGTTTACCGCTCATACATACTTAAACCGATTGTTCGACACTTTTTTTTTTAAACTTGGCAAACTTTACATTGGCAGAATCATCGGTTAACGATGGAGCCATAGATTATAAATTGGATTGGATTGGATTGGAAGTTACTTTTGTAAATTTTAATTATAATATAATAAATATAAAATTACTATTGTTAATTTAGAGCATATGTTAATATATATATATATATATATATATATATATATATATATATATATATATATTTACATCACGCTACCTATTGGGCACCCTTTCATTTTGCATTATTCTGACGTCCACCAGTTCCACTTAAAACATATCAACTTTTACAGCGAATATTAGTCGCTAAGGCAGTGTCAAGAATTGCTTGCAACTTACTTTTCTAAAATTTTGACACATATTGATATACAAATATACGTATATCGACAAGCATAGTGAAATCAATTAGGACTCTAGCCAACACTATCAATTATCTGGCTTCCCATAATATACATAAGTTAATTTACGTTTTCCTGTCTATTGCAACTCCTCTGAATAGTGCGACGTTGCCGCTCTTAAGTGCCTAGTCTATGCTAGCGAAGTGTAAAGTTTAAAGTTATGAAATATAAAACAAATATTGAGATCATATGTCATTTATTACGATAATGTCTTAAGAAATAATTACTTAATTTAAAAGTACCGATCTACCTACTTCTAATTTACAAGTATGTTTGGATAGGAACACGTTTTATGAGATAGACAATTTTTACAATTACTGATAATAAGTAATGACTAGGTTACTTGAGGCAATAACAAACTATCTCAAAAAAATTAAGTCGAACACAGTGGGCTATAACAACCTAAGTTTATAAAACGGATTATTATACGCAGGTTATTATACGGATATCAGTAATAATATCTGACTCTCGAAATTTTAAGCGAACGTCGAAAATACCACCATTTAAATGTATTTCAATTATCTTACATCCGTATAATATTAAAAGTACACAATCATAACTAATAAAATAAAATATACCAAGACAAGACTTTACGCACCTAGTGCTAAGCGGTGAGCATAAAAATAGTGGCTCCCATTAGGTTAGCAGTACCCTAATTAAGTACCTTAAACTATTAACTTACAATATATTTTATACATATTTAGACATATGCAAGTATACGGACGTTACAATATCGTAAATTTTCAAACTATTTTTCATTTGACATCCTGGATGTCAAAACACAGATAGTGTCAACTTTAACGAAATTGTAGCTAAGCGTATGCTGAGACTCGGATAAGGCAGCGCAGGGTAGAGCAGATTTTTTAATACGTAAACCTACTGACAGCTGCGTATGCTGCGACTCCGGCGCGACGCACACATGCGTCAGTTCTGCTCTGGCATACGCTGGCCGCCTATGTCTGCGTCGCCTGTCCTGCGTTGCAAAATCATACGCATATCTACGCAAAAGCATACGCTTAGCCTCAAACGTCCATATATGTAATCATTTGCACGTTTTACAGGTAATTAGATATATACGAGTATACGGACGTTGCAATATCGTAAAAGTTTCAAACTTTTATTCATTTGACATCCTGGACGTCATATGAACAAATATTGTGAAAGTTTCACACAATTGAGATTAAATGTCATTTATTTCAATAATATTACAAGAAATAGTTACTTAAATTAAAAGTACCTATCTACCTACTTCTAAGTTACAAGTATGTTTGGATAGGAACACATTTAATGAGGTAGATAATTATAACAGTTACTGATAATAAGTAATAACCAGGTTACTGGAGGCAATAGAAAATTATCTCAAAAAAATTAAGTCGAACACAGTGGGCTATAACAACCTAAGTTTATAAAACGTTAATACGGACGTCAGTAATCATATCTGACTCTTGAAATTTTAAACGGACGTCGAATATCCCACCATTTAAATGTATTTCAATTATCTGACATCCGTATAATATTAAAAGTACACAATCATAACTAATAAAATGAAATATACCAAGACAAGACTTTACGCGCCTAGTGCTAAGTGGTGACCATAAAAATGGTGGCTCCCATTAGGTTAGCAGTACCCTAATTAAGTACCCTAAACTATTAACTTACAATATCTTTTATACATATTTAGACATATGCGAGTATGCGGACGTTACAGTATCGTAAATTTTCAAACTATTTTTCATTTGACATCCTGGATGTCAAATGAAAGATAGTGTCAACTTTAACGAAATTGTAGCTAAGCGTATGCTGAGACTCGGATAAGGTAGCTCAGGGTAGACCAGATTTTTTTAATGCGTAAACCTACTGACAGCTGCGTATGCTGCGACTCAGGCGCGACGTACACTTGCGTCTGTTCTGCTCTGGCATACGCTGGCCGCCTGTGTCTGCGTCGCCTGCCCTGCGTTGCAAAATCATACGCATATCTACGCAAAAGCATACGATTAGCCTCAAACGTCTATATATTTAATCATTTGCACGTTTTACAGGTATTTAGATATATACGAGTATACGGACGTCGCAATATCCTAAAAGTTTCAAACTATTATTCATTTGACATCCTGAATAATAAAAATAAATAATAATATTAGCCTTGTTAAGAAACTGTCCCACTGCTGGGCACGGGCCTCCTCTCAAACTGAGAGGGTTTAGGCCATAGTCCACCACGCTGGCCTAGTGCGGGTTGGCGAACTTCACATACCTTCGAGAAACTCTTAGGCATGCAGGTTTCCTCACGATGTTTTCCTTCACCGTTAAAACAAGTGATAATTACTTTTTAATACGCACATGCTTTCGAAAAGACAGAGGTGCGTGCCTGGGTTTGAATCCAAGACCTTTGACTTTGCAGTCCAACAGTCTAACCACTAGGCTATCACTGCTTGATAGACATCCTGGATGTCAAATGAAAAATATTTTGAAACTTTCACAACATTGTAACGTCCGTATATGTACATACATGTATAAATACCTGTAAACCGTACAAGTGATTAGTTTAAAGCCTGTTTAACAATAAACAGAAAATAAAATTTAACACAAATAAAATCGCAGATTGAAAAATAACATTTGGATTTTTTTTGGTAATTTGAATTTATATATATATATATATATTCCAGGATATATATATATATATATATATCATCATCATCATCATCATTTCAGCCTATACTTGTCCACTGCTGAACATAGGCCTCCCCAATCGCTTTCCAGCGTAACCGGTCCGATGCCACCTGCATCCAACGATTTCCTGCGATTTTCACAAGATCGTCGGTCCATCTGGCAGGCGGTCGTCCTACGCTGCGCTTGCCAATACGTGGTCTCCACTCTAGAATCTTTCTGCCCCAACGCCCGTCCGATCTTCGCGCTATGTGGCCAGCCCATTGCCACTTCAGCATGCTAATCCTGAGGGCTATGTCGGTGACCTTGGTTCTTCTACGAATCTCCTCATTCCTGATTCGATCACGTAGAGAAACGCCGAGCATAGCTCTTTCCATAGCTCGCTGAGCAACCTTGAGCTTTTTTATGAGACCTATTGTAAGAGACCACGTCTCTGATCCATATGTCATCACTGGTAACACACATTGACTAAACACTTTAGTCTTTAGGCACTGAGGTATTTTGGATGAGAAGATGTTGCGCAGTTTCCCGAACGCTGCCCAGCCGAGTTGGATTCGTCGATTGACCTCTCTCTCAAAGTTGGACCTACCTAACCGGACTGCCTGTCCCAGGTAAATGTATTCGTCGACAACTTCAAGAGTAGAGTTCCCAACGGTGAGTGCGGTGGGTACGACATGGACGTTAGACATTATTTTTGTTTTGTCCATATTCATTTTAAGACCCACTTGTTGGGATACTCTATTGAGGTCACCGAGCATTCGTCCTAGATCTTCCAGCGACTCCGCCATGACCACAATGTCGTCGGCAAATCGAAGGTGAGTGATGTATTCGCCATTGATGTTGATGCCAAGTCCTTGCCATTCCAAGAGCTTGAAGGCGTCCTCTAAGGTGGCCGTAAACAGTTTCGGAGAAATGATGTCTCCCTGTCTTACTCCTCTTTTTATGGGGATCACCTTCGTGCACTGCCCCTGTACTCGGACTGACATGGTGGCGTTATTATACAAGCACTTCAACACTTCGATGTACCTATAGTCAATGCGGCATCGCTGGAGAGATCTAAGAACCGCCCAAGTCTCGATCGAATCAAAGGCTTTCTCATAGTCCACAAACGCCAAGCATAGTGGCCGATTATACTCCTCAGTCTTCTGTATAACCTGCCGCAGCGTATGTATGTGGTCTATGGTACTAAAACCTTTCCGGAAACCGGCTTGTTCGGGAGGCTGGAAGTATACATATATATATATAGTATATATATATATATATATATATATTTAGAAGGTGTATTACTAAATATAATTACCGTTGTTTTCTCTTTGGCGTTGCATATTCCAAAATGAGTAAAATTAAATTTGAAATATGCCAAGTAAAAACATGTCGGGTGAGTGACCAGAAAATAATATTTATGCCTAATTTTCCACTGGATAAAGATCGTTAAGTATGTGTATGTAACAATACTATATTTTACATTCTTTTACAAGCATTATAGTTCTTGTGGTTCAGATAGATAAAAATATTAAAAACAATAGTGATGTACAGTCATGTTATCGATACCTTTCATTCTTAATATTAATAACATAGATTTATGATACTAAAGTTTCTAGTACCTACAATGCGTTTTTTTTCTATTTTTTTGACACGCACACTTTTTTAGAGATGTATACAATGGGTGGCGATATGTAAAATGTGAAGACTTGGTGTATAATTTTATAAAAAGCTGTATGAATGAAATAAATTAATTTAAATATATTAAATTTTTGTATGGTTGTTAATATGGTATCTGTTTTCTTTCTGTATATTCATATCGTTAGAAATTCAGTGTAATTACGTAAAATCATTTTTCTGTTTTTTATTTCTTTGTAAGCGGCACCTGCTGAACCTGCGAAGCTACATAACCCTAAAAAATTACATATCGATATCGATAGATCATTAAATTTTACGCCAAGGCTACATCCCTATTCTTTATCTTATGTTGGCAGTATTGTTTTATTAGGTATATAATAATATTATTTTTTTTTTTTTTTTTTTTTTTATTTTATTTTATTTTATTTTATTTTATTTTATTTTATTCAGGACAACAAACAATTGTACAATGGAGTACTTAAAGTATAAATTAACATAGTATGTGTATTTAGTACAACCAGCACCGTTATCCTCAAATTACTTAAAAAGAAAAAAGCTTATGATACAGAAAGACTAACTTATTGTGGAGGAAGGCCAATGTATACAACAATAAGTCACTATTATTAATTATATCGGACTAAGCATTCGGAAACCCTAATTTATCAGGCACATACTTGATTAAATTAGGTTTTCCATGATTATTCTATGACAGTGAATTTAATATGCATCAATGAAATTGAATTAAGTGTGATTATCATTATTTGTCAATATATTCATAATATTCTTTTTATAATTAACGGCAGATAAAGCAAATAAATCTACATCGACAAAATGAGCGTTATATAATTTCGTAACGCGCCTTAGTGGAGCACGTTCACCAGCATTAGTCCTGCACTTATTCAACTCAAACAAACGGGATGTGAGTGTGTTACATTCTCTGACAGACCTGTTGGGTACCCGATAGAATATTTGTTTTATTATTTCATTGCAATCGAACTTGTCATGACAAATATTATAAAGTAGCATTTGATCCAAAAGCTGTCTTCTTTTGTATAATGTTAGAAGACCAAACTTGCTTAACAAAGTAACGTATGAGGATTTTTTTCTAAAACATTTGTAATCTACCACGCGCAGAAATTTACGTTGAACCGCTTCTAGACTATCACCATATTTATTATAAAAAGGGTTCCATATAACTGTAGCTTATTCGAGTTGTGATCTAATGAGTGATTTAAATAGAAACAAAAAGGTAGAAGGACGTCTAAAGGATGCACAGGTCCTTAAAACAAATCCATATAGTTTGTAGGCTTTGTTAGTAATATTATCAACATGAATATCAAGGTGTAGCTTAGAATCTAACTGTACACCCAGATCCTTAATTACAGAGACTTGGTTTAGTGAGCAATTACACAATTTGTATTGATAATTAATAATATAATTCCTCCTTTTTGTAAAAATTATATATTTGCATTTTAAAAGATTGAGTTGCAGTTTATTTTGCATGCAATAAACAGATAGCCTGTCGAGATCATCTTGTAATTTTAAACAATCGCTGTGATGATTGACATTAAGATAAACCTTGAGGTCGTCAGCATATAGAAGAAAGTTTGCATGACGGAAGCAACTGTTAATATCATTTATAAATAGGATAAAAAGTAGTGGGCCTAATATGGATCCTTGTGGAACGCCAGACGTGACTGGGACCGCGCCAGATGTAAAACCATTGATTACCACGCGTTGAGATCTATTTGTGACATACGATGTAAACCAGCGCAGAAGATTACCTCTGATTCCGTTGAAAGCCAATTTTTTTAGTAGTAGCAAATGGTCCACCTTGTCGAAAGCCTTGGAAAAGTCAGTATACACGGCGTCTACTTGGCTACCCGCGTCAATGGTTTCAAATAAGAAGTTTGTGTATAATAACAGATTACTAATAGTAGACCGCTTTTTGACAAATCCGTGTTGTCCTGGAATTATTATAGAATGTAATATAGGATAAACATGGTTATGAACTAACCTTTCCAAGACCTTCGGCAAGATAGAGAGCAAAGAGATTGGACGATAGTTTGTTACATCAGCTTTGGAGCCATCCTTGTGAACTGGTGTTACATTTGCCGTTTTCCAAATGTTTGGTATAACACCTTCCCGCAGACTTTTGTTAAAGAGAATACAGACAGGCTTACTAATGGAATTGGCAGTTAACTTGAGAAATAAAGGATGCAGACCGTCGGGTCCAGCTCCTTTGCTTACATCTAAGGATTTCAATTCTTTAGTTACTGCTTCCAACGAAATTGAGATATCCGATATGACATCACAGTTAACACTACTAGACGATAAATTATCTAATTGAGATTCACCTAAGTCACTATGTTCGTACACTGAGCCAAAAAACCTAGAAAAGAGGTTACAAATACCATTGGGGTCCTCCGCATGAATATCGCCATACACCATATTGTTGGGGATACCAGATTTACATTTACGACTTTTAACATATTTCCAGAATATATTGATGTCCTTGCGCATATTATCTTCAACAGATTTCATATAACTATCATAACATTCTTTAGACATTAATTTGAACCTATAGCGGTAGTCTGAGAATTCCTTATAATCAGATTTATTTCCAAATTTTTTCCACCTAATCCATGCTCTCTCTTTATCTTTAAATATATGTATAAGTGGTCTTGAAAACCATTCGGGGAAATTACGAGATTTGACGGGACGTTGTGGTACATATCCTTTTATTATTCTATATAATATTTCATAAAACGCGTTAACAGCCATCTCCATCGACGATTCTAATAGAACAGAAACCCAGTTTATATTATTAAGCTCTGTCCTTATGGACTCGTAATCGCCTGAAGTAAAACAATATTTACAAGATAGAGAATGAATCATCGGTTTATAAGGTAGCTCAAAGCACAGGGACACAGATAAAGGAGGATGCGCTTTGTCAACGGGTACAAAAGGGTTTGGCGCAGTCTCACTTTCACAAGTATCGGCATTTGTTAGAAATAGGTCTAGCGTACGCCCTCTGTCATTCTTTAAGTGATTATATTGAGAACCACTTATAGCAGACAAAAAATTAAGAAAACATTTATCTGTCACAGTATTACAACTCAAAAGAGAAGGTGACAAGTAAGGTTTATCAGTGACCTCCCAAACTAAATTAGGTAGGTTGAAGTCACCCACGATGCAATATGTTTCGATATTGTTACATGTAATTTCATCCTGAATCGCATCTAAGAAAGACTGATAAATTGCAAGGGGTTGATTTGGAGTAATATACAGGGCGCATATTAAGTGGTGCTTGTGTTTAATACGTGAGGGAATTTTTAGGATCACATAGTCAATAGCAGATGGCATACATAAATCACTGCTGGGTCGAACACTTTGGGATGTATTTAATGAATAACGCGTGGCCAGTATATCACGGCGTATTGCGATTAATACTCCACCCCCATCAAGCTTACCGGTCACCTGGCGGTCCCTGTCACAACGGTAAACAGAATATCGAGAGTCAATAAATTCATTATCACAGATATGTGACACCAACCAAGTCTCTGACAAAATAATAATATCATAACTATCCAATAGTATATTAGAATACAATGTATTTAATTTAGTCCTTAGACCCCTACAGTTCTGATAATAAATAGTGAGTTTATCCATTAAAGTTATTAAGCTGCAAAAGTATTACTTTTACTAAAGAAAAATAACACGACACGGAACAGAAAATATAGCTACGCAAAAACATTAAACGCAATTGTGGGTGGCATATTACAATCAAACTACTGTTATTCAATAAGGTGCAAAGTACATTGTTTATACATCGTAATATAGTTATTAAATCGAATAAACTAACAGTTATATTAAGCAAGTCTCGCAGTATTGATTTACTATAGATTGTAGTAAAAATAAGTACGTTTAATATTTTTAATTTTAACACCAACCTAAAAATTTGGCAGCAATAATATTTTATCTTATCATGGTGGTAGTACTTCGAGTGCAAGTTTCATGCAAATTGCAATTTCGTGCTCTAGTATGAAGTTCCGCCTCATATAACGTAGTGATAATATTCTCTTTGGCTGCGTCCTCTGTGGGACCAAGGGGCACACCGCAAACTATCGCGGTTGCCCCAAAGTTCCAAAGGGGAAGCGTCGGACAAGGTGCGGTCGACGCCGCCCTCGTGTGGGCGCTCACCTCCCAGCACCTTTAGTGCAACATCCTCCCACACCCTCAGCATACACTCAATCGGCGCCCTCAGCGCTCCTCCTCCCAGTGACTTCAGCA
This sequence comes from Phalera bucephala, assembly GCA_905147815.2. Taxonomy (NCBI): domain Eukaryota; kingdom Metazoa; phylum Arthropoda; class Insecta; order Lepidoptera; family Notodontidae; genus Phalera; species Phalera bucephala. Next base: position 10,662,791 of record LR990617.1, on the reverse strand, counting down.
CCCCGCGCTCCCGCGCCCCAGGCGCTGACGTTTTCGCCTCCGCTTACACTTACGCCGTCGCGGACTTTATTATACTGGACAAGATGTATGGTGCGGTATGCGTCAACAAGATTTGCGAGCTGGCCCAAAGGCTCCGCGCCGCTACTAGCTGGGAGGAGCAATTCACTCTGCTTATGACGTACATGGACGTTTACGACGCCATGGCCTCCCTTAAAACCCATCGCCCCTACAATCCATAATGGGTTTAAGACATTCCCGTCTTAAGCACCATAGCCTATCCTTCCTCAAGCCCGCCCATCTCAATCCTAGGATCGCAAACTACAACCTCGTTCGTAATGACAGAGTCGGCTCCCCTGGAGGCGGTACTCTCATTTACTACAGGGGGTCAAGAGGAATACAGTGCAGGGATGCACTGTATTCCTCTTGACCCCTCTGCGCTCACCAACATTGAAGCCTCGGTCTGTCGTATTTCCCTCACTGGGCATCATCAACCCATTGTGATCGCCTCCGCCTATCTTCCTCCTACTAAACTTGTCTTCAGGAGTGATTTCGAAGCAATCTTTAATGTGGGAAGCGCCGTCATTCTGGCAGGCGACTTCAACTGCAAGCACGTGGCATGGAATGCCTTGACGTCCTGGTCGAACAGGTCGACTTTGACGTCATCGCGCTTATGCACCCCACACACTATTCGGACAATATCGACCACCGTCCTGATGACCTAGACATGGCACTTCTGAAGCGTGTAACCTTGCGCTCCTTGGAGATAGTCCATGAGCTGGACTCTGACCACCGACCTGTAGTCATGAGACTCGGTCCTCCGTCCACCCCTCAGCCGCTCAAGAAGACGGTGATGGATTGGCATGCGCTGAGTACAGCCTTAGCGGATGCCGACCCAGCCCCCTTCCTTTCAGTTACGACTCTACCCTGTCCCCTCAAGACACCGATCAGGCTGTAAATGCCTTCACCGCCCATATCCAATTAGCTGTCAGTCGGTCGTCAAAGCAAGTCGAGGCGGAGGATCTCAACCGCTATAGACTGCCAGACGATGTTAGGGAACTTATTTGGGCTAAAATGTCTCAGTCCGAGCGTACGACTCCTACCCCACCGAAGCCAACCGGGCCCGGATGCGCGCCTTACAACGTGATGTAAAGCGTCGTGTCGCGGAGGTCCGGGATGATCGCTGGAGTGACTTCTTAGAGGGCCTGACGCCATCGCATCTGGCTTACTGAAAGCTGGCGCGTACCCTTAAATCCGACTCCATGTCTGATATGCCCCCGCTGACCCACCCCTCAGGCGCAAACCCAGTCTTCGATGACGACGAAAAGGCCGAGTTTTCGCCGACACCCTCAAGAGCCAGTGCACTCCCAGATCTCTTCCCGTTGACTCGGCTCATGTTGATTCGATCGACAGGAAAGTTACGTTACGTTAGTGCTTACCCCCTATTACCCAGACTGAGGACGAGGACCTGATTAAAGGTTTTAAACCGAAAATGGTCCCCGGCTCTGACGTTATTTCTAATCGCGTACTCCAATGCTTACCCGCCCAACTCATCTGCCTCTTAGTGGCCATCCTTAATGCTGCCATAACGAACTGCACCTTCCCCACTCAGTGGAAGGAGGCCGACGTCATAGGCATCCCTAAGCCCGGTAAACCTCGTAACCGTCCCACGAGTTACCGCACCATCAGTCTTTTCAACGCCCTGGCAAAGATCTACGAGCGCCTGCTCCTGGCAAGGCTCAAAGACTTTGTATCGTCCAAGGGTATTCTCATCAATAAGCAGTTTCGTTTTCAAGCAAAACACTCTTGCATCCATCAAGTGCACCGCATCACGGAGCACATTCTCACTGGCCTCAACAAACCCAAACCCATCTAAAAGGGTGCCCTTTTCTTCGATGTCGCGAAGGCGTTCGACAAAGTCTGGCACAACGGCTTGATCTACAAGCTTTACCAAATGGGTGTGCCGGACAGACTTGTGCTCATCTTACGAGACTTCCTGTTGAATCGCGCTTTTCGGTATCGCGTCGAAATGACGCGCTCTATCCCCCACTTTATACAAGCTGGTACCCACAAGGCTTAGCTCTCTCCCCCCTCCTATTCAGCCTTTAATAATATAATAATAACAGCCTATACTGCTCACTGCTGGACAAAGGCCTTCTCTCACAAATCAAGATGAGAGAGATTAGGTCATACTCCACCACGCGGACCCAGTGCGGATTGGTGGAGGCAGGTTTGTGGCCACCTGCTGTTGGAACTTATCAAGCCGCCTTTAAACCTTCCAACTCAGCTTAACGACTACCACATTAAGTGGTAGCCGGGACCAACGGCTTAACGTGCCTTTCGAAGCACGGAGACGCTCGGATATGAAAATGTCACATTCAGCCTTTACACGAACGATATTCCTCGTTCGAGTAAGGTCCATCTAGCCCTATTCGCGGATGATACCACTCTCTATGTCTCGCATAGGAATAAAGGTTTCATTACTACCAGAAACCTTTAGGCAGCCGCCAATACAAGTAATCTCGGTCAAATGACCATGTTCGACCCACCAATTCCTTGGGGTCAAACAGGTCAAATATCTAGGGGTCACCCTAAACAATACCATGACCTTCGGACCGCACATCAAGCGAGGCCGAGCAGCCTTTGTGCTCGGTCATCCCTTAGGAATAAGGTGACACTTTACAAAACTTGTATACGGCCCATCATGACGTACGCTTGTGAGGTGTTCGGGCACGCCGCCCGCTCTCACATCGATAGACTCCACACGGTTCAATCCCGTTTCCTCCGCAAAGCCAAGCTAGTTCATACTGAAAGTCGATCTCCATTTCGATCTCGGTCTTGAACCTATTCGCGCATTTATTAAAAGGGCGACAACCCGATATTTTTCGAACGCGTCTAATCATAGTAATCTGCTAATCGTAGCCGCCGCCGACTACGAACCTAACTCCCATCCTATCAGCCGCTAACGCCGTCCGCGGCATATTCTCACCGGCCCTCCCGATGCCCTTACATCCCTTCTTACGGATATAGATACCGCACACAGGATCAGACACCGACCTCGCCGGCGAGGTCGAAGAATCCCTTGCCCCCCCGCCGGTGCAGAGCACCATGGCGAAACATCTAATATACGCCATTCCCTTATAGCGACTGCCCAAGCCGAGGCCGTTCCTCCAAGGAGGAACCCTCAAGAGGCGCACTTGAACTAGTTGCTCCCTTGCCCTTCTGGCTTGAGCGTAGTGGTTGCACGCTCGCCCTCTTGTCCGGTGAAGCTGTAAAGGCCCCGCGGCCAACAGCGTAGATCATTCACACACACATACACAAAAAATGTATTGGAGAAATAGTTAGTTTTTTTTCTATTTTTAACGTATTTCCCTTTTATTCAGGCTATATGCTTCTATATTCATAGGCAGCACCAAATTTAGTCGTTCTAACCTAACGCCGAAGGGTACTGTTAAGTCAAACGTACAAGAATTGGCACTTTTAAATAGGGATGGTTTTTTTTTTTGGCGGGAAGTCGAAGAGTGATGTTGTCAATTTGTTTTAATTTCCAAAACTTGTGTTATTTTGACTAATAATGTGTAATGTTGGTGGAATATTAACCATTATGTGTTCTTATATGTGCATGAGTGAAGGTAATCGTAACAAAGTGATAAAACGTTCCTTTTCGACTTCCCTCAAAACGGCCGTCGCAATTGGTATGTAAAGTATCCACCGCTTTACTATCCAGGGTGGGGTACTTCATAAATTTCATTATCATCGTTGTCATCAAATTCATTGGGGAGTTGAATTAATTTAAACAAACACGATTATATATTTCACTGGACACACTGGCAAAATACACTTATAATTAGTGTAAAGCCATAACTTAAAGAAGAAGAAGAAGAAGAAGAAATAGGGATGTACCACAAAATAAGTTATTGTCAATATTATATAAAAAAATATTTAAACTCGTATAACAAAAACTCAGTTTTCATGTTGATACTGGTGTGTAACGTATTCGGGGTGGCGCGTGGCGGAGGAGGTGGTCACACTATCCGACCATCGTCACATCGTCTTCGATGTGGCCCTCCGCCCCCCCCGACCGCCCCAGCCGCCGAGCAGGCAGCCCTCCGCGACGTTGGTCTCTCAAGCGGCTTAATCGAGATCTTCTCGAAGCCGCAGCCAGCGTCGCGGCATGGCCAGAAAACGCCGATGAGGTCTGGTCCGATCCGGAACGGGAGGCGACCTGGTTCCGGGGCACGATGACGGCGTTATGTGACGCCGCCATGCCCCGGACCAGCTGCCCTAAGCGAACGGCAGTGTACTGGTGGTCGCAGCAGATAGCACAGTTGCGTGAAGTCTGCTTGCGCGCGCGACGCCAGTACACCAGAGCCCGAAGGAGAAGGCGAGCCACCGAGGAGGAGAAGGCCGGAGCATACGAGCGCTATCAAGCGCGATATATATATCTATCTATCTATCTATAACCTCACGCCAGATCCCTTGCGGGGTAGGCAGAGAGTACAGTGTTCCAACAGGTTCTTTCCTTACATACCTCTCTGGCTTCCTACCTATATACATATATTAATTTAATATATATATAATTTAATATATACTAATGGCTTGATAGATTCTAACATGAGGTGTTGTTGAGTAGTCGTACGGCAAAAATAAGGCAAAATAGATTTGAAAAGGGTATTGCATTCAAAGTATTGAAACGAGCGAATATAAATTTAAATTAAAGGTGTAAACTCTATTTATTATTCTAATAGAGAAGCTGCGTACGCGCATCAAATTGAAGCAACAATTACTACCAAGGAAGCAGGTAGTCACACGTTCACGCGAGTAGTCACTCTGTGACCGTCGTGCGGAATAACGTGCCCTGCGTGTGTCAAATTAATAAATTGAATTATGCCACCTTGTGTCGTTCATGTAGAAATGCTGTTCAAATCAAAAAGAAACATGATGAGATCATATTTCATACCTAACTCGCGCATTCAGATGCCGTATTATTTAAATATATCGAATTAATTCTTTCGTTTGTAATTGTCATTCGACGTGGGCCACACCACGCCGCCGTCCTCGTCGGGGTGAATGAAGGACGCTCAGGGCCCCCACCCCTTGCGTCCGCGACCCCGAAGGCCCATTGTTGCAGGGGGGGGGGGGGTCCCCCGCCAAAATATTACGGTGGGGGGATTATTACATTTTATGGCATTCCCCCAATCCCAAATATATTTACAAGTTTACAATATATATTTGGAATTGGCTACTGCTTTAAGTCACTCTGTTGTATGCACTATCTTTTACTACAAAAAATTGTTAGGGATATTTTCTCTAACATATATATCAAGGCTAGTACATTATAATTTAATATTCCCATACATATGACCTATCAACGTCTATTAAGACCAATGTTTCTTGAATAGACGTAAAAACGTATTGATTATATGCTCTTTGCCTCTGTATAGCTATACAAACTCTAAAGGACATTGTACTGCGCCCAAACATGATTTTCCCCAGAACCAACAGCAATAAAAAAATACTTGTATGATTTCAAATCACCCATAAATTCTCTTAAGGCATTTATTATGAAACCGACAAGCGGGGGAAAATGCAATATTGCACCATTAATTAATAAGCCGTTAATACATATGAGATTATATTGTGTGTTGACATTCAGTAAAGATGTCGGCGACTTCGATATACTTACAATACTTTGAAATATTCGTTTTAGATTGCAAATTGTCCGTTGGATACGGATATTTGCCATTATTTTAATAAAATAGATGAATAATGATGGCATGGGTCAAATTTTTGTTGGTTCTGGGACAATTTTCGACATTGTTCTTTGAGCTTTTTGGGAGTCAAGGATATAGAGATAAACCATTCTAAAGATAAACTAGAATACAAAGTTTTAAACATAACATCTTTATTAACAAGGTCCACTAAAATTTTCTTCTACTTCAATAAAACCTATACTCAAATTTTAGAAAGGTGTCAAAACATAAGAACATACAAATAATATAGGAGTTAAAATTGGAGTAGGTTGAATTCCCATATTTGTCATCCTATGAACACTTTGACGCATAAGCGGTTTGGTTGGATAAGTTTGAAGAGCAGCCTGTTCTTGCTCCTCGTTCTTTTTAATTTTCTCATCTAACCATGCTTTAAATGTGTAAGTTGGTAAAACTTCTACCATCTTTTTGTTTATGGCGTATGTAGCAGACATCTCTTTGGTACAATCGTCTTGGCCTTTAGTAACGATGCCGATAAGTTCATTGTCGAATATCACCGGTCCGCCAGTATCTTTGAAACAAGTTGGTACCTTCGTCTCGACACAGTCAAAGAATCCTTTTATAGAGTCTGTCATCTCGAAAGGTGACCGGTTTTCCATACCCACATACTGCAGTTCTCTAGTTTGTCCCATATCAGCATTGAGGCCGAATCCTATGCCTTCTATATCAATAACATTACGTGGATTAGAAAAATTGCTGAGTTTAATTTTCGATGCAATACTGCTATTATGTTTCTCGGTGTAAACGAGTCCAACGTCTTTTAAAGATTCGGCTCCCGTAAACGTAGGAAATCTTTCAGTTTTAATCACATGAAGCGAAACGGTTTTCTCATCTTTTTTGTCGGTGGTAGTATTCAACAATACATAACTTAAAGGTTGTTGGGTACATTGGGCTGTAGTTAATATCAAACCATTAGAAACAACGATACCTGAACACAAATATTCATTTTGTTGTGACATTATAGCTGCCATGAATGGGAATTGTTTATATAGCGCAGTGCGTATTTCATGCATTTTACTATTTTGTCGTCTCGTACATGTGATGTTGTTAGGCTCACTTTCTACGGGGATATCCAGGGATTCATCTTTAGATTCATCGTTTGTTTCGCCGATTTCGTCTCTGTTTTCATCTACACTTTTTTTCACATTCTCACCTGCACACGAAGGTATAAACCCAAATATAAAAGCAATAAAAAGTAGCGAATGCAGAAAAACGAATCCTGACTTCATCATCAAATCGTAATTCCTTCAGGCGAAAATTCTAGTTCTTTTGTCCCTTCTTTCACATTTAAATTTTTTTACTTCAGCGTAGTCATGCTGCCAGTGGGCGCGTACTTTGTTGATGAATCAGATTCTTTTTCGTGCATACAGGTTTGTTTATTTTGTTTTAATCTAATTAAACCCTTAAGTTTAAGTCACACGTTTAAGTTAACCGGACGTGTTTACGAAAATAATTCGCTACAGATTGTTTGTTGCTATTATTAGATTTCGCATATAAGAGAGAAAAATTAATCAGCATTACCTACTACTACGTAAAGATTAGAAATGTCGGTACCCTTGAATCCTGCCCTAAGTAGTATGAACAGGTCATCGAAGTATACATGTAACATGATACCATATCATACCATCACAACCATTCTCCCAGGAGGTGTGGAGGGGCTGGTCAGAGGTTCAGAACACTATTATATTCCACACAAAAAAGTTGAACAAGCGTCCGTGCTTACGAGGGGTGTGAATCATCTAGATCCTTTTCCTCTATACTCTAAGCTTATGAGACTGGTAAGCATAGAAACATCCCCTAACTTCTGTGGTGGTAAGGAGATTAGGGTGGGGAGACTGTTATAAGCACGGAAGAAAAAACCTAGTATTCCGTGCTTAGAATAAGAAAGAAAAAAATTACAAAAGCATATACAAAACAAATATTTACAAAGGCCCTAATGGCTCCGCCCCACTCCCAGTTGGTAGGGTATCCAGGACGCTAGCAGTATTACCTCGTTGTTTGGCCAAGCTGATATACCAGAACGCTAGCTACCAGCGTTCTGGTCACCGGTACACTCTACCAGACGGTTTGAAATTTCTCGAAACATCTGGTGGGCTCCCGGCCCCCACGAACCTAACTTTTCTACCCCAAAAGGCCTCAAAAATGTACCCTGAACCAGGTGTATACTTGCGGCGTTTGAGGCATTCCGCGTGTTAAGCAGCCCTACCAGCCTTAACCGATGTCTCCAGAAGATGAGTCAGTGCGAGAGCATCGACGCAAGTAGCGTCCCATACTAAAGGCTGTCCCATCTTCCAGAGAATGAGTGTCACGCCATCGGGCCTTTTGCCGTCTCTATTGAAGCTAGTCGGTTGCAGAATAGTCCCCATGTTGACGCTAGCAAGAGCCCGAGGGATGACTGCATTGAGGCTGATGTGGCGTGCAATTGTGTTCGGGGCAGGCCAAAACCCAAGCATTCTTCGCTTCGGCTTAAAAAGGAATTTCAAAATTTGCTGTAAAGGGTAATAACATTTTCAAAAGTACTATGGGCCGAAGACTAGAATGCTGGATGAGATACGTTGGAACTTTTGCGTATACCCAAACCTCCTTTCTTTATTAAAAGTGAAGCTTGGGGTTGGGACCAACCAATTGTTGGTCCACGTAGTGAGTATATTCTCTTTGCGTTGGTCCACTGGTAACTTAGTAACTTGTTGGTAACCTTTTATCTCTTTGTTTTATCTGCTCTGTATTGGTAACATTTTAATGACACTTGACAACATGTGACGTTTAACGATAATGTTGAATTGTCAATTGAGCTTGTAATCAGCGTTGCCAATTTGTGGGGAATTCCCCAAATCACGGGGAATTTCAGGTGGGTTGGGGATTTAGTGGGGATTGGCATCATGTGGGGAAAATGCGGCTAATTTGACATGTTAGGCTAAAAACGAAAAATGATTTAATTAACATAACTGGTTTCTATTCTCTAACTATATTATGGGAATTCTCTAACTATATCCTGGGAATTTACTAGACGCAAGCTGGACAAAATTTGAGGTGTATCACCCGGGATCAATTTAAATAAATGGAAGAGATTTAATTAATTGAGAATCTTGTTTTATGCTATATGACTAAGACATTTCAGAAAATATATTTTACTTATTTTACACAAGCAAAGATCTGTACAGAGTATTTAATTCATGGCTCTTTTAAAGCTTTTCTCGCAAGTATTAGGTGATATGTGACAAGGAGCTACAAGAGTTGTGTTTTTTTTCCATGAATTTTACTACAAAAATGTTTTTCATTTCGTTTCTCATTTCTTGTTTTGACCACAAAATATAATTTATTAATGTACTACGACTCTTTGTTTAAATGAACTAGTCTATTAATTATAAATCTTACAATTGGAAAAATAATAACTGATTTCAACAAGTTATTCGATATAATTAAAATTACCGCTTAATTACAAGATAGATACTATTAATTTTGTGGGGAATTTGAGGGGAATCGAAATGTTGTTCTCCCCAAATTTGGGGAATTTGGCCTAGATTTTTTGGGAATTCGAAGGATTGGCGTTGGCAGCCCTGTTTGTAATGTCAGTCCGTCATCGGAATTTCTTCATATTTGGACGGTTTACGGAAGTCGACTTTATAATTTACTAATAACGCAGTTAACAATAATTAAAAATGTCCAAGAAGAGGGGAAATAAGAAAAACCAGGACTTCGATGACGACTTGGAAGAAAAAAAAGCATTTGAAAACGAAACTCATGAGGTAACCTCAAAAAGTAAAGGCAAAGGAAAGAAGAAGGGAAAAGGTAATGCTGGTGACTGGAGCGACAGCGACGATGGAGAAGTACAGAAAAAAGCTCAAGTCTCAGATGACGAAGATGTGGCCAAACCGGCGGCGAAGAAATCACAGAAAAAAGGTAGACATATGTTAACATACATTAAATTACCATAAAATAGAGGTATTATAAATTATTTCACAATCTTTTATGTAATAGTATTGAGCAACACCATATTGTTATACCCATATTAGCAAAATAAATAATTTGAATTTAAATAGTTAATCACATAGACTAACAACAGTGGGTGATACTTTTTAAAACAATTAAGCTTATATTAGTGGTTCCCAAAGCCCTCTCATAGTTTTAAAATATTAAAATGTTCTTGGTATTCATAATTTTATGAACATCTTCAAATTTTTAATAACCGAATTACAATTGGTCGTCATTTATAATTACTCTTCCTTCTAGCTAAGAATAAAAAGAAAGGTCATGAATCTGATGAGGATTTGGATGACAGTAAGTCGACATTGAGCAACGCCACAAGTACTGCATCAAAGTCTACAGCTAAACCAAGTAAAAAGAAAAAAGGTATTGACATTTTTAACTTATACATTTAATTACCAAATTTTATATAATACTAGCAGTTTTGTGCGACTTCATATCTGGTCGACTACAGCGCCACCTACCGGGTCTATGTTTTATAGTCTATGTTACTTTTGGATAATGTAGCTTTCTAATGGTGAAAGAATCATTAAAATCGGTCCAGTATTTTTGAGTTTATTCGTTACAAACATACAAATCTTTCCTCTTTATTCTATTAGTGTAGATAAATAATATTAGCCCTGTTAAGAAACTGTCCCACCGTTGGGCGCGGGCCTTCTCATACTAAGAGGGTATAGGCCACCATGCTGGCCCAGTGCAGGTTGGCAAACTTCACACACTGAGAAACTTTTAGGCATGCAGGTTTCCACACGATGTTTTCCTTCAGCGTTGACGCAAGTGAAAGTTAATTTATAATACGCACATGCTTTCTTAAATGCATACCTGTTAGAACTCTATACTCTCTGCCTTCCCTGCAAGGGATCTGACATGATGATATAGATATATAGTTAGATAGATATGCTTTTGAAAAGACAGAAGTGGGCCTGGGTTTAAACCTGAGACCTCTGATTTTGCAGTCTTAAAGGTCTAACCACTAGGCTATCAGTACTCTAATTTTACTCTAAATACTAATTTTATTCTAATAAATTATCAATAGTGAGATAACAACATACATTGGGATTTAGTAAAAACCTATTCGCGCCTTTATTAAAAAGGCGTCAACACGTCACTTCGCGAACGCATCTACCCATGCGAATCCGTTAATCGTAGCCACCGCCGACTACGATCTCCCCCCCGACCCCTGCCGCCACCGCCAGCCGCGACATGTTCTCACTGACCCCCCCGATGCTTTGTCATCCCTTCATTCCGCTCAGAATACGGGCGACGACGACGTCGTAGTAGTAGATCCCCTCCCATAGCCGGCGGTTGACCGGTGCACTTAGTAGTGCACCCGTACCCCTACAGCGACTGTCCCAACTTGCCCTTCTGGCTGGCTAGAGCGTAGTGGTTGCACGCTCGCCTTTAAGTCCGGTGAAGCTGTAAAGGCCTCACGGCCAACAGCGTACATCATTCACACACACAGTAGAAACCCTTAATTGTATAATTTCAATGATAAGTGGAATGTTTTTAGTGTTTCTTACATTCTTTATGAGTATTATTTTTGTTTCTAAGAATTGATGAATACTTTGACTGGTAATTATTAAGCCTTTTGCAGTAATTATGCTAAGAGTTGGGAGTTTTAAAGTTGACTGGAAAAAATACAACAGCATGTCTTAAACCTGCCTCGGGCAATTTGTGCTGAGTCAACATGATTAGTGGGTGGCGGCCCAGTATATAGCCAGAGTTATTTAATTCACTGAGATTCATGGGCAACACATAGAGGCCCTTTGCGAGAACTAATGTTATGTAAGTCACCTGTTGAGATCACTTGCTGAAAATGAAGAAACATACCAGTGAACTGATGCCGGCAGATGCAAGGAATATTGTAAAATATGGAAAGAAAACAAGGGCTATATAAATGAGATTTGATGGACAAAAACTGGACTATTTCAATGGAGACAGACACCGTCCGCCAGCCACCGCATAATTAGGGATCTCTAACTACCTGTAGTCGGTGGTGACTCGCCGCTTAGTAGATGGGCCCTCAAATGGTTGTCTTAAGACAACTTATTTATTTTTTATTATGTACTCTATTGTCATTACTTATATATGACCCATTAGGCTGGTGGCCTATAATGCGCATACAGATCACTAGTCCTGGGTTTAAATTCTAGGTCGGACAGGGTGTAGTTTTCTATTTAAAAATTTCCATTATAAGTCCGAAGTCTGGAATTGTGCCCAGTAAAATGGCATTAAAAAGTGGGTGTACACAGTACACCTCTGCCAAACCTGCTGTCTTTTGCTTTATTAATTTATGAGGCATTAAAATAATGTAGCCTTCCTCATTGGTCTAGTGGGTCCCCTATTACATGGGACCTAACATCGTCAGCGAAAAGTGGGTGTACTCAGTACACCTCTGCCACCCCCACTTGGGGAATATAGGCGTGACAGTGTTTTTTTATATATAATCTTGTTTTTAGGTAAAAATAAAAAGGATGAGGAGTGGTCTTCCGAGGGCAGTGATGTTGAGCTCAAAGAAGCTTCTGACGAGGAAGTGGCTAAACCTGTTAGTAAAAAGAAGAGTAAGTTTACTGCACATATTATTGCATATCATTAGCACATGCAGTGAAGTAACATTGTTAGGCAGTGTATATGTCTAAGAGATTTCTTATCTGCTTTTGATAGTAAAAGTAACTTGACTAGTTTTTAAAGACATTATATGTTAGACGTATTATTGCACAATTTTTTGTAACTGGTTACAACTGGTAATGGTTTTGTTACTGGTGTTTTGTGTGGATGTGTGTGTGCTATGCTGTTGGCCGAGAGGGGCCTTTGCAGCTCCACTGGGCAAAGGGGGGTGTGTATAACAACTGTGCTCCAACCAAAAGAGCCTAATATGTATGAGATATACTATAGGAGTAGTGGAGCAAAGACTTCTCTGTATTAGGAAAGAACCTGTCTGTATACTGTACTCCCTGCCTACCATGCAAGGGGTCTGATATTTATGGATTTATTGCAACTGTCAAATCTAGGTAGTCCTATCATTTTGGGCATAAACACTACCCATATCTATAAACATGTCTAAGTTTTACTCAAGATTTACTTAGCAAATAATTTTTATTCTATAGTTGAGAAACTGTACCTGTTGGAACTCTGTACTCTCTGCCTACCCCGCAAGGGATCTGGCGTGAGGTTATAGATAGATAGATAGTTGAGAAACTGTCAAAATTTAGTATTGTATAGAATTTTCATGGATATATTACAGCACTACAAAAAACGCGATGACAAGGATACTCACGTAGAGCTCTACGTCTCTTTCTAAGTAGGGTGACCCACCATTGGTACGATTATGGACTTGTTGACATATAATTAACGTATAATTTTCGGGCACTTTTATTGCCGTAATTCTTTCTTTATACGCATATGCCACATCTTAAATGAGTAGTAGTCAAAGTTTTTGATTAAATTGCTCATTTTCTTGCTGACTGTACATTTTTTTTGGAAACTGTAAATTCAGCTTCAAATATCGCAAAGATTAAGAATAGTCTCCTAGGGTCGTTTTTCTGTATCTACAACAGTTGAGATAGCTGCCCATACTGTCCCATCTTAATCCATCCTGTATAGAAAGGCGAATTGAGAACCTTGTTCGTTCTAAACTCAGTAATAAATGGTTTACAGTGTATGTAAACCATATCATATATAGGTGTAGTCCGTATTAGTTTTACCTTATAGTCACCATACTGCATCGTAATGGGTGCGAGCGTGACACCGGGCTCCAGGTTATTGCTCTCACTCATCATGGTTTCTCGAGTTGTTTAAATCATAGAAAATTCAATGTTGTGTCTGTGAGTAAGAGTTTAATTTTTCTTTAGCAATATTTTGACAGTACTCAATCCATTGATATATATCCATGAGAATTTTAAACACATGACATTTCTTGGCTAAGTAATGACTTTTGACTTGATACTTACTTGTTTATAGATATGGGTGTTAGATATTGGAAAAGTGTGTATTATTAGCATTTCTATCCTGCCATTGGGTAACAGATAACGTTGTACAACTTATTGTATTTTAATTATTTCAACATTTATTTATTTGCAGCAAAAAATAAGAAGAAGAACATAGAAGCTGAGTCATCAGATGATGAGGATCATGATGATTCAAAGTCAGTAGTGAGCAATGTCTCTAGTACTCAAGCTAAACCTACACCTAAGTCGAAAAATAAAAAAGGTTGGTGTAATGTTGTTTATTAAAATTTAAATTACGAAATGCATGTAACTTTTTGGCTGCATCTAAATAGGAATATAATATTGCAAATTTTAGCATGATAGTGTCATGTGCTAATATTAGAGTTAATAAACAGTCATATACCTAGAATAGAGGCGCTCGTAGCGCTGCGCGACCGCGGTGTTCTTACCGATTACCAAGGTTAACCGGCGTTCGACTCGGTCGGCCCGAGATGGGTGACCGTTTGTGGCATTTTCATATTCGAGCGTCTCCGTGCTTCAGAAGGCACGTTAAGCCGCTGGTCCCGGCTACCACTTAATGTGGTAGTCGTTAAGCCGAGTTGGAAGCCTTAAAGGCGGCTTGATCAGTTCCAACAGCAGGTGGCCACAAACCTGCTCCATCAATCCGCACTGGGTCCGCATGGTGGAGTATGACCTAATCTCTCTCACCCCGATTTGTGAGAGAAGGCCTTTGTCCAGCAGTGGGCAGTATAGGCTGATACTATTATATGTATCTCGCTGAGATTCGCGGGCTTTACCCGGACCTTTGAAAGGCTTGCATGGGGACATGGGTCCAACACATAGAGGCCCTTTGCGAGAAGTTAATGTTATGTAAGCCACCTGCTGAGATCACTTGCTGAAAATGAAGAAACAAAACCAGCGAACTGACCCCGGCAGGTGCAAGGACTATTGTAAATTATGGAAAGAAAACAAGGGCTATGCAAATGAGGTTTGATGGACAAAAACTGGACTATTTCAAAGGGGACGGACACCGGTCATAATTAGTGATACCTAATTACCCGTGGCCGGCGATGACTCGCCGCTTACTAGATTATTATTATTATTATTATACCTAGAATGGGACACTTAATTTAATAATTTACCATCACATCTGGATATTGATTTGTTTTGCACTAGTGAGCAAAGAATTAAAAAAAAAACAAAGGAATACTTTGGCGACGACCCTGAATAGTTACATACTTTTAGCACTTCAGTAATACAGAATCTTTTATCCCGATTATTACCGATTCCACGATTCGACTAAATTTGTTGACCCTCATTTGAATTACATGCATATTCCTTATTGGTTTCCGTATGCAATTTGTGAAGAAATTATCTAATCGGGGTGTCTGAGGTCTTACATAATTTTCTATACACCTTGTATATGCAATGCGATGTGCATTGAGAGACTGAGTGATAGATATGTATCAGCAAAAAATTAGGAAACTTTATATTTGCACAGACGCTTTTTCATCGCACGTTAATCAAGCGCTGGTACATTCCAGCGCTTGATTAACGTGCGTTGTAAAAGCGTAAAAGTACATATTGTTTAAAGCCCTTACAGCGCTTTTGCACAACGCGTTGAAAAGCGCCTGTGCGAAGGAGAGGTTAGAGTGTTTACAATATTGAACTATGTGCATAACTATTTATTGCATGTGCATTATTATTTGAATCCCTGCGTTATCGTGATAGATTTGTTTATTTACATTTGGTTAATATTTCCAGGCAAAGGTAAGAAAGAGGAATGGCCAGATGAAGATAGTGATAAAGAATTAAAAATGCCATCAGAAGAAGAGGAAGAAGAAATAGTAATCCCTGTAGTCAAAAGTAAAGGTAAATTACTTTATTCTGTAATTCATAGCTTACACTTTGTGAAATGATTGTTTAATGGTACATACAGAATGCCAGTCCAGTTGCATATAGAATACCCTATGCGAAGTTATAGTAACCTTGTTTGGTCAGTAATCAGCGAGTAAGAGTCAGGACCCTTACTCGCTGATTACCCTATAACAGATTTGGGCAAAAAATAATTGTGAATCATCAATATATCATAACAAGATACACAGCCCCGTTTAAAAGTTACACTAAATAACGTCCCTAAATCCATATGAGTCCTATAGTAATGATATAAACATAAATTAGAGCAAATTGTACCTTACTCATATCACTTAAAGTAGTATTTGCAAAAAATAGGAAGCCTGTTAATTTAGTACCATCCATTTTTGGATGCGCCATTCTTCATGCGGCGAGTGTGTATATATACCTACATTTGATTGATGTTGTGAATACATTAAATTGTCATTAAAATATGTCTGATATTAATGCATGTTTATTTTTTGTGTATACATTTTTCTCTACAGCGCCCGTTGACATGGGAGGGGACTTTTGGGCGTTAGACGCCCAAAAGTTATTGTTATTCTGGAGTACCTTAGAGGGATTATTTTAATTGCATTTTTTTTTGTTTTTTTGGCGTCTGTGGCGTCCCCAACTGGCCCAACAGAAGACCATCGCTGGTTATGTTTTTTGTGACTAGGTCATATAATTATTATCTTTTTTTTTATTAACATTTGTTAGTATAATATGTCATATACCCCTACTCGTTGCAAAAATAAACTTAATTTCCTTTTTTAAATTGAAATATCTTTAAATAAAAATTGATTAATGCATAACACTGCCTGATAAGCACATCGATTTTGCTGTGTTAAATAATGTGAATCGTATTTCGTAATAGTATTTTCCACATAGGATGGGAAGTGACAGTTCTAATTGCCAAACGAAATTATACTTAATTCAAAGGCAATAAGAGGCATGACCCGTTTCTATACTTATGGTTTTATGCCTTAACACCATTGAATTAAATATTAATTTCGTGGGTAAAAGAATGGGTGTTGACAGAACACCCATTCTATGTGAAAAATATTATAGAATTCAGGTTATAATAAAATGTTGCAAGTTCTCGCTTGTCACCGAATTTAATTTTTGATGTGTCTAGTTTATATTAGTAAACACTATCACACCTATATTCCCCAAGCGGGGGTGGCAGAGGTGTATGTGTACACCCACCTTGTATTACCACCCTACTATTTGTTTTAATAAATATTTTTGTATTGTAGGAAAGGTCAAAAAGAAGAACAATATGGATGATTTAGAGGCGGAGTTAAAGAAATTTGAAATTAAAGAAGATGAAGAGATTGAGGCACCACCTGTTAAGGCAAAGGTAATCGAAACTATATATCTATATCATCATTCCAGATCCCTTGCGGGGTAGACGTAATGATAATAATAAATTGATATAATATTAATTATGAGACACAGTGAGTAATGACAGCTAGTTTAGTTGTAGTTTATAAAAAGAAATGTAAACACCGACACGCCTATATTGCCCTAGTGAGGGTGG
Organism: Phalera bucephala; assembly: GCA_905147815.2. Lineage (NCBI taxonomy): Eukaryota > Metazoa > Arthropoda > Insecta > Lepidoptera > Notodontidae > Phalera > Phalera bucephala. The sequence goes on along the minus strand of LR990617.1, from coordinate 10,645,656 downwards.
CAGAGGTGTACTGCGTACACTCACTTTTCGCCGACGATGTAACCCACCCATGTTATATGTAATAGGGGGCGAGCTATTGCCATCATACCGTACTCTGGACTGATTCTGGAAATGTTTCTATCGAAAAATCACTTTTTATCCAACCTAGGATTTTTTTAGGTTAAACTAAAACATATCCCCACACTAGAATTTATTCCTGTGTCGTGGGTGCGTTTACAAACATGAAAATTCACATACACAAATACTCAGACCGGGGCCAATAATTGTGGATCACACAAAGATTTGTGCCGTGCCGGAATCGAACGCGCGACTGCAGAGTGGGCGGAGGGGCTTAAGCTCTTACGAAATTTAAACCCAGAAATCGCTACGCACAGTATTCGCCACTGACCAGCGAGGCAGTCAGTTGTATATTATCATTGTGAAAATGTGTCTATGTTTAAATAAAAAGGGGATTTTTTTTTTTTTTACACCGTCACGCCTATATTCCCCAAGCGGGGGTGGCAGAGGTGTACTCAGTACACCCACGTATCGCCGACGATGCTAGGTCCCATGTAATAGGGGGCGAGCCTATTGCCATATACCGGACACAGTTCCAGACTCCGGACTCGTACTGGGAAGTTAGAAAAACTACACTCGTCCGACCTAGGATTTGAACCCAGGACCTCGTGATCACAAAGCGCTGCGCTTTGCCACTATATCATCGAGGCAGTCAGTCTATCTATATCATCACGCCGGATCCCTTGCGGGGTAGGCAGAGAGTACAGAGTTCCAACAGGTTCTTTCCTTACATACCTCTCTGGCTTCCTTCACTCTCATAGTTCGTCTCATACACGCTAAAGAAACATAGGTAACTTAATTTAGTTCTGGGAAGTTACCCTTAATAATGTACACAAAAAGAAAAACATACCATCATTTACAGTAGCATATTAGGTAAAATGCCACGGATGTGTATTTTCTAATATGTGTTAGGGTAAATAAACTAAATTTGATTCTACAGTATTTATTTTCGTGATTTTTTTAAATGTTGTCAAATGAGTTTTGAACTAAAAATTATGATTCATCGAACCGAAAGAAGGTTGTACATGTAAAAGGCATAACTGTAAGATGATTTGTTTTAAAGATATTTACAATTGAAAATTTATTGCAGTGATGGAAATGACGACATTAGCATGGAAATGATATTCTGGTTTCTAGAAATGACATGACTAGACTGGTAATGACTTCTGAACTTAGGGTTTTTAAATAAAGTACCCTTTCACTCAATTTTGATTGTGATTTTATGTAACATTAATGTTGTGGGATGCATTTCTTATATTAGTAAGAATACGGCAAGATTTGTTAGTTCTGGCAAGAAGTGCTACTTATGGGCTATTTATGAGAATAGAACTCGGTCCAGGGCTTTCTTTTTTAGTTTGACAATAGTTATGGACTTTTGAAAATGCTAAATGTTGAGCTCGGATACAATTAATATTCATACTCGAAACAGCTTCTCTGAACACGCGATTTGATAAAAACTGTTCCCACAATACTTGATGAAGATTTAACGTGCCTTGGAATGGTGTCAAGTTTTTTGGTAGAAGGGTTTCTTTGGCAAAAGCTTCATCTTCAGCAACAGTCATTATGGCAATCAATATTTTCGACGTTCTGTTTCACTTTGTCTATAAACTGACTAAATGTGCTTAAGCTTGTATAGCTTGATTGTGAATGTGGTCTCTCTTACATAGGACAAACAAAAAGACCAGTAAAAACTCGGGTTAAAGAACACATAGCTGACCTAAAACACCGTCGCTCAAAGAAGTCTGCAGTCTGTGAACATATCCTTGACCGCACCCGCCATAACATCAGATTTGATAGACCACAAATCCTCGTGAAAGAACACCGATTCCCAAGGATGGTTCGCGAGGCTATTGAAATTAAAAAACATCCTAATTTCAATAGAGAAGATGGCTGGGTGCTTCCATCGACTTGGGATCCAGTAATTAATATATTCAAATCCAAAATTAAGCATAACACTGCAAGACCTCAAGACACCGTGAGCTCATTCTGCGTAGATCGGACCAACAAAAATAATTAAGAAGTTTGAGGGTACCCCGGAACAACTATACCTTTTGGACGTCTACCACCTCAGTCCTTCCCGTGACCATGGGTGCCGCAAAGCACTCGAACGTCGGAAACTTAAAAAAAAAAAACCTCGATAGAATCCGAAAAAATAGTTTTATTTCATGTGTAATATTCGCGTAAATCTAAGAACTCAGTACAAAAGTTACAAGTTTGCCTAGAGTCTTCTTTAGAACTGCTCCGATCCCATTTGGAGCTCCCTTCCCTTGCCCAAGTTTGACTGTAGTTCCAGGTTATCATTGCCTTTACTTGTGAAAAATCATCACAACGAACAGAAATTATGTAAAAGATATATTTATTGCGATTCTGGTAATTTGGAGAATCTAATTGGAAATAGATGGTATATATAAAAGGATTTATCTCTTTACGGCTTGCTCCAAAATTAAGACTCTGCACTTCTTTTCCGTATTTAAGACCAAAATTCTCAAATGTTATAGAAGACCGTTTCAGTGCTGGTAACGGTGAACTGTGGGTTTATCTTCTTTTTCATAGTCGTCCGCATGCTGGCGAAACATAAAGGAAATCTTAAAATACCTAAAACTGGGGTTTCGTCCGGTACACTAATCTTCCTTGATATGCGAGTATGCGCACAATAGTTAGGGATAAATACTGTCAAATGCAGTGAGGTTAGGTGTTCCGCGATACGTCCGACCGCTACAGACAACCGACTACCGGTACAAATATCGAAGTGCTGAAAGGTCTGTACGAAAACGCTATCATGTCAGTTCGCCTTCAGCTCAAAACCTATCCACACGCAGCATGGTGTGAGACAGAGAGATGTTATATCTCCAAAACTGTTATTCGCCGCACTGGAAGACGTCTTCAAGTTTCTGGTTTGGAGAGGACTAACCATCTACATCAACGCCGAGGTGAAAGATCTTACTTTTCCAATTACCGGATGATGTCGTGCTCATGACTGAGGCCCTGGAAGACCTCAGTACCATGCTCGTCAACCTTAGTAGAGTCTCTTAACAAGTGGGTCTTAAAATGAATATGGACAAGACGAAGATCATGTCAAACGTCCATATTGTACGCTTGAAATTGTTGATAATTATATATACCTGGGACAAAGAATCCAATGAGGTAGGTACAACTTTAGGAAAAAGGTCAACAGTCGAATTAAGCTTGGCTGGGCCGAGATCGTAAAGCTACGTAACATCTTCTCGTCCCAAATAACGCAGTGTCTGAAGACAAAAGTTTTTGACCAAAGTGTGGTTCGCATACGGTGGCCCTAATAAGAAAACTCAAGATCACCCAAAAGGCGATGGAGTGAGCTTTGCTCGGAGTTACCCTGCAGGTAAGAATCCGCAGGAGGACCATAGTCACTGACATATCACTTCGATTTGTTAAACTTAAGTGGCAGTGGGCGGGGCAAGTGACGGCCATTTACGCAAAAAGATTCTCGAGTGGTGACCACGTACCGGAAGATGAGGAGTGGGCAGGCCCCTTCAAGATGGACTGATGACTCTGTGTAGGTCGCGAGTAGAAGTTGAATGCGGACAGCCCAAAACCCGGCGTTGTGGTGGTCTTTAGGGGGCCTTTGTCATGCAGTGGACGACTTTCGGCTGAAGGTCGATGGATGTCAGCCGTAGGCAGAGTATACCAGTGAATCTATGAGACTACTAAGTGTCTGTGAGCTCTCTTCTACAGATGAAACCACACGAAAAAGACAACAAATAAACATATTAGTCATTACCTGTAATCGCGAATCATTTCCATCTTTGACATTTTACTGGAGATGATCTTACTAGAAATGAAATTCTCCGTTTCAAGTCGAAAAATGATCTAAGAGTATTGTATCAACGTAATAATAATAACCTCCAATAATACACGTAAATAGTCCGCATATAAGTGAAAGGTAAAGGATAAAATATATTTCTTACTAACGCTTTTATCTGTCTTTGTGGCAATGATGGACATGCGTGACAATCGTCGGGCGTAACTTTTAAACAATAAATTTATTGAGCCAATTATGTAGTTATCACGTGTTTATTCACTCTGCGGGTTGTTGGCTACATAAAGAAGGTGCAGGCGCGGGGTAACATGTAGTTAGTGCCACATAGTCAGAAAAATTTACTAAACGATGAACTTTTACGGAAATGATGAAAACATCGTGACAATTTTTAAATAATTTAATATAGACTTAATAAAATAGTTCCCTTTAAAAAGCTTCAGCACGTATGCATCTGTTTAATATAGTTATTATTTCATAATTTTCAAAAACGCTCTATCGTAATTATTTTAAGAATTATTTTGATATTTGTCGTCACGTGTATGATTTGTCGTCGGGTTGGAAATGACGTTAGGTGCATGTTTTGTAAATTTTCTACAAATACGTAATGTTCACGGATCAAAAATTATTGGCGCCTTTAAAAATGATATATAACGAAACATTTGTACCTAATTTAAACGACTGGGAACCATAAATAAAGGCGCAGTGATCCTGAATCTTAATTTTTAAGCGTTTAGTTTATTTACCCGTTAGCGTTGTGTTTTTCTTTTTATATAATGTTTCAAATTTATACCGCTAATGTAGCTATTAAAATACCTATATAAGTATGATTTGTAGGAAGTGCATCCCCGTCAATACTACTTACAAATCTATTTCTCCATCTCAAGGTTTTAGTCCTTTTTGTTATAATGAGATCTTTCTTATTGGTGCACAAGAAAGAGTTATCTATATATCTATCTAACTAAGTTTGAGTACTCTAGACCAATATTATAAAGAGGAAAGTTTTGATTTTATACAATAAAATTTAGACTGCCTGGTTGGTCTGGTGGCAAAGCACAACGCTTTGTGATCACGAGGTCCTGGGTTCAAATCCTAGGTCGGACAAATGTAGTTTTTCTAACGAAAAATTTCTAGTATGAGTCTGGAGTCTGGAATTGTGCCCGTTATATGGCAATAGGCTCGCCCCCTATTACATGGGACCTAACACCGTCGGCGAAACGTGGATGTACTCAGTACACCTTTGCCACCCCCGCTTAGGGAATATAGGCGTGACGGTGTTAAATTTAACTAAACACCTAAAAGTAAAAATATAAATATAAACAGTTTTGAAACTTACAAACAATTGTGGTATTCTGTGATTTCTAAAATTTGTCTGTTTATCAAATAGGATAAAAAGAAGAAAGCGGAACCAAAACAGGAAGAACCTGAACCAGCCGCTGAAGAGGTCATAGAGGAAGATGATAAGGTATACATGTTCTTTTGGTCCCTGTGTTAGAATTTAATGACTTTTAATAAGTACAGTGTGACAAGGATCTTTTGATCCGTGGCCATAATCGGAATTAACGCTGTCATCGAGAGAAAATTAAAAGTTCTTTTTTTATTTAATAGGAATGTTTCGTCAACGATTTTTTTTTACTTTGTTCTAGAATTCAATTAAGTAGTGATAGCCTAGTAGTTAGATAGTTGGACTGCAAAGTCAGAGATCTCAGGTTTAAACCTTTCTCTTTTCGAAAGCATGTGCGTATTAAAAATTAACTGTCATTTGATTTAACGGTGAAGGAAAACATCGTGAGATAACCTGCATGCCTAAGAGTTTCTCGAAGGTGTGTGAGGTTCGCCAACCCGCACTGGGCCAGCGTGGTATGGCCTAAGCCCTCTCAGTTGGGGAGGAGGCCCGTGCCCAACGATGGGACAGTTTCTTAACAGGGCTAATATTATTATTATTATATTATTAATTGAAAGTTAAAGTCCAATGTGAAATTCAAAATTCATTAATTTGTATTCTAAGGGCAAAATAAGCATTTATAAAATGTTTAAATTATTACATTATATCAAAAGATTCTTGATGGACTATACATCTATTTTTTTTCTAAATTCAGGTTACCGATCTACCTGAGAAAGAAAAAGATGAGCCTGTAGAGAAGAAAATGAGTCACAAAGAGAAGAAGAAGTTGAAAAAGCAGCAGGAGTATGAGAAGCAGATGGACATGCTGACGAAGAAGGGAGGGCAGGGACATAGTGACCTAGACTCTAACTTCACTGTCAGCCAAGCACAGAAGTCTGCTGGTATGTTATATGTTCTATGAATTTTATTTTTGACTAGCAGTTTCCCGCGACTTTGTACCCGGTCGGCAACAGCGCCAACTATCGGGCCTATTATATAGCCTATGTTACTTCTGGATAAGGTAGCTATCTAATGGTGAAAGAATTTTTGAAATCGGTCCTGTTGTTTTTTAGTTTATTCACATATAAACAAACATACAAAAATACAAATCTTTCCTCTTTATCATATTAGTGTAGATAGTTAATTGTAATAATAGAATTATTTTAGGTAATATTTCTTAGTTATTTTATTGATCAAACTAGAAAAAGTAGAAAGCTTCTTCCGAAAAATATGTCAGGCTTTTAGTGTCCGAACGAAGGCCGATTTTTCGCCAAAGCCAAAGCCGATTTATAGGTCATCGTCAAAATCTTCCGCCGAAAGCCGAAGGTTTTTTATAACCCTCAGAAATTTGGTTCATGATTGGCTAAATTTTTATAAAGACTGACTGTACTTAACGAGATGATTAAAATTACCTACAACTGGCTAAAAATAATAACACTGAAATAATATTATTTATAATATTTATGTACTTAAATAATATTTACGTCACGTTTTCTCTTCGCCTATACCGCAATGCCTGAAGACTAAAGCCTATAACCAATGCGTCCTACCTGTTATGACTTACGGGGCTGAGACGTGGCCACTCACAGTGGGACTAGTCCACAAATTCAAAGTCGCACAGCGGGCTATGGAGCGAGCTATGCTCGGCGTCTCTTTGAAGGATAAAATTCGTAACGAGGTTACCCGACAAAGAACCAAAGTTACCGACATAGCTCGCAGACTCAGTAAGCTAAAGTGGCAATGGGCTGGTCACATCTGCAGAAGGACCGACGGCCGATGGAGCAAGCGTGTCCTAGAGTGGAGACCGCGACTTGGTAAGCGTAAGGTAGGACGGCCCCCAGCTAGATGGACCGAAGACCTCAAAAAGGTCGCTGGGACAGACTGGATGCGGAAGGCGGAGGACCGTGTGCAATGGCGCGTGTTAGGAGAGGCCTATGTCCAGCAGTGGACTGCGATAGGCTGATTGATTGATGTACTTAAAAGCATTCGGAAATCGTAATAGATCGTTCAATTTCGGTGCTTGCTGGAAACCTTGGGCTTCGGCTAAAACTTCGGCCCATTTTGGTATATTTGACTGCAGGTGGGTATTTGTAAAAATTATGAGTATAAGTTGTGACGTTGTGAGTTATGTGTGAGATGGACCTGGTATATAAGTAGTCAAAAAATGTAACTTATTTAGAAGGCCATTGTATGTAATGAATTTCCTACATAATTATATCAGACAGAGGGAAGCAATCATATTGTGTTAAAAAATCACCCTTGTGGACCTTAAAAGCTTTCTTTCATACTTAATTACCAGGTCAGATGGCAGCACTCGAAAATGCAGTGGATATCAAAGTGGAAAACTTTTCGATAAGCGCTAAAGGAAAAGATTTATTTGTGAACGCAAATCTTTTGATCGCCAATGGGCGTCGGTATGGTCTGGTGGGGCCCAACGGTCACGGAAAGACCACGCTGCTGAGGCATCTCGCCCAGCGTGCTTTCCCACTCCCACCCCATATAGACATACTGTTGTGCGAGCAGGAGGTCACTGCTAGTGATCTGAGCGCTGTCGATACCCTATTGGAGGCTGATGTTAAAAGGACTGGTAAGTATTGTGTATCTTTTGTTATGATTTTGGAAGTTGACATTGACTTTTTCTTTGATATTTAAAATTATATAATTATTTCTTTGATACTTAAAGAACTCTATAAACCAAGCCTCCTCCTCCTCTATAGCTAAAGGAAGTGGTTAGACCGTTGGACTGCTAAGTCAGAGGTCTCGGGTTCAAACCCAGGCACGCACATATGTCTCTTCGAAAGCACGTTTTAAAAATTGTCTGTCACTTGTTTTAACGGTGAAGGAAAACATCGTGAGGAAACCTGGATGCCTAAGAGTGAGAAGTTCGCCAACCCGCACTGGGCCAGCGTGGTGGACTATGGCCTAAACCCTCTCAGTATGAGAGGAGGCCCGGGCCCAACGGTGGGACAGTTTCTTACAGGGCTAATATTATTATTATTATACTTGAAATTATATGGAAACTTGTTGCGTAAAGCAGCATCGATCTGTTCGCTTATATACTCCTTTTCACCAGTAATGGGTATGCTGTCGTTTAGACTTTGAGGTTTCTAGAAATGTGGTGGGTGTAAAATAGAATCGATTCAATATCGTATCGAGAAAATTTATAATGAAGAATGAATTGATATTAATAAAAATAATTAGGAACAAAAAAGGGAACAAAATAAAATAATCTCATTATTTATTTACGAATCAAGCCATTGGTCAGAAAAATCGTCCGACAATCGCTTAAATCGTCGCTTACGTGTATTATTTATAAAAAATCTATAAAACTCTTTGCTTTAATGTCAAGATAGCGCATCGACGTTTATTTATTAATTTATTGATACATAGAATAATATATTCGTAAAAAATCAGCAATCGATTTGGTACATTTTAAAAACAACATATTGATCATAACGATATCATTTTGTCAGTCCCTAAAACGCAAATCGTTACAATTTACATAATTGAGTATTAGAGTTTTATTAAGGTTGAAGTTTTTCAAATTATTACGCAAATTTATGAACAGTATCTATCTATCTATCTATATCATCACGCCAGCTCCGTCGCGGGGTAGGCAGAGAGTACAGAGTTCCAACAGGTTCTTTCCTTATAGACCTCTCGGGCTTGAAAAGTTTATGATTTAAATAAAAAGTAAAGTAGATTATTGATGTCTTTCTTTTTTTTTAAATGTATCTCCACACTAGGATTTATTCCTGTGTCGTGGGTGTGTTTACAAACATGAAAATTGACATATACAAATACCCAGACCGGAAAAAATAAGAGCGGAGTAAGCTCCTAACCACTGCGCTAAATCGTCCGTCAAATGTATTTTTATACTCCTGTTTATTTTTTGGATTCTATATTCATTATTCTTAAATACAATATGCGTCACCATACCAATTTCTAGTGAAAAAGATTAGTATAATACTGAATTATATAACATCAATGAAACAGTTTGCCGTCATTATAGGGTCTTTTCAATTGTATGACGTAATTTTGACGACATCTTTGTCATTGAATAAAGGAAAGATGTTTAATACTAACATTACGCTACGTTACGCTCTCGGGCTACCGTGCAAACAATACCTTATTAAATTTGTCTCCTAAATTTAAATTGTTTCTACTGTTATAAAGTCACCTTGGTCTCGATTTTAAGTTGTCAATCGACAAGTGATATTAGTTTTTAGCTGTTTTGTGCATCGAGTAATGATTCTAAAGTGTAATATACAAGACTATTACCATACAAATTAAAGCAATAACTAATTTACTCTGCCATAAAGTGATATCGGGAAGTGCTATGCTGTAACGCGTAAGCGACGCGATATCCACGGCGCTTACGTCGTTCTTGCCGTGACCGCGCTGTGCATCGGACAACGAAACTTTACTATTCGAACAGTTTGGCAAGGAAATAATTTTATTGTTCTGCGGGTGGTTTTGATTAATACAATTGTTTATTATACCGCTTAAACGAACACCACCAAACCCCCCTGTAAGGAGGATATCAGACCACATTCCGAGATAAAATTACTCCACGGGACGATGCCATCTACGAGTCAATCAACGAATCAACGCTATAATGCGCCAGAGGGCAGCAATAACGATAATACCCGCATACACCCAAGCGAGAACGTGACTCTCCGTCCTACCAAGAGGCAGGCGTTGTCACCACCTTCTGGCAATGAGGATTCCCCAGTAACACGCGATGAGATTCGCAAAATTATGGACGATGTTTTGAGAACGCATTTAGCTGATCTAACAGACAAGTTAAGTTCAAAAATGCGTGCAATTTTAGATGCCGAACTTCAACAGGTAAAAAATGAGCTTCAAGATGTAAAACAAGCTATGCAATTTGTGAGTGACCAGTTCGACGACATTGTAAATGAGCAAAAAGCAGTCCAAAATAATGTGAAAAAAGTTCAGGAACAAAGTACCTTAATGCACTCCACCATCACAGATTTAAAATTACGCATTAACCAGCTTGAACAACATGCTCGGTGCAAAAATATAGAAATACAATGTCTCCCCGAAAAAAGGTCCGAAAACTTAGTCACTATCTTAAAGGAGTTGGGCAAAAGTATATCATGTGAAATAAAGGATGACAATATCATGCGTATAACAAGGGCCGCTAAAATTAATCCTGAGAACACACGCCCACGATCGGTTATAGTAGAGTTTAATAGCGTAAATAAGCGAGATCAATTTTTGGCGGCTACCATAAGCTACAACAGAGCATTCCCCGCGAATAAACTCAACAGTTCACACATGGGATGCAGCGGTGCAAAGCTACCAGTCTACGTCACAGAACATCTATCTCCGTTAAACAAATCACTCCACGCAGCAGCGAGAAACATTGCAAAAGAAAAGGGGTACAGGTTCGTCTGGGTCAGGAACGGCCGTGTTCTTATTCGCAAGAGCGAGCACGATAAGTACATTGTAGTGAGGGAAATGAGTGTTTTGGATAATTTAAAGTAGAAAAATTAATTACTATGCACGATTCAATTACGTAACACTATAAAATTTAAACAAATAAAAATATATTATCAAAACACTCGTGGCCTGAGGACTAAAACACACTTATTTTTTCAGAACTTGATTACTAGCAGTTATGACATCATTGTGTTAACCGAAACTTGGCTGAACTCTGCCGTCTTAAGCACTGAACTATTTGATGACCGTTATATAGTATATAGACGCGACAGAGAGTCATCAGGTTTCCATGGCGGTAAGGAGGGAGGTGGGGTATTAGTCGCAGTCATGAAACACCTGACGAGTACGCGAATGATGGTTTGGGAGAGTAATTGTGAAGATCTTTGGGTTTTGATAAATATACCTCATTCCAAATTATTCAAACAATTGGCTATCTGTGCTGTCTACCTCCCTCCTCCTGTCCATTGTCAAATCTTGAAACACTATATTCAAAATTGTAACTCTCTACTTGATCATTATGAAGGTCACTCTTGCATATTAGGTGACTTTAATCTCAGTAATATTAATTGGAAAAGAGCTACAACAAGTCAGTGCTCGAAATTGGGTCAGTTTTTGGTCGATTTTGCACATGTTGCCAACCTATGGCAGCTCAATCAAATACCAAATAACAGGCAAAAATTTCTAGATCTTGTTCTGTCAGACGTACCATCCTGTACTGTGTCAGCAGCCCTAATCGCGCTTGCACAGATTGACCCTTTACATCCACCACTTGAAGTCGATGTATTGAGTGTGGAAAGTAAAGAGCTTGTTGTAAACCTTAATAATCGAAGGCTAAATTACCACAAGGCTGACTATGAAGTGATTAACAATGATCTGTCAATGATTGACTGGAACATGGAATTAGCGCAACGCACAAATGTTAATTCCATGCTATCGATATTCTATGCCAAACTCAAGGAAGTAATTTACAAACATGTGCCTCGCAAAAAGGCTGGGAACCGTAAATATCCACCGTGGTTTACTAAATCCCTCATTGCCATACTAAAAGAAAAAAATAACATACATTCTCGATTTAAAAAGTACCGGAACCCAAGGGACAAAATAGAGTTTAATTTGTTAAGCAAAAGGTGTTCAAAAATAGCTGAGTTACAATCAATACATAGACGATGTAGAGAGTAAAATCAACCATAACTCCAAATACTTCTGGTCATACGTGAAGTCTAAGAAAGTGGAATCTAGTTTTTACCCTAGCCAAATGAGTGACGGAACTTCTGTCAGCTCCGATGGTGAGGGGATATGTAATTTGTTCGCGTCTCTGTTCTCGCAGGTCTACAATAATGGGAATTCTAATAATAACTTCACTATGTCGAATAACTTAAAGCTTATAGACAAGTTAAGCTTTAGTTTTGGCTCAGTGGTAGTGGATCAAAAAACAATAATGAAAAAGCTAAATAGTCTAGATATATCTAAGGGTGCGGGCCCAGACGGTATTCCGCCAATTTTCATTAGAAATTGTTCGTCCAACTTGATAATACCACTACATATTATCTTTGCGACATCGATCTCATCTGGAATATTTCCGGATGAGTGGAAAGTAGCCAAAGTAGTACCTATTCATAAGTCTGGGAGAACGGAAGACGTGAACAATTACCGTCCAATCTCGATTATCTCTACCATAGCAAAGATTTTTGAGTCCATAATTTGTCCTCACATACAAAAGTATTTTAGTCAGTATTTATCTATCCATCAACATGGTTTTGTCAAGGCAAGGTCTACTTCAACTAACTTGGTCACATTTGTGGAAGATTTGGCTGAGGCAATTGACTGTCGTCAGCAGGTAGATGTAATATATACTGACTTCAGCAAGGCCTTCGATAAGGTGCCCCATTCTATACTGCTCCACAAATTATCAGTATATGGTTTCTGTGGAGGTCTTCTTAAATTGATCGAGACTTACCTGAGGAATCGCTCCTTCTATGTCGTAGTTAACGGTTTCAGGTCAAACTTGTTCTCTGCCTCTTCTGGTGTACCTCAAGGATCACATTTGGGTCCTATCCTCTTTAATATTTTCGTAAATGACTTACCTAATTGCCTTCTACATTATGAACCTTATATGTACGCCGACGATCTAAAAATTTCACGCATTATAAAAAATACTTACGACGTAGCTCTTTTACAACAGGACATAGAACACATTACCCAGTGGTGCAGCAACAACCAAATGCACCTCAACACTAATAAATGCTACCACATGAAGTTCACCCGCAAACTCCATTTCATTGATTCTAGTTATTCTATAGAAGGCACTTCCATACGTGAAGTTGACACAATTAGAGACCTGGGTATTAATTTAGACAAAAAACTTACTTTTCAACCTCAAATGGATGAGATAATTAAAAAAGCATCCAAAATGCTAGGGTTCGTCATAAGAAATGGTAAAACATTCAGAAAGCCGCAAACAAAAATACTATTGTACAATACCTTGATTCGTAGCATACTAGAATACTGTCCCACTGTCTGGAGACCGCATTATTCTACACATATTTTAAGACTAGAAAGGATTCAGAAGCGTTTCATGTGGCATTTGGCATTTTCTGCTGGAATATCCAAAAGTCATAAAAGTTATAGTGAAAGACTTGCGTTTTTTAATACACCATCGCTTGAAAAAAGAAGAGCGCTTCTGGATCTGAATTTCATGTACAAATTACTACACAACCAATTGGATTGTCCATCGCTGATTAAAAGTCTAAAGTTTAACGCCCCTCATCGGATACCCCGTAAAGCAATGGCAATAATGGTTCATCCATTTCGGAGCACGGTTTTAGGATACAATTCGCCGTTTCCCAGGTTGTGCAGAGCTGTTAATAAATATTGCATAGACGAAATCGACATATTTTCAGTAAAATCGCATGAATTTCGTAGACTTATTTTCGAAAACTTACCCAACTAACATTTATTTGCCAAACCTCATGACATTAAATAATTTAAAAAAAATAATTAATTAAAATATTTGCAATTTTATTATAGTGTGATTAATTAATATTTCTTTGTATTTCATTTTATTGTTATTATTTTTCATTCTGAAAGTTAGTGATTTAATTTTATTTTATAATTAATTATGATTGTCTAAGTAATAATATATCTGTCAATAATCCGTCAATAATATCTAGAATAAATACTTGTTATGCATGCTGTATTCACCTGTAATTAGTTATGCAATTGGTCATGAACTTAAAATTTGTATCACTTGCAAATGAATTATTGTACATAACTGTTGGTGAATCTAATTAAATAAATAAATAATTAAATAAATAACATTATACTTGTCTCTGTCTAAATAGGAGATATGATTGTTACGGTGTTTGGTCACCGTTGCCTTCTGATATGATTTGTTTCCAAGCCCACTGTTTTTTCTTTCAGAATTATTAAATGAATGCAAAGAGTTAGAAGCTGAAATAGAAAAAGGAAGTTTAAATAAGCAGGATAAGTTAAATGAGGTAAGTGCCATGAATGAACAATAAGTCATAACGAAACAGTTTTCCTTGTTAATTTTTGTTAACAATTTTTTCTTATCATATATTGTCCTACAGCTGATTAAAGGTCTACCCCTAACCTTCCAGACCGATCTATTTTCACCATTTACATCCCGCCTATATTCCCCAAGCGGGGGTAGCAGAGGTGTACTGAGTACACCCAGTTTTACTATATTAGGTCCCATGTAATAGGGGGCGAGCCTATTGGCACAATTCTAAACTTCTGACTCACACGTACGGGAAGTTTCCGTAAGAAAAACTAAATTTGTCGGACCCAGGATTTGAACCCAGGACCTCGTGATCACAAAGCGATCCACTTTGCCACTAGACTACCGAGGCAGTCATTACCATTACATTACATTTACCATTTGTGTAGTGTTTACAATTTAGAAAAAATAAAATTATTATTATTTATCGAGTATCCTAATTCCTTAAAAATTAACTATCACTTGCTTTAACGGTGAAGGAAAACATCGTGAGGAAACCATAGACCTTCCTCTTGAATGTCCATTGGTGAAAACCGTATAAAAATCCGTTCAGTAGTTATTGAGTTTATCGCGTTCAGACACCGTTTAGGAATTTGCTTTATAATATGTAGTGGATCCAAAATATTAAAAAAAGATCTTAACATTAAGATAAATATTCGGTTGTAGGTATATGCGGAGCTAAAGGCGATAGGTGCTGACTCAGCCGAGCCTAGAGCCCGCCGAATCTTGGCCGGTCTGGGCTTCAGTCGGGAGATGCAGAACCGGCCCACGAAGAACTTCTCCGGAGGTTGGCGTATGAGAGTATCTCTCGCTAGGTAATCACTGGTTTATGGAAAAATGACTATCAGGTATACTCAGTTAAGTAAAAAGCGAATATGCGTTAGAAGCTAGTTTATATGATAACAGATCAGGATACCACAATCTCATTAATGAATTTGTTATAATCTTACTTAACTCTAAGAAAGAGATGTTGATATACGCGTTTTACAGCGCTGTCTCTTTTTCACGACCAAGTAAGATTAATATATATATATACAAGCTGTAACATAATAAACGCAAGACCTGAAAGTAGTTTGATTTTTTTAAATTTGCAAATAATGCTTTTACTCCTTCAGTGCGCTATAAAAAACTAAATTTATTCTTGATCCATAGCAATAAGGAGATTACAAATGCATTCCATACCCGTATTTCTCAAAATGCACACATACACGTACAAGTTTCATTGTTAATAGGGGTATAAAAGTGCTTTAAAAAAGGGGTAAAAAACTTTAAAAAAGGGGTAAAATTTGGAAATTTGGTTTTCGTTAAAAGTATATAAATATAAAATAAAAGTGTCTAAGGTCTTGCGTTTATTATGTTAAACCTTGTATATATATATATATATATATATTATAGTTTTGCTAAAGAGGTGGTGGTGGAGTTATGATAAACTGAAAACATTTTTTGTTAAAAGTTTACACTTCACTTCAAAAGATATTGCCTGATATTACTATCAGGTAAGGTCGAAAACATGCATAAGATTGACATCTGCTGACCTTGTATTTTGTTTTACAGAGCTCTTTACGTAGAACCAACGCTACTGTTGCTCGACGAACCTACAAACCATTTAGATCTGAATGCTGTAATTTGGTTAGACAAGTAAGTACTGGTAACATACATACTGCTTTACCATTCGTACATAATACTAGAGCTTAGTATATAAATAAACTAGAAACCGCGAGCACACAAAATCGAAGCAACCAAAACTACTTCCAATGAGTAGTTTCACGTATACGCGAGTAGTCACTATGTGAACGTCGTACGAAATAACGCGTGTCAAATGAGAGTATGCCGTCTTGTTTCGTTTCTGCCTGCAAAAATGTTGTTTAGTTGAAAAAGAAATATGATGATCACTGCGGCGAGCGCGGAACGTTTGTTGATTTTTTGGGATTAGCGCGCGGCATTCAATTTAGGGTTGTAAAAATGAGCACTGAAGCCGAGCGTTTAGCGCTGAGTCGACGCTCACTTGCGTTGAAATACATAGAAAACGCGAGCGTTACAAGCGCCGACTAGAGCGTTTTTACAACACAAATTAAATTACGGCTGGACGCGGTTTACGACTTTAGTTTATATTTATTCTAGTGTGAGAGATCTTATCTTGTTACCATTTAGGCCTGAGTTGTTTCAAGCTCATTTGGACCCTAAGAGATCAATTGTGGTGGCCTTTGCCTTAGTGCTCTAACGTAACTGGTGACCAAAATACTGCCTGTAACAGATTATAGATTGTTTCTGCCAGGGGGAAGAGCCTGTATTCCTTTGGTGATGGATAGGTCACACCCGGTAGATTGAATCTCTGCACAAAATGCGTCATATCTGTAGAGCTGTTTTATAGTTTAAGTTTTTGAATAACAGTCACTGGATAGATTTACCGTGGATGTTCCTTTGTAGTGTAGTGGCCTATATACGCTCCAAAAAGATGCCTTAGTTGACATCAAAGGCCAATTCTCGATATTAAAAGTGTTCAAATATAGTGTCGATCTAATCTCAATGTCATAAATCTCACAAATGATTCTCGTAAAATATCAATCCTTCAAAATTAAAATGTTTTTGATGTAAAAAGTTGAACTGTCATACAGTTCAACTTTTTACATCAACAACATATACAAAACAAACATCGAATTGAAGATATCATTTGTTTATTTAGACTGGGGCAGCTGAGATTAACATGTGATCATTAATATATTTTAAATTTAATAACTTAAAGTAATATCGAAATTCGACTGACATGATATTGAATCGGATCGACATTTTAGTGCAGCAGAATTAGTGATTCAATTCATAATTAAATTTCAATTCAGTCAATACCCAGTCTCAGTGTAAATTGAATACCAGAATTGGCCTTCTGCTGTGCCTTAGTATTCTTGTGAGTGATGTGAGACATACTTTACGGTACAAATATTTCAGTTACCTTCAAGGCTGGAAGAAAACCCTGCTCATAGTATCTCACGACCAGTCCTTCTTGGACAACGTGTGTAACGAAATCATACACCTGGACCAGCAGAAGTTGTACTACTATAAGGGCAACTACTCTATGTTCAAGAAGATGTACGCGCAGAAGAGAAAAGAGATGATTAAGGAGTATGAGAAGCAAGAGAAGAGACTGAAAGACTTGAAGGCGCATGGACAGTCCAAAAAGCAGGCGGTAAGTAAATATTATTTATTTACACGTTGTCTTTTTGTCATAAATATATTTAATTTTTTTAACTGAACTCTGGTTAAACCCAGGCACGCACTTCTGTCTTTTTGAAAGCATGTGCGTATTAAAATTAACCATCACTTGCTTTAACGGTGAAGGAAAACATCGTGAGGAAACCTGCAAGCCTAAGAGTTTCTCGAAGGTGTGTGAATCTCGCCAACCCGGACTGGGCCAGCGTGGTGAACTATGGCCTAAACCCTCTCAGTTTGAGAGGAAACCTGTGCCCAACGGACAGTTTGTTAACATTGCTGTATTATTATTATTTTCATCTAATAACTGAGGGTAGGCTTCTAGGGCTATGCGGTCGGTTGATTACGGGTCTTTATTCGTCATTTTATCAATGTTTTTCTTTGATCTGAGTGCGAGGTTGTGATGGTGGTGGTAATTTTAATCTTAATAATGTTTTATAACGATAAAAAGGTCGGGTTAGAGTGTGTTGAATTGACTGGTCTGGAACCATTCATCCAGGTCTATTCATCATACATTAGTGTATAAGTGAGAACGGAGTTTCGTTGTTGGAGCTAGGTAGTATATTTTCGAGCCGTGGTAATTATATTGTCGCATGGCGATTCATTTTTAGTTACTTGTACATTGTGAATATTATTAAAAAACCCCTGGTATATAAAAATCTATACTAATAATATAAAGAGGAAGGATTTGTTTATTTGTCATTGATAAACTGTGAAACTACTGGCCCAATTTTAAATAACTTTAAATTCTTTGTACATTAGAAAACTACATTATCCAGAATTAACATATTTTATTTTAATAATAATAATTGATAAAGTTATTACAAAAGGAACGCGTGCTCAACCGCGAGTATCAGCTCGTTTTGTATATTATTGCGTTCTTAGATTCGTGAAGAAAATAAAACATCGTAATTTCAATATAAAGAAGATGTCAGGGTGCTTCCTTCGACTTGTGTAATTAATATAAATAAATCTAAAACCAAGCATAACACTGTAAGACCTCAAGTCACAGTACATAGTCTGCATAGGTTGGACCAACAAAAGTAATTAAGAAGTTTGAGAGTACCTCGGAATAACTATGCCTTCTGGTTGTCTTACTCCTCAGTCCTTCCCTTTACCATGGGTGCTGCAAAGCACTCGAATCGTGGGGAACGTGAAAATTAAAAATAAACCGTGCTAAAATTCGAAGAATAAATTCTTTTATACAGGAGAAGAAGCAGAAGGAAGCGTTGACTCGCAAGCAGGAGAAGAACCGCAGCAAGTCTCAGCGGGAAGAAGAGGAGAGCGCCACGCCCGTGGAGCTTCTGCAGCGGCCCAAGGAGTACATCGTCAAGTTCTCCTTCCCCGACCCGCCGCCGCTGCAGCCGCCCATCCTCGGCCTGCACAGTATGTACAACACCTATCTTATACGGGGCGGAACTCACGGCCGAGGTCAATATATTTAACTAAAGGATAGATTTGCCGACTGTGGATAGAATTTTGACATATTTTGTAAGGAAAATCTGTCAAAATTCTACTGCCAGTAAGCAAATCTATTCTTAAGTTGAATATTGAAACCGGCCATTAGAGAGTAACTTCTTTGATTCTTATTAGAATAACGCTCAATTAAAGTAAAATAATAATCTACAGTTCGACAAGGATCTTCTGGCTTGTGGATGACGTGGACTGGACGTTGGTGTGAAAGTACTGTTACCTATATCTATATCATTACGCCAGATCCTTTGCGGGGTAGGCAGACAGTACAATGTTCCAACACTCTCATAGTTCGTCTCATACACAATCGCCGGTTACGGAGACTCTTGACTTGACCATTCAGTCAAATTACTACTTTCAATGAGATATTTCAATAGAAGGGTCCGCACGGTTGCTAATTTAAAAAAGAACTTGGGTAAATTTCATAGCGTGTGTGTGTGTGTGTGTGTGTGAGTGATGTACGCTGTTGGCCGCGAGGCCTTTACAGCTTCACCGGACTTAAGGGCGAGCGTGCAACCACTACGCTCGAGCCAGAAGGGCAAGGGGCGACATACTCGAGGGCGCCCTCGGTTGGGACAGTCGCTGTGGGGGGACGGGGTGCACTACTAAGTGCACCGGTCAACCGCCGGCTATGGGAGGGGATCTACGACTACGTCGTCGTCGCCCGTATTCTGAGCGGAAAGAATGGATGACAAAGCACCTGGGGATCGGAGAGAATTTCATAGCAAACGCGACTCTACAACTGTCATGAAGTGACATTTAACTTGATGACGGCGTTAGTTCCGATTTTGCCCACGAGCCAAAAGATTCTTGTTGCACTTTTAAGTGAAGGTTTACTGGCGTTGCTTGTAGGTTTGAGTATTGCCTGTAACTCAGGTTCTCTATACAAATATAGTCTTGTTGTTTTTTGTTTTAAAAATTCTCTTATATGTCTTTCATCATCAGCCCGTGTCAGTCCACTGCTGGACGTAGGCCTCTCCCATGGCACGCCACTGAGCTCGATCTTCAGCTCTCCTTCTCCAATCCCTGCCCGCTACCTTACGAATATCGTCGCCCCACCTAGCTACAGGGCTTCTTGTTTGTAAACAATTATCTCCTTCGTTAGAAAAATTACATCGAATTGAATTTCTTTTAAAAACATATTGTATTATAAAATATAAGTAATTATAGATAAAACTAACTGTTTTTATAAGGGACATTAGAGAAATTAACAGCAATGAAAAAATACCTGTATGATTTCAAATCACCCATAAATTCTTTTAAGGCATTTATTATTAATCGGACAAGCGGGGCAATCGCAATATAGCATAATAAATATTCGATTTTGAGGTTATAATTCAGTGGCCATTAATACGTAGGAGGTTTTATTGTGTGTGTTGAAATTCAGTAAAGATGTCGGCGACTTCGATAAAGGTACTTACAATACTTTGAAATATTCGTTTTAGATTGCAAATGGTCCGTTAGATACGGATTATTTGCTATGACGGACGATTTAGCGCAGTGGTTAAGAGCTTAAGCCGCTCTGCCTACTGCGTCTAATAGTCGCGGGTTCGAGTCCCGCACGGGACAAATCTTTGTGTGATCCACTATTATTTGTTCCGGTCTGGGTATTTGTGTATGTGAATTTTCATGTTTGTAAACGCACCCACGACACAGGAATAAATACTAGTGTGGGGCTACGTTTTTAAAAAAATTAATAAAAATAAAATAAATAAAATTATAAATAATAAATTATTTTAATAAAATAGATATATAATGATGGCATGGGTCAAATGTTTGTTAGTTCTGGGGCAATTTTCGACAATGTCCTTTACATATGAATCCAGTATGTTGTTTTAAATCAAAACGTATTTGAATTCATTTGTATAAAAAACTCACCAGTAAACTGCTAGAAAGGAGACTAATGTATTGTCTGTTGTATCCCAACTAAGATTATACTTATATCTGTCTATTACACGTCAGATCCTTTTGCGGGGTAAGCAGAGAGTACAGAGTTCCAACAGGTTATATAGTTACACTTCAAAATTCACACATATCATAATTTTTACTAATTTCAAACATCTACTTGCAGATGTAGACTTCAACTTCCCCGGCCAGAAGCCGCTGTTTAAGCAAGTTGACTTCGGTATCGATTTGAATTCTCGTATTGCCATCGTTGGCCCCAACGGTGTTGGCAAATCAACTTTCTTGAAGCTTCTGGTCGGCGACCTGAGCCCGATCCGCGGGGAACTTATCAGGAATCATAGATTGGTAAGTATACGTTTTTCTGAGTAGTTACCGGTCAATCGGGTCTTTCAAGTAAGCTATGTAATAGCCGTATTAAAATCTTCTCCTACATTCAGTTTAGCAGATGTATTAAAATTCGGTAAATATCCTAAGATAAATGAAATAAATTCCTAAAGAAATACAAATTGATTCTTAAGAAACTAACAGCTCTGCCTGAGAAATAATTGTCCCTTATATTGTTTTATAAGTGCTACAAAACATTTCGAACTTCGAAAGACTTGAAAAGAATCCGGTATCCTGTAACCTAATAAATTCGACGAAAAGTGAGTGTACACAGTACACCTCCAATATAGACGTGACTACTATTATAATTTATAATTGTGTTTATCCAGAGGATAGGTCGCTTCGACCAGCACTCCGGTGAGCACCTAACCGCCGAAGAGACACCGGTGGAGTACCTTCAGCGGTTGTTTGGTCTTCAGTACGAGAAGGCACGCAAAGCCCTGGGCACTTTCGGGCTGGCCAGCCACGCGCACACCATCAAGATGAAGGACCTCAGTGGAGGACAGAAGGCCAGGGTTGCGCTTGCCGAGTTAACGCTTATGGCGCCCGACGTTGTTATTCTGGTAAGTTGTTTATTAAGAAGAGTACATACTAGGGCTTTGGAAGTTAAGAGAAGGCGCCCCAAAGCCCTGGGCACGTTCGGGCTGGCCAGCACGCGCACACCATCCAAATGAAGGACCTCAGCAGAGAGGACAGAAGGCCAGGGTTGCGCTTACCGAGTCAACGCTTATGGCGCCTGACGTTGTTATTCTGGTAAGTTGTTTATTAAGTAGAGTACATACTAGGGCTTTGGAAGTTAAGAGAAGGCGCGCCAAGCCCTGGGCACGTTCGGGCAGGCCAGCCACGCGCACACCATCCAGATGAAGGACCTCAGCGGAGAGGACAGAAGGCCAGGGTTGCGCTTACCGAGTTGACGCTTATGGCGCCCGGGGTTTATTCTGGTTAGCTATTTATTATTTAGAGTACAAAATAGGGCTGCGGAAGTTAAGAAAAGGCGCGCCAAAGCCCTGGGCACTTTCGGGCTGGCCAGCCACGCGCACACCATCCAGATGAAGGCCCTCAGCTGAGGACAGAAGGCCAGGGTTGCGCTTGCCGAGTCGACGATTATGGCGCCTGACATTGTTATTCTGGTAAGAATAATAACGTACGTACATTGGTCCCGTCTATCAGCTAAGGAGATTGTTATTAAGATCACTTTGAAAACTTTGGGGCTGCGTGTGTGCGTGCGTGCGTGCGTGCGCGCGTGAGCGTGCGTGTGTGTGTGTGTGTGTGTGTGAGTGAGCGATGTACGCTGTTGGCCGCGAGGCCTTTACAGCTTCACCTGCCTTAAGGGCGAGCGTCCAACCACTACGCTCGAGCCAGAAGGGCAAGAGGCGACATACTCGAGGGTGCCTTGAAGAGGCGGCTTCGGTTGGGACAGTCGCTGCAGGGTGAGGGGGTGCACTACTAAGTGCACCGGTCAACCGCCGGCTAGGCGAGGGGATCTACGACTTCGTCGTCGTCGTCGCCCGTATTCGGGGCGGAAAGAAGCGATGACAAAGCATCGGGGGGATCGGTGAGAACATGTCGCGTCTGGCGATGGCGGGGGCGGCAGGGGTCGGGGTCCAGTCTTACACGCTAGTCATATAGTTCTATACGTCAATAGAATACAATTCAATCTTGAATCGAGATTTTACGTGTCAAACTTTTGTCCCACGCCAATCAAGTACGTAAGATATAATGGTTATCTCACGCCTAGGGCACCGAATCGTGACGTGACATATGTCTTATCGCGCCGCCTGTGCTAGACGCTAGTCACGAACTAAACCAGAAGGTATTCACAAACCAAACTCCACCAATTCGCACTGGGGCCGCCTGGTGAAGTATGATCTCACCTCTTATTTCCTCGCGAATTTATTTATTCCGATGTATGTACTTGCCGAAGACGGCTTAGTTCGGGTTACAATATAATACTGCGTTTAGAGTGCTCATGGGACTGCTTCGGTTCTGCAGCGCGTCGGGAGTTTTCGCCGAGGCTAGGGTTGATTGTTTTTTCGCCACTATCACAGTTCCAATAGCATCCTAAGAGCCGTGGCTGATAAATTCGACTGTCTGTACATGAATCATTGCTGTATGGTTCCCGTACTAACTACTTGATTGATGCAACTGATTGTGTTTTGTTATTGTTAATATGTTTCTTTACTAACCCTTATATAAAGTCTAAATGTTCTACTAACACATGATCCAAGTTGGTCGAAATAAAGAATTATTTAATATTATTATAGCATCTGCCTGCCTGACTGCCTCGTTGGTCTGGTGGCAAAGCCCATCGCTTTGTGATCACGAGGTCCTGGGTTCAAATCCTAGGTCGGACAAATTTAGTTTTTCTAACGAAAGATTCCGTAGTCTGGAATTGTGCCCGGTATATGGCAATAGGCTCGCCCCTATTATATGGGACCTAACATCGTCGGCGAAACGTGGGTGTACTCAGTACACCTCTGCCACCCCCTCTAGGGAATATAGGGGTGACGGTGTTTTTTTTTTTGTTTTTTTTTTTTTTATAGCATAGATATGCCGCGTGGTTCCCGGCTTAGAATAGGACCAACCCATCTCATCCCATCGGGTGTCGTACAAGGCGACTAAGGGAAAACTAGGGAATGGGCAGCAGCGTTCCTTTAACACTTCGACGACCAATAACTGCGCTCGCCAACCCGCCTGCCAAGCGTGGCGAGTATGGCAAACACCCCCAATTATGGAAGAAAGTAGAAAAACCAGGCCCCTAGTCCCCGGCGGTCCTGTTCGTCCTGGCCACGGTAGCAGCCATGGTAACGACAGGACAAGGGGTGCTAAGAATCTCCGGCAGAGATTCGGCTACCACCAAAACCGAAAATTGGCCCTGGTGACATACAACGCACGCACATTGAGGACAGATGAGAAGCTAGTTGAGCTGGAAGAAGAGTTAAACAAGTTGCGGTGGAGTATTGTTGGTTTATCGGAGGTCCGAAGAGAGGGCGAGGACACGATAACCTTAAAATCCGGCAACTTGTTTTACTACCGGGAGGGCGAACAGCAGTCCCAAGGTGGTGTCGGATTTATCGTCCACAAGTCACTCATAAACAACGTTGTGTCCATCACTAGTGTGTCGAGCAGGGTAGCGTACCTGATACTCAGAATATCCAAAAGATATTCGCTGAAGGTCATACAGGTCTACGCACCGACCTCGGCATACTCAGATGATGACGTCGAAGTTATGTATGAGGACATTAGTAGAGCCATACATACTTCCAAAACACACTTTACAGTGGTTATGGGTGACTTCAATGCGCGGCTGGGCAAACGGGGCGATGATGAGTTGAGAGTGGGGCAATTTGGATATGGGCAGCGCAACCCCAGGGGTCAGAGGCTGGCCGAATTTCTGGAGAAAGAGGGACTCTTTATGATGAACTCTTTCTTCCAGAAGCCGCCTCATAGGAAATGGACCTGGATGAGCCCTGATGGTTCCACAAAAAATGAGATAGACTTCATCATGAGCACCAAGCGACAAATATTTAATGATGTCTCCGTGATTCATAGGGTAAAAACCGGCAGTGATCACCGAATGGTCAGAGGCACATTAAATATTAATGTCAAAATGGAAAGATCGCGTCTGATGAAGTCTACGCTCCGACCTACTCATGCATATATCCAAAACCCCGAGAACTTTCAACTCGAATTGTCAAACCGCTTCGAATTGCTAGACAGCAGCGCATCGGTGGACGAAATAAACAACAGGCTGGTAGAGACTGTTCATACGGTCGGGTCCAAGTATTTTAAGACCCACCGTAAAAATGGGCCTCAAAATCTATCTGACTACACCCGAAACCTCATGGCTGAGCGACGTTCCATGACGCTCCAAACCTCCGATGATGCTAAGTCCTATAGGCAGCTTAATGGACAGATATTGAAGTCCTTGCGACACGACTTACGGTCCTTCAATGCAAGGCGTATTGAGGAGACCATAGAGCAGAACAAGGGCTCTAAAGTGTTCGCAAGAGACGCGTCTATTGGGCAGAGCCAGTTGACGAAGCTGAAGACGGAGGACGGAAACGTAACGTCAAATAGGTCAGAGGTGCTCAGGGAGATAGAGAGGTTCTATGGACAGTTATATACCTCAGTAGCTAAACCTGTTGTTGACTTGGTAAAAGACCCAAGAGCCAAGCTAACCCGACACTGCACTGAAGATATCCCGGACATCAGCCTGTGCGAGATTAGGATGGCTCTCAAACAACTAAAAAACAACAAAGCGCCGGGTGAAGACGGAATTACTGCAGAACTTCTGAAGGCGGGCGGATCGCCGGTACTTAAAGTCCTTCAGAGGCTATTTAAGTCCGTCTTGCTTGAAGGGAAAACGCCGGAAGCATGGAACAGGGGTGTGGTGGTGCTGTTTTTCAAGAAAGGTGATAACACCTTATTGAAGAACTATAGGCCCATCACACTGCTGAGCCATGTTTATAAGTTGTTTTCGAGAGTCATTACGAATCGTCTCGAACGAAGGCTTGATGACTTCCAGCCTCCCGAACAAGCCGGTTTCCGGAAAGGTTTTAGTACCATAGACCACATACATACGCTGCGGCAGGTTATACAGAAGACTGAGGAGTATAATCGGCCACTATGCTTGGCGTTTGTGGACTATGAGAAAGCCTTTGATTCGATCGAGACTTGGGCGGTTCTTAGATCTCTCCAGCGATGCCGCATTGACTATAGGTACATCGAAGTGTTGAAGTGCTTGTATAATAACGCCACCATGTCAGTCCGAGTACAGGGGCAGTGCACGAAGGTGATCCCCATAAAAAGAGGAGTAAGACAGGGAGACGTCATTTCTCCGAAACTGTTTACGGCCACCTTAGAGGACGCCTTCAAGCTCTTGGAATGGCAAGGACTTGGCATCAACATCAATGGCGAATACATCACTCACCTTCGATTTGCCGACGACATTGTGGTCATGGCGGAGTCGCTGGAAGATCTGGGACGAATGCTCGGTGACCTCAATAGAGTATCCCAACAAGTGGGTCTTAAAATGAATATGGACAAAACAAAAATAATGTCTAACGTCCATGTCGTACCCACCGCACTCACCGTTGGGAACTCTACTCTTGAAGTTGTCGACGAATACATTTACCTGGGACAGGCAGTCCGGTTAGGTAGGTCCAACTTTGAGAGAGAGGTCAATCGACGAATCCAACTCGGCTGGGCAGCGTTCGGGAAACTGCGCAACATCTTCTCATCCAAAATACCTCAGTGCCTAAAGACTAAAGTGTTTAGTCAATGTGTGTTACCAGTGATGACATATGGATCAGAGACGTGGTCTCTTACAATAGGTCTCATAAAAAAGCTCAAGGTTGCTCAGCGAGCTATGGAAAGAGCTATGCTCGGCGTTTCTCTACGTGATCGAATCAGGAATGAGGAGATTCCTAGAAGAACCAAGGTCACCGACATAGCCCTCAGGATTAGCATGCTGAAGTGGCAATGGGCTGGCCACATAGCGCGAAGATCGGACGGGCGTTGGGGCAGAAAGATTCTAGAGTGGAGACCACGTATTGGCAAGCGCAGCGTAGGACGACCGCCTGCCAGATGGACCGACGATCTTGTGAAAATCGCAGGAAATCGTTGGATGCAGGTGGCATCGGACCGGTTACGCTGGAAAGCGATTGGGGAGGCCTATGTTCAGCAGTGGACAAGTATAGGCTGAAATGATGATGAGATACGCTCCGCTCACTGGATCGAGTAGGCTTAGGGTTGATCCACAAAATCTTTGTTTCGGTCTGGATGTAAACTTCATGTTTGTATATAATTAACGACGATATAGGAACAATAACCTAATGAGGGGTTACATATTTTTAAGATTGTTTAATTGTTATTTATTTGACATTACGTATTCTGTTCATACAGGACGAGCCTACGAACAACTTGGATATTGAGAGTATAGACGCGCTAGGGGACGCTATCAATGATTACAAGGGTGGCGTCGTGATCGTGTCTCACGACGAGCGACTTATTCGGGAGACGGACTGCACGCTCTACGTCATCGAGGAACAAACCATTAACGAGGTACGTCTTTTATGTATGCTGCGGTCAAAATAACGCTCATATCTATATAAGTGGTTACAACATATGTGTGCCGAAACGGCGTAAGTGCATGCTAACGCCGTTTTGGAACGGTTTAACGGTTAAATGTTTATAAGCGTGACTATCGATATTAGTTTCGTAGTAGTTCATGATTCGAACCGCAACCTTATTGGTTTAATTGACGCAAGGTCTGAGGAATATATTTAAATCGATTATTTTAAAATCGAGTTGCGTAGCATTCCCATAATCGTTAAGTTAACAAGATTACCAGGGCCCGTATCATATTCTCTTGCATCTCTGCTTATTGTTTTAATAAGGCGACCAGCCGCATACAATGTTACTGTAATACTACTTTGTTGTGAGAAATATACATTAAGATACGTAGTTTATAGCGCTATCTCATTCTCACGGCGCTTTAAAGTAAGATACAGAGATATTGCTTTTTTGCAGCTCTAATTTCACATAACGGTTTAGATATATTTGTTTATGATGAACGACTAGTACATTTCAGTTGAATAACCTTCTATTCTTAATGACATGATTGGGGTTGAATTTTTGCTACAATATTTTACAATATTTTGTTTCTTTTCGTCCAGGTCGACGGCGACTTCGATGATTACCGTAAAGAATTGCTGGAGAGCCTCGGGGAGACAATCAACTCACCATCGATCATCGCGAATGCCGCTGTGCAGCAGTAGATATTGTAATAAACATGTTGTACCATTTATTGAAATGTTTTTACTACGTTCTTATAATAAATTCAGCAATGGCTCTTGTGTCTCATCGGATATTAAAAAAAAAATATTTGGCACTTTGTCAATTTACGATCGTGTAGTAACGAACGGACAGTCTCTGAAGACTTGATGGACGCCTTGGTCGAGGTGATAAATCTTTGAGTGACCCAGAAAAGTCTGGGTGTTTGTGTATGTAAATTTATAAACGCACCAACGACACTATTTTAATAAGGAAATTCAATTAAATCAACCTCATATGGAACAGACTCCACTTAGGTCTTTCTGGTTTTTCGTATTTGCCTGGTTAATAAGATAGATTACGTCAAACCTCTCCGATCGCTTACCAGCGTAACCGGTCCGGTGCAGGTGGCATCTAATGACTTCGGCGATTTTCATAGGAACATCGGTCCATCTGGCAGGCGGCCGTCCTACGCTCCGCTTGCCAATACGTGGTCTCCACTCTAGAATCTTTCTACTCCAACGCCCGTCCGATCTTCGTGATATATGGCCCGCCCATTGCCACTTCAGCTATACATATTATTATTAAATTAAAAGATGGCGATGACAGCGTGCGTAATCGTGGCCACTTACACCAAAATCGAAAGGCTTTTTTTTCAATCCTTGCCGCACACTTGTAATAATTTCTGTATTGTTGAATCGTTGAAATTCACATGCACAAATACTCGCATGTTAGGACCACTTCTGGAGGTGTTTATATTGTTAGTGAAATTATACGGTTTTAATAAATGGTATAACTGAATATATGAAAACATCACCACTGTTACCGCGTGAATACTTACAGCGTTATATAAATAGCCCCAATTTGTCATGTATATGGGATGTTTTAATGCAATAATGACTATTATAAAGTCTGTATTTCTTGCAAAGATAGAGCAATACTTGATATCGTTGGCTGAATGGAAACGCGACACAATTAAAAACGCAAGAACAGTAGAAATTAAACTATCTAAATATGAGGTTAGAGTTCTACATCTATGAATCAAATTTTTGAGTTAGGTTACTATGACAGTCGGCCAGCGATCCAGATATTTTATTGCTGTTAACCCTTGCAACTACGTGCATTATTTGCAAGAAATAAGTTCACACAAGTGCCTAACGACGTGCACTTACAGAACTCTTGAATAGTATATACTTCTAAATACTTATAAATAGCAATAAATATTTACGTATCCAGGCTCAAATGCATTCAAATATAGATATTCCTAAAACTTCTCACGTGTTCTATACGAATAAATACTATAGTATTTTTCAGGAAATTATACTTTATGTAATGGCAATAAGAGGCATGACCCGTTCCTATAGTTATGGTTTTATGCCTTAATAATGCCTAAATATGAATTTTGTTTGGCAATTAGAACTGTCAACCTATGTAAAAATACTATGATCAAAGTCCATTTGTGTGTATATAAATGGCAAATATCACTCATCGCGAATGCTCCAATATTATAAGGCCCACAAACTTGAAAAATTTTGGCTTAGCTAACAGAGCATAGCGTAAATAGGAGATTATACTCTCTCTGTATCATCACGCCATATCCCTATGGTTAAGGAGCTACCGTGATTTTTTGTACTCTTGCACTTGAAGTATATAGATTGGAGACTTAATATTTCGAAATATGAATTTTGACTCTATATTAATATAATAAAAAAAGAAATACACGATATAATGAAATTTCCTCGATAGAAAATAATCAAAAGTCATCTCTATTGCTTTACATTTTCTAATTCCAATGCGAAACCTTTAAGAATCAGTCAATAGAATTTACTTAAAAGCATAAAGAATAATTGTAGCAAAGTTCTTGTTAAGCAAATTTTTTTTTTTTCGACTGACATGCCCCCGCTGTCCCGCCCTTCAGGCGCAGCACCCCCAGCCTTCGACGACGACGAAAAGGCCGAGCTTCTCGCTGACTCCCTCGAGAGCCAGTGCGCCCCCAGCTCTCAGTCCGTTGACCAGTCCCACGTCGACGCGGTAGACAGGGAAGTCGAGCGCAGGGCATCCCTCCCCCCCGTCGATTCCTTGCTTCCTATCACGCAAACGGAGGTCGAAGATCTGATTATGGGTCTTAAAACTAAAAAAGCCCCCGGCCCTGACGGCATTTCGAATCGCGTTCTTAAATGCCTGCCCGCCCAGCTCATCTGCCTCTTGGTGGCCATTTTGAACGCCGCCATGACGAACTGCACCTTCCCCGCTAAGTGGAAGGAGGCGGACGTCATAGGCATTCCCAAGCCCGGCAAACCTCGCAATCTCCCCGCGAGCTACCGCCCTATCAGTCTCCTCAACTCCCTGGCCAAGATATACGAGCGCCTACTTCTGGCGAGGCTCAAAGACTTCGTAACGTCCAGGGGTATCCTTATCGACGAGCAGTTTGGCTTTCGAGCCAAACACTCTTGCGTCCACCAAGTGCACCGCATCACGGAGCACATCCTCTCCGGTCTCAATAGACCCAAACCCATCTACACGGGCGCCCTCTTCCTAGATGTCGCGAAGGCATTCGACAAAGTCTGGCACAACGGCTTGCTCTACAAGCTCTACCAATTGGGTGTGCCGGACAGACTCGTGCTCATCTTACGAGACTTCTTGTCGAATCGCGCCTTCCGTTATCGCGTCGAAATGACGCGCTCCACTTCCCACTCCATCAGTGCTGGAGTCCCACAGGGCTCAGTTCTCTCTCCGCTCCTGTTTAGCCTTTACACGAACGACATTCCTCGTTCGAGTAAGGCGCATCTAGCCCTATTCGCGGATGATACCGCTCTCTACGTCTCGCATAGGAATAAGGGTTTTATTACCAGACACCTTCAGGCATCCGCCAATTCCCTAGGGAATTGGTTTAGGAAGTGGCGTATTGAGGTGAACCCGGACAAGAGCGCTGCGGTGTTCTTCTCCAGAGGTGCCACCCCGCGCCACTCCCTGCGCCGCCCTAGAAGTAATCTCGGCCAAGTGACCATGTTCGACCGACCCATTCCCTGGGTCAAAGAGGTCAAATATCTAGGGGTCACCCTAAACAGTACCATGTCCTTCGGCCCGCACATCAAGCGGGTCCGTCACCGAGCATCCTTTGTGCTCGGTCGTCTCCGTTCGTTAATCTGCAAGCGGAGTAAAATGTCCCTTAGAAATAAGGTGACACTTTACAAAACTTGCGTTCGACCCATCATGACTTATGCGTGTGTTGTGTTCGGGCATTCGGCCCCCTCTCACATCGATAAACTCCAAGTGGTTCAAAACCGCTTCCTCCGTAAAGCCGTAGGAGCCCCCTGGTTCGTACGGAACGTCGACCTCCACTCCGATCTAGGTCTCGAACCTATTCGCGCCTTTATTAAAAAGGCGTCAACACGTCACTTCGCGAACGCATCTACCCATGCGAATCCGTTAATCGTAGCCACCGCCGACTACGATCTCCCCCCCGACCCCTGCCGCCACCGCCGGCCGCGACATGTTCTCACCGACCCCCCCGATGCTTTGTCATCCCTTCTTTCCGCTCAGAATACGGGCGACGACGACGACGTAGTAGTAGATCCCCTCCCATAGCCGGCGGTTGACCGGTGCACTTAGTAGTGCACCCGTCCCCCTACAGCGACTGTCCCAACCGAGGGCACCTCTTCGAGGCGCCCTCGAGTATGTCGCCTCTTTACCTTCTGGCTGGCTAGAGCGTAGTGGTTGCACGCTCGCCTTTAAGTCCGGTGAAGCTGTAAAGGCCTCGCGGCCAACAGCGTACATCATTCACACACACACACGCAATTTTTTTTTAATTGAAATTTTTAGAAAATGATAATATTTTTTTTGCACATGCGTCGTTTACTTCCAAGGGCCAATATGTTTGTCCCCTATTATCCATTTGTAAAGTTATTGCATCACTGTCACTCTTCCGGTGGGTAAGTGATCGATCGCGGTAGATCCCTAATGCTACTGATATTATTGTATACCGTATTATGTTGTAATACGGTTTATAATAGTGAAGGTGATATTTTTGAATAACACTGTATTGTTAGCTTAGCAACAGTTTGCAATATTTGCTCCTATTAGCTTCTAGGTGCTCGCTGAGAAAGGATTTTGTGAGAGAGTTAATTCCGTCGCCGGGCAACCGCGGGAAGCAAATAGTTTTATATGAAATTGCATGAAACAATATTCATGATGCATGTCTTCCAATGTTTTAGTTTCACAGTATTCTATTTTACATATCAAATTGTTTTTAAATTACCGCTAAAAATACTTCACAATAGAACAACATTGGAATCATCATGAAGAAAATAGCCAATTCGTTTTAGAAAAATATGTTAATTTTGTAATCGTTAATGTAATATTTATTATTGAAATCTGTGCTGAATTATTTCCACAGGCCGTGAATATTATAGTGTAAGGTATGAACATATTTATATACACAAATAAAATTTCTTTTTTACAAAACTTCGTTGTTTTATTCGAATTTTTTTTTGGATTTTTGTTAATCTAGATTTTCTTTTTATTATCGTTTTTCATGGGTTTCCCCATAGAGGTAGGATTAAAAACATAGAGGGATTATAAACGCAGTTTAGCTGTACACTTTTTCTGGACAATTGGTACCGTGTGTGTGTGTGTGTGTATGAATGATCTACGCTGTTGGCCTCGAGGCCTCTACAGCTTCACCGGATTTTAACGGCGAGCGTGCAACCACTACGCTCCAGCCAGCCAGAAGGGCAAGAGGCGACATACTCGAGGGCGCCACTTCTGTTGAATAAATAAATTGTCTCATTGCTTGTGTAATTTTCTATAAACCGCTTAGTAAAAAAAGGATCGCCAGTAAAATAATAAGTCGCATGAAACTTAATAAGCTATGTTAAACGATACAATATAAGAAAATACGACTGACGACGACTTGGTCTAGTTGTTTGAAAGTAGGCCGCGATCACCGGTGTAGGTGCTTGATCCCTGTACGGAACAAATCTTTGCGTCACTCATAATGATTTGTTTCCGTCTGCGTGTGCGGGTAGATGTCTTGAATTTTTTGGGTAATATGTCCATGAGATACATTTTTTTTTGTTTTTATGCATCCAAGACACATGAATGAGTCCTAATGTGAGGGGAACTTTTTGCAAAAAAAAAAATGAAAAATGTGCCCTACCGACTAGGTATACCGTCTGTCTATAGATCGATCTTATAGTCTAAATGTTCTGATTTAAAGGTGTCTGCGGTACCAATATGACCTATAGACCACACTAATTGCTGACGAATAGATTGCGTCCAAATGTGCTCTGCACGGGAACTGAACCTACTGAGCTGATCGGATTACCTATGCTCAGAATTAAACTAGTGCAGAAGTACACATACTTGGAAATGTATTAGTTATATGTGCTTTCATTATCATCATAACCAAGTAAGTCTCCATGTGGTGACTAATGCTCAGAGATTATAAAAAAAATATGATCATCCGAAAGCCGCAATACATGATACGTATCTACTTAACCAAAGGTAAGGCACATATGTTCGGTACCAGTAAGTACACCTACTAGAATTTTGGGCTTGTAATCACGAAGTCCAGGGTTGAAATTTCGACTCGCACATCTGGTTTCTTCGAAACATTAACGATTTTTTGCCAATGATTATATATACCCGGCGACAGGCTTTCCCTCTATCACATTGGGACAAAAATACTTCGATGGGATGGTAATGGGAGTTTACTATATATCTATACCTCGGCGTATCTCTTAAGAGGAAAAACAGACGTTAGAGATTTTCTATCTATCTATATCATCACGCCAGATCCCTTACGGGGTAGGCGTGTGTGTGTGTGTGTGTGTGTGTGTATGAATGATCTACGCTGTTGGCCTCGAGGCCTCTACAGCTTCACCGGATTTTAACGGCGAGCGTGCAACCACTACGCTCCAGCCAGCCAGAAGGGCAAGAGGCGACATACTCGAGGGCGCCTCGAAGAGGCGCCCTCGGTTGGGACAGTCGCTGTAGGGGGACGGGTGCACTACTAAGCGCACCGGTCAATCGCCGGCTATGGGAGGGGATCTACTACTACGTCTACGTCGTCGTCGCCCGTATTCTGAGCGGAAAGAAGGGATGACAAGGCATCGGGGGGGTCGGTGAGAACATGTCGCGGCCGGCGGTGGCGGCAGGGGTCGGGAGGGAGATCGTAGTCGGCGGTGGCTACGATTAACGGATTCGCATGGGTAGATGCGTTCGCGAAGTGACGTGTTGACGCCTTTTTAATAAAGGCGCGAATAGGTTCGAGACCTAGATCGGAGTGGAGGTCGACGTTCCGTACGAACCAGGGGGCTCCTACGGCTTTACGGAGGAAGCGGTTTTGAACCACTTGGAGTTTATCGATGTGAGAGGGGGCCGAATGCCCGAACACAACACACGCATAAGTCATGATGGGTCGAACGCAAGTTTTGTAAAGTGTCACCTTATTTCTAAGGGACATTTTACTCTGCTTGCAGATTAACGAATGGAGACGACCGAGCACAAATGATGCTCGGTGACGAACCCGCTTGATGTGCGGGACGAAGGACATGGTACTGTTTAGGGTGACCCCTAGATATTTGACCTCTTTGACCCAGGGAATGGGTCGGTCGAACATGGTCACTTGGCCGAGATTACTTCTAGGGCGGCGCAGGGAGTGGCGCGGGGTGGCACCTCTGGAGAAGAACACCGCAGCGCTCTTGTCCGGGTTCACCTCAATACGCCACTTCCTGAACCAATTCCCTAGGGAATTGGCGGATGCCTGAAGGTGTCTGGTAATGAAACCCTTATTCCTATGCGAGACGTAGAGAGCGGTATCATCCGCGAATAGGGCTAGATGCGCCTTACTCGAACGAGGAATGTCGTTCGTGTAAAGGCTAAACAGGAGCGGAGAGAGAACTGAGCCCTGTGGGACTCCAGCACTGATGGAGTGGGAAGTGGAGCGCGTCATTTCGACGCGATAACGGAAGGCGCGATTCGACAAGAAGTCTCGTAAGATGAGCACGAGTCTGTCCGGCACACCCATTTGGTAGAGCTTGTAGATCAAGCCGTTGTGCCAGACTTTGTCGAATGCCTTCGCGACATCTAGGAAGAGGGCGCCCGTGTAGATGGGTTTGGGTCTATTGAGACCGGAGAGGATGTGCTCCGTGATGCGGTGCACTTGGTGGACGCAAGAGTGTTTGGCTCGAAAGCCAAACTGCTCGTCGATAAGGATACCCCTGGACGTTACGAAGTCTTTGAGCCTCGCCAGAAGTAGGCGCTCGTATATCTTGGCCCGGGAGTTGAGGAGACTGATAGGGCGGTAGCTCGCGGGGAGATTGCGAGGTTTGCCGGGCTTGGGAATGCCCATGACGTCCGCCTCCTTCCACTTAGCGGGGAAGGTGCAGTTCGCCATGGCGGCGTTCAATATGGCCACTAAGAGGCAGATGAGTTGGGCGGGCAGGCATTTCAGAACGCGATTCGAAATGCCGTCAGAGCCGGGGGCTTTTTTAGTTTTGAGACCCATAATTAGATCTTCGACCTCCGTTTGGGTGATAGGAGGTAAGGAATCGACGGGGGGGGAGGGATGCCCTGCGCTCGACTTCCCTGTCGACCGCGTCGACGTGGGACTGGTCGACGGACTGAGAGCTGGGGGCGCACTGGCTCTCGAGGGAGTCGGCGAGAAGCTCGGCCTTTTCGTCGTCGTCGAAGGCTGGGGGTGCGCCTGAAGGGCGGGACAGCGGGGGCATGTCAGTTGTGGGCTTTGAGGAGTCGGATTTGAGGCTACATTTAGGTACCTAACCAATTTAAAAATCTTTGTGATTCGAACTTCTTTTTATTCGAAATTTATGACTTGTCTTTTTGACGTAGGCTCCATGCAAATTTATCGGTTAATATTTGTTTGTCTAGTGACTGTGTTCTCGGAGACTTTTAATTTGTTTTCAATTAATAAAAAGAAATATAAATAAAATGTTTGTGAACATTTGGTGCCACACAACTACAGTATTGTGCTTTATATTGGAATGCAAATCTTATTGGTTTAAAAAAGCAGATGAAGCTAAATTATGTAAGCTTCGGCCGGTGACTTGGTTTCGCTGTATCATGGTAAAGATAAAATGTATTTTCTAAAAAAGATGTAACTAGTTTGAAGATGCATAATAACTTCACCAGATTGGATGGTTTCCTTGAGCATAAATGATTAGATTTAGATAGAATCTTAATAATCGTATTCCCAAAGAAATTAGTCATAATAATGGGAAAATTGACATCGATATCGACAGCATTTTCGAAAATTGGTAATTAATAATTCTTAACGCATGTTTTTTGTTTTAGAAACCTGCAGATATTGCAGCCTAAATGAATAGTTTTTTTATGTAATGCTAAGAGCACATTAAAACTCCGTATATTTGCATCTTTTCAAAACATTTTACAAAAGAGTGCTTGGATTTTGGACTCAAATAGCGAAGATTACAACCAGTAACAGTAACTTCAATTTGTTCTCTTTTAATTTAATGATATTTTTTGCAATAGGGTTTTTCTTATATACTTTGTTTGCGCTTACTGAAACAAATAAAAACATTATGAAAGGTTGAATTTTATTTTTACAAGATTTTATTTAACTTACACTCTTTTCCCTTTAATATAGTCAAGGAGAGTGATGGCTACTTCTTAAGTCATGCTCGTGAACGGGTGCTGCTGGTGGGGACTAGTCCGTCCTCTATTCTTTGACTGATTGAACATGTACCGTAGTACTCTTGAATTTTGTCTCGTTGGGCAACACACTGGAGCTATAACTAATTATTTTGTACGCACTATTTACATATTTTATAGTAACCCCTTTTTTCTCTTACTATTATTATTATACTTTTTATTACATACCTTTACAAAATCTCTATTTTGTAAATGAAAGGACTATGTAGACATTGACCGAAACCATTAATCTAAGTACACTTATGATTAATCTATACTTAAGCACATCTATATAACTCGTTCCGCATTGTTCTCCTATACCCCATGAATGCAATGAATGTAAATTACAGAAAAAAAAAGAGTAACCGTGGAACTTCTTTCCCTTCTTCTCCATAGTAATGACTTTCCGAACGGGCTTAGTATTAAGTAATTAATAATTTTCTCTCTTTGATTATTCATAAGTCCCTTTTGGTTTACATGTATAAATTTTTTTTGATTTTGATTGATTTTGAATGTTTGTATCTATCTGTCTATTTCCGTTTCAAATCTTGTGATCCATTTTTCAAGCACGTTCGGGTATCCGATTGAGCTAAAATTTAGCATACGTATGTAAGTCCGATGACATTGCAATAATATGGTACCAAGGAGGTGGTCTGATGGTAAAGTCGTATGGTGGGTATAGGAACATGTGAACTATACAACGTAACCCCTTCATGTTTAGGCTGGTTAAATTGGTATTGAGAAGTACTATATAACCAGATAATGTTCAGGGTCTGATGATTAAGCTGAAAGGTGGTCAATGGAAGCACACAAGTACTTAATATAACCCTGCCTGTTTCGTTGGATTTGTCGAGACGAGTACTTATCACCCGGATGGTATCCAGGGTCTGATGATGGAACCGGAGGGTGACCAATGAAACTACCTAACTCCTCTATATAACCCCGCCGTGTTTGGGCTCATTGGATTTGTCTTGATGACTTCTGTAGACCTGGATGGTGTGTGTGTGTGTGTGTGTGTGTGTGTGTGAATGATGTACGCTGTTGGCCGCGAGGCCTTTACAGCTTCACCGGACTTAAAGGCGAGCGTGCAACCACTACGCTCTAGCCAGCCAGAAGGGCAAGAGGCGACATACTCGAGGGCGCCTCGAAGAGGCGCCCTGGTGTCCAGGGTCTCATGTTACAGAGGTGAAGGGTGACCAACAGAACTACCCAACTACTTCACATAACCCTGACGTGTTGAGGCTCGTTACATTTGTCTTGACAAGTACCATAGTACTTGTCCGTTTCCGTTCTGTTTTACTATAAAAGCTCCCTCTATGTTTTAAGTATCTCTATGGGGTTTCCGCCTACGTAACGAAGCTTCATAACCACAGATTAAAGAAGACTACTAGACTTCTTAGTTCTTTGTTTATAACCAGTTACGATGAAGACTTTTCTTACTTTTACTGACTCGACTCGACGTACCTAACTAGTTTCGGTGGAAAAAATATTTTTCTTTATATACGAAATAATATTCAACAGCTATATTAAAATAGACGGAGTTATTGCTCTTTTCTGTATTATTTATTCATTACTTTGTCTAATATTTAAATTTATAAGACTTCCAAAATACAACCAGTTTCTTTTAAATAATAATAAATCCTCTATCGCAACTAATAGTTACGTGCGAGTACGAAAAGGTTACATCGTAACGGAAAGTTGGATTTATCCGACAAATATTTTCGAGTCGTATCGCCTCAGTCTTATTTATTTGATCGAATTTTATGTTTTTGTTGTTCATACTACTTATCATTTCCACAACAAACATACGTACATTCTGCTTCGTGCTTTATTCTTACATTAATATATTAGGTAGAAGTTGTGTTCGTGAAATGCGTTAGAATGGCTTGTTATTTCGGATACAGATACTGCATGTAGGATCAGACATCGTCCTCGCCGGCGAGGTCTAAGAATCCTTTGCCCCCCGGTTGATCCAGAGGATAGCGGCGAGATACCTAGTATATGCCCTCCCTCATAGCGACAGCCTAAGCCGAGGCACTCTTTGGTAGGAACCAAAGAGTGGTTATAGATTCGTAACTCAAGGAGGATCCTTGAGCTGTCTTTGAGCTAGTTGCCCCTTGTCTTTTAGCTGGGACGTAGTTTTTGCATGCTCGCTCTCTTGCCCGGTAAAGCTGTAAAAGCCCCTCGGCCAACGGTGTAGACAATTCACACACAAAAGTCTGAAGTAGATATTAAAGGTAACTAATTTGCCGATTAATGAAGCGGGCACCAGGGTCACGGCATTAAATTAAGCTGTTATCGGTATTAGGTATTAATTGTCGTGGCTATAGTAATAGCACGTATTATACAAATGATTTGAATTTAGGAATTCTCTTTTCAATGGCGTAATTCTAATTATTTAGGGACTACCTATACATGAGAAAAAAATATCCTTAATGCTTCATCGTTAATTCAATATTCATCTGAATTAAAAGGTACATTGATTTTAAAGCATCTTCCTCGATTGTGTGCAGTAGTAACAGAGACTAGTAGGATAAGAAACGTGCCGGGTTTTTCCCTCAATTTACCAGCAGCCTTTCGCCCCTCCATTACAAACTTCTCAGCTTCATTAGAGGATTTAAAACGCAAATTTCCTTTTCGATTGTAACTTTTTTCCAGTTCTTGAAAGGAACCTTCTTTTAAACTTGAAAGAAAATTAGTATCCTCCCCTTTGAGGGGCGCGGCAACGTGTTTTAAAGAGATTCATTTGGATACTCGACCCAATCTGCTAGAATAATAATGTTTCCGCTGTTGAATTTGCGCAATTAGATGAATTATTAAACGTTTTTATTGGTTATTTACGTGTCGTGTATGGTATATTGTTTCC
The DNA here is from genome assembly GCA_905147815.2 of Phalera bucephala. Taxonomy (NCBI): domain Eukaryota; kingdom Metazoa; phylum Arthropoda; class Insecta; order Lepidoptera; family Notodontidae; genus Phalera; species Phalera bucephala. The sequence goes on along the minus strand of LR990617.1, from coordinate 10,606,151 downwards.
ACTTTCCCATATTAAAAGTATGTAAGAAACTTTAGACAAGTGTTTATCCATAGAATACTTTTTAATAACATTTGTTCTATATGAGAATGTAACTTACCTACATATGTATAAGGATAGTAGTGAGAGCAGAGACCAACTTCGACACTTAATGGCTTGTATCGAACTAGAAATAAACATTTCCATTTGCTAATGAAGGACGTCCCTACGAGAAATCCACTCGTACATTAATTTAGCTTTGGACTCACAAGAGACTCGCAAGAAAATAAAAATATCAGATGGAAATTAAAACTCACACCATCACGCCTATATTCCCGAAGTGGGAGTGGTAGAGTTGTGTACACCCACATTTCGTTGCAGATGTTAGTACCCAATGATACCGGGCACAGACTCTCGAACAGCTATTGAGAATTTTATACGATAGAAAAGCCACTGACCGACCTAGCATTTAAACCCAGAACTTCGTGGAGTACCACCCGCATCATGCGTCACTAACGCGACAATTTCCAAAAACGCTGTTTTTGAAGATTTATTAAAATATTTAGTTTAGGAACCTACCTACCTACTTAGTTCTTACTTTTAAGCACGTAATTACATACTTATAACGCATTATATGAATTGCCAAATAAACACGGTACCAGATTTCCCATCCACGTTCGCTAAACGTATTACTTTGAATTATCCTCTAACAAGCCAACAATGAGAGGCTTGTCATCACCCCAAGAGCCTATTACTGTCTAGAGAGCATCCCCGCCCCTCAAGAATTCACGGGCCCTTGCTACCTTGTCACACTCACTGAGCCACTTGCAAATACATTAATTTTATGGAAGTTGTGTTCCATTGTGGTGCGACAGAGTTCTAAATGCAAGCACATAATTCCATACAATGTGTACACAATAGAAGCGATTATACTCCCCCGCGACATGATTTTATTTGTGCAGTTATTGCGTCGCCGAAAAGATATTTAAATTTCATTAGGTTTGTTTTACACTTAATTTGTGAGGGGAGTGTTGTATCGTAGGGGTGGAGTTATTGCTACATTCGAATGCCCCCTGTATTTCGGCGATTTGAATTTAAGTAGATAGATACATGAATCAGATAGTCACCCCATTATATTGTTATCAATGTTATCTAGCCATTGATCAGTTTTAAACTGAAGATTAGTACGTTAACAACTGGCGTGAAAGTTTCAAATATCACTTATTTTATAGAAGTTTTATGTGATATATATGTCTGATATTGTAGTAGATTTTTAGTTATTCTGTCTGAATTTCAAACTGCTGAGTCAATGTGTGGTTGTCTCAGACTAAAGAAAAGGATACACGGATTGTAAGTGCTGTCTGAAAATTTAATCGAAAGAAATTGTTTTTTTTTTTTAAATTTCATCCTGTGCATTTATAGGTAATATGTATAAAACAAGTAATCCATCTAAGTACACAATAACAGAAACAAAACACATGGAGTCCCTTTTGACTCATAAATATAGTAAGAAGTCCCTATATCGTCGTGACATAAATATATAAATATATTATGACTATACTTTAAGTCATGCTAAGTAAGGAAGGACGATACATGATAATGTCCATAGTAAAACAGTAATTTACCGAACACGCACAATCAAGTCTGTTTAGCGCTATCACCGGTCTTCCAGTCCGACCATTTTCGAATTATTTTGGTCTGAGTTCATCGTTTACAATCTTCTTGGGCAGTAGGTACTTACTATTGGTCTAAGTGGGGGTATTTCGCAGACGCAGACTCCATTAGTGGTGTTCGCCGGACTGTCACAATCATTTTTCTTTCCCGCCGCCGCTAATTCTCAGCCGCGCTTCGCTGGGCACACATAGGATATACAAGTTTTGATCCTATTGGTTTGAGTAGTTTTCTTTTGAAATTACATCCAGCAATTTAATCGAAGTTATTGAAATCTATTAGACTTATTTAGGAAGCGCAGATGAGAGGGATAGTTCAAGGAGTTAAAATCACTATGGAAACGAAAATAAGTAGAGTTATTCATGACAAAGTTTTGAATCTCCGTTAGTAAGAAGTTAGGAACTACGTTTGTATACATAGTAAGACTAACCCTTTAAGAGGAGTAAGGGTGCTGAACACCCGTTGCGATTCTTTTAAACTATTGTGAGAGTGCGGAGCCTCCACAAAACGGTATCGTGCAGTCTGCGGCTTCCAAGGTAGGCTTTTAAAAGAAGATTTATTTTAGTGTTATATATTTTTTTGCGCTAATTTATTTTTCTTACGTTTCTTCATCAAATTTTGATAGCCAAAATTAGAAGCATGAAAGTCATGTAAATGACTACTGTACAGGTCATTCACATGGCTTTCAAGGACCATCAGATAAAACTTAATAATTCTTAATAAGTATCTAACATAAAACCTATTTCACTTTTCATTTATTAAAAAATATGATTGGAGGCAAGTATCAAGATTATTCCGACTCCAGCGGGGGTTGGGGGCTGATATCGACTTTTATTACTCTAGAGGGGTTGGTCATTAGCGGGATAAAGCGGCTGCCACCTGATAAAGTGCGTTTTGTTGCTCACTTGCTTATTTCTCGGTTTTATAAAACTCAATGTATTTAAGGGTTGAGCGTTTATTGATAAACTGAGCCAATTAAGGATGAGTTTAAGTTTGTATCTATTTATTATCTACTTTGTGTATTATTCTACATAATTATGTACTTATGTGATTGTTGGGCTATAGTTTTAACACTCAGATTGTGTCAGTTCATTCCTTCAATCGACGTTTCGTGTACAACGTCGGGAGCAGTTAGATTTTAGTATGGTGACCGCTAGTGGTATTAATAAGAGCGTATTAATTTATTTTTAAATCGTAAAATCTATTTATTGGACAGTGATTGGACGTCCCATTATGTTCATATCTTTATTGTACATTTACACCTTGCCCCTACTATGCCCCTATATCTCTTTACATTTCTATAGTAGCTTAGCATAGAATCACATACCACGTCCGTTTTTAAACAATATTACCTAATCGCAAACTATTTCCCCGTCAAGCGAACCGATTCCATCGTTCTAAAAACCTATAAATTGATGTCTCTATCAACTGAATTCCCACAGAACGTGTTTAGTGATATCATTCCATATAGTGTTCATTTATAAATGAACAATAGTGGCAGTAGCGATTACTAACACTTTACCCGTTCCTCCCGCCCCGACTCCATGATTGATGAGTCCACCCGACGCACGCCGACTCGCTATGACTAATAGAGTGGCGCACATATGATATTTCGCGCCATAAACTATTTCTACTCTCGTAATACACGACTATTATTTACGCGGATGAGTGTCAAAGGTAATCTAAATGATGTAGGCGAAATTAATTGCTATTATCACTATCTGTTAGATACATTTGTACCTGTAAGCAGCTGTAAGCTTTTAAGTATTTGGAGTAACGTGGTCATTACGGTCTGTAATAATACGTTGATAATTTTGCTTGTCCTCCACGTGATCTGGCGTGATGTTATAAATAATTTTATGTAAATAAAAAAAGACAAGCCCGCTAAGTTTCTTCGCTGGATCTTCTCAGTGGAGGCCGCGTTCCGATCCGGTGGTAGATTAGTATTTACAGTAGATTTAAAAAAATAAAATTGACTATTTGTAAGCGTCCCCGCAGGGCTTATACATTGTTATAGTATAACTTTTTTTATAATTTGGAAGATCAAGGATTTTTTTAAGTTTTATGATATTTTTAATTGCTTCCGTACGTCCCGTAACGGTTGATGTTTTCTATTATAGTTCTAATTGTTAAACATAAATATGTGTCTGGCAATTGGCAGTTTGGTAAGATTTGAAGGATACTCTATCACTAACAAGTGAATAAGCGCTATTAAAAGTCAAGTTACATCATAAGTTTGTCACAGATTACAGTATTATAAACCATTGTTAGGTGAATGTTCGTGTTTGTACTAAGCGAATACTTGTTTTTGTACAAAGCAGTATTACGCAGTCGGCCCTCCCCTGTGTGCTGCGGGGCGCAAAACCCCGGGTCGAGCCAATAAACGCGATTAGACAAACATTTCCTGACGCGCGCCACTTTTTCCAAAACTTAGGGAATAAATCAGTTCGGTGGTGCGTCGCAGTTTTCTCGTCGTCTTGCCAAATTTATGTACCGATCGGCCCTTTCGTATGGAGATGTGGCCCGCTATTTACATATAAATACCTCGATTATTTGAATTATTCAATCGAGAGGGGGCGGCGCTGACAAATCACTTCCTAAGAGATGGCACAAGTCGGTGGGCTTGAGATCACTTCGACGTGTGTAGGATACATGGCTCTGCCCATCTCGCTATAAGTTTTTATGATCCTTACTTAAGATTCTTAGATTTAGTATGTATGAATTAACTGTTGTTACGGTAGTTCAATTTATAGACTTCTACGTTTTGTTGTTATCTACATGTAGAATGTTTTTCACGATGTTTTTGTTAGGTGGGACATGTTTGTGACACGGACAACTTTAGTGTTTAGTCACTACTATATTGAATGTTGTACTATAAAGTAAATAACATATTTGCGACCAGCTCCTATATTTTATCTGCTTTGGAACAAATTTGGAATTCTAATTACTAGGTATATTTTGTTCAGTTAGCAGACCAGGCGGTCCGTAATACCTGCCATATCATATACGTGGTCAATGGTCTCAATGGTCATTTGATATGCTATTTCTATATCGGAGTCGTATCTTCTTAACCTATTTACAATTGTTATCTATTTCTCTCTATTCATCTATCTCTGTTATTTTTTATATACAAGGTGTAACATAATAAACGCAAGACCTCAGACACCCCAATTAGAGAATTGCTTCATAAATTCAAAACGATAACCAAATTTCCAAATTTAAAGGTTTTTACTCTTTTTTAAGCACTTTTATACCCCAATTAACAATAAAACTTGTACGTGTATGTGTGCATTTTGAGAAATACGGGTTAGAAATGCATTTGTAATCTCCTTATTGCTATGAATAAAGAATAAATTTAGTTTTTTATAACGCACTGAAGGAGTAAAAGCATTTTTTGCAAATTTAAAAAAAATTTAAGATACATTAAAAATAGTTGGAATCAATTCAGTTATCGATTTAGAACAAACTACTTTCAGGTCTTGCGTTTATTATGTTACAGCTTGTATATAAATAATATTAGCCTTGTTAAGAAACTATCCCTACGTTGGGCACGGGCCTCCTCTCAAACTGAGAGGGTTTAGGCCATAGTCCACCACGCTGGCCCAGTTCGGGTTGGCGAACTTCACAATGCAGGTTGCCTCACGATGTGTTCCTTCACCGTTAAAGCAAGTGATAATTAATTTTTAATACGCACATGTTTTCTAAAAGACAGAGGTGCGTGCCTGGTTTTGAACCTGAGATTTCTGACTTTGTAGTCCAAGGGTCTAACCACTAGGTATCACTACCTTTTACTGGTATTTTTTAGTTCAATCTTAATTGTAGGTTTAGCACCGTTATTGCTTAAGAGTTACTTTAACCAATAAATCTTGCTGCAATCACTGTTATTTATCTCCATCGCCTGCAAAGGGCGAAATAAAAAAAGAATGCCAACTAGTAGATAGTAGGTAGGTTGTGTAGTTTTCCCGCAGTTTTATGTGCTCTCACGTGCCATTTAGCCGGGGAAATAGAAGTTTTTGTATGGAAATCGGACGCACTAAACCTCCGGGGCTCGGTGCGCTCCGCCTATTGTTGCTATGCCTCATAAAAGTTTATCATTCGCGTGTAAAACAAATTTCGATGTTTTTGCAAGCTCCAAATGCGGGATATTAGAATGAAAAAAATAAGATTTTGAAGCATGAGATTTAGAATTACTGTGTGGGAATCCGTAAGTTATATGATTGTAGAATAGAACCATTCTTGCTTTCTGTTGGTATCATAAAGGGAGGCTTAAGAAGAGAAACTATTTATTATCGATCAAGTAGCCTGTCACAGTTTAATAAATCTTAATAATATTACAATTTCTGTGGTCACGGTAATAGGCTCATCTCGGGGCATGGTCAGTGTTGAGATTTGTTTGGTGAAGTGTGGATGTTTTGTAATATGGACTGTGTTCTCGTCGCTTCTTAAGGTCCCTTTTTTCGTCTGAATCTATATGAAAATGATTATGCTTAAACGAATTTATATGAAAATGAATAGTCCCTAAGCCAACAGTCACATACCAATTTTATTTGGCATCATTTTCATTTTTTATTATATTGTTATTATTGCCTTCACTCCTGTACATACATTCTTACATAATGTTTAATATTCCACCCACAGTACACATTATTATTAAAAAAAAACTTGTATGAAATATATTAACTACAGCATAGTTCAACGAATAGAACTAGGTGGAGCTGATTTCTGTTTAGTTTATAGCATTGGTTGTAATTTATGGATTTTGAATATTATATGCATAGTTGTGTATCTCAATGATAGCCACCTTCAGAAATAGATTTGTTCATACAGAACCCAAAACAAAAACCTATTCAATTACCTGCAGATTATTCAAGTATACATTACCTCATACTCGCGATCACACAAGAGCGTTCCCCTCCCGTGATAAAAATCCGCAGATTCCACAGTCCCTTGTACATCGTTCGTACTATATTACCGCGGCTAATCGCGTTATTGTCTCAAACTAACACTGATGGTGTGGATCAAGCGACGGCCGTTGCATCAGATAAGCGTGTTTTATATGCTAATAGTGGTGGCAAATGCCGGTGTAATGAGCATGTGACGGTTAGCGCGCAGTGTGCACTTGGGTCCTTATTTACTATGACCAATTAAAAACCAAACGCGACGCGTTACGATAACTTCGTGAACTGAGCTGTTGTTTAGGGGGAAAAGCTACTCGCTGATTTACTTTCGATTTCTTACAAGCGAGCCTTAGGGAGTGCTAAATAAGCAGCACCTGCACCGGTGGTAGGCTACGGCCGTGACTGGACACCTCCTTCCCAGCAGTCAGGGCTCCTAGCGACCCAGTTGTGTTCCAGCATGTTGCGCGGAGTTCTAAAAAAATCATACCAATTCGGAACTCTGTTTGATTTTCGTCTCCTTGGTTTAGTTTAGTAGAATTGGCTATTACTGAGTCAGCGAGCTACTCCTTTGGCTCCATCATAACTTTCCATCAGATGAGATAAAAAAAACTGATTGTTTAGTAACAATAATATTTTTGCGGGCAACAAAACCCATTCTGTTATACATAAACTTCTGACTATTGTTAGTACATTTAACTTATTAAAAATATTTACAATTGAGCCACTAAGCGTGAAGGAGAATAAACAGAGAGATTAGTTTCTCCTCAGTTAATCGTCCTCCATACTTTTGTCTCAGAATGTCTCCACCGTTTGGAAGATGCTGTTGTGACTGCTTCTTACTCTACTCATCAATGATGAGTTTTTTTTGCGAAGGATAGCATGAAAGCCACCCGTTCGAGCCTGCGCAAACATGCTACTGTAGTAAGTAGCATACAGAATAGCGGAATACGATCATTTCTCGAAGTTATTGTAACGCGTCGCGTCATAGCGAATAAGGGTCCTGTAAAGGAAGCTTTATTATAGGCTGTAGGTACACGAGTAAGTAGTGCCAAACGGCTGACTATATTACAGATAATTAAGCTTCAAGAGGTAAAGCCCGCTGGGTTTCTCGCCGGATCTACTAAGTGGAGGCCGCGATCTGATCCGATGGTATATTAGTAAGTTTAAAAATATGTAAAGTTGACAATTTGTAGGTGTTCTCGTAGGGTTCATACAAAATAAATTATTTGAGTTTAAGTTTATTTTTTTCTATGGCTACTGATATATGGTGCTGGGTTTGAATCCCGGGTCGGACAAGATGTTAATTTTTTTTTCAGCAACAATCCGGCGTCGCAAGTTAAGCCCAACAAATAGGCTCATAATAGGCTCGCCTTTTATTACACTGGGACTTAGTAATCTCAGAGAAATGTGGATGTAGCAGTAGGTACGCCTCTACCACCTCCGCTTGCCGAATATAGGCGTGACGGTGTTTATTTCTTTAATTATGTTTTTCTTTAATAAGTAAATAATGTGTGCTGTTCAATATTGCTACCATTTCGTAGGTAGGTATATAATGAGTAAGTTATCTTGTTGCCAATGAGCTCGGAAGCATTTGAAATAGATTCTATTCTGATTTGGGGTAGCTACCAAGAGAAACGCTATTTATCTACACTAAAATTGAATAAAAATCTTATTCGATATACACACGCTCACCTGGTCCACCTGATGAATTTAATGCATGTCGCATTTGCTTGTATAGAATAGTGATCTGAAATAGAAAGCTCAGTGGTATGAGCGGGGGCGCCGACATGGTGGTTTACATGGGTTCGGTTTCCCCCCGAAACGGTGAATATTTCTTTTGATTCAGATACTATTCACTTATTGTTTTTTAATCCGTAATCCATTGCATAATATAAAATGTATTAAGTAAGTTTATTTTCACACAAGTATACAAAGAACGATAGAGGGCGGCCAAAATTTTCGGATTAAGATGATATCGCGGCGAATTTGACGCGCGTTACCGCCGCGCTGGCTGTAGTGTGTAGCGTGTGTTATCTATCGCGCAATCGCTTGATCATCAGTTACTGTTAACGGCTAATGCGCCCTAATGCGCTCATTGTGTTGCCATTATTAAGTATTTCCAGTACTTTGTACGTAATACACGATACGTATAACTACAAGGTGTAACATAATAAACGCAAGACCTGAAAGTAGTTTGTTCTAAATCGGTAACTGAATTGATTCCAAGAATGTTTAATGTATCTTACATTTTTTTAAATTTGCAAAAAATGCTTTTGCTCCTTCAGTGCGCTATAAAAATTTAAATTTATTCTTGATTCATAGCAAGAAGATTGCGCCTCTTCGAGGCACCCTCGAGTATGTCGCCTCTTGCCCTTCTGGCTGGCTAGAGCGTAGTGGTTGCACGCTCGCCTTTAAGTCCGGTGAAGCTGTAAAGGCCTCGCGGCCAACAGCGTACATCATTCACACACACACACACACCAAATGCATTCCTAAGCCGTATTTCTCAACACGCACACATACATGTACAAGTTTCATTGTTAATTGGGGTATAAAAGTGCTTTAAAAAAGGGTAAAAACCTTTAAATTTGAAAATTTGGTTTTCGTTTTGAATTTATGAAGCAATTCGCTAATCGGGGTGTCTTGCGTTTATTATGTTACACCTTGTATATGAAGTATCTATTGTAAATATAATAGTTTTCACGGTTCTATAAAATATCTTTATTTGACTTTTGAATATTGAAGATGGAACATTTTCGTAACTAAAAGTGACGAAAAACGCCCATCTAAAAAGTTAGCTCAAAATAAATTATGTTCTGTTGCTTCGACCAAATCGGTACTTGGGATCACTTCCGATCGCTTTAGCTATTGATCGCGACCAAATCTCTTCGGCTACTCTTCCACCCTCTCTGTAAAGTAAATCGCATTTACAACGTTTCAACCTCGCTAACATGTTAAAACAGAACTAATGGACATTCGCTCCAGTCTCAGGCCGCAGGAGACGAATAATACAAGTAAAATGGTCCCATCTCCACGCTTCATTAATTTTATTGCCCCGAGGCGCTCCCGGTTCAAGTCGGAACGCCGAGCGCCGCCCGGCGAAAACACGCCATTATTCTATGTTGCCAGTGACTTAAATTAAATAAACACAAACCATTTTATCCGTATATCGAAATGCACTCCATTCTTTTGTCTATGCGACAACTGTCATCATTTTGGCGCGTAATCCTTTACTGTGTAGACGTAGTGTGGTTAACAATGAGGTTCTACTATAATGTAATGGAGATATTACCCAGAGACCGTAGCGGAATAATTCAGACATGGTTTTTTGTGTGAGCGCGACACAATAGGATTATTCTCCATTGATCATTGCTTATTATAAGTAGCTGTGGAGGGTGCGTAACATGAAAACTAAATTTGGTTTATCGGCTATTATGGAAAGTAGGTGTTAATGTTGAAACAGTAATTTATGGCGCAATCGTGACTTTGGCGTTTCGACCGGTGCTGTTTGGTTAAAGCACTAATATTTTTTATTTAAAGTACATTCCTAGTTAGTTTAGCACTCATACGTATGAAATTAATTACGTAATGGCACTAACCTACATTATGTAGATACAAAAAGTACAAACAAAAATTGAGAACACTGGAAGTAGGTAGTACCTACTTATATTCAACAAACAAAAGGTAATGAGGGGTAAGTGGGAGTTATCTGGCCGTAAAGCTTTAGGTCGCGAACCGGCGGAGCGCGGCGGAGGCAACTCGGTCTCTGCCGCGGGAGGAGGCCCTCACAAAGCCCTCAACTACTAATGTTTACTCAACTCCGCGACAAAGGGCCGGAACTATTGTTTGTTGGAAAAGCTTTATTTCGCTACCCTCGACGCTTGCCGTGACAATAGGTTACCCAACTTAAAAATATATTATTTCACTTGACGTTTTGACGTTATCATAGTATGAATAAGATTTGTTAATTTCTTAACAGATTTTTCATAGCAGATATGAGATAAAAGCGAAGAGTAAGCTGTGTGGTGATAATTATGGCAGATTTGTAATTTAACCATCTTCTTTTTCGTTTATTGCTTTCAGTTATACTTAGATATTATTATAGGTAGTATGTTTATTATACCGGCCAGATGACTTGTTTGGACATAGATATTTCATACTATCACATACTTCTTCAACTGTTATTAATTAAATAAACATAATTAATAACGAAAGGAAGTACAACAATGTCTCTTGAAATTTATATACTCATTAATCTTTTGGACCGAGTGACCACCATCACGCCTATATTTCATTCCGTAGGGATATCAGAGGTTTACAACTGAGAGGGGCGAGCTTAGTGCCATTATACGGGGCATAATATCAGACTCCGAATAGCCACTGAAATTTTTTTTCGAAAGGAAAAGCAATCTGTCTGATCTAGGATTCGAACCCAGGACCTCGTAATTGTCACTTGCAATATTCACCATGAGACCATTTATCATATGGTAAACATTTTTTTACTTGGATATTTTGCGCTGAGACCGAAATGAGGCATACCTAAAATTGGTCATACGTATCCCCTCAAATCCAACATTCGACCCAAACAGGGGCGTTGCCAGCCTGGAGAGTTGAAAATTATCCTTTTCACGAACGACCTTAAGCATAATAGAGAAAGCACTTAAGCTATTTTCTCCGCCTTTGAGTGGCGTAAGCGCGACCGTTTGTCGGGGCTACATCTCGTGAGCTAGAAAATCAGCCATTACAGACGAATATACCAAGTTTCATGTGTCTCGCCGCACTAGCGGCGGGGGTGGGCCGACCGGGCAACGTTTTAACCTAATGTGGCTATTGGGCGGCGCTAACGGCAATTAGGCTACATGCGAGCAAATGGATTGTGCATTACCGAGGACATGGATTGATTTATTGGCTAATCGGCGAGCTCACCCGTCTTCAATATAACTTTAAATAGGTTTCTAGACGTGTTTGCACTGATAGAAACATTGACCAGCTGGGGTGATACAGACATTATGGACAGGTATATCAGGCAGTTCAATGCGGATAAATCGGTAGCGTGACCTGAACATAAATTGGCCGACAATACCTCATCGTAAATCATACCCGTGCAATATTAACAGTTTTTCAGAACCAATATATCTACTTTGGTAGGACCTAGAGTCAAATTTTCAATAACTGAAATGAAAACTCATTTCCCGCAACTGGAAAATTCTCTCGTCACGCGATTGAATAGCTTGCTTGTGAATATAGACTTTCTTCTTTATATGAAAACGAATGGTTTCACAAATTGGATTCACATGATCTTATATTAAATTCATGTCCCTTAGAATCGCCGCTCTTTATATCGACGTCATGTTTTTTGATATTCCTTCACGTAAAAGATCACATCTGTTAGTGGCCGGGCATCTAGGTACCGACCTATGAATAATAAATGTGTCGAGCTGCCCGATCGGGGAAATTGAATTTTATAGTTCGTAACACATTCGAGGACAGATGTCACAAAATGGCCGCTCGCCGGCGGCTATATGGCGCGTAATCGAAATGTCAAATAGAAATCAAAATTAGGTCGATTGTAGTGTTAATAATTAAATAATGACGGGCTAGATGGCGGTCGGCGGCATTTGTACGTATTAACGAGGGAGCACACTTCATTTATAATGCGTAGGGAAGGTGCGAGCTTCATTGTGATTAACAGAGTTACTTCTGTTTGGATGGACAATTATCGGTCCATTACGCCGAGTACACAATGACCGGCTTTCCATTAAATTATTGAATGCTATTCAAATGTCACTTTCGGGCTGATACCTACGTTTACGCACGCTACATACATGTTATAGAGTAAATAACTATGAGTCCAGCTTAAAATTGGAGTGGTAGATACACACTCACTATTTGATTAAAATATCATTAATAACCTGTACAGTTTGTTATAGAAAGTTTCAAAAGTTTTATATATAGGATAGGCTCACCCCCTATGGATAGGACATAACATCGTCGGCGAAAAGTGGGTTTAAACCACGAAGCACTCCGCCATCCCCGTGTGGAGAATATAGGCGTGACAGTGTGTATGTTCAATATTTTTAAAGTTCTTATATAGGTAACCACGTTACTCTTAAGTAATTAAATCCGGCGGTTGATTTAAAATTTAACTTGATATTTTAGTAATTCACGAACTCTACTATATTAAGAAACTCAAAACAGTATCAGATAACACAATACCAAATTAAATTTGCTTTTCAGCTGATATACTGTCGTTAATTGATTTCCCCTCAGCTCTCGGCTCCCTACGAATTCTGAATTAGATAAATTCGCGCTATCCGTTTACATCATTAAATTTTATTAGTGGCAATACAATAGCGGGGCCATCCGCGCGTCTACAAGAGAGGGACTTTTCCGCCGGCAATGGCGTCCCCGGCCAATTCGTATTTCCTTTTGGCGCGAATTAAGCAGGCTATTAAGTCGGCTTTGAGACGTATGACGAATCACAAAGCCAAACGGACAATGGCGAAGCATTCACATGAAGATTTTGGCAATTTGCAATAAAATACGTTAGTTTTTAATGCTATATTGTAGTAGGGTCGTTTTATGTTTTTACCTATTTCCACGCGTTTTTCTCTATTTCAGCCTATTTCCGAAGGAAATGTGGGTAGTTGGAAATGTTGGAACCGTACTGTTATTTTCATTTCAGTGTGGGTAGTAGGATATGTTTCCATTGACCAACGGAAAACGACAATTTATTTCTCCTTTTCTCGTTAGGTAACTTGATTTGATCTAAGTAAGTATTATAGGTCACAGTATAGTAGCATCAATATAACGTCAGGCTGAAGAAATGGACATGAGTTTTGAAGATTAGGTGCGTATGTAAACTATTTCGATAAGTGCTGAATGGGCTCACTTTATCGACGAATAAGTCAATTTATCGCTTCACGGGCACAGTTGAATTACTCTGTAATCTTCAATCTGTCCATTGCAATCATTATTCGATTAATGGAATTCAATCTTAACTGTCATGTTTTAGTTGCGTCACCTAATAGATAGATGGCGTGTGCTGCAGTTATTAGTGTTGCCAGAGTCATAATCTGTCATAAATGTCAAGCGAGCGAGGCGATGCGACGAGGCTATTATTTCGAATATTATCGTCATTTCAATTCGTGGTCTAACAAGTGGCCCTCTCTATCAAACTATTGTTACGAAAAGTGTCACGCAATCAAAATATTATAATTTATACATATTTAGAGTCCATGTACGGACAGAAATAGTTTAGTAATTGACTTATTAGGCGGGTCGAAATCTTGATAATATGAACATTCTCTAGATGACAACACCGATATAAAGTTGGGTTTCGCATAGACCAATCTGTCGAAAAAAAACGAATAGTGCATTTTGAAGACAGTTAATGTATTCATTGAATCAATCCATTCCTAAAATAATCGAAATGAAATTACCAAATCAATACACAATACATGTTTCTGCTAGCCGGCTTCCTCTCTGATGATGGGTATGCCGTCTAGCTTAGTGATCTGCTGCAGACGGTTGGAGGCCTGTGTGCGCCAAGTGTCGGTGTCCGGCTGGTTCTCGCATAGAGGATTCCCGGTGAACACGAGGTCTCTTAACGATGGACATTCCTGATATACCGCAATTTTATGTCAAGTCTATTTAAATAAATGATACTCAAGGGTTAGTCTAATATTAAAATATCGATGAAAGCACAATTTTCATGTTCGATTATTCGTAGAGTTCGATAAAAAGTTATACATCCCTCAACAAGTTCTTTTAATTTTACTTTTTAATAAATACGTGTGTTTGTGTGTGAATGATCTACGCTGTTGGCCCCGGAGCCTTTACAGCTTCACCGGCCAAGAAGGCGAGCGTGCAACCACTACGCTCGAGCCAGAAGGGCAAGGAGGCAACTAGCTCAAGGGCGCCTCAAGAAGGAACGGCCTCGGCTTGCGCAGTCCCTATGGAGAAGGGCATATACTAGGTGTCTCGCCGTAGTGCTCTGCACCGGCCGGCGGGTAAGGGATTTTTCGACCTTGCCGGCGAGGTCGGTTTCTGATCCTGTGTGCGGTATCTGTATCCGAAAGAAGGGATGTAAGGGCATCGGGAGGGTCGGTGAGAATATGTCGCCGACGACGGCAGCGGCTGATAGGAGGGGGGAATTTAAATACGTTCTATGGCATGTACCTAAGACGTAGAATTTAAAAAAAGTTTAATATATAAAATATATTTGAAATCAAACATTTCTCTTTCTTTTTGATTTTATAGCGGCTTATATTATATGTATGTTAGTCTGTAAGGTATATATTCTATGGGCCTGTAAGTTGCACATAATTATTTTTGTGCAACTTCAGTTGCCTGAAATAAATGATTTATTATTTTTTTTCATTTTATGTTTCTGACATTTCATTAATATATTCTCTAATATTCCTATGTTGCCTATTATTCCAAATAAAGATATAACAGCCACTGTAGAGAATTCCTGAGGTATTTCAACTACAAGAAGCTACGTACCTGAAGTCTATTGAATTCCACCCATTCCTTTACATTATTGTTAGACATATAGAGCACTCTTAAATTTTTGAGGGCTCCAATACCCTTCAATTTATCTATAGGATTGTAACTGATCCACAATTCTTGCAATGTTTCTGCTACTGTTTCCTAGACGAGAAAACAGTTAATAGATATTACGTACATTTCGTCGTTTACTTTGTCGATTTAAGACTGCTAAGATAAGCGATCGATTCGATGTGTAATGTGACCAGTCACATTTTTGTTTAGATACTTCATTTGACAGAATTTCCTAAATGGCCATCCTTGCTATAAGTAATTTACGATTTATACATACGTAATAAAATACAACTACATCGTTGTAATTTATTACTTACGTAGATATAGTAGAATAGGTAAAGTTCCATGAGCCACTATTTTGAAATAAAAAAAACCTGTTGGAACTATGTACTTACTCCCTGCCTATCCCGGAAAGGATCTGGCGTGATGTTATGGATACCTAGATTTCATTTTAAAAATATTAAAAACGTCTAATAACGTACCACTCCCGCCAAAGATTTGATGTAATTTCGTCCTAACGATAAAATCTTAATGTTCCTCATTCCGGCGATGCCAGCTATTTTGTCAATCATGTTTGAAGAAAGGCTCAGTTTTCTGAAAGCATGAATTATAGAGCTTATTGTAAAGGCAAAAAAAACCTTTGTATATTCGCTTGGATATAAATTATACAAATACCGTTATAAGTAGGTAAATAGAGAATTAGTGTGAAACATGTGAAATCCGTCGCTACATTTTGTGCAATGTAAACATGCTACAAACCTACATATAGTAGAGCCATGAACATAACTAACTATAAGGCTGCAAATGAAGAAGCTATACACATTATTGTAAAAGATCCGTTAGTGAAATATAATAAGTAATTAAAAATAGTATCTGGGTTCTTTGTCTAGGTCTATTAAGTTAACGTCGCGTCGGCGTCCTTCATAAAACATATAACACTTTCTGTCCCTTTTTTATGCATTCTACAATGCAAGTACCTGGTCGCGAGCTCTTGAGTACTTAATATGTTAGTAAGAAAAGTTTTGGATGAATATTAACACGTTCGAAAAGTAAAGTTTTTGAGCCAAACAGCGTAAAGGCTCCTAATGGCTTGAAGCAGCTAGGTCACCACATACGTATTTCACATAATGTGGTTGAAGCCAGCAACCTGCGAATCCAAGGGATATATAGATATACTTACTCGCAGGCAACCAGCGCGGACAATGCTCCGTCCATCTTCTCAATCGGAGGCCATTGGAACTGCAACTCCATCACTTTGGCATCTGCAGCGATCTCGCCTTTCTCTTTCTCCCATCGGGCTATCGCTTCTTTACACGTTGTTGGTTTTAACGCCATTCCTTATCACTTCAAAATATCGAATACTTTATGATTACATTCGGCGATAGATACGTATTGTGACGCTGGTTTAAATGTACAATGAAAGGTAAAATATCGTTAAATATTGATTTTATTTTGTCTACGTTTATTCTGATCTGTGACAGGAATCATAGATGGTTTTGGCATATAAATTTATTTATTTTATTTATACGTCACCAGCATCAATTTACCTATTTCTAATAAAGTAAGAGGTACCATAGATAATCACACATACCGTAACGCCTGTATTCCCCAAGCGGGGGTAGTAGACTGTGCACCGACTTTTACCGACAATGTCAGGTCCCGTGTAATAGAGGACGAGCATGTTGCCATAAACTTGGCACAATTCCAGACTCCGGACAAATACTGGATTTTTTTAATAGCATAATTACACTTGTAGGATCTAGGATTTTAACGCAGGCATCTAGGATTCGATACCTTTATAAAATAAGTAATAATAAGTAGGTATACATTTTATACCTACTTAATTAATCAGTACCTTCTCACTTTATTAGATGATTGGATTAGGTACAACATTTATTCATGTAATCATCTTCAACCACTTTTATCGGAACTAATTATTGTTGCTTTTCCAATAACCTGGTTTTTCCATCTCATAAGTAGATATGCCAACAAAAGTAACTAACAGCATCTAACGAAACATCAAACCATCTTGTCAGCACCATAAAGTGCACTACAAGATTTTCAGATCCCTAAAAATCCATTGTGGGTATCTATACCTAAATATATCACTTAATGTTAGAAGGAAAAGAAAGCAATTGTCACGTTTTCGTATTTGTCTTAAAAGAGTAGGGTGTCGCGGCGGGGTCCGCCGGGTCGTCCCGGTTGGACGCCGGTAATCACGTCGCGCCCTCACACCTCCCTCCAGGTCCCTTGGCCCTCATACGGCTTTCCCTATGTGTGTAAAGCGTTCGCTCGCTGAATTTCAAGCGTGCGGATTTTGCCTATAATGCTTCCGTGAATGAAACGAACGGCCGAGTTGTTTAATATATCGATGTTCCATTGTTTTAAGCTTCTCAACAATGTTTCAAAAGATATTTTAGGAACCATATATATTGAGGGATGTAATTTTTTTCAGCATAGCGCGAGGTGGTGGGGGCCGCTTTTTAAGCGATCTGGTAACAACAGCAGTTGCACAGTTGTCTACTTTTTTGATTAAAGAGTCTAATATCCCAAAGCAGACGGTGAAAATGATCTAAGCATTTACGGTTTTGTCATAACATTAATTTTAAAAACATTAATTCTGACTGTCTCGTTAACGCATTGTACGAGTCCGCCACCCGCGAAGGACACACGAGGTCCTAGGTTCGAATTCTGGTTTGGAAAGAACTGTGTTTGTTTATCGAAAAGGAATCGGGAATGGCAATAGGCCTCCTCTCCTCCTCTATCACATCGGGACTTAACATCATCGGCTATTTGAGGGTGTGCATAGTACACCTCTATTACCCTCGTTTGAGGAATAGTAACGATGTTTATTTTCTTTTTGATAGAAGGGTTTTGAATTTAAGGTAGACCGCCTATTACTTACTCTTACTATCATGGTAGGCACCTACGAAGCGAATTGTTTATTCCTCTAGCACTCCAATCTTTAATTTCCCCTATTCATATCTAATAAACGCCACTCGTAAACATGGGTTTTCAGATTACAAATATTTATTCCGACCCATAGACGACATAAAGCAATAATTTCGCGGCACGCGGCGACACGTGACCCTAACGAAATTCGCATAAACGCAGTTTGTGGCACGTGCCCTGCACTCCAGGGCTTACAAAATACCTCAATGGGTATAATAGCTAAACTTCTGTTGAATAAATAAATTGTCTCATTGCTTGTGTAATTTTCTATAAACCTCTTAGTAAAAAAAAGGATCGCCAGTCAAATAATAAGTCGCATGAAACTTAATAAGCTATGTTAAACGATACAATATAAGAAAATACGACTGACGACGACTTGGTCTAGTTGTTTGAAAGTAGGCCGCGATCACCGGTGTAGGTGCTTGATCCCTGTACGGAACAAATCTTTGCCTCACTCATAAAGATTTGTTTCCGTCTGCGTGTGCGGGTAGATGTCTCGAATTTTTTGGGTAATATGTCCATGAGACACATTTTTTTTTTGTTTTTATGCATCCAAGACACATGAATGAGTCCTAATGTGAGGGGAACTTTTTGCAAAAAAAAAAAAAATGAAAAATGTGCCCTACCGACTAGGTATACCGTCTGTCTATAGATCGATCTTATAGTCTAAATGTTCTGATTTAAAGGTGTCTGCGGTACCAATATGACCTATAGACCACACTAATTGCTGACGAATAGATTGCGTCCAAATGTGCCCTGCACGGGAACTGAACCTACTGAGCTGATCGGATTACCTATGCTCAGAATTAAACTAGTGCAGAAGTACACATACTTGGAAATGTATTAGTTATATGTGCTTTCATTATCATCATAACCAAGTAAGTCTCCATGTGGTGACTAATGCTCAGAGATTATAAAAAAAATATGATCATCCGAAAGCCGCAATACATGATACGTATCTACTTAACCAAAGATAAGGCACATATGTTCGGTACCAGTAAGTACACCTACTAGAATCTTGGGCTTGTAATCACGAAGTCCAGGGTTGAAATTTCGACTCGCACATCTGGTTTCTTCGAAACATTAACGATTTTTTGCCAATGATTATATATACCCGGCGACAGGCTTTCCCTCTATCACATTGGGACAAAAATACTTCGGTGGGATGGTAATGGGAGTTTACTATATATCTATACCTCGGCGTATCTCTTAAGAGGAAAAACAGACGATAGAGATTTTCTATCTATCTATATCATCACGCCAGATCCCTTACGGGGTAGGCAGAGAGTACAGAGTTCCAACAGGTTATTTCCTTACATACCTCTCTGGCTTCCTCCACTTTCAAAGAGTGGAGGAAGCCAGATTAGAGATTTAAATTTTATTTACTTTTGTATTAAACTTGTGGGAACTTTATACCCTGCCTATCTAGCGTGATGATATAGATAGGTATGTACTCTTCTTCTTCTTCTTCAAGTTATGGCTTCACACTAATTATAAGTGTATTTTGCCAATGTCCTGTGAGATATATGATCGTGTTTGTTTAAATTAATTCGACTCCCCGATGAATTTGATGACAACGATGATAATGAAATTAATGAAATACCCCATCCTGGATAGTAAAGCGGTGGATACTTTACATACCAATTGCAAAGGCCGTTTTGAGGGAAGTCGAAAAGGCGCGTTTTATCACTTTGTTACAATTACCTTCACTCATGCACATATAATGGTTAATATTCTACCAACATTACACATTATTAGTCGAAATAACACAAGTTTTGGGAATTAAAACAAATTGACAACATCACTCTTCGACTTCCCGCCAAAAACTCAGGTATATACTCTTCTTCTTCTTCTTCTTCTTTAAGTCATGGCTTTACACTAATTTTAAGTGTATTTTGCCAGTGTCCAGTGAGATATGTAATCGTGTTTGTTTAAATTAATTCGACTCCCCGATGAACTTGATGATAACGATGATAATGAAATTAATGAAGTACCCCACCCTGGAAAGTAAAGCGGTGGATACTTTACATACCAATTGCGACGGCCGTTTTGAGGGAAGTCGAAAAGGCACGTTTTATCACTTTGTTACAATTGCCTTCACTCATGCACATATAAGAACACATAAGGGTTAATATTCCACCAACATTACACATTATTAGTCGAAATAACACAAGTTTTGGAAATTAAAACAAATTGACAACTTCACTCTTCGACTTCCCGCCAAAAACTCAGGTATATACTCATTGTTATAATAACTGAATAAAAAAATCAGTTTTTTTTTTAAACTTGTACTGAAAACTCCGTTGCGGGAGTAAACTAGGGAAAGGGAAGAAGACACCTTTATGTATCTTTTTAAATACGTTGATTGATAAAAACAATATCATAAGATCATAACACAAGGAGTGATAATTATTTTCGAACGATTCGAAAGGTGTCAATAATGTGCAGGTTTTTGAACGTACACAAAACGTCAATAGGATCATAACAAACGTGTGTATAACCTTAAATTTGTTACAAGAATATTCGTAAAATGGATGATTTACAATTAAATATATCAGTTGCTAGAAAGGTAGGTACAATACTAAATTGGTCCCGTTAAAATACAACTTTAATTTTTATTGACATTTGGTTAATTGCATAGGAGAAAAAGAAGGTTGGCGCTCCACCGAAAAATGCTTCTGAATACAAATTTGTTTCTAAGCCCCAGTTCACTGGTAAAACTATTGCAAGGAAAAGGCCACAAAACATAGCTCCAAAAAGTCTCCCTGCTGGGCCGAAGAATGTCGAAGAACCACAGAAAAAGTCGCCCAAATTTTCGGCTGACACAACTAAATCCGTGGATTTATCTACAAAATTGAGGGATCTTAGTGAAAATAAGGGTAAATTTCAAGGAAAGAATTACCAGGAGCTCAGCGATAACATACAGTTGAAGCAAAAACCAAGGCCCGGAGGATGGATATCATCATTATTTAAGAATAATCCAGAAGTGCCTAGGATGGGGCAGCGAGCAGTCAAACCAATAGTTGAAAAAGTGTTTGCTGGTCATACTTTTGCAGATTTAGACATACACCCACACAGTGTTGCTAATTTACAACAAAATTTGGGATTGAAGGAACTAATGACAGTGCAGCAAAATGCAATACCAGTTATATTGCAAGGCAGAGATGTTCTTATAAGGTAAGTCCTATATAACTCAAATATAACTTTCACAATATAAAATCCAGTCACTTATCTTATCTTATCTTATCTTGTCATTGGCTTATCGGACCGAGGAGACCTCAGGCGCACTTCGACCCGTTGGGATCTTTTGTGCTGTCCTTGCCCTAGCGCTCTTACATATCTGTAGAATCGAATACTCCCTGTACCAGGCTGCAGATTCCAGCAGGGGGGAAGAGCCGAAATTCCTCTGGGTTTGGATAGGCCACTCCCAGTAGCTTCATTCGCCGCGCCGCCAGAGCGTCGCAGTGGCATAAAACGTGCTTCATGGTTTCAGCTTCTGTCCCACAGTTCCTGCATGCCACGTCGCTGCAGAGGTTCATCTTATGTAGATGTTCTTTTGTGCCATAGTGGCCAGTATAAGCTCCGATTAGTTGCCTTAATTGTAGTCTGCTATGTTTTAGCAGTCTCTCGCTGTCGCTGTCACACCATGTGGAAAGGAAATCCTTGGAGTGTCTCAGCCCTGTTCTAGTTTCCCATTCTCTCCCGTGTTGTTCTTGGGCATATTTAAACAGCGCTCCTCTGTAGGCACCATCTGGTATGCCTATGAACGGTTCTGGACCAACAAATTTCTCCATTGCTCCCTTTTTAGCTAAGTCATCCGCACACTCATTGCCATCAACCCCCGTGTGCCCAGGGACCCAGACTAATCTAATCGTGTTGCGCGCTCCACATCTGTCAAGAAGGTATGCGCACTCCACGGCCAGTGCCGAGTTTAGCTCATAGGAGCTGATGGCTTTGAGGGCAGCCTGACTGTCACTACAAATGTAGATTCTCTTGCCTGTAATTCGTCTGTCCAATATCTCTTTTGCACAAACATTTATCGCATAGGTCTCGGCTTGGAATATTGATGCAAATCTACCCATGCTTTGGCTTAGATTGTATCCTTCTGTATATACACCGGCTCCTGTTCCAGACTTGGTTTTGGATCCATCCGTGTACCATATCATTTGTTCTTTACCTTGCTTGTTTAGACCACTTTTCCATTGTTCCCTGGTAGGGATGTGAGTGCTAAATCTTTTGTTGAACATGTACGTGGTCAAGATCTTGTCACATCTCATGTTCCTAATGTCATCTAGTTCCTTTTGTGGCGCTAGCTTGGTGTGTTCAAGGCTTGGCGCTGTTACGCTCCATAGTCCAGTTTTCTCCAGTCTATAGAGCGCCTTCCTCGCCTCAGTCTCAATGACGATGTGTAATGGAGTGAGCTTAAGTAACCGCTCCATAGCTGCCGTCGGTGTTGTTTTGAATGCACCTGTGATGGCCAGGCAGGCTGTCCTTTGTAGTTTCATTAGGTCGTCCCTGCAGGTTTGTATTTTAGTTCTGGGCCACCACACGATGCATCCATACATTAATATCGGTTTTACCATAATTTTGTATACCCAGTACATTATTTTGGGCTGTAGGCCCCATGTCTTTCCATATGCTGACCTACACATATTCAGTACTCTCAATGCTTTAGCAATGGTATGGTCAACATGTGCATGCCACCGCAGTTGCTTATCCAGTATAACCCCTA
Organism: Phalera bucephala; assembly: GCA_905147815.2. Classification (NCBI taxonomy): domain Eukaryota; kingdom Metazoa; phylum Arthropoda; class Insecta; order Lepidoptera; family Notodontidae; genus Phalera; species Phalera bucephala. The sequence continues at coordinate 10,583,360 of LR990617.1, read as the reverse complement.
GATATTTAACTTCAGTGGCCCATTTAATTTTATTACCGTACATATGTAGATCTTGTAGACCTGTTAGTACCTTTTTTCGTGTGAATAGGATCACGTTAGTTTTCTTTGGGTTAACCGAGAGACTATTTGTCGTGCACCAGTTTGTGACTTTGTCTAGAGCTTCCTGCATCAGTGTCGATACTGTATTTGGAAACTTTCCATTGACTGCTATCACTATATCGTCCGCATATCCAACTCCGTAGAACGGACCTTTGTTGATTATTCTCAAAAGAGAATTCACTACCAGGCTCCACAAAGTCGGCGATAAGACACCTCCTTGCGGGCATCCTTTAGTCGTTTTGACGAAGAGACTTTCTCCTAATATTGTAGATTGGATTATCCTGTTCTTTAGCATGTTTTTGATCCATCTGATTAGAGTTGGTTCTATCCCATGCCCTGTAGCAGCTGTTTCAATGGATGAGAATGTTGTGCGATCGAAAGCACCTTCAATATCCAGAAAAGCTGCAGCACAGATTTCCTTTTGCTGCAAGGCCATCTCTGCGCGAGTCACCACATAGTGCAATGCGGTCTCCGTAGACCTACCGGGTAGGTAAGCGCATTGCATCTTATGTAGAGGATGATCCTTTAATGGACAATCCTTTATGTGCCTATCCATCATTTTCTCAAGACATTTTAAAAAGAACGATGATAGGCTGATTGGTCTATAGGATTTGGTATCCTCATAATTCGGTTTTCCCGGTTTGGGGATGAACGTCACTGTTACCTGCCGCCAGATCCTAGGGGTATGCCCAAAGGCCACACACGCCCTGAACAATCTACACAGGTGTTGGTTGAGTAGTCGTTCCCCCTCTTGTAAAAGAATGGGATAAACACCATCCGGTCCAGGGGCCTTAAACGGTTGAAAGCTCTTCAAGGCCCATTTGAGTTTATTCTGTTCCACGACTTTCCCTGCCGTTTCCCAGTCAGCTCTGGTTGTTTTTAGGCTAAGCTCATCCATATTGACATCATAAATGGTGTCCTCTTCCTGTATTTCTACTGAACCCGGGAAATGCACGTTGAACATCGTTCTCAATGTTTCTTTCCCATTGTTTGTGAGTTCTCCTTTCTCATTCCTTACCGTAGTAAGTGGATTTATTTTGGCCGTAGATATTGCTTTGGCTAGCCTCATACCCTCTGGGAGGCTGCATATGCTTTGGCAGTGTCTTTTCCAGGCCCTTCTCTTTGCTTTCCGCACTTCTGTGTTGAACCTCGTGAGTATCATAGAGTAAGCACCGAAGTTCTTAGTTGCTTTTGCTAGATTAAATGTCCGGCGGGTCTCTACTCTCAGCTTTGCTAGTTCTGGCGTCCACCACGGTACACGCTTTGCTAGGACTGTACTCTCCGGACAGTTGTTAGTCCAGGCGCTATTTACCGCCCTAACTACGTTGTCTGCTTCAAACTCTATATCTAATATGGAGTTAAGCCTACCTCTGACCTTTCCAAGCTCTATCTTTAGGTCTCTTTTATACGCGGTCCAATCAGTGTTCCTGGGATTGCGCCTTTTTACATTTATGTAATTCGTTTCAGCTTCGTACCGAAAACATATGTAATTGTGATCTGAGGATGAGATCTCATTGGAGACATGCCAGTTGCCAATTTTCTTACTCGCTTTGTTGCTGGCAACTGTGATGTCGATAACTTCCGCCCTTCGTGTATTCACAAACGTGGGCTCATTGCCTTTGTTAAGAATTTGTAGAGGAGAACTTACCAGAAATTCCAGAAGTTTTTCCCCTCTCTGATTAGTGTCCGAGCTGCCCCAGACGATGTGATGCGCGTTGGCATCAAAACCAATGATGAGCTCAAAGTTGTTTGTGCTGGAATAGTCGACCAAGTCACGTAGTTGTGTTGTAACTGGGTCTGCATATTCGTAGGGCAGATAGGCAGCCGAGAAGATAACATCCTGACTGCCCCCTTTACCTTCCAATTTTAATTTCACCGTGGTGAGATCCCTGTAGCAGAAAGTGGACAGAGGCATTGCACTTATGCCATTTCTGACAAAAATGCAAGTCCTCATGTCCTTGGTTAAGCAGTTATGGAACAGGTTACCCCCCGCCCCATCTAAGCCCCGTATCTGTCCCCTATATATGTAGGGTTCCTGTATTAGTGCTACATCAAAGGTAACCCTGCGCAGCTGGCGATCTAGTATCGCCGTAGCCGCCTTAGAATGATGTAGATTTATTTGCACACACCTTAGACCAAGCTCCGTTGCCGTCGAGTTTGTGTACGGATCAGGAAGTCCAGACAAGGGACTCACCTACTTGCAGCTCTCCAGATCGCTGCACTCTAGGGCAATTTCATCCGTCCCAGCAGGGGACGAGGCAATGCCCAGGTTTTCAAAGTTCGGGGAGACCTGGTCACGCAGTCTGCCAACGCTGGTCGCCTGAGCGGTACAGTTTTCGGGTCCAGCAGAGCCAGACGCCTTGACCTCCGCCTTGGCAACCAGGGGTAGACCGGAAGACACTGACTCTCCCCTAGAACCTGGTTGTTTGCTTGTAGGGACCAGACTGGCGCCACCGGTCGGGTTCGCTGCCGTCATTTGTCCCTTTGCCTTTTTGTTGCCCGTAGGCTTGGTGTTTCGCCCTGATGGGCCTTGTGTGCATGATGCACCTTGTCCCCTTTCGGAGACCATGATGGGGTTTAATTTTTTGTCCATATGACCTAAAAAAGTTTTCGCTCTGATGATTCCCCACCCGCCACGGAGCCCTCACCTTTGGGGATGCTATATAAGCACCAGGGCTATCACCAAAGTATAGGATTCCATGATGAGTTGTCCACGAGACTAACGTTGTTCGCTTTCACTCCCACGTAGTGTAGGCTCACACCGCCGCCTACGGACCCCTTCACCCCAGAACCCTAACCTAGCCCATCTGAAGGATGGACTTCAGCCGATTGACTACCACGCGGCTACGTGATAGCCTCCCGTTTGGACAGAGATCCAGACCGAAGAGGCGTGTTGCCAGCGACAGACAACAACTGCCGGTCCATCGCCGACTCAACCTCCAGGACTCCTTCACCTTGCTGTACGGGTCACCGCGCACGGCACGAACACGCAGGAGATTGTCCCCCCCCTCCCCCCCTATTCCCCTGCCGCAGCACCCAATCCCAAGTACTGCGCCATGTCGGGTCATCCGCCATCGCCAACAAGATCCCCCGTAAGAGAAGTTATTGACGATACCCGGGGTGCACCGTCCCGTGCCCATTGTCGTTCCTCTGGACGTATCCGCGGGACTGGCAATGGGTCGGGCGCACTAGGAGGTTACCCGACCGCAGCACCCCGGTCCAGTCCACCCAAATCCAGTCACTTAATACACAGTGTAATTTAGTTGTACTGGAGCGAATCCTCAGGTGATGTATCCAATGCCTAATGTCCACTGGTACTATAATTTTTGAAGTGATAACTTCTTATGGGAGGGTAAACCGCTTCGTAACGTAATGCGTAACGGTGCCAGTCTGTCTGGCTTCCCTTTCTCTCACGCATACGGCAGCGGTAGGCATGCTCTTCCTCTCTCACTCTAACTCACAGCGCTCTTCCCTTTCTCTCACTCATACGGCAGCAGTCACGCCTATATTCCCCAGAGGGGGTGGCAGAGGTGTACTGAGTACACCCACGTTTCGCCGACGATGTTAGGTCCCATGTAATAGGGGGCGAGCCTATTGCCATATTCCGGGCATAATTCCAGACTCCGGACTCATACTGGGAATTTTTCGTTAGAAAAACTACATTTGTCCGATCTAGGATTTGAACCCAGGACCTTGTGATCACAAAGCGATGCGCTTTGTCACCAGACCAACGAGGCAGTACGCAGGGTAGGGCAGTACGTACGGCAGCAGTAGGCAGGCTCTTCCTCTCTCACTCTAACTCACAGCACTAGTTTAAGTTATCACTTCTGTTGGGCGTCCCGAAAAGCACAATTTTTTTTTTTAAAAAGTTTACCAAATAGACCATGTCTTATCTGAAGGGCAACTCAAGAGACTTCATGACCGGTGAGCGTGTATGAGAAGAACTATGAGAGTGGAGGAAGCCAGAAAGGTCTGTAAGGAAAGAACCTGTTGGAATACTGTACTCTCTGCCTACCCTACAAGGGAACTGGCGTGATGATATAGATAGATAGGTAAAATTAAGATTATTTCAATAAGTGACATCTCCATAAAAATTCTTATTTAGTGCATTAAAAAACACAGGTCCCAAGCGAAAAATGACATTAAAGGGTGGTGCAACTTATCAGCTGGTTGGTAGATACCTTTAGTGTTTAGGATTTTTTTTATTTATTTAATTGCACAGTACACTTTATAATAAAAAATATACAACATGATATTATTGATTAGATTACATTATAATGTAAGTTTATGTGCAAACAGCAAAATCAAAGCAACAATCTAGTGGTGATAAGGTTTGTAGTAAAAAAAAGAAGTAAAGATTACAATAAGGACAAATAATGGGCAGTGTTAAGTACCTTTGAGAACATAAGTTTACTCTTAAAATGTTACATAAAAAAAATGATATCATTCGTGTTAGTTTGTATTAACAGGATCTGAGTCGATATCAAGGGTATTTTTCAATAGTTTTAGAAAACTACTTAAACTAGGATGAAAAATGTCAATAACTTTCTTATATTTAGCCGAGTCATTATATTGATGAGCCATTCTCGTTTACTTTTTTTTACCCTAGCTAAGATATTTGGATAGGTGTGTAGGTAGATGTTATTCAATGAAGTGTTCTTTTTTTTCATTTTTACCAGTGAACATGGTCATTGAATACATTAGCTGAGCTTTCACTTCAGGACAACTAAAATTACAGTGTAATTTCTTATTTAATTTTATTTTTAATTAAGTTTTGTTAGATGTGTAACTTTACTTTCTTGTACATCTGTTATACAATACTTAATTTTTATTTAAATAAACTTAACATAGTAAGCTGCCCAGTTCTTTAGATCCAGTTGTGGATTTTCATCACCCTGCAAAACAAATCTTTTATTTTTGAGTTTCATAACTTCACAACCCTTTCTCAACTCATTTATCAAATTGAATTGACATTATATTTTGTTTTACCTATATAAATAGGTCCCAGACAGGTTCGGGCAAAACACTGGCATATGCTTTACCAATTATAGAAGGGTTACAAGCCATAAGACCCAAAATAAACAGACATGATGGCATCAGTGTTGTCATTGTGGTGCCTACTCGTGAGCTGGCTGTGCAGACATATGAATTATTTGTGAAGCTGGTCAAGGTTTGTATCATTTTCTTGTTTTCCAAAAAAAACAATTTGAGAGTGTCCAATGTATTGTAATTATTTATTATGAAATTAGTCAAATAGCGTATGGATATTCTATTTGATGATTATTATGTATTTGCACTAAAACAATTTTTATTTTAACACATGCAGTGAAAGCATTTGCTAATTAAAAAAAGAAACAAAACTTGATATATTCATTCTCTGGATAAAATATCTGTAACTATTTTAATTTATATAATTATTTTCCATATTCATATATTCCATTAAGGTTTTACTAGAGAAATAATAATCTAACAAATACTAAACAGTGACAAATAAATCAACTTTGTCTGTGAAAGTGTTAAAATATAAAAATATTACAGTTATATCACATATCCTTTTAGCCATTTACCTGGATTGTACCGGGACTATTAAGTGGTGGTCAAAAGAGGAAAGCGGAGAAGGCAAGACTGAGAAAAGGACTTAGTATTTTAGTTGGCACACCTGGTCGAATTAATGACCATCTCAGACATACTAAATCTCTGAACTTTGCCAGGACTGGGTAAATATGTTACATTTTCTCAACTGCTAGTTTATCTGCTCATTATCATCATAAAATTGTATGCATTTTTTCTTGAGTGATTTAGTAGTTTAATGGCAACTTTACGACATTTGTAGTGAATACAGATTCATTATTTTTCACTATATAGGGTTTAACACTATAATGACTCCAAATAAGAGGTATTCCGAAACATGTAACGCTAAAATAAATTATTTTAAAATTTCTGTTTAGCTTCCAATTTGAACTTTATTTGAGGCGGAATTTTGAAGCTTCATGTTTGTAGGCATAATAGTTTTGGAATTTTTGTGATGAGAGAATGAGTGAGTAAATGGTATTTGGCTCTTACATTTATACATTTATCATATTCTAAAGAATTTTTCATATTCACACATACAATTTTCTTTAGTTGTTTAGTATTGGACGAAGCTGATCGTCTGCTAGATATGGGTTATGAAAAAGATGTAGCAGCAATTGTTAAAGCTATTGAAGATCATAAAAAAGCTGCAACTTATGACCCAATGGCTTTAGTAAAACAGTCTATTATAAAGAAAATTTCAAATGATGATGAAACAGAGTCACCTGGACAAAATGAAGCTGACGATGTTAATGAAAAGACTCAGATTAAACATCACTTGACCAATGTGTTTATGTCAAAAGAGAAACAAACCATCCTATTATCAGCAACACTTACAAAAGTAAGATTTTATTTACAATAGTGATATATAGGTTAAGATAAATTTGAACTTATCACCTTTCCTTTCTTTTATTTAGGCTGTTGAAAATTTAGCAGGGATTACTCTAGTAAATCCCGTGTTTGTAGATACATCAGAAGGCAAAGCACTTGTAGCTGATTCATTGAAACAAAATCAATCAAATCAAAATATTAACAAAAACGACACACCAAATTCAGTAGCAAAGAGCAAACAAGAAATTAAACCTGTAGAAGTAAAGGCTGATTCACCTGATGTAGTAGTTGAAGAGGTTGACACAGCAGCGAAAGGAGATGTCAAAAGAGGTATGTCCTTGTGCCCAATCCAGTTTTGAATATGAATATGAAAGTATTTTACTTGTAGTTTTCATGTAAATTATTTTGGACATTAACTAGGTATGTGTATATTTCTTCATATCATTCTAGGTCTAAAGCCATTCACTGGTATAAACCATCCAGATCTCTTCAAAAAAGAAGAGTTTACTCAGCCTATTAATACGAAAACAAATATTACTTCAACTAATGTAGAAGATAGTGACAGTGACTCTGATTATGAATATTTCAAAGTACAAAAAGAATTAGAAGCTAAGACTCCTAAAGTTGTAGTTAATGAAGAAGCAACAGAAGAAGTACTGAAACCATCCGTAACTGGTAATATCTTCACGGAGGCTGTGAAATCGGCTATTGGTGAAGATGAATTAGTTTTGCCTTCCACTGTAAACCAAACATTCCTTGTTGTTCCAATGAAGCTAAGATTAGTTACATTATGCTCTCTTATTGTGGAGCATTGTGTTTTAAACAAGAAAGGTGGTAAAATGATAGTTTTCATGGCGACTTTGGAAATGGTCGAGTATCACTCAGATCTTATAGAAACTGTGTTGACTAAAGAAGCTAAAGTTAAAAAGAAAAATCAAGGGAAAATGCAGCTCTCTAAAGGAAAGAAAAGAAAAGCAGGTGGAGATGATGATGAAGATGATGAGGTAGGTTATAAATAACACTTTACAAATATCAGTATCCAGAACTACAGGATATTTATTCTGATAGAATAGAAGCTTTAGTTTTATACTTTTTTCTAGGATGATCCAGGATCATCAGACGGTTCTGACGAGTTCCAGGTGGACTTCGAAAATCCAGCAGAGGGAACGCTAGTTCCAGTTGAACTGGAAATGTTCAGCCTTCATGGATCTATGCCTCATGAGCGAAGAATGGAGGTGTTCAAACAATTCCGCGCTGCAAGGAATGGTGTTCTGATTTGCACTGTGAGTTAGGCATAGATTTTTTAATATTGGTATATTTAAAATGACAATATTTCCCTTGTTTTGTATTATATTTTGATCTAGTCATAGTAAAAATGTATGGTAAAGGTATTGGAAACGTTTATGTTGAAATATCAAAAATATTAAGTAGTTATTCGTGTTACTAAATCGATTGGACGTGCAAATTTAATTCTGTAAGCTGCATGAAGCCACTGGTGCAGAAACCTATTGTTGTCCTTTAGTGTCTGCATTCCTATGGGTCGTGGTATTAAAAGAGTTTCAATTAACAATCAACCAAAAAACATTGCCGACAGATTAATCATCACATTCTTAATCCAACAACTTCGTTCGGCTCCTAGCCCCGTTCACCTTTGTCGCTGCTATATTGTAGCGCGTTACCTATTAGCTGGTCATTCATCTAGCCCCGGCGGCGAGGCTCCCACAGCCACAATACGCGTCGATTATGTACTATTATCGTATTTATTTCATCTATCACCGCCGACGCCGCGTACATTACTGCTACGGTAGGAATTATAATTATATTTTATTGTGAAAAATTGTTCATCATTCGACGTCACGGTCGTCGCCGGGATACCGTGAAACATTGTGAAGTCCAGTTTGACTTCACATATTTTTTGTGATTGAATTAGTTGTGTTAACATATGTACTATTCGGATTACCTAGTGCACTTTTGGTTATGTTTGCATTTGTGAATAATGTTTTTATAGAATCGATTAACGTTTTTTACGTTCGATATTATTATAATTAATCTTTACCCTCTTCAAGTTTTTGTCTGAAGTCGGGGCAGACTAATTGCAAGAGTTAATATCTGCTCTATTCATTAGAGCAAAAAATTAGGATAGCGCTTAATTGATATTTTAGAGTTCACAAACTACTATATATGTCTACCTACGGTATTTTTACTGCATTTTATATAGATTCACGAAGTTATGATCCTCAATTGTTTCCTACCAATATTTATACATATGCAATACGTACCATTTTCTATACTTCATTGCGGATTTATCCGATGAAAAAAAAATAGATGAATTAAAAACAATTTTTCCAAGTAGGGAGGTACTTGGAACAACAAACATTTATCATTAAAGGCTTTTTTTGCTGCGATTCGCTAGTACCGTCGGTGAAGCGTAAAATAATTGTCTAATCGTGTAATTATCCACGACGAATATGTTCCAATTGTGTAGTATGTTTTTAATTGCACTAATGCGGCGGCAGGAGCGGCGTAAAGCGTTCTATAGTAAGATAATAACGACGCGAACGTTAGAGATTGTATCGGGTTTAATCTTGTGCGCAGCGGGCGGTGGCTACTGCGACCCAGCTCACTTGCTTACGCGCAGTTAAGCTTCCGTGTTTTCGTAGCTTTGGGCACAGCATGCCGGGCCCGTGTAGAGGAAGTACTCGTATATGAAAACAGTTCTTGGAAAAACATTAAGATTGTTATTGCCGTTTAGATTGTTATTTATCTAATGAAGAATTGGATGGTAATTTCTTGCTAATCACGTTTAATAATGGACACTACGTACGCACTTGTGTTGCGGGAAAGTAAAGTTTAAATGTACATCCTCAATGAATAAATAAATACTTGATAAGTATCTAGTGTGATAGTTCGATTATTTATACCCCCAACGCAGTCATAAGTTGTTCTAAACAGTTGTCTTCCTGTGTATTATGTATGTTATTTATATCTATCTATATCATTATGCCAAATTCCTCTTCACTTAGCACGTTTTGCTCCGCAGCTGTCGGTATTGAAACTCTTGAGTTTAGCTCTTTTTAGTTTTTTATATTCAGCGTTTTGTTATTCTTAAAGAACAATTATTAGATTTGAGTTAGAGTTAGATTATAATTTGTTAGCGTTCTTGGCTCTTCTGTCTTTATAGACTATTCGAAGGCGTCTCATGAGGTTATAAATCAGTTATAAATTAAGTTATTGGAATTTCCATAGTAATTATTTTGATACTAGCTGACCCCCATAGACGTCCTGTATTAACATTAAAACGAATATTTCCAACTTGTGACTTTCCAATTTCTCTTTCTCTAAAAATCTTTTCGGACTAGGTATTACGAATATTTAGTAATGTTACAAAATTGGGCCAGCTATTCTTAAAGGATAGACTTAAACAACGAACAGCATTTAATTTTTATTTATTTATAGATACGTATTATTAATATTTTGGATGACTGATGAGGGTGTTATAAAAAATATTACACGAAATTATTACATTTCCATTAGTTTTGTCGGCGTTTCGTTAGTGGTGAATTGATTGGTCTGTTATCTGCCGGTGACAGGACGTGGCTGCGAGAGGTATAGACGTTCCGAGAGTGGATTTTGTGCTCCAGTATTGCGCCCCGGCCAGCGCCACCGACTATGTGCATAGGTAAATATAACATTATAATAATACTGTTATGTGGTAATTATTTTTATATATAAGACTTTTTTTAGTACGTACCTGTACGCTGATATAAGTTGGGAGGTATTCATGCATCGAATACTACTTTTACGAATATGAATACGAATAATAAATTTGCTATTCGGCGAATACGAATTGGTGAACTTAGATTTTAATATTTTTCATGTTTTTTTAAAGTGTTTTCAAATATCACTTCTCACATTTCCGGGACGACATTTTTAAGATGGATATCGATTAGGTGAAATTTAGCAATTAAAATTAATATACAGCTTACTAGACAGACACACAACAAATGTAATTAACAACGACAAACAATGAGGTTGGAGGTAATCCCTAAATAATTATATTAAAACAGCAACAAAACAATATGTTCGGATACATGAATCGTAATTCGAGTGCTTTCAGTTTTGTGTGTGTGTCTGTGTGAATTCGAATATTCGATAATTGACTGTTATTCGGCGAATAGGCATATTCGCATTCGTTGCAGCATAATTGGGGGGTAACATAATAGGTAATGCATTTTTTTCAGGGTGGGCCGCACTGGTCGCGCCGCGCAGGTTGGTGCTGCTGTGATGTTCCTACTTCCCAGCGAAGTTCAGTTCATCAGGCATCTCGAGCAGAAACGAATTAGGTACGTACCGGTTATTCATTTAAAGTAACTTATTACTACCATTTGCTTTATAGTCTATTATTGGGGTCGGTTTTTGAATTTATTTTTTTGTTATTGTTTCATAATTCGGATATACTCGCACAGTAAAGCAATTATACTCGTACTAGACAATAAAAAAATAAAGTTCAAATATTTTTGTCCTCTGTTGTCTCCTAATGATTTATTTATTTGCGTAAAAGTTGTACATTATATAATGTCATTTAATTTTTGCTTAGTCCGAATAGGTTAATTTTGATAAAGGTTAAAATGTATGATGTACGTTAGGTTGCGTCAATTTGATGAGTCAAAGGCGCTAGACGCTTTGCGCAGCGTAGCGCCGAGCGCTGCCAATGCATCGCGCGCCGCCGTTGCGGTGCAAGCGCGGTTGGAGCGCGTTACCCATAGCAATCGAGACTGGTTACTCAGAGCCAGCAGAGGTAAGTTACCACATGTGGAATATACGTTAGGTTGAGTCAGTCTGATGAGTCGGAAGGCGCTATAAGCGTTGCGCAGCGTAACACCGACCGCCGCCAACGCCGTGCACGCCGCCGTCGCTGTGCAAGCGCGGTTGGAACGCGTTGCCCATAACAACCGGGATTGGCTGCTCAAAGCCAGAAGAGGTAAGTTACCACATGTGACATATACGTTAGGTTGAGTCAGTCTGATGAGTCGGAAGGCGCTACAAGCGTTGCGCAGCGTAGCACCGACCGCCGCCAACGCCGCGCACGCCGCCGTCGCGATGCAAGCGCGGTTGGAACGCGTTGCCCATAGGAACCGGGATTGGCTGCTCAGAGCCAGCAGAGGTGAGTAACCACATGTGCAATATACGTTATGTTGAGTCAGTCTGATGAGTCGGAAGGCGCTACAAGCGTTGCGCAGCGTAGCACCGACCGCCGCCAACGCCGCGCACGCCGCCGTCGCGATGCAAGCGCGGTTGGAACGCGTTGCCCATAGGAACCGGGATTGGCTGCTCAGAGCCAGCAGAGGTGAGTAACCACATGTGCAATATACGTTATGTTGAGTCAGTCTGATGAGTCGGAAGGCGCTACAAGCGTTGCGCAGCGTAGCACCGACCGCCGCCAACGCCGCGCACGCCGCCGTCGCTATGCAAGCGCGGTTGGAACGCGTTGCCCATAACAACTGCGATTGGCTGCTCAGAGCCAGCAGAGGTGAGTAACCACATGTGGAATTTACGTTATGTTGAGTCAGTCTGATAAGTCGACGGCGCCAGAAGCATTGCGAAACGTAACACCGAGCGCCGCTAACGCCACGTGCGCCGTCGTCGCGATGCAAGCGCGGTTGGAACGCGTTGCCCATAACAACCGGGATTGGCTGCTCAGAGCTAGCAGAGATGAGTAATCGCATGTGGAATATACGTTAGGTTGCGTGAGTCTGATAAGTCGAAGCGTTGCGCAGTATAGCGCCGCAGTTTATATATTATGTAAAGAGTTGAGCATCTAAGTACTAGCGGTTCGAATATGAATTTAGGTTTAGTCAAATAGCCGACGGGGCGCAACGGGAGCGCGAGGGAAGCGCTCGGCTACGTTCGGTTGTGACGTTTGCAGTCGCGCCGAGCGGGGCTGCGCTGTGTGGCGTCTCCCGTACATTTCAGTACATTGCAACTTCCCAAGCCGCGCCACCGTCGCGCTCCCGTCGCGCTGCGTCGGCTATGTGGCGAAACCTTTACGCATAAAGAAACGCGCTCTACGGGGGTTCTAGGAAAGGGTACCCGACCCTCGGAGACCGGCCAAGAAGCATAATGTTAACTGCGGTAGCGCCGAGCGCCGCCAACGTAGCGCGTGCTGCCGTCGTTGCCCATAGCAACCGTAACTGGCTGCTTTTACAACATGTAACTGACATAACGCAAGACCTCAGACACGCCAATTAGATTCAATACGAAACCAAACTTCCAAATTTAAAATTAATTACCACTTTTTTAAGCACTTTTATTACCCAATTAGCAAGGAAACCTGTATGTGTATGTGTGCGTATTCAGAAATATTATTTCGAAATGCATTTGTTATCTCTGTATCGCTGTGAAATCAAAAATTAATTAAGTTTCATATAGGGGACTGAAGGACTATCAAAACGTTCTCAGTTGCAATCCGGAGTATGGAATGGCTCCCGATTTAATGGCAATAGGCTCGCCCTCTGTTATATTGGCACTTAACATCGTCGGCAGAAAGTTGGTATACAGTACACCTTTACTATTCACACTAGAAGAATACTTACAGGCGTAACGGTTTGAATATTTAAAGTACTTTTCTCTAAGGTCTTTTCATTTTCTTCATCAACAAAATAGGTTTTACTACATATCGATGACAGAAATCCTAATTGACGTAAGCGACCTAACTTAGTATTGCTTACGGCGATTGAAATTTCTACCCTCGATATGTATGAAATAAGACATATTTTGTCCAATTATCATTACTATTTCCTATCCAGCCTACACCTCCTGGGTGCGGTTCTACGCGGGCTACCCTCGCGAGGTCAAAGAGTTGCTGGACGCGCGTAAACTTCACCTCGGACACGCCGCTAAAGCGTTCGCACTACGCGATACGCCGGCAGCTCTCGCACGCCGCGTCAAATCAGACTCCTCCATGAAGAAAGACAGACCAGTCAACAGACTCACTGTGCATGAAGACGAGGAGAAGAAAAGACCTGGGTAAGTTTACATATCATCAATATTAGAAAGCTACGCGTCTAGGGGTAAAGAAGCTAGTATTAATTTAGCAGTCAATATACCTCGGGTACGATACTCCGGCCGCTTTCGCGCGCTGCGTCGTATCAGACTCCATCGTGAAGGAGGATAGCCCAATCAATAGAATCATTGTGCATGAATGGGTGTAGAAACTAGGATAAATCTAGCAGTAAATTTATACTGGGTACGGCGCTAAAGCGGTCGCACTACGCGATACGCCGGCCGCTCCCTTCTGACTCGTCAAGCCCGATTGCACTAGGAAAAAGGATAGATCTGTCAATAGACTCACTGAACATAAATACAAGGAGACGAAAAGGCTTGGGTAAGTCTACCATAAAAAGACGATAGTCACACGTGATCGCAACGGGTCCTCCACTGAAAAGGTCTTGGAAGGACGGAAGGCTTGTCTTTTTTGTTTACTTCTCATTTATTTATTCCTCTTCTTATCATGTTGTGTATGAATATAATATTTAGATTATAAATAATAAGTTTACGATCTACCGAGATACCTGTTGAGATGCAAAGTGAGAGGATGTTGTGCCTGCAAATATGGAAAATTCAAAATGAAAATATCATGGTTAGGACAAAAAACACAATTGTACTGTTTATATAAACGGTCCGTAAGTACTACATATATGCAGACAGATAACATCATTATACACCGTCGTCATATTAAATTTTGTATCACAAAAACTCGCGTTCTAATAAAAAAAATAAAACAATTTGAATATGCTTTTAGTTTTACTAGAGATGTATTATTACAGGTTCCCAAAAGTAAAAATCGGTTCGTTTGGTGGTCGCGGCATACAGAAGCATGTCTCCATGCACACGGCGAGCGAGTTCGACAGCGGCCTGCCCCCGCTAGACCACTCACAGCCCAAGAAGAAAAAGAAGAACAAATGATACTTAAGTAATGCGATTTTAACATTGAAAAGGACCTTATTGTAAATAAAAGCCATTAGCGGAGTGGGTGTAGTTTTATTCCAGCGCCGTAATTGATCAACGTTTTTGTTTTATTTCGGAGGAGGCAACAAATGAAAGATGGAGCTCGTCCAAAATTCTAATCGCGCGTCGGCTAGAGTTAATGGAAGCGGGCCGGACTCGGCGCCCGATGCCACGGCTACCGTTTTCATATTTCTGACTCACGAGTGACTCGAATGAAAAATGATTTTAAACCATTACCGTGCCCCGTCCGGCCTTTTGATATTTAAATTTTTTCAAGCGGCCGTCATTATCGCGGAATGATTTGCGAATTTCGCCCCAGCCCGCGGTTTTTGTCAGACTTTGAACGAGTTTTTTGTCGTTCTCATTTACCATGTTTTTATTGCTGCATAATGACAAATTAAAAGAGTATTGTGGGGCTCTTTCATGCCGCATTCCCGGGCCTTTTCAAGGTTGAAGAGCTTTTCTTTGAGGCGGTCCGGATGACTTAATCGTGACACATTTATCAATATCCTGTGAATACGGTTAGTAATTACGGAGTCATTATTATTAAATGCATTAAACATTAAAAGCGCCGCTTTTAGTATCAAAGGGCAGTTCTCTGAATTGAATGAGTAATTATTTCACAGCTTAGGTACTTCATCGTCGAACATACTGCGGGGGAGTAATCCGCCATAACTATTTTCTAACTTCAAGAATTAACTTACACTGTGTTTAACTCTTCTTAACATTTATACACAGTCAGAAATCTTACCTAGATAAAATGTTTTTAGATTATCTAAACGCGCAGTTCGTTTGGCGATCAAGAGGTTCTGGGTCCTATGTCGGACAACATGCGATTTTTTATAGAAATATTCTCAGAAGTATACAGGAATCAAAGGAACAGTATATTTGGAATTAAGCCCGACATCATGGCAATGTAGAGCGTCTAGTACATGGCAAAGTGGAATGAACTAGACCACGCGGGAGGTCACCAATGCCGTGGACAGATCAAATTAAGTCCGCGGTAGGATCTCAAACATAAGAACCAGACTGAGAGCTCGAAAGGCGAGATACATCAGTCTCTAGCGTCAGTGCCTCGTCGTGACCACGACCACTCTGTCAAAAGTGAAGTGAATAAGAGAAATAACGGTAATAGGCTCGCCCTCTATTTTGTGCCTTCCATCGTTAGGGACATGTGAGTGTACGCAGTACATCTCTCCGCTTGGGGAATATCGTGGGGAATATAGATTTGACGACCCTACTAATATTATGAATGTAAATGTTTGTATGTTTGTTACTCAATCACGCAAAAAAGGTTAAATGGATTTGGATGAAATTTACCAAACAGATAGTTTTTTTTTAAATGTAGCCCCACATTCCACTACACGATTTATTCCTGTGCCGGGGGTGCGTTTACAAACATGAAAATTCACATACACAAATACCCAGACTGAAACAAATAATTGTGGATCACACAAAGATTTGTCCCGTGCAGGAATCGAACCCGCGACTATTAGACACAGTGGGTGGAGTGTCTTAAGCTCCAATTTCATAGACTAACCCGCTGAGTTTCTCGTCGGATCTTCTGTGTGAGGCCGCGGTCCGATCCGGTTGCAATTGTAAAAAATGTAATAATTTTTGACGTTTGTAAGCGCTCTTGTTGGCCTATACAAATAAAATGTTTTGACTTTGACTTAACCACTGCGCTAAATTGTCCGTCAATTATTATACCTGGATACTTTTTATCCCGAAAAAATGTAACTTCCTGTCTAAAGTCAAAGCGGACGAAGTCGCGGGCAGTCACTAGGGTTTATTAAAACAACAGAAAATTATATAGAAACCTCCGAAAATCAAAATATTTAAAGTGCGTAGTGGTTCGTCGACGCGCACCATCGGCCACATCTCATTATACCCAACTTTTCCAAATAAACTGTGTTCAACATTTTTGTTGTGTTAACATAGTTGTGTAGCTCGCTTCGCGCGTCATTAAGCGCCACATTTGCATGGCGGGCGGCGCCAAACCTCGTGAAAATGCCTTTTCATTAGCATCAACTCTACTGAAAAATTGTTCTGGCAGCCATTGGTCGGTATGTGAATTGTAATGCCAAATAAGTTGAGTAAACAATGAATGGTATTTAGTCCAATATACGAGGTTATATGGCGCCTGTATAACAGGCTATGTTGTTTTAAACCTGGATTTGACTTGGAATGACTCAACATAAACAGTAATTTGTGAAATGAATAGGAAAAGAAATAATTTCTAACGCAACTATTAGACAATCCTTGTTTTATTTAACTTACAGGCATTGTGAAGGTTCCGACGGAATAATACATGTGAGTTTACCAAATAATTTGAGTAGGTACTTACTCGGTTTGAAAACTCTTTCATAGTATTAGTGGCCTAAAAGGACATTTATAACGATTTTTAACCTCATGGTCTGGAATTTTTATTTTATCAAAATAATCCAGTCAGGTTTAATCTCTACGACTCCCATTCGAAATTTAATTTGTCATATATATGTATATGTTACCTACTAGCAACTCTTAAGTATACAAATACATTTACAAGGATTACACTATAATGAATGAACAGTTTCCGCACGACATACTTGAAGCTAAAACGTCCCACACTCCCTATAAAGTGAGTACACAATACTATACAAAATATTAAGTACTATAACACTCTAACAATAGGATATAACATTAATAGTATCTAATAATTCGCTACTGTCCAGAGCGCGGCGTTGATTGATGTAAGGGGAAATGTATCGGATTAAATAAAACGCCGGCATAGTAGCTGCTTTCACGGCGGAGAGTTCGGCAGGGCTAGCACACGCGGGGCGACAAGACATGCATATGTCACGGTTTGTCGCCCTAGGCGTGAGGTAACTGTTGTTTTCAGGCTAGCATGGCGTGCCGTGACAAAAGTTTGAAAGAAAGAGAGAAGGTATATATTCAGCATAATCCGAAAGCACCACAAATAGTGCCACGACGCTGGTTGCGATAAAATTCTTTAATTAATTAAGTATTGTATTATCTTGTAGACAAGACTATATTGACATGTGTACAAGACTAGAATCACGGACCAACAATTTTTTTTCCCGAGCGACAAAAGTCTTGCGGTACGTTATGGCCTCGGCAACAAAAAAAATGGATAAAATTATAACCATACTTTTATTTTTTTTGTTCTCTCCAAGTAAAACAGTTAACATTTAAATAAATATGTAACTAAATTATTAACACATTGAAAATATGTACTATTTTTATTAAGGTCTACAGTAAAGTATAACGCCTACAACAGAATGTTATAATCTACGCACTGATTAGAAATTGATGGTCGATACCAATGTATTAAATCGGCATGATGACTTTGACTCGTGATATCTGACAAACCACGTAACTACTGGCAATAATATTTAATCACAATATGAAACAAATGTTCCTTAATACATGGATTTTTTTTTCGATCTGTCTTCATTTTGAGAAAACTGACTTTCGTCCAGCTAAATCTTGAAAATTGATCACTGTGCGGCGCTACAAGACGTATATTACAGATTTTGTCGCTCTAATTTTGTCTTCCAAGCTGGCATGAGTGAGAGAGAATGAGTCGTTACTATTTTTTCAAACAAGGCGGCGACAGTGGTTTCACAGTTATAGAATTTTTCTCATAGGATGGGTAGTGACAGTTCTAATTGCCAAACTAAATTATGCTTTATTTAATGGCAATAGGAGGCATGCCCGTTTCTATACTTATGGTTTTATGCCTTAACGCCATTGAGTTAAATAATTTATTTATTTATTTAATTCTTCTTGCACTATTGGTACAAAGGCGGACTTAATGCCTGAGGCATTATCTACCAGTCTACCTTAGGGTGATGCAGAAACGAGTGAAGTAGGTGCAGAACCATAGAACCAAAAAAATGTAGAGGAAAATATGTAACAAATATATAATTAGTAGAATAAATATAATATCGAACTGACATATAACGATATAATATAGATACAGATAAATACACATACAATGTATACATATAATAACATAAATAATAAGTACACGTATACATAAACTAAATTAATATTGAGATGATTCCGCCAAAGTTTTGTGCAGATAATCCTGTACTTTGCTTTTGAAAGATAAGCGATTTGTGGCCATCCTGATATCCAGAGGTAGTGAGTTCCATAGTAAGATGGATTGGACAAAGAAAGAAGAGTGTGAATAATAATTTCGTTCGGCAATTAGAACTGTCTGTACCCATACTATGTGGAAAATACTATAGTGTTTTATTATTACGATTTCCGTGGTGCTAGCCCTGCTGTTGAAGAGCCAGCGAGTCAATTCGGTAGTACAATAGAGCTGAGCACGGTGGGCCGCCGCGGGATGAGTACGTGGTGACGTGCGGCCGAATGCTGCCTACGAATTATATGACTCGGAGAAGCTTGGGTACATTGTAGTAGATGTAAAAATATTCGATAAGTATCAATCTACTAAGACGGGCCCTATCCTTTAATCCTTTAATCCTAATCGCTTACTGTTAATTAATTCTAGATCTATTTATAACATTACACCAGATGTCTTGGGGGGTAGGCAGAGTACAGAGTTCCAACAGGGTCTTTCCTTACAAACCTCTTTCATTTCTTCCACTCTTATAGTCTATCTCACTATATTAATTATTATTGTTATAAACGAAGCTCTGCGCTAGGATTTTTTTTATTTGATAATATAAAGTAACAATTTCACAACAAAATGTTTTATTAGGTCTGACATAAACTCATTCGAGTTTTACCGTACACCAGTGTCGTCGTCGTTTAGGTATTGTTTGAGCGTATCGTGGGTGTATTTACAGGTGTGAGTGTTACATACAGAGGAACATTTAGATCGAAAAAAAGAACAGAATTTGCACTGTGAGAAATTAGGAGAGAGAGTGCATATTAATGGCTAGGACGATGTATGTTTCTTTTAAAAAGGGTGTAGGTTTTCCATCAAATAAATAAATAACACGTAGAGCCGACATCACTTGAAGTAATATTTTGGTTTAACTGAATTACTGTTGAACGGAAATGAAATTCACGCCAGGTAATTAGTCTTGGTCCATTAGTCTATGCGCTGCTTTCTAGAAGTTTTTGGTTCACACAATGAATTGTCTTATGCGGGAATGGAACTCGCGACAATACTTATTGTCCAATAAAAATCAAAGTATTACTTGCCTAAACGAATATCTGTTTTAGTGCAACAGCGCGCAGCAGTTGGTCTATGCGTTGGTCGGCGGCGGTTCAAACGCGCCTCGTCATGACCCACCGAATTATGGGCACAAAGCGCCGTTGATACCGAATATTCCATATAAATATTGAGCTAATCGCCCTTTCAATGAAGCGGCCCGCTTTTTTATTAATAATTGATCGCGTAGCGCGAGTCATGCGCTGTATTGTATAGACGAACATATTTTTTGCTGTGGCAACTCATTAAGCGGCCGCCAGAGTCTCGCATCGCACATGACGCCCGCCAGAGGGCGTGATCCCGCCAACGCCGAACTAATTTTCGATGATTCCAGGATATACGTCAAATAATGTGGAACTAATGTGTGTTTGTGTTGCCGATGGGTGATTAATATTTTTTCTAGCTAGACATATTGGTCCACAGTGCATGGTCAAAGAGTTTGATGATTTTTAACGTAGTTTGCAGTTATTTAAATTTCTTACCTGTATGTATTAATATTAGCGCCAATCCACATGTCCTGTGGATGTTGTAAAAGCTACTATAGGAGAAAAACTATTTAAGCAGTACGTCTTCTCTTAATTTTCTTTGAAATTATCGTTTAGGTGTCTCATGAGTGGCTCTGACCTTCCTTTAAGAATAGGGTAATGATGATGGGTAAAAATAGTAAAAATAAAATGTTTGGCATTTACTTGCCCATGTACATTTTCCTTGTGCATTGCAATGATTCAATTTTAAGTGATAACTTATAATATATTGTAGCTGGCTACATGTCTAAAATGAGTTTGAAATCTTACAAATTAAAAGACAATTAGTCCATATTTTAACAGTTAATTAAAACACAGCTATCCACGTTGCCTAATCGGCTTGTGAACTCCTTACAGGGAATTAGTGTATAATCTCATTATACTTTTTTTCAACTATGTTTACCAGAATGTCGTCACTTTCATTGGCCGTAACGACTGCTTAGTTCCGTTTATCCCACTTATTTAATTAAACATTCTCACAGGTTTCATAAAACAATAACTTTTAATTTTTAACTATTATGAGTGCACCGCTTACAGTCTCTTGTTAACAGTAACAGCGCCGTGAGAACTCGGTTAAAAGCTTGCAGACTCCATGTGATTTGACCGAGTTAGGACAATTTGTAAAAACGAATAATTAATAATCAAAATTGGTTAGATTGCGCCGAACTTTTGTTACGTTTAAAGCAAAATAACTACATATATTTTTGATTTTTAAGTTCCCGGCGTTTCGAGTGCTTTGCAGCACCCATGGTCACGGGAAGGACGGTAGTGTTAGACGTACAAAAGTCATAGTTGTTCCGGGATACCCTCAAACTTCTTAATTATTTTTGTTTTTGTTGGTCCTATCTAATCTCTGATCTAAATCTAAGATCTCAGTAAACTAACTACACACTGATTACGAGTAGATATTAATAAATTATACAGTTAACTAGGCAGCTGCTGTATGTTTGATTTCAGGATTTGAATTTGAGACAGTAATTTTGCCAATTTAGGGTTACTTTTCATTAAGTTATTATGTACTACTAGAGAAGCCATGTTATACAAAAAACGGCGGGCAACCTGATGACCGCGCGGTTAGCGAAGGTGTTTGTTGTTTCATAGATTATAAAATCTTGTGTTTATGGAGCTGCGTAAACAGTACCTCAGTGCACAGGTATATTTTTGAAATAAAACTTAGCACTCGAACGACACGCGTTGTGTCAGGCTTTTGGCTCAAAGAGAGTTAGAGCGAATGCATTCTAACTTGTGCTACAAAAAAATAGTTGTTGTGTCTTCTCTAGTACGTAATAAGTTAATGTTACTACTTAAGAAACAGACATGATCTTTTTTATTTATTTTTTTGTTTTTAAAAAAACGTAGCCCCACACTAGGATTTATTCCTGTATCGTGGGTGCGTTTACAAACATGAAATCTCACATATATAAATACCCAGACCGGAACAAATAATTGTGGATCACACAAAGATTTGTCCCGTGCGGGAATCGAACCCGCGACTATTAGACACAGTGGGCGGAGCGACTCAAGCTCTTAACCACTGCGCTAAATCGTCCGTCAAATAATTGTTCTTCTATAGACATATTGTTTTAATAAATGTTCTTGTAATTCAGTCTCGCTTTGTTAACTGAATAAAGGGAAGAAATTTTGTATATTTTTTTGTTTACAAACAAACATTTAAATAAAGAATGTTGCATTTTTAGGTTAATATTTTTTTCATGAACATTATTTAAAATAAGGAAGTAATTTGTTCCAAATAAAATCTAACCATTTAATTTGTATAAATCATATGGGATTTATAAAATTGTCACTATCTAATACATTTTCTTTGCCAAAGTATAGAACGCTTCTCTGCTAACGAATTTAAGGTTCGCAAATATCCAAAACAAGGCGAGTGGGCTGGACATGTAGCATGATCTCGCAGAGGTAGGCAAACGCCGTCCCCAACTGGATACCAAGAGGTGGTTACAGATGAAGGGGTAGTCCTATAAAAAGGTGCAGCGACGATTTAGACACCTTTGCGGGTACTTCGTGTCATGGCCCGAATTAGCAGTAGATCAACTCTTGTGGAATAATAAAGGGGGTGGGAGAGCTCAGGAGTGGGTCAGTAAAATAAGCTAGTAAAAATGTCCACAAAACGACGTGTTGTGCTGGTCACCGCATTAGGGGCGCAGTGTCATTGTTCGCGAGATGTTGCCATCTGATTATCGTTATTGTTTCAAACCGGGAAACAGCTAACATTCACTCCATTTAATATAATTGAGCGAATGAGAAACGCTATCAATTATAATTGTTACGACCTGCACTTTTAATAACAGAAACCCAATTAACTAAAGAGGTTTCTATTGACAAACGCCGCTGCCTAGAAACTGTGATTTTTTTAAAATAATGATGGCTTAATTATAAATAAATGCGAAACCGTTTGCAAGACTTAAGAAGCTTCTTCGAGAACCAACTAACGAACAAAAATGGTATATGGTATAGGTACCTACTAGGTACATAGATGCATTTTGAAACTGTTTTTGTTATGAAGATATGTATCTCCAAGTTAAATAACCACAACGGAACCCAGTATCGACAACAAGTTAAAAAAAAAAAAATTAAATGAATATGATTGGAATGAATACCTTATAATAATATTAGCCCTGTTAAGAAACTGTCCCACTGTTGGGCACGGGCCTCCTGTCATACTGAGAGGGTTTAGGCCATAGTCCACCACGCTGGCCCAGTGCGGGTTGGCGAACTTCACACACCTTCGACAAACTCTTAGGCATGCAGGTTTCCTCACGATGTTTTCCTTCACCGTTAAAGCAAGTGATAATTAATTTTAAATACGCACAGGCTTTCGAAAAGACAGAGGTGCGTGCCTGGGTTTGAACCCGAGACCTCTGACTTTGCAGTCCAACGGTCTAACCACTAGGCTATCACTGCTTACCTTAGTATCTTTATTTATTTCCGCATATCTAATTTCGTATATTGTTTCAAACACGGAAGAAAACATCTTACGTAATCCGAAAATGTGACCGCTGTTGACATAAATCAATTTGATACTATTTTCCTATGTAACTGGAGCAGATAGTATACCTAACTTAGGTATACTTTGGAAATATTTCAATAAATATTCAGAATAATTCCAAATAAAACTTGCAAAAAAAAAGAATCTTATCTATCATTGGAATATCAAATTACTGCATTTGATATTCATTGCATTAATCTGCCATTAAAACTGCTAGTGGGTACTAGGAAAAACATCGGATGATAGCAAACGTATCGTGCAAGATACCACTAGTTTTTAATGTACGTTTAAACAATGAATAATAAAATAGCAATAAGTGGCAGTATGGCAAACCGATGTCGGCATACTTGCGTGAGGGCACAGATGAGAAAAATTGAGATAATCCAACTAATGTACCTATAATGCGGCAAGGATCTTTTGGGCACGTGACCAAAATTGGAACTAACGTGTCATCAAGTGAAATGTCACTTCTTCTTCTTCCTTAAGTTATGGCTTTACACTAATTTTAAGTGTATTTTGCCAGTGTCCAGTGAGATATATAATCGTGTTTGTTTAAATTATTTCAATTCCCCGATGAACTTAATGGCAACGATGATAATTAAATTAATGAAGTACCCCACCCTGGATAGTAAAGCGGTGGATACTTTACATACCAATTGAGACGGCCGTTTTGAGGGAAGTCGAAAAGGCACGTTTTATCGCTTTGTTACAATTACCTTCACTCATGCACATATAAGAACACATAATGGTTAATATTCCACCAACATTACACATTATTAGTCGAAATAACACAAGTTTTGGAAATTAAAACAAATTGACAACATTACTCTTCGACTTCCCGCCAAAAACTCCCGAAATGTCACTTCTTCTTCTTCTTCTTCCTTAAGTTATGGCTTTACACTAATTTTAAGTGTATTTTGCCAGTGTCCAGTGAGATATATAATCGTGTTTGTTTAAATTATTTCAATTCCCCGATGAACTTAATGGCAACGATGATAATTAAATTAATGAAGTACCCCACCCTGGATAGTAAAGCGGTGGATACTTTACATACCAATTGAGACGGCCGTTTTGAGGGAAGCCGAAAAGGCACGTTTTATCGCTTTGTTACAATTACCTTCACTCATGCACATATAAGAACACATAATGGTTAATATTCCACCAACATTACACATTATTAGTCAAAATAACACAAGTTTTGGAAATTAAAACAAATTGACAACATCACTCTTCGACTTCCCGCCAAAACTCAAATGTCACTTCATGATAGTTCACTGCTGTTTTTGTTTTATATTTATGGCATGACGACGATGCGTATTTTGCCAATGTCAAGAATTACGAATATTCATTTCAAAATTAATTCAACTCCCCGATGAACTTGATGATAAAGATGATTATGAAATTTATGAAGTGCCCCACCCTGGATAGTAAAGCGATGGAAACTTTACATACCAATTGCGACGGCCGTTTTGAGGAAAGTCAAAAAGGCAGGTTTTATCACTTCGTTACAATTACCTTCACTCGTGCACATATAAGAATACATAATAGTTAATATTCCACCAACATTACACATTATAATACAAAATAACAACCAGTTTTGGAAATTAAAACAAATTGACGACATCACTCTTCGATTTCCCGCCAAATCTCAGTTCACTGCATTTGCCGTTTGCTATAAAATCTAGCCGTTCTTTTTTAAAGTTTTATAAGGCATTATTTTTATTTCATTCTATAATTGAATTTGGGATACTGCGTCCAACTGCAGCTTGATTAAGTTTGTTGAGCAAGTGCATAAAATGTTATGTACGTGTCAAAGATCCTTGTCACACAATGTAACATGGATTAACTATCTTTCTAGACTATGGAGGAATCATAAACTTGGAGCATGTATAGTAAAATAGTAGGTAGGTAGGCATATATACCTTTACAACCACTTCTCACATAAGGAGAAATAGAGAGATATGTTAAACATTTTAATCTTAAATACTTAGTAGCAGTAGTGGTTAGACCGTTAGACTGCAAGGTCAGAGGTCTCGGGTTCAAAACCAGCCATGCACCTCCGTCTTTTCGAAAGCATGTGCGTATTAAAAAATAAGTATCACTTGCTTTGACAGTGAAGGAAAACTTCGTGAGGAAACCTGCATGCCTAAGAGTTTCTCGAAGGTGTGTGACGTTCGCCAATCCGCACTGCGCCAGCGTGGTGCATTATGGCCTAAACCCTCTCAGTTTGAGAGGAGGCTGTGACCAACGGTGGAACAGTTTCTTAACAGGGCTCTTATTTAACTTACTAACTCTAATTTTTCAATTCATTTAATTTTACAAATAAAGAAACAAAGAATATGTAAAGCTAGTAGATAATATTATTTGTATTCACTTTGAATACCATACATTAAATATTTGGTAACTTGGTTTTCTTATTACAACGCAAATTATCTACGAAGCTTCCGTCCCCTTCCGTCCCTCGCGTTTTGAACAGTGTCTAACCAGTCTTTGAATACCTAGTCTATGCCATAACCTAATGACGTGGAAACATACGTCTGTGGGTATGCAAAAAACACTAAGATCGGAGCAGTCACTTTGTATAACACTGTGCAAGAAACAACCGTTTTACTAGAAATAATCATAGTGTAGGCGGCAAAAACACGCTATTAATGGTTTGTGCGCGGCACCCTCTTGTTACTATTTATGAGCGAATTAACGGCGATGCTCTCACACAGACGCAGCTACGCATTAAGAGGGGAATATTTGTCGCAAAAACTGATAATATTGTGACTGCCGGCAATGTTACCTCACATTACTTCGCAATAGTAACTGTTAATCAATTAGGTATAATTAAAACTTCCTTGGTACTTGATAAACGTTTTTAAAATGACTTATTCATTCTATTCTATACTCATTCATTCTATGCCTAAAATCCGATTGTGGAGTGAAAGATTTTAACAACCATTGATTTGTCTGGTTAAGGGATATGTGATTCTACGTAACTAACAGCTTCTTGTCAGGACAAAGTGAATAGTTAACCCCTTAGTTAGGTATAGGTAGACATACCTATGTATGCGAAATTAGTTTTTGAGAAAATATAAGCGATGGTTTAAGTTAATAAGAGTTTTTGTCAAGTCAAAGCGACGATTTATTCATGAACTTGGTAGCTATATGATATAACTACATAGATGAATGCTTAAATAGTCTGAGGCAGTAATTCTCAGCATCATCATAAGTATACATCAATCCACGGCCTCTCCCAAGCCACGCCACTGAGCCCGGTCTTCGGCTCTTCCAAACCGCACCTTCAATCAATCAGCCTATCGCAGTCCACTGCTGGACATAGGCCTCTCCTAACACGCGCCATTGCACACAGTCCTCCGCCTTCCGCATCCAGTTTGCCCCAGCGACCTTTTTGAGGTCGTCGGTCCATCTAGCTGGGGGCCGCCCTACCTTACGCTTACCAAGTCGCGGTCTCCACTCTAGGACACGCTTGCTCCATCGGCCGTCGGTCCTTCTGCAGATGTGACCAGCCCATTGCTACTTAAGCTTACTGTGTCTGCGAGCTATGTCGGTAACTTTGGTTCTTTGTCGGATTACCTCGTTACGAATTTTATCCTTCAATGAGACGCCGAGCATAGCTCGCTCCATAGCCCGCTGTGCGACTTTGATTTTGTGGACTAGTCCCACTGTGAGGGGCCACGTCTCGGCCCCGTAAGTCATACCGCACCTTGCGCACATATATTAGCAGTCATAATAGTAATATAAGACCAAAATGTTTATACCTACATACTTTAATAACTTTGCAGTATAATTATATGGCCATACATAACGGAGTTGTTCCAACGCTGTTATATGGTAGCGAGAGCTGGGTGTGTAAGAAGGAGAATGAAAGTAGGATAAATGCGGTAGAAATGCGAGCTCTGCGGAAGATGTGCGGAGTGAAGCTGACCGACCGCATTAGCAACAGCGTAGTAAGACAGCGAGTAGGTGAAAGATAGTATCGATGTAAAGATGAGAAAGGGCATGCTCCGTTGGTTCGGGCATATAGAAAGAATGCCAGAGGAAAGAATGACAAAACAGATATACAATGTGAAAGTGGAAGGATGCAGGTACCGGGGAAGACCTAGACTATCTTACCACGACCAAATAAACCGAGTCATATCTGATGGAAAAGTCAAGAGTCTCCGTAACCGGCGAGCGTGTATGAGACGAACTATGAGAGTCGAGGAAGCCAGAGAGGTATGTAAGGAAAGAACCTGTTGGAACTCTGTACTCTCTGCCTACCCCGCAAGGGATCTGGCTTGAGGTTATAGATAGATAGATAGATTATATGCAAAGTTTATACTTTCCAAATTAAAGAATCCTACAAAGTTTTTCAGAAGCCAAAAGGGTATTTTGCAAGACGATTTCACCAGCGCGATGGCCAGTAACCCGAGCCGCGCCACTCGGGCGGAGGCTGCGGTCGCGCGCCGATACAAAACACTGCGAAATTGCGCGTGCGCAGGGCCCGTAACACACACACACACGCCCGCGCCAACACGCTGCCCGAGGTACTATGGGAACTGCGATATCGAGGAATAAGTAAAGATTAATACGTATATAATAAGCATATATTTATACCTAAAGTATCAACTTTAAGTATCTACTTTAAGTACGTAGGTATTATTTAAGGAAAATCAGCAAAATTTGGTTTTAGGGTACCCCAAATCTGGTGCTCTCACCAGTTCCTTGTTGTGAATAACTGCTGATTAATCGTTTTAAAAATGCTATTACTGTGAAGAACTGCTAAATAGGTATATCGTATTAAAATTGCTAGGACAAATTTTACCTATTGATCCAATTTGTATTCACCAAAAAGAGCATCCATTTAAAAAATGGACCCAAAATGTAATGTTAAAGTTTTTATTACAATATTTGAAATCGTATAGTTTTTAAGCATACTTGTTAGTTTTGATAATATTTAATATAATGTCCTTACGACGTTTGTATAGGACAAAAGGACAAGGTAAATTTAGATATATGCCATTAGAACAAAGTTAGCTACGTACCTAAAAGAAAAAATCTGCTTTTTCCAGTAAATAAGAATTTTAATGAAGGCAATGATAGTACCAAATGAACTTGACTGACGAAAAACCTCATATTAACTTATGTGGTTACAAACATAACCTGATAAATTAGTAGGTACTGATAGTTTAAAAGGTAATTGGTACAAAATTAAAAAGTAGCTGACACGATCAAGCAGAAAGACATCGAGCGGACATGTTGTCGTTACAACTGTCTGTAGATGCATACCTCATGTGCATCGGGCACTGTTGTACTGATGTGTGCGAGCTGGTAGCGACGCGTCTCGGCTTACCCGTCACCGATACATTAACCAATAGTTTAACTTGATCATATCGATTTACAATTGTCCAGTTAATGTAGCTTCACTTAGGAAAAAACAGAGATATAAATTATTGTGTTGGAGTTTTGTTTTTGCGAAATAACAGGGATATTCAACATCATTCGTCGGCGAGTGGTATCTAATGGGATAGCTTTATATTTCCCGATTTAACAAACTTAATCACGAAGGCGTGCAAATAGCTCTAGCTGTCGCAAAATTGAAAGAATATTTCGTAATATCAGTAGTCTATGTACATTTCTTCTTTTTCTTTGTGAGCCTCGCAAATTAATGAAAGATGGATGTCTTGGAATATTAAATTTTATTTACATTGCGATAAGCTAGTTGCGCATTAAGATAGTTTATAACTAGTTGTCGATTCTAGAAATCTCAACAATGCTGTGCTCCGTAAACTGGTATAAAGACTTATGAAAAATTATAAAATAGGTGTTAAATTAGTTGTTCCGCTAATAATCTTTACAAATATGCACAATACCAGCTTAAGCGGCCATTATAGTCATAAGTTGCCCAGAAACTAACCCAATAATCGAACTCCACACTGTCGCCTATCCTATTTAACCGCCGAGCTAACCTACACAGCCCCAGTTGATCAGTGTTTAGTCGAGATTACGTCCGTTTACCAAGCGAGCCGCGCCAACCGCAGCCAACCGAGCACACACACGCACACACCCAAATGTGCGCACAGGCAGTTATCATGTCAACTATATGTCGATTAATTTGATTGTGTGCGTGTTGCAGTCATGCATTGAAATATGTTGTTTTGGTATCTCGATATAGAAATAAATTCCCTAAAAGTTTTATTAGGTTCTGCTTGTAGATCCCGGAACCGCGTATAGGGTCGAAGAAGGCTACCCCGGGATTAGTATGGTAAAAGCTCTGCATGCCTCAGTGTTCTTAGCAGAGAACATTTCTCCAGTTATATATATCATGATGCGTCTTTAGATTTTTGGAATAAAATTACATTATCTTGACCATACTATGTCATTCAGTTGTCTATCTATCTATCTATCTATCTATAACCTCACGCCAGATCCCTTGCGGGGTAGGCAGAGAGTACAGAGTTCCAACAGGTTCTTTCCTTAAATACCTCTCTGGCTTCCTCCACTCTCATAGTTCGTCTCATACACGCTCGCCGGTTACGGAGACTCTTGACTTTTCCTTCAGATAAGAGTCGGTTTATTTGATCGTGGTAAGATAGTCTGGGTCTTCCCCGGTACCTGCATCCTTCCACTTTCACATTGTATATCTGTTTTGTCATTCTTTCCTCTGGCATTCTTTCTATATGCCCGAACCAACGAAGCATGCCCTTTCTCATCTTTACACCGACACTACCAATCTTTCATACCTACTCGCTTTCTTACTACGCTGTTGCTAATGCGGTCGGTCAGCTTTACTCCGCACATCTTCCGCAGAGCTCGCATTTCTACCGCATTTATCCTACTTTCATTCTCCTTCTTACATACCCAGCTCTCGTTACCATAGCGAGGTCCCAGCGTTGGGACAAGACCTCCGTTATGTATGGCCAGCTGCGCCTTATGGCTTAAGTGCCGGCTCCCGAGTAGCTTTCCCATCGCACCATTCACTCTGTTCCCTGCACTCACTCTTCTCTCTATGTCAGCGGTGTATTTCCCATTCTTACTGAAGGCGCATCCAAGATATACAAACTCATTCACTTACTCCAGCACATTGTTACCAACCACAATCCTTACATTCGTTCTGGTTTCTTCCCTTTCAAAAACCATAATCTTGGTTTTCTTTACATTCAAGTGTAAGCCATTGATCATGCAGTTGTCTTTCATAACTGTGACTAGTGTTTGCAGATCAGTGGCTGTTGGCGCTATTAAAACCGCGTCATCTGCGTAAAGTAGATGGTTTACCACTAAGTCACCCATTTGTACACCTTCATTCATCGCTTTCAGTCTTTGAAGACTTTTATCCAGATATATTATAAACAGTCTAGTGGACAACACGCAACCCTGTTTGACGCCGATTTTAACGTCAAACCAGGGTGACCTGTTACCACCCACCCGTACGCATGCCTTGCAGTCCACATAAGTGGACTGGACGGCTCGCAACAGAGTGCCATCTATACCATACTCTGGCAAAATGTCCCAAAGTCTCTTTCGCACAACCCTGTCAAATGCCTTCTCCAGATCTACAAAACCGCAGAAAACCTTCCGGCCCACTGCCAGATGCTTCTCTACGATGTTGCGGAGGAAGAAGACTTGATCCGACCATCCTCTTCCGGACCTGAAACCCCCATGTGCCTCATACAACATTCCATCGGACTTCACGCGCATTCTCCGTTCAATAATTTTACCGTACACCTTGGCTGCCAAGCTGATCAAACTTATGGCTCTGTAATTGGCGCAGTCATATTGTGAACCCTTGCCTTTATACAAGGGTACTATGACTGCGCGGCGCCAATCTGTAGGGACTCTACCGGTCCTCCAGCAAAGGTTTGCAAGGGCCCGGAAAGCGTCCCGGACGCAAGTTCCACCATATTTGATCATCTCGGCAGATATCATGTCTACTCCCGCAGCTTTACCGTTTTTCATACTTCCTATCGCCCATTCAACTTCTTCCATAGTGATGTCCCCCGTTGATACTGGTGCCGCAAACTCGCCTTTGGGCACGTCTGCGGCATCAGCATCCGGGTCATCTCCATACATTTCTCCAAAATATTCACTCCACCGGTTTAGCACAGCTTGTGTGTCTGCAAGAATGTCACCATCTTTAGATTTTATCCTTTCCATTCTGGAGCCTGACGAATCACCTCGAGCCTTTCTCACCTTGCTCCAAAAGAGTTTGGTGTTGTTCTCGAAGTTCTTCGCCAGCCTCTCCTCCTCAATCATACTGGCTCTTTCACGCTTTTCTTTCACTAAAGTTTTAGTGGCATTCTTGCATTGCCGGTATATTTCTTTCCTCATCTCTGTCATACTGGCATTCAGGTTCAAAGAAGATACATAGTCCTGCCGCGCTTTCTTCTTACTTTCTACGAAGCTTTGCAACTCCGCATCCCACCATGCATCACCTTTTGCTGTACTATGCTTCTTTGAGCAACCACATACTTCTTTCGCGGATTCCACCAAACTCTCTTTCAGGCTATTCCAGCATTCATCTACATTTGAGTCCGAAGAGCCTGCTGTCAAAAGCTTGTCCCGGACTCTGTCTTCATACATTCTCCTCACGCTCTCATCTTGCAACTTTTCAACCTTTATTCTTTCAAGGTCTTCGAAGGGGATACGCTCTCGCCAGTGCCTCCACTTCCTGAACAGACCACTAAACCGCGCAACTACGAGATAGTGGTCTGATTGCAGTGTGGGGCCTCTATACGCACGCGTATCTTGCAGTTTGCTTCGGAGTTGCAGTTTGCTGGTTATCAACCAGGATCAGATCTATCATGCTTTTTTGTTCATTCCTTCTCCACGTATACATATGTATGTCCTTGTGCTGGAATATCGTATTAGACACAAGGAGACCCCTTTCCAAACAACCATCTACAATGAGCTTACCTGCATCGTTCACTCTCTTATCACCATAAGGACCCAGAGCAGCGTCGCAAGATTGCCGCCTGCTTCCTACCCATCCGTTCAGATCGCCACACAAAATCACCTTTTCGTTAGCCTCAGCCAAATCCAGAACTTCCCTGACATTATCCCAAAACTTCTCAAGGTCCTCGGGTGTCGACGAGCTTACGGGAGCATAATATGCGACCAAAAATACTCTAGTGACACCCAGTTTTAAACGGACCCGGAGAAGTCTCGCATCGCACAGGCCATAATCTCTCACTCCAGAGGCCAGGCGACGGGACAGCAAGATACCCACCCCCATGCTGGCACGACTGCTCTGCGGTACCCCAGACCACAGAGCCATCGTCCCATCAGAAAGATCACAGGTTTCACTGCCCCTCCGCTTAGTCTCTGTTACACACAGAGCATCCAGGCGTCTCTCTTTCATCACATCAATCACCTCATGCATCTTATCTTCCATACCACCTCTACATTCCAAGTGCCTATTCGGCACTCTGCACCCCACGACTCGCCAGTTCGGGCCCGGCGTGATGAGTGGCGGCCCCCATCGCCGCTTCCACCTATATTCGTACCGACTGGGGCGATCCGGTACGCGTTGCCTCGGGGGGACGCCCTAGCCCGCACTGCGGTACGTCTTCGGTCCAAGATTGCAGCCATAATTACTGGCAGGGGTAGCGACGGGCACGCTCTTGGACAGACCCAGACCAAAATTACATTATCTTGACCATACTATGTCATTCAGTTGTATTCATATAATAATGTTTTTAACAATTTCTAAATCAATTCAATTCCCCGATGAGCTTGATGACAACGATGATAATGAAATTAATGAAATACCCCACCCTGAATAGTATAGTAAAGCGATGGATACTATACAAACCAATTGCGACGGCCATTTTGAGACAATTCGAAAAGGCATCTTTTATATTTTTTCGTTACTTCACTCACGTACTAATTACCTTCACTCACGCACATATAAGAATACATAATAGTTAATATTCCATCAACATTGCATTACCTATTATCTACACTAATATAATAAAGAGGAAAGATTTGTATTTTTGTATGTAACGAATAAACTCAAAATACTGGACCGATTTTACTGATTCTTTCACCATTAGAAAGCTACATTAAAGTAGAAGTAACAGACTCGGTAGGTGGCCCTCTTCGGCTTCCCGCCAAAACTCCATCTACCGTCACAATGTTACCAGATTTTTTAAATAAATCTGCCTATTTCTATCATCTGCTATGTAAAGGTCTCCTTTAACTAGTTGTGGTGAAAGAGATTCTGTCAATAGTTACTATATCAATTTACTTAACAAAACATTAACACTGACTGTTTCACAGACAACCAAGTTTAAACCAGTGGTTCTAGACTGATAAAATGTTGCAGAGAGGTTTTTCTAAATGAAGTTTATTTTAAAAGAAACGATAAATTCCTATTTTTTATAAAAAAATTGTAGGTAGGTAGGTATTTTGGTGATGAGCAATGAATTTTAGATAATTCAAATGAAATTAAAAATTACTGATATCAATTCCCACTAAGGCTAATCCATTAGAAAATATTAATAAATATATTTTATAACTTTAGCGATGAAAGCGATGAATGAAGGTGTACAAATGAGTGATCTAGTGGTAAATCATCTACTATATGCAGATGACGCGGTTTTGATAGCGCCAACAGCCACTGATCTGCAATCACTAGTCACAGTTATGAAAGACGACTGCATGAAAAATGGCTTACATTTGAATGTGAAGAAAACCAAAATTATGGTTTTTGAACGGGAAGAAACCAGAACGAATGCAAGGATTGTGGTTGGGAACGATGTGCTGGAGCAAGTGAATGAGTTTGTATATCTTGGATGCGCATTCAGTAAGGATGGAAAATACACCGCTGACATAGAGAGAAGAGTGAGTGCAGGGAACAGAGTGAATGGCGCGATGGGAAAGCTACTTGGGAGCCGGCACTTAAGCCGAAAAGCGCAGCTGGCCATACATAATGGAGTGCTTGTCCCAACGCTGTTATATGGCAGCGAGAGCTGGGTATGTAAGAAGGAGAATGAAAGTAGGATAAATGCGGTGGAAATGCGAGCTCTGCGGAAGATGTGCGGAGTGAAGCTGACCGACCGTATTCGCAACAGCGTAGTAAGAAAGCAAATAGGTATGAACGAGAATATCGGTGTAAAGATGAGAAAGGGTATGCTCCGTTGGTTCGGGCATATAGAAAGAATGTCCGAAGAAAGAATGACAAAACTGATATACAACGCGAAAGTGGAAGGATGTAGGTACCGGGGAAGACCTAGACTATCTTACCATGACCAAATAGACCGGGTCTTATCTGAAGGACAAGTCAGGAGTCTCCGTAACCGGCGAGCGTGTATGAGACGAATTATGAGAGTAGAGGAAGCCAGAGAGGTATGTAAGGAAAGAGCCTGTTGGAACTCTGTACTCTCTGCCTACCCCGTAAGGGATCTGGCGTGATGATATAGATAGATAGATATAGATTTATAACTTTACTAGTTATTTTGAGTTGCCGATTTCAGCAACACCACAACTCCGTAATTTTTATATAATGTTGTTATGATTTCCAATTCACTTTTTTTGTATTCCTACTGATTGTACTCGATACACTACAAAATTAATTTAAAGTTGTTTATTCAACCGTGCGGATGTAAATGAATGAATATCGTGTGTAAAAACCAAGTGCGGTCAACACTCCTTCCTAACAGGGCCCTTATTCGCTATAACCAAACACGGTGGGTTACGATAACTTTGTGATATTATTTAATTATCTTTGTTTTTTTCTTCTTAAAACACGTAGCCCCAGGAATTATTCCTACTTTCAAAACTTAAAATTTTTCATGCACAAACTCCCAGACTGAAAAAAATACTTGTGAGGCAAAGATTTACCCCGTGCGGGGATCGAACCCGCGCATCGATTCAGTGGGCGGAACGACTCGAGCTCTTAGACCCGTATTACAGAATGTGAAAATTTGATTTTTGTACTAAAACGTTAGTTTTTAACCTGGATTCACGATTGATTTTCGTTCTGTAATACGGGCTTTAGTCACTGGACCACGCAGTTCGTCAAATATGTCAATACATATTTGACGAACTGCGTGGCCCAGTGGTTCAGCTGATGATGATGATACCAATGTATCATCATCATTAGCCGAAAGACGTCCACTACAGGTCTAATGGTATGCCACTGGAGTACCATCAAGGGATCATATTATGAAGTTAGCACAACGCGCCAAGTTACGTTGGTCATAGCGAATAGGGGTTCAGATGTTTATCATGTTTAATAGAGTATGTGAACATAATCCGGCGCGGCCGCCGCTGACCACTGGCTGCGGCTGAAGTGACGCTGCTGCGAGCTGACGCGAGCAGGAAGGACACGACGCCGTGCGGTCGGAGAGAACTTTCGTAGGATGATCTAGGTGGCTGTACAATTCACTACTTTTATATAAGGTACCAATAAAGCACGTATTAAGTAATTGCGTGCTTCTCAAACGGCGATCCGACAGAGAGTGCGCCAAGCGACAAGCAGCGCCCGTCTGCAGGACTCTCCACCAGCGCTCGCCCCAACATCGTGCGAGTCTGTGTTCATTATACCTTACAGGGGCTACCACCAGCTTTAAATCAATTAAAAAAAAACAGTTGTGGGTAGTAGATACGTTCACAGACATCAAATTTACATAGGTACTCTAACATCCAGATCCAAATAAATATTTGTCAGTCACCATCGATGTTAGTTACACAACTATTTGTCCCGTGCTAGGATTGACCCGCGACTTCTTGATCCAGTAGGGGGAGCAACTCAAGCTCTTAACCATCTGAGGGTCTAGCTAATCATGCTGTCAAGTTCATGTTTATTTACTATTTTTTAGTGTAACAAGAATAGCGTATCAACATGCTAGCGTTATCATGACGCGGCGCGTTACGTGTTGGTCACAGCGAATAAGGGTCCAGATGGTTATCATGTTTAATAGAGTATGTGAACATGATACGGCGCGGCCGCCGCTGGCCACTGGTTGCGGCTGACGTGACTCTGCAGCGAGCTGACGCGAGCAGGAAGGACACGACGCCTTGCGGTCGGGGGTCACTCTTGTAGAATGATCAAGGGGGCTTCCACCAATCAGTGATGCCAAACCTAATGCTAAAAATTGGTAAATGAAATGCCAAAAATTGGTAGAACGTAATATGAAAAAGGTAGATCGACTGCCTGGTTGATATATTGGCAAACAATGCGCTTTGCGATCACGAGGTCCTGGGTTAAAATCCGAGGACGAATAAATGTAGGTTTTCCATAGAAAATTCCCAGTCTTAGTCCGGAATCTGGAATCTCGGCTCGCTTCCTGGTACGTGGGACGTAGCATCGTCG
This sequence comes from Phalera bucephala, assembly GCA_905147815.2. Classification (NCBI taxonomy): domain Eukaryota; kingdom Metazoa; phylum Arthropoda; class Insecta; order Lepidoptera; family Notodontidae; genus Phalera; species Phalera bucephala. The sequence goes on along the minus strand of LR990617.1, from coordinate 10,546,821 downwards.
GCGAAAAGAGGGTGAACACAGTACACTTCTGCCACTCCCGCTTGGGCAATATAAGCGTGGTAGTATGGTAGATTTACCAAAAAGATAGTAGACATAACAATACTGTCACCATCTTTAAAACTTAAGTAGGACCAAAACTGAAGTGGTTCCTTTTTCGCTATGACAAAACACCAGCGTTGGGTATTTTTCAATTGTAGGATAAATCAGTTGAAATTTCATTCCAAATTAAATTAATGCCCTTGAGGTATTTCGGAATAACAGTAACTTTTGGACGTAGAATGAAAAGAAAGAAAATAAAGTTTATTTTTGCAACAGGTAAGTAAACAAGTAACATATTATACTAACAAAACGTTAATAAACATAAAAAATAATAATAATATAAAAAAAGAGATATAATTAAATGACCTCGTCATAAAAAAACGGCCCCAACTTAGCATAATGCTGGCTACTTAAAAGTTGAGCAACCAGCGCTGGTCTTCCGTTGGGCCGGTTGGTGACGTCACAGATGCCAACAAAACAAAAAAAACAAATAATGACATAAATAAAGTCTAATAAATAGAAAAATATACAACCCACAAGCCATAATAACACATAAATTATTGTTATATGTATATATTTAGTCAGATATATGTATGTATGTAGTAAGGGTCTATGTGATTTGATTTGTATGATCTAATATATATTTGTTCCACTGACTTTTGCTTCCTGTGAATTTGCACCTGCTTCAATCGTTTCTGCATCACCCTAAGGTTGACTGGTAGAAAATGCCTCAGGCATTAAGTCCGCCTTTGTACCAATTGTGCAAAAAGTATTAAATAAATAAATAAATTAAAGTGTGGGGTTTTCTTTTTATATATTCTATTGTTACTTTACTTTGGCGAAATACACTGTTAAAGTGTGGGGCCATTCATTAAAATAAGAAGATCAATTCGGAGTGACAGTGACATTAAGTTATTATAACCTTAAAAAACTAACTACGTGGCGTTAACAAAATGATTACGTGGCGTTAACAAAATGATTATATACTCTTTGCAAAATGATGCTTTGTGGCAAAATGTATAATTTTAATCATTGCGCTAAAGAATGATGCAAAAAAACGCCTCAATCCCTTCGGAGATCTTCTCCATGGGTGCTGTAGAGCACTCGAAACAAGCCGGGACGAAATCCGAAATATTATAATTGCAATTTTTATTTTTTCCCAATTAATTTTTGCCCAACGCTGCCAAACACGTAACGCGGTGCGTATAATACCTTCGTGGAGTGATCGGGGGCCACTAGCTCAAGGGCGCCTCAAGGAGCAACGGCCTCGGCTTGGGCAGTCGCTATGGGGGAGGACGTATACTAGGTGTCCCGCCGTGGTGCTCCGCACCGGCCGGCAGGCAAGGGATTCGTCGACCTCGCCGGTGAGGTCGGTGTCCGATCCTGTGTGCGGTATCAGTATTCGAAAGAAGGGATGTAAGGGCATCGTGAGGGTCGGTGAGAACATGCCTTGGATGGCGGTAGCGGCTGATAGGAGGGGAGTTAGGTTCGTAGTGGGCGGCGGCTGCGATTAGTGGATTTCTATGTTTGACGCGTTCGCGAAATATCGTGTTGTAAACTCGTAGCGATCACGAGGTTCTGGGTTCAAATCCTAGGCAAAATGTTGTTTATCTATTGAAAAAGGCTCGGTTTCAGTCCGGAAGAATTGGTCGCGTTCGCGAAATATCGGTTTGTCGCCTTTTTAATTAAAGCGCGAATAGGTTCGTGACCGAGATCGGAATGGATGGAATGATCGTTTAATGATACCTACTTTAGTAGTACACAGAATATGTTCACAAGATCATTTCATTAAATTATCGTAACGCGTCGCATTTGGTCATAACAAAAAGGGACCTGAAGGTAGCAGGAAGGACACGACGCCTTGCGGTTGGGGGTGACTGTCGTATAATAATTTTAATTTGAAAATACCTTTTCAAAAACAAGTTTTTATAGTAAAAACACAAAGCAGATGTCTTGCTTAGTTTAGGAGTTCCTACGGCTTTCTTCCGGCTCCATCATCTCCGACTTAGGCCGCCGTCTGAGCCTAAAGGACTCTTCAAGACAAATTCAACGAGACCAAACAAGGCGGGGTTATATTGAGTAGTTGGGTGGTTACCTTTCAGCTACCTTTCGGTTTCACCAGCAGACCCTGAAAACTATCTTATTGTATACAACTTGTCAATACCAATCTAACGAGCCTAAACACGAAGGGGTTATGTTATATAGTTCACATGTTCCTATGGCCATCTTCCAATTCCATCCTCAGATCAGCTCCATGGTACCATAATATTGCACTGTCACCAAACTTACACACGTATTCCAAATTTCAGCTCAATTGGGTATCCGATTATAGATAGCAAGTGCTTGAAAAATGGATCACAAGATTTGAACCGGAAAGACAGACAGACAAACGAACATTGCAAGTCAAATAAAAGCTTGAAAAAGCCTACCACCGACTTCAAAAGAGTTTTTAAATGAAACGTTACCCCACTCTATTGCTAGAGTATGCCTGTGTCGTGAGTGCGTTTACAAACATCAATTTCATATGCTCTAACACTCCGACAAAACAAATATTTGTGGGTCACATATTCCTTGCGGTTATCAAACCCGCGGCCACTCGATCCAGTGTGTAGAGCGGTTTGTCATCCGTTTTTATGTTTAGGATCTGAACTAATTTGCATTTTCGTACATAACGTAAGTTAAGATGTCATCATTAGGTTGTCGCCAGTCAAATCAAAGTGTTAAGCACAAACCATTCGATGCTATCGTAACGTCTTCGGAAAAGCGTGCTGACAGAGTGAAAAGGATTGCATATCAACTTGACAGCGTTACGCTAACGTCAATCTATTAATGCTTAGCTCAGCGGACATAGCAGGCAGATTAACGTTAGCATTACGCTACCGAATTGACATTCCATCTGTTTCACACTACAATAAATAAATATAAATATGATAGATAGCTTTTTCAGTTACGTTACGATAATATCAACATATTCGTGCTAAGATTGGATTGAACAGATTGACGTTAGTGTGAAGTTGTAGAGAAAGCGAGCTATCACCTTCATCTATATTAAGAAATTAGTGGTGTGAAACGGAAAGCATATTCGACAACGTTACGCTAACTTCATTTGTTTGTGCTAAGACCTAAGAAGCAGAAAAATAACAACAATACCAATATGCCTATATTCCATCCCTCGATGGCGGGCTCTTCGCATGAAACAGGGTCACCGATGCGTTTCTAACGGAGATCCTGGAGCCCCTTCAAAGTGTCGATTCCGGCTACCAACGGGGTTTTAGCCTGAAGAAATGCGCTACGCCTTCCCCCGAGTCTGGATCGTCTATGCAGGAATTTCCCTACGTGAAAAACAGCATACTTTATTTCAGAAACAAGCAGGTATCCTGTGTGCACTGACATTTCCGTATGTCTTTGTGTAGGTATAATTAGGTTAACCAAGAGAGCATTTGTGATTATATTTTCTTTTTTTGCTCCCGCTAATCGAATATAGACACAGTTGGACAAAAGTATCTGAAAATGCAACAACATGGTAGAGCTACTGGACAGATTTTAAAGTATACCCATTCGGTTTAAAAACATTAACGGGAGACCTATTAAAATAATTACAAGTGTAATCGGATCGGTTGGTGTTGTCGATATCGTCACATATAGGCATGGGGCGTGACGCGCGTTTCCCGCGCCACTGGCCTCCACGAGGTTAAACGGACGAAAAATATGACATTCTGTAATCAACACCTCGACTTGAGATAATTCATATCGATATTGGTTTTAATTACTGGTGACATTGAGACACCAGAAAATTATTAACCATTATAAAAAGGAAGAATATGTTTCCATATTCTGGTATCACGAGAAATAGTATATACACGAAAAATAAATGCAGACATAGCTCTATCTTTAATCACCTAGTTTATAATAACATCCCATGACATTTTTTACAATGATAACTGACCAATGTTATCATTGTAAAAAATTTGCTAAAGTTTAAGCACTTGTTCTTGTCTTGTTCACAAAGATTCAAATACAAAATTAATATGGCAAATGATAAGGAAAGAACGCATACCAGTTTCGTTGATATTCCAAAATCCTATAAATATACATAAATATCTAGTATGGTTGTTTATTGGTTCACAATCCAAATACTGGCTCATAATTAATTAATAGCCTTTTCTGTGCATCACGAGAAACAACGTTTATTCTAAGATTATTTAATGCTTGTGAAAAAAATCAGCTGTATCATAAAAAAAATCCTTCCTTTTTTATCCTTTCTTTACTTTTCCCTGTACTTCACAATCCTAACTCCCCTGCATATCTCCGGGAACGCTTTGAGTATTTGGTTCCCAGGGAAAAACCCTGTCGCTCTTTATCTTCTCTTCTTCTTAGTACTCCTCGGCATAAATCGAACCGCTATCATAGCTCATTCACTGTACGTGCTGTGCGCTTGGGGAATTCTCTTCCACACTCCTTACGCTATAGCTCCACTCCACAGATTTTCAAGAAAAGAATCAAAGAACCTTTCCTTTCTATGTAAGTTATATGTATGTATGTATTATATCAAGTAGTATATTTTATGTTATCGTATAGTGTGTAGTATATTTCAAGGTATATATTCTATCTATACGAGTATGTGTTCTATCATTTTATTATCTAAAACTATTCCCTTCGTGTTGTAAACTCATTTCTATCCTTATTTTAATGTTTTGTCTCTCTGTCACTCAAAGGTTTGCTGTCAGAGAACTCAATTTTAAGTTAAGCTCGCCTTTGTTCATTTAATTTTATTATTATTTTTATTTTGTAACATTTTCTGTGTTTGTGTACAATAAAGAATTGAGAAAAATATTGTCCCGACAAAATGTATGAGCAGCTGTTGGGTAGGTATTTCTGCCGTGAAATTTCCAATATTATTTGTCACCACGTACAAGAGTTGCACTTAAGAGGTCATTAATTAATTACCAATAACCCTGTATAAGATTTCGTACAATTTCCTGTATTGTTAAACCAACTACAGAGCACAAAGCATTATTCTACATCACCGCAAGGGACAACCGTGTGTGACCTGCGAGAAATAATCGGCATGAGATTACACAGATGGTATCGACGGCTAATTGTCGATAATTTTCTCACAGCGCATACATTCTACAAGGATAGTCCGCATTGCGCGTAACCCGATCAGCTGAGAGCGAGCGGCGCGCGCGCACCGGACCGAGCGACACCGTCTTCCTATTCCTACTTCTCACTTTACAGGTAAACGGAGATCAACTAAAACTTAATCAGGGTTATTTAACGAGTTATTGCGTAATATGTGTTGTAATATTTTAGAAAAAAAATATATTCGGTCTGCGTGATGTGAGTACTACCTATTCTGTTTTATTTGGATTTGTGAGATAAAGCCTTTGCACAGCAGTGTTATGGTATAGGCTGGTTTATTAAATACTAGCGACCCGCTCTGACTTCGCGCGAGTGAATGATACATATAAACCTTCCTCTTGAATCACTCCGTTCATTGGTTCCAAATTTCTAATATACATCGATCATACATACACACACACTCACATGGACATACACACACACACACACACACACACATACACTTACGCACGCACACTCATTCGCATGCTCAAAAAAGCACTAACATTTAGCTTAGTTTTAGTGTAACTTTATATTTGATTTTGAATAAAAAAAATGTGTTACCAACGGTATGAACATCCGTTCATACCGTTGGTGAAAATCCGTTCGGTAGTTATTGAGATTATCGCGTTTAGACAGACAGATAGACGCAGCGGGGAGACTGTGTTTTATAATATGTAGTGATATATCGCCATGCCAAGATACCAGGGCTTGTTCATAATACTTTTCTTGCTTCTTTGCGTTTTACTTTTGTGTGTGTGTGTGTAAATGATCTACGCTGTTGGCCGCGGGGCCTTTACAGCTTCACCGGACAAGAAGGCGAGCGTGCAACCACTACGATCGAGCCAGATGGGCAAGGGGGCAACTAGCTCAACGGCGCCTCAAGGAGGAACGGCCTCGGCTTGGGCAGTCGCTATGGGGGAGGGCGTATACTAGGTGTCTCGCTGTGGTACTCTGCACTGGCCGGCGGGTTACGTTTTACGGTTTATAGTTGCAGTATGCAAAATAGGTGATTTGATGTGGAGTGCAATTACTTGGCACTCTCAAATATTCTCTAGTGAAGGTATTTAAAAGCTGCTTTCATGTTTTAGACAATTAGAAACTCTGATTTCATTCAGCAAGTTATGCGTAACTTTATTTTAATGTACGCCTGCAAATATTAGCTATGTTAGTTACATGAAAGCGAACTAAATAATTTGAACGCTACAAAATTCTTATATTTAACACAGGATATTTATAAAACGCAAAAGCTTAAGTTACTTATTATATGAAAATTGATTTTGAATATTTTAGCGGATTTTGCTCCGCGATACGCGTACACTCAATGTTTGTCGTGTTAAAGTCAATAAAATGAACGCTTTCATTTACAAGATTTGTAAACATAAAAGGGTAAATTTACATTTTGATATTTGCAAGTGCTTCAGGGACTAAAGTGGCGTTCTCTCCCTAAAATTTTAAAACATCTATTTGCATATGCTTTGAGTACATAAACGACACTTTCTGAAGCACTTTCAGTAGGCGCTGCGGGGTGTGGGGATGGTGGCGAAGGGTGGAGGGAGATTAACGTTTTAATCCGAGCAAACTGACTGCTATTTATGTAAATATTAAGAAATTTCTAATTCATCTAAAGTTGAGTACTTCGGGTATGTTTCGCTATAAGACCTTTATCAAGATACCTATGATACCTATGATTCTATTAGTTGATGTGACACCCAGTTATAGTAAGTGGGTACCTAAATATGTTCTGAGATATTTTATAACAACGTATATTTCTGTTGGCAATTCATGAACGATTGCGAATAGGAATAATATATTTTGGTTGTAAGTTTGGCAACTGCTGGTTGCTTTAACAGTCCGGAAGAAAAATTTTCTCACCCATCTATTGGCCCTTCTGTCAAATGCGTTCCCTAACACTTTTACTATTAATACGTAATACTAGCTGCTCTCAACTTTGTAATACGTAAGGTGTTCATAAAGTAGACACGCTTTACGAGCAAAAAATATAAAATATATCTATACATAGCAACCTCGTTAGTTGTAAAAGCTTTCTCTATTTAAACTTCGAAATAAGACTGTTTGGATGTAAGAAAAACTCAGGTATCACTTCCAAAACTATTTACCTCGCTAAAGCTTTAAAACTTTCATTTGCATACTTAATTCGGCCTACTTCTTGAATACACAGCTCATGGGGAAAGGGGAAGTGTGGAAGAAACTCGTGGCTAGAGGGTGAGGATAATCAGCGTAATGCCAATCATGCAAATGTCGAGATCCAACTGAAAGCCTCAACCGGCTTGTTTCAGGAGTTAAAATGGAGATCCATTTAGCGGGATACGCAGCTCACATAAGCAATTGATGGCGGCTACAAAGATTATGAATTCCTTTAGAGGGGTCATTCTATTTATGTAAGATATAAATATTACCTTCATTTCCTAAGCTGGTCATGTTGAATGTGTATGGGTTATGTCATGTTATAAAACGTGTCTGTTTTTTACTAGTTACAATCATTTATGACCTGCAATAACATACCTAATAGGTAAATAACTAAGTTAAGTACATTGCAAAAACATGCAATGCACCTAACTATATTAAGCTAGTCTTCTCTTCGTTAGCTAAATACGTCCATTGTAATATAAAGGCCGTCACCATATATCGATTTGACGACGACATATGCTAGCTTATAATAAAAAAAGGTAATAAGAAAAGTTGCGTAAAGTCGGATGATTCGAGTTTTTTCACCTGCAAGTAACTTCGCAAATAAAGATATGATTATGATTATGACTTCTTCTGATGCTGCTCTCTTATGATGAGCTGTTTAGATGATAGACCACTATGACAGTAAGGGTGAACTACTTGGGTGGACTTCTGCCGAGAGTATCCTGCTCGGGTAAAGGTGCTCGAGCGCAGGCTCGCGCACATATTTACGTGGTAATCTGTACGAAAGCAGTGATAGCCTAGTGGTTATACCGTTGGACTGCAAAGTCAGAGGTCTCGAGTTCAAACCCAGGCACGGACCTCTGTCTTTTAGAAAGCATGCGCGTATTATAAATTAACTATCACTTGCTTTTACGGTGAAGGAAAACATCGGGAGGAAACCTGCATGCCTGAAAGCTTCTCGAAGGTGTGTGAAGTTCGCCAACTCGCGTGGTGGACTATGGCCTAAACCCTCTCAGTTTGAGAGAGGCCCGTGCCCAACAGTTTCTTAACAGGGCTAGTATTATTATATTGATTATTAGTCTGCACGATGCAAATATCCCGCCCACCAGTAACTTGCATCGTATACTTGCCATATGCTAGGATCATATGCTTATCTGTGTTACACATGGAACTGAATTTAGATGTTTCTTTGTTTTCTCAGTTAACGTAGGTATGAAAGAAAACATAACGATGTGACCAATCTACATTTTAATCTATACGAAATCCGCGCGCGGGTGAATAAAACGCAGGCCGCTCCTAACGAATTTAAACGCCGGCTTAAACTGAGCTGTGTGCCCGTAATTGTGGATTTGTGCCACACACCCGCACTCAACTGCTTTGCTTTCAAGAAATAGCTACGTTACGTGTATGTATGTATATCTAATTGGACTTGAGAAATTTACATGTCAAAGTTTTTTAGTTTACGTAAGTAGATAGTATTAAGCAGTAGGGTAGATAGGTGTTAAAATCACATTTATTTGTATAATACACACACACACACCGTCACGCTTATACTCCCCAAGCGGGGGTGGCAGAGGTGTACTAAGTACACCCAAGTTTCGCCGACCATGTTAGGTCCCATGTAATAGGGGGCGAGCCTATTGCCATATACGGGGCACTATTCCAGACTCCGGACCCGTACTGGGAAGTTTTCGTCAGAAAAACTACACTTGTCCGACCTAGGATTTAAATCCAGGACCTCGTGATCACAAAGCGATGCGCTTTGCCACTAGACCAACGAGGCAGTCATTTGTATAATAATAGAGTATTATAATTTTCTCTCGAAAACTGGTTAAGTATGTAAGACTAATATTATATTTGTCCGTTTGTATTAGTATACTGCCGTCTAAATCCTAAACACAGTAAGTATGTTCTACACTGGAACATAGTTACTGTGTTTTTGATTTGGACGGCAGTATATGGTACATAAGTCACAATGCAATAGCTTGGCAGATACTTGTAACCTATGTTCATGGTATACCTATAAATAAAATAATATAATTATACTATTGCAGTAAAGTATTAGTAGGGCATTCTTCGATATAAGTGCAGTTAATCAAAAAATCTACCTGTAATTTTAAGAGACGAGTGTGATATAACTGTATAAATCCTTTATATATTAAAAAATACTAAAAGATGCTGTATAAAAATATGCAATAATGTTACTACGCCATTTGCAAAAATATGATTTGCAGAAATAAAAGCATCTCGAGTTTAATATTAAAGCACAATCGTCATCGCGTATAGCATCCACAAACACTTGCTAAAATATCAATTTACACTTTAATCAGGGCGCTTCGTTTTAGTCTCAAATATTTTCCATTAAAGGGTGCTAAAAGCAATATGGCCGCCTTTTCGCGCGCTTCCCGTTTACATTTCGTATTCAAAACATGGAATCAGAGAAGAGCGAGCGTGGGTTTAATGTTGTCACTTTTAAATATTAAAATTAGATTATTGTGTCGCGAGAGAAGTGTCTCAAATTGATTCTAAGATTTATTAACTATTATATTGTTGAAACGATGTGCATGGAAATGGTTTTGATACTTTAAGAAAAATTCAGAATATGATTTTATATTATAATGCTGGGTTTACCGCTATAAAAAGTTTGCCTTTTCAGCGACGATATTAATGTTTACATTAACGTCCAGTTATAACTCGCATTCGTGTTCGCCAGTCAAATTCGCCCAATACTTTGCGGTTTGACGAACTTCTTAGCCAATCTCTTCTTCTTCAATCAATTCTTCTTAGATCTCTGTCTGTTGATATCTACCAAAAATCGCTTTTTGGGTGGAAAATGTATGCTTGTTCCGAATAATAACTAGTTAGTACCAAACCAGATTGGTTGGTAACGTAAAAATGTAAGTTTAATTATTTATTACAAATATTATTATGTAGGATTAGCGACATGGCCTAACATTCTCAGATTTTAACATCGCTTGCACGTTTTTGTATATTTTTCAAATCCATTATTTTTGTTAATCAATTTTTTTGTTATATCATCAAAATATGTAATAAATCATTGGTTTTGACAAAGTTCACTCAGTTTTGTATAATATGACTGATTTTAAAAACTGGGAATGTTAAGCGACTTCCGTTGCTGTCTGCCTTATCTACTAGTACTATTAGTAGGTACACAATATGTTCATATCTAAATCAAAGTATAACTTTATAACCAGATTTTACTAATTACACATAAATCTGAACGCATTCCGACGGTTTTATATTAATAGAAACTGCAAATAGCATTACATAATAATATGCTTTCTATATCCGAACGGAGAGCGCACTGCAACAGCTTGTAAAAGCAGTGAAAAGCTACGAATTATATAAATTAACATATCAAACGTTCCTTCGTTACTCGCTACACCACCCTAATGTAGAGCGAAGCTACTCTTTTGATACTTGCCCGTATTCTACCTTTATAATACAGACGATTTTTTGTAAGTGATGTGAATTAAACAAACAAATTTATTTACTTATAATTGCAATAATAAATTATTGACTACTATTTTCTAACCAAACTACAATGACTCCTCTTGCACAAATTGTTCATGTTTAGGAACAAAGATAGATTCAAAATTTGTGTCGACGGGCGCTTGGTCTAGCGTAGGGTGTTTGGGTTAAAGTTTGTTATTTTTGTAAATGTATATCCTGTGTATTGAAACTTTTAATTATACGGGAGATTTCTGAAATTTAGAACCAAGTAAAACAAAGCAATATCACGTAGGTACGAGAATACTCTTAGTTTACACTTTAACGAGAATATTATCATTACCATTTAGTTATACATAAGATTTATATTATCATGTCTCAGGGTATAACAATCACTCAGAATATTATGATGAATCTTATGAGACAAATAGACTTACTATATTATAAGAGTATTGTAAGTTAATGGGAGATTAAATAGTATCAAGATCGTTTACACTGTTACGCCCCGGCAAGTAGCAGCGACCTAGCATTCGCAGAAATAAATGACATTTTAAATTGGAACGAGTGTAAGTGCACGCCAGGCGCGGTGCGGTGCTGCTCTCTGACAACTGCCACCTGAATTATTCACACCTATGTGTTATATACGCTCAAGTATGTGGTTCGAGCGTGTAGGAGGAGTATCAGAAGTAAAAGTGATAAGACCGATATTTAGTGCGTAAGTATATATTTATAAACAGGTCTAAGGGTCGATTTCTGATTTTTCATTTTAATGTACGTCATCAAAAAGCTTTGGTTACTTACTTAATTACAGGTATTACAGGTCCTCTTCCCATTTAAAAATTACCAGTTACCTGTTTAAACAGAAACCGATCTGATTGCCAAATTCGTCAACAATTTAATAGCCTGTATCCCAACACAATCCCCAAAAAATCATTGCAATTTACTTACTTCATAAAACACATCGAAATATGTAAATAATGTAAACTTTTAAATAGGTACAGTCTGCACTAAGATGTAATGTATTTAATACGTTTCATAGATTAAAAAAATGAGATAACTATTAACGTATGCCATAATTATCTATACCGTTTCACTAAAGATTGTACTGTTGAAGATTTACATATTAAAGAATAGCATTTATAGCTTGATTGTTACGTACCTATACATTTTAGTGCAAGGTACCGTATATAAGAAAAGCCGTTAAGTAAATGGTACATATTCTTCACCTAATAAAAATATGAATGAATGTAGACGACTCCCTCGTGGGTGTGTCCCAGAACCCACCTCGAGGCTCCGTTAAACGGTTCCTAAACGTTTGGGCGGCCCGCCCTACGCACTTTAATGCGACATAGATATTACACAGCCCAACTCTATAACAATCAACCCTACTATTTCAGTATTAAGGTATAACTTTGAGTTTTTTATATTCAAATAGAACCTTGGCAAACTAAAGAGAGGCTAATATCTCTACGTATAGTTTAAACGGCTTGGTCTACCTATTATTAGGTAGGGCGGTTCTCTTTTCCTTTACCTATATATTTTGTAGGAGTTGGTAATATATATTTAATGTGTCGGGCAATACTGTTTGAAATAAGATGTCTTAATTGCTTTGTTTAAAAACATAGGGGACAACATCCCCGCTTGGGGAATATAGGCGTGACGGTGTTTTGTTTTTTTTTAAACATGTGATTCGATTTAAGAATATACGGAAACAAAAGCTACTGTTTTATGATGTGACGGTTGGTACCTTTGTGTAAAACCATATAGATTTAGTATATATTATTACTTTAAAGTTGTTGTTTTTGGCTCAGGTGTAATAGGAAATCAATAAAGGGCGTTAGTTCTTGGACAAGTTTTATATTTAAAGATAAAAAAGTTGGTTGTACTTACATTCGTCGGTTGTGAGCTTGTTAAGAGCGCAAGCGTGAGTCAAATTTAAATAAAAAAATGTTGAACATAATATGTTGTTCTTTGGAACTTAATGGTTGTGACCAAAGACAAAAGCGAGATCATGGTTGCATTCGCAATAGTTACATATTATAATATGATATTCATATAATTATAAAATGTAATAGGTAACTTATATCCTACTACATAATATGTTTGAGGTTAGTTTTACCATTTAAGCTAAATCTTTTCATTCTAGTTTAACATTATAGTTTTTTTATAACAGTGTAAAGCGATAAATATTTACCGTTATTTTGATGTAAATAATTGTTAGACTCCTTAAATTGTATGAAAAATATTAGATAGAGTCTAAATACTGCTTATATGAAAATACTGCTGAATGCAGCATCGCATTGGCGGCTGTATCGGCCGTGTTGTCCGGCGCCCTCTCTGTCCGCGATTAATAACCTCTTCGCCAAAGTTATGGATACAGGTCCGGATCGATCCGAGACAGTTTACGTAGAGCGATATTTGGACTTGCTGATTTCTTTGTTTATTTTGGAGTTACTCCCGAAGGATGAACAATTGTGTTTGGTTATATACATTGGGATTTTTTTTGTTTTATAATGTGTTGGTTTATACTACGACTTTAACGTGACATCACTAGCGTATGGTTAAAACGTTTGGGACCACAGAACTCGTTATAAGACATCACCCACAAGTGTCTTAACTTCTGCCTTATTATTACAGTCAGGCTCTATTATACTAAGTAGCTAGTCAGGCTGTTTAAATGATATTCAATAGATCTTCTGTAATTGGTTAACGATATCTTTATATTATATGAGTATTTTTCCTTATTACCCAGTATATATACGAGCCACGTGGAAAAATGTACATAATTATAATTTTACTACACAAATATATGCGTTTTTAAAATGAAAATGCTCAACTCCACCTCTGTTATTTTCCGCCCCGTGATACTGTGGCCGCAGACTAGATAGGACTTTTTGCATTAGTCAGGGGTGTACCACATTTTTGTAGAAATTTGTAGAGACTGACTGAATCTGACTATGTATATTCTAATATTATTTGTATTTTGTAATTATAATTATATAAAAATGTTAATATATTATTCAAACTAGTATTCATTAACTTAATATTTGTGGAAACTGTACATTGATCTGTTAATTATATCATACGTTGACCTCTACGTCTTATGAAGGTAAGGTGATTGGGTTTATTTTGGTGAAGATGAAGAACTGGTATTGGGAAGTTAACAGAAATTGAATGAAAGTAGCCCAGGATCGCATTCAAAGGCGTACAATTGGCGAGGTCTATGTTCAGCAGTGGACTATGATGATGAAGGACGGGCGCTAAATACTTATCGTGTTTTATGATATTATCATTAGCTAAGGCCTTCACCAAGAATATACTTCATTGTACAAGTATACGTAAATATCACGTAAATAATACGTACAGTAAGTATTATGCAAATAGTCAACAATTAAAATGCCAATAATTTTTATCTACCAAATCACAACCCAATAAAATTAGATCTTTATGTTCTTCCAAAGGTTGTACAGATCTGCAGCGTGGATTTTTTGCACACCTAGTTAATAAGCGTCTACTGGGTCGTGAAATATTACAAATTGCGTCCCCGCCCACCCCCGCGTCGGCACCCCTCGCTACGTTTCACCCTGGCCTTCCACGCCAGCACGGGGGTGAGATCACTTGCCAAAACATTATCTGCTAACATACTGAAGAGCGTTTGATGTGGTCGTTTTTTATGATTTGTTAATGGTATGTGCGAAAATGTATGATATTATCACGAGATAAGCAAATACTCTTTTTCCTTCGTCTTTACTTACGCCAAGGAACGAATGGAAAAAAGTAAACACTTCCCGCCTATACTTCTTAAGCGGGGTTAGCAGAGGTGTACTGTGTACGCTTTTCGTTGACGATGTTAGGTTAATAATAGGGGGCAAACCTATTGCCATAAACCGGGCACAATTTCACATACCGGACTGATACTGGAAGTTTTTCGATAGAAAAAATAACATATTTTGCTCGACCTAGGATTTGAATCTAGGACCTCGTGATTGCAAAGCATATTAATCACTAGTAGACAATCGTCACGTAATAAGGGTTTCACCATAACGCTTACGTGAAAATTGACTTTAAACAAGGCGCTAAAATAACAGAATCAGATTTTTTTATTCATGTAAACCATTATAGTATTTATGAGTCGTCAGAAAAGTAACAAAGAGTAAAACTAACAAGCAATCATGTCGACACGTCACATTTTTAACTCAATATATATTGGCTACATATGCGTAATGTCATTGCTAGCGTGTTAATTAACGCATTACGACTGAGATGGGCAGGGGCATATGAATCTATACTAATATTATATGTAAAGATGAAAGATTTGTTTGTTTGTAATTGATAAACTCTGAAACTAATGAACCAATTTCAATAATTCTTTCACCATTAGAAATCTACATTATCCCGAACCTAAGCTTTATTATAGTAATAATTATAATTATAGCAATAATAATAATTTATAAAGATATTACAAAAGAAATGCGTGCACTAAACACACACCACGCCAGAACTCTCTACAATTTATTTATTCCTACTTACAACTATTATTACAGGAATATCCCAATACAATACTGTAACTATATGTTAAGATTACCCATTACAGTAACATAATGTGTACAGTGTGACCCGTTTAAATTCATCTATAGAACAACAAAATAAATCAATATTATCGGCAATTACATTTATCGTGTGCATGATACGCGTTAAGGGCATTTTGTCAAGTAGGTGCGTTCGCCCTCGGGGTACCGCGAAAAGTCTTGGTTTCCTCCTACGGTGCACATACTCATCGGGCACACAAAATTCAATCGATTGCAGTATGTTCGGGTTTGATACCTTCCCTCGAAGTAAGCTCAACACATACTGCGCTAGGTTAAGATCCCTCCTGACTTCCTACTTGTTATATCCTGCCATTCTCAGAATAAACAACGTCGGATACATTAGACAAACTCACAATGATTCACCTGATCAACCATTATAGATTTTCCTGACTCATCTGTCCTCAACTGTTTATATTCTCTTTGCATGTCTCCACGGCAACGGTTAAGATGGCGTCTCGACGCCGCTCGAGGTAATACCTGTGCTCTGATTGGATCATAGATCGGATACACGTATATAATACAACATAGTAACTTTAAAGAAATTAATAAGATTTATTTGTATGACAAATCAAGGGAAATTAAACAAAGACTTAACAATGTATTTAAGTTAATAGTTATGTCGCCCGTCTAGACCAACAATCTACTTGAGTTCGTCTACTTCCGCCAACATATAAGCAACTTTTAAATATTTTAGATCACTCTGCTATATTTCGTTTAGCATTTCAACACGTTCTAAGTTTTCAACTGAATCATATTTGACCAAAAAATATTCAAAATATGTAACTACATCTAACGAGGCAAACTAAAACCAATTCATATATAATATAACACACAAGCGTATCACAAAATTTGCTTCAAGCTAATAACATTCCGTTACTCACGCTTCGATGGTTACAATTGTTGATTGAATTGAATTAGAAAATCAGTTATAACGCCATAGGGCCAATCAATTTCCGTAAAGGATAACTTTATAAAAGCGAGCAGGGACTTAGGAATTGGGAAAGTGAATTAAGCGCCCCGCAAACTGGTTATATCAATCATAAACTTATTCGATTAATTACGTTTTGCGGAGTTAATAGCAACATCTAATATCGGACGTAGGGATGTGCTAATACCGGGGTATGTAGGTATCGATAAATCGATCTAAGCAGGTACCAACTAGTTAGGTACGAACGATGAGAGTGAGGGAAGCAAGAGAGGTCTGTAAGGACAAAACCTGTCGGAACTCTGTACTCTCTGCCTCGCTACCCTGCAGGGGTACTTAGGAATAATACCATCATGCCAGATAGATAGGTACCTACAACTTTGGGATACGAAAGTGAGCATCTTGAACTACGCTTAACTAACGCCTAAAGGGGGGGGGGGGGGGCAGAGGGCTAAACATGAACCAAGTAAGCGTGCTGTCACGTTCATCTTTATTTAGTAAATTGGTAGTGTTTAAAGGATGGAATATTAACTCGGTAGCGTTACGTTAACGTCAATATTTTCGTGCTTAACCCTCTCTTTCTTCCATTGAACACATTTTAGATCGTTATAATTATCTTTATACTGATCCTTCTAAGGTGCGAGTAATTGTATTAATATTAACGATAAGGTTGCTAGTATTTTAGGAATTTTTGATAGCTACCTACTGATTATTCTATTTCATAACTACTAAAAGTTTTGAAATCAAGTAATCAGTTTGGATTTACCGAACACAAACGAATCTGGAGTCTAATATACTGTACATCTATACTTAACAGAATCAAAATCGAAAACTGATTTCCCTGAAATTCATTAATCTAATTGAATGTACACAATAATCTTATGGCTTTTCTCGTAACGGAAACTCGACGATATACAGGCGCATCACTATTCGTCCCATTTCGGCGGTGTCATTAGGCAGGCTGTTAATGATTAATGTGGTCCCGGCTCACACGTCACCCCCCTCGCCCTTTGCCCCTCGCCGCGAATAAAGCTCAAACCGACACTTAATCGAGCTACCCCTTTTGATGGAGAGGGATCTGTCCTTCGAGTAAGGTATCGACATCACTTCTGTGTCCCGAGACCGGATAGGGAATTTTAAGAAGGAATTGACATTATTGATAACTAGCTGTTACCCGCGGCTGCGGACTCTTTTATTTCGATATATATTTATAAATTGTAGCCTATGTGTTATTCTGATATATAAGCTATATTACTGTTAAGTTTTATCAGAATCGTTATTTCATCAAAAAAATTGCGTGAAAGAGGAACAAACATTCATATATCCATCGTCATGACTTTCGCATTTTTAATATTAGTAGAATTTTCACATACTCTGTCCTTTAGAAAAATGGGATTTAAATTACTTGATGGAGTTCTTGATGCTGCCTTGTTGATCTAGTCGTCTCATTAGTCGTATGGTGTAACTGGCGATTACGACATTCTGGGTCAAATCCCAGGTCGGACAAAGTCTTATTATGGTTTTTTATGGAAAACTTTAGTAGCAATTCAAAGTCTGAATCTTTTCCCAGTATAATGTTATTACTCGCCCCATTGGGATTACAGAAATCGTAATGAAAAGACACTGTAATTGCAATTTTTGTGAAGGGTCCATACATCGCCGGCAAAATATGGATTTGGGTATACTGCCATCTTTTTACCAATTATCTTACAACTAAAGGTTACCTAAAAGTTACCTTTGCTTATATGAAAACTAGATCTAGAAACCATAACCACTTTGTAACTCAAAATATTTAGATTTTTTTTACATACATACAATTCGATTATTTTTCATAAAATAAATGAAAAAAAACGAATATAGAAGAGCATTTATATTCGAATATTTTTAATGAATGGATGTGAATATGGATGCCCTACCGACGATTTATTTTTATTAGGTCTGGAGTCGCGGGTTCGTGACTGGCTCGGTTGCACCGCTAGCGCCGGTGATCGAGTGGCTAAGCGTCGGTAGAGCACGATTCCAGTATGGCAATGAGAGCTATTTGCTGATGTATGGATGCAGAAAGGAACTGTGATATTTAGAGCTCGCATTGCTTTTGATTATGAAATCTTTTTGATACTTTGATGGGTATGGTAACAAAAAAGGAGGTGAAATAAGTTTTATGCGTATATAAATATCTGTAAAAGAGCAATTGTACCAGCAGATTCAACTCTGTTACATAGACCTCAGGAAGAGGATGAAACAAAATATTAACATGATCCTTTTACTGGAGAAACTGCCCGAGAGGTTACACCATTTTTTTCTTAAAACAATGGTGTGAATTTTTCATAAAAGATGTCTTTTATATAGACAGATCTCTTTCCTCACTCCTTTTTTTGCATAAATGTTTTTCTTTATTTCAGAATGATAGAGAGATAGATAGTGTACTTTTTATTGTACACCAGTGATATTTACAATTACATACAAAAAATATTAACAACAGCTAGGTACAATGGGCGGTCTTATTGCTAAAAGCAATTTCTTCCAGACAACAAATGTATTGGAAGAAGCAACGTAAGGAATAGGACAATTTTGGTAGCGTACACTATAAAACTAGATAAAACATATTGTCATCATATAACCTACATGCATATCATAGTTTTAATACAACATTATGTGCATACATATGTACACATATTATACTATGCAAATATATAAATATATCTTACACACAATACAGACTGCGCAGTAGTGAGTTTATAAATGAAGAAAGTGGTGGTGAACCATCTTTATAAAGGACGCCAACGACTGTGCACTGCGGACTCTCACAGGCAATGCATTCCACAAGCGGACGGCTGTATTAGAAAAGGATTAATAGAAATAAATCCGAATTAATAGTAAGAATTTTCCTTAAATAATTATTTTCCATTTAATAAAATTTAATAAACAATAGGCAAGGTAATAATATAACATAATTTATGTAAGACTTGAAAGTAGTTAGTTCCAAATTGGCAATTGAATCCATTCTAACTATTTTTATATTTTGATTTTTTTTTTGATTAAGTATAAAAATGTGTTACTCCTTTCACTGTAATAAACAAAATTAAATCACAATTCAAAGCATTACGGTTAATTCAATTGCATTTCTAAAACAGTCCTTAATACGCACATATGAGTATGTACAAGTTTCGTGGTAAAGTTGAATATCAGAGTGTTATAAAAAGAGGTAATAACTCTTTAAAATTGCTAGTTTAGGTTTTCGTATTGATAAGCAATAATATAATTGGTGTGTCTGAAGACTTACGTCATTTAAGTTGTACATAATCAACACCTTGTCACCTTATATATGTAAAGAAAAATATATTTATCTTTAATTTAAATATTCCCGCGCATCAAGCTTCATCGTAGTAGTATATTTCTGTTATAATCTGTGGTCGAGTTATGTAGCCTATGGAGCATCTAGCCGTTGTGAAAAGACAATTGTAAATAATTTTGTTTTATAGAAGGTTAATTATACCGTGACTGTGATTTAGGAATCGACATTGTGATTAATAACATTAAATGTCGTTTCTTTTCTTACAGGTAAAGTTTTGTTAGTAAATACTTTTAATTAAGTGCATCAAATGTGTAACGTAAAAAGTTAACAATAAATCTTTTCTTACAGAGAAACTCAATTGTGTTTTGATTGCGTGTGTCGTCTAAATCACGAGAAACAATCTTATATATATAATAAACACAAAATAATATAATTATGTAAAGTATCCTAATATAACAACTACTGCATCGCACTTTTTGTTCGCATATTTTAATTCAGTAATCAAGCCGGCCTTCGTATCTCAAGCAATTACATGTAACAGCTCACCTCCCGTCCCATAGGTGTTCGGAGGACGAATTAAAAGTATAAGAGAGCCGAAGCAAGGTAGCAGGCAATTAGTCGCAGCGGATGATGGATGGACCCTTCGCCGATACTCGGTGATGGCCACAAAAGGAGCATGGAGACGCCATAACTCATTATACGGCGATGATAACGCGATAGTGATGCGCCCGCGAGCCCATACTCCTTTGAGGATTTTAAAATATCGAATTGATATAAAAATAAATGCCTTCATACCCTTATTCAAAAGCTATATAACAAAGATTTTTTTTTATACGTAGCCCCACACTAATATTTATTCCTGTGTCGTGGGTGCGTTTACAAACATGAAAATTCACGTACACAAATATCCAGACCGGAACAAATAATTGTGGATCACAAAAATTTGTCCCGTGCGGGAATCGAACTCGTGACTATTAGACACAGTAGGCGGAGCGGCTTAAGCTCTTAACCACTGCGTTAAATCGTCCGTCAATTATAAAATTAAAGGTTGGGGAATAATTATATTAATCACACATCCGAGTACAACGTATCATATTCGACGTCCATCAATGTGTGTGATTAACTTGTATAAGAGTTACCCCGTCACGCGCTCGCCCTATTATCCGGTGAAGCTGTAAAGGCCCCGCGGCCAACAGCGTAGGTCATTCACACACCACACCAAAGCCTATAGAACCTAATAGCAGAGTTGTACTGGATACCCTCACATATCGCCGGCGATGTTAGAACACAGTGTAATAGGGAACGAGCCCATTGCCATTATACTGGGCACAATTCCAGACTTCGGACTTCTTTGATAAATAATATTCGACGGAAAGCCACACTTTGTCCCAGCTATGATTTGCACCCAGGACGTCGTGATTGCCACCTGCACTCTGCGCCAATAGACCAACAAGTTGGTCAATCCAATCAATATTTTAATAATAAATAAATGAATAAAAACTATTTCTACTATTTTTCTTATTCGTGATACTTGATGATGATGATGATTGATCCGACCGATTTCGGCCATGGCGACCACTTTGACCCCTAGTCAGAGTAATGCCGCTGATGCGCTCGAAGATGGCTTATGTAGCCTATCTTCGCGGCGAAACTCCGTGCACATTGAGGGCACGGCATATTTTTTAGTTTTACATTCGTGATACTTATGTATTTAGACTCACAATAAAATCGATTTGAATTTGAAAGATAACAAAAAAACACTGAAAAATCAATGCATTATCCGGTGGCAAATAAACTTAAACCAATTTTACAGCAATAAAAGAATATTGTTAAGCAGTGTGTTATCAATATGACCCTGTTTGGTAATTAACAGCCAATTAGTGTAGTTTTGACATAAGGGTCGAGTCGCTAGTTTAAGTATAAATTAGTAAGGTAAAAAGTGTAACACAGTCTTTAGCTCGCCCCATTATTTACATAACTAATCAGAACGTGATCAAATTTGGCGTTACTCAAAGAATTGAATTTACGTCTATCGAAACGTTGACCTGACAAAAATGAAAGATTTATTTAAAATAAGGATAATGCTGTATAAAGAATTATCGGTAATCTATCTTCAAGTAGACTCATAAAGATTCAAGAAACTGACATACTGAAGTAGACTCATATAGACTTAAGTCTGACTGACTCAAGAGACTGATAGGTTCAAGTAGACTCATAAAGTCTTATGAGACTGATAGACTCAAGAGACTGACAGCTTAATTAGACAAACAGACTCAAAAAGACTCATGAGACTCACAGACTCTAAGAGTCTGTACTCGTACGTATGACAGCGGCACATCACCACAAGGCGCAGTATAAAGTTGTAGTTAGATACGGAATATTTGATGATTACGCTGCGCTCAGGACTCGGGATTACGCCTTTAAAAGGGAGATACCAAGTTTTTTTATCTGTTATGTCGTTTTGGATGATGTGTTGTGTCGTGTAATGGCGGTTTAATATGGTTAATGTAATAATGGAGCCTGCTGGTTTCTTATGTGAATGGAATCGGAGAAAACTTGTATAATATATAAAATATGTACATGTTTGCTTCGTGATTTAGTGGCGCATCTAAGCCCGCTACTCATTCCCACCATTGTAACTCCTGTAAGCCAGGATCCACAATAGTCTCCTTAGATGACGCCAAGCTTTGAACCTTGGGGTGTCCCGGGAAGCACTTTAATTGTCTTGGTCCGCACAAATTTAATTAGAAAGAGAAACAGGAGGAGTAGGAAAAATAAAAATTCCACTTCCCTCCTTTGCAAAGCGTGAGACACAAAAAAAATAAAAATTGGCAGATCAGCCATAGAGGAGACTACAATTAGGATAAGCTCAGTTGTAAAGCCACGGTCACGAAAAAATATTAACAGGGCCTATTTGTGAGCCTCATGTTTGATTCCAGTAATAGTTATGGCAACAACGATTGAACGCACGGAAATTATCCCAAGTTTCTACAAGATCCGTGTAGTAGATTACCCCAGATGTATTTCGCAGACTGTTTAACATAATGGTACGCTCGTTGTGCCAGAGACTGCACTCCCAAAGAACATGGTGTGCTGATTGTTCATACTCGTAGTTAGACGTGGAACACTGACATAGCGGTGAAGGTACCAGTTTAAAAGAGAATAATTTACTTCTTCCTGTCCGGTGAGAAATTGAGCCACGCGGTGGTCCACCTCCAGCCATGTTCTCGCCAAACGCTCACGTACGGATGGAAAGAACAGGTAGAGGTGTCGGCCCTTTGTTGTTGTATCCCATCTTTCCTGCCATTCGGTCAGGAGATCTTCATAGGTGACTGATTGCGGTTTGAATAATCTAGTGATTTTTCTACGGTCTCGAGGCAATAGAAGCTTAGCGATTAATATCTATCTATATCACCACGTTAGACGCCTTGAGAGGAAGATAGAGAATACATTGTTCCAACAGGTTCTTTCCTTACATACCTCTGGCTTCCTCCACTCTCCTAGCGATTAGTATCATCTTTAAAATTTAAAGAAAGTTTCTGCAACTGGGCGTATATTAAATAACTTTTTAATAGGTCGGACATAAGTTGTTTTTCTAACGAAAAACTCCGGTATGAGTCCGGGGTCTGGAATTGTGCCCGGTATATGGCAATAGACTTGCCCCCTATTACATGGGACCTAACATCGTCGGCGAAAAGTGGGTATGTGCGTATGTGTGGGTGTGTTTTAATAGGTACCATTGAAATGTTATTAAGTTTAGACCGCACTACATCGGTGCATTGCTATCAACATTTGTACAAACGATGTGCTGATGGTCGAGGTCGCGTAAGTGCGGTGCTGGACATGTCTCGGATCCGTCATGGTCGCCGTAAGACTGAGCCAGCCAGCCTGCCCATTAGAGACCATTAGAGAGACGCAGGTGACCGTCAGTTAGACACGCTACTGTGACAGCGGTTACTAAACAAGTGTGAAGGATGCACTGAGTTTGTGCTTGAAAGACGTGGTTTTATTTGGTATTGAAATATTTTTGGTATGCAAAGGAAAGAATCTAAATAATTTACGTACTGCAATATTTTGAACATGGAAAGAAAAGAGAAGAGAGTACGCTTGCTTGTAAAATGTTTTTTTTTAATCTGTAATATATTTAGGCATGCGAATGAAATTACGTTAAGTTCTAAAGGTTAGGTTCTAAAGGTTAGGGAGGGTTAATTACTGTGGCATTAAGCTTTAGACTCGAAAACCAATTTTGAAAAATATATGTCGCATCACCAGCACTCAAAACACCCCTTAAACTCGATTGATTAAAAATTTTGTTGTTGAGTTCGAATGTGTTTGGGTTTTTAATTGCATGGTGATAAGGAATGATAGGCGATTTTCCAGTACCAGTCTTGTTCCAATTTCAATCAAAGTCCAGCTAGACTCACAAAATTAGTTTTTTTTTCTAATGAAAAATCTACCATTCAATGTGAGCGATTCTTTATTTTTGTGACATGTAAAATTATGATCATAGTCTAGGTCTTCCCCGGTACCTACATCCTTGCACTTTCGCATTATTTATCTGTTTTGTCTACATACCCTTAAGGTTTTTTATTTGAGACAAAATGTTTTATTAGCCTATGTCATTCCCCTGGATAACATAAAAAGGTCACAAACAGACAGACAGATAGAGTTACTTTCGATTTTCTAATATTAGTATGGATGTTTACCTAGCTATTGTTCATTTTCGAGTTATTTACAAAGTAGTAAAAAAAGAAACCATTATGAGATTAAACTCTAAAAACCTTTACTTGTACCAGTAACAAAGTTACGCCATAAGGACCTATTCTATCTCTCTATCTGTCAATATCATCACGCCGGATCCCTTGCGGGGTAGGCTGAGAGTACAGAGTTCCAACAGGTTCTTTCTTTACATGCATCTCTGGCTTCCTCCACTCTCATAGTTCATCTCATACACGCTCGCCGGTTGCGGAGATTCTTGACTTATCCTTCTGATAAGACTCGGTCTATTTGGTCGTGGTAACATAGGCTAGTTCTTCCCCGGTACCTACATCCTTCCACTTTCGCAATGTATATCTGTTTTGTCATTCTTTCTTCTGACATTCTTTCTATATGCCCGAACCAACCGAGCATACTCTTTCTCATCTTTACACCGATACTACTACTCGCTTTCTAATACGGTCGGTCAGCTTAACTCAGCACATCTTCCGCAGAGCTCGCAATTCCACCGCTTTTATCCTACTTTCATTCTACTTCGGTATGTAATACCCAGCTCTCGCTAGCTCTTCATATATACCTATTCAAAAAATGAGTTATTTCATAATTCTCAAAATCAGTCATCACATAGCAACGCGCTGAGTAATATAAAGACCATAAAAGGTAAATACACATAAAAAGATATGGATAACCTAAAGTTGTAATAAAAGTCAAACAGAACAGACTGACATCTGTCCAGTAGCCATTTGATTGTGTTCTGTCACATGGAACCATTAATTTCGTCTATGCGACGATGAGGCGTGAATAATCCATGCGTTACAACTGAGCGACAGGTTACGCGGTCTCTCCGGAAAACCATTCTTTTGGACATTAAGATCAGCACCACAGTACATTTAAAACATAAGCATTATAACTTCATTTAAAACATAAGCGTTATAAGTTTGACTTGCTTGTTTGGTCTTATCATTAGAGCAAAACTAATGTTTCAGGATTCTAAATGACCGTTAACAACTGTTAAAATGACAGATTCTTTTTTTTAATCTTCTGTTACATTACTTACTACGTCCCTTTGCATCTAAGACTATAAAATTCTATTAGGTTAAACTTGATATCTATAGAAAAACGGGTACATCTATACTAGTATACTAATATTATAAAGAGGAAAGATTTGTATGTTTGTAACGAATAAACTCAAAAACTATTGGACCGATTGCAAAAATTCTTTCACCTTAATAATTATATATATAATAATATATATAATAAATCTAACTTATCCAGAAGTAACATAGGCATATAACATAGACCCGGTAGATGGTGCTGTTGTCGACCGGGTACAAAGTCGTGGGAAACTGCTAGTTAGGTATAATGTCATAAAAGTTTAACTCAATTGATCATGTATATAGATATGTAGAGTTTATAGAGTTCACACGTTATACCAGTTTATTTAACTTTGATCACCTAATAGATCCTGAAATTGTTTATTACTGTATTAAACTATTTTGCCTTAATTTTATATTCAGCGCGGTAAAGAATAATTACATAAATATGTAAGTGTTGCTGTTGGGATTAACATAGTTCTAACCTGTATGTATTGTCCTATCTCTAACACGGACTTTCTAATATGGAAATTATACACTTTACAAAGGCATGCAACAATTGAACCCACAAATGTCTCACAATAATTAACACCATTGTGCATTTCATGTTTTTCCATAAAAATATGGTAACCGTTGGAAAAACATTCACACTTAATGAAGCAATTATCTTTTGTTTGTTAATCACACGAACTTACTGACATTTAAAATAAAGAAATTGTTCTAATGATGTATATTTCAGTGTCAAAGTGTGTTTAATCCGGTTAAGTTGGATTAAATTAACAGTAAATAGCTCAATAACTTTGGTCGATAAGGCGGTGGAACACCTCTGGGCTATCAGCCGCCATAAAATTTAAGCACCGAGCCATTTATCAGACATTTACACATTTAATTGTGTGTAAGTTTAACCTTATCCATCACTTAGTGATAAAAGGGTACAGTAGAATACATTGGTGCTTAAAGGATTTACGATGTGATTTTTTAAACAAACTCCAACAAAACATTATATCTGAAAAATATATAGGTCCTAAATAGTAAATATTAAAATGAAATAAATCTGTATAGGATGTCGCAAAGAGTATATTCTATCTGGTGTTAATGCGTAATTGAATCATGTTTCTTTTATGTTTAAAATAGCTGTTATTTTATATCAGGTGGTTTAGTCATTAACGTGAAGATTTTTTTCTTTAATATTTCTATGGTGCGCGAGCGTGGTGTCTTTGTTCTTTAACACCTTTAAAGTTAAAGGCCTTTTTATAGAACGAGAACAACTTCTCATTAGGTTATTTCCCACAATTCGAATCAGGTGTGATTCTGCGGTCATAATGTACATTTCAATTATCTGCGTTAGAACATGCATGCATACACTCACCCCTTTATCCCACTGGGGTAGGCAAATACTACAGTTTGCCGCATACTATGATTCTGACACACTTCTTTCGCTTCCACTACGTTCGTTGTTCATACATCTCTTTATACATTTCATCTGCGTTAGAACTTCTCTATTAATATGGTGTAGTAGTCGATATAATGTTGACTATTATTACGCATTACTGATTTAATTTGCCGGCCGAAGCGTAAGCCGGCTCACTGGCTGCTGTAATGCGTCGACACACGCACGCCTCGCACTGAAACATGTCACATGCGAATTACGCGCGTTCACCGTTTGATTTTGTCTCATTATACTCGACTTCGCAAGATGGCGGCCATTTGTCATGTGTACGAATATTCGTCACACTTTCGCCCAATTTGTTGGTGGTTTTGAAACGCGACGTTTTGATTGCCCTGTCGCTGAAATTACTGTAATTCTTTTATTTACAAGTATTAGCTGTTGTAGTAATAACAGAAAATTTGTTATTAAGTGTAATTTGATTACAACAAAGCAGACGGACTAATGTAGAGGTAAGTGTTCGTGTTGATAGGTGTGCGGTGTTTGCACCTGAACTTGTTTCTATCGTTATTCATTTTATTTTAGACATCTTTACAATTACATTTTTTTTCTTTATTTAGCTATAACACAAAGGTTATCTATGGAAGGTGTTAAAGAATTAATACGTATTGATTGCGATACACCTTTTAGTCTCCCTAACATAAAATCGTTTACAATGTAAGCGTCAAAGCTCGCAGCTCTTTATGCACGAGCGATTGGGCTCGGCGAACTTTTTTTAAATAAGAACGAAGGAAGGTTCTACAATTACATTATTGTTTAAATTTAATCAGAGCCAAACGTTGTACTTAGCTGAGCAGTAAATTGATAAAAGAGAAAAACTGTCTAGATTTAACATAATTCACACGTGTTATCTCGGGCCGGGTTGAGTGCACGAGGCGGTCGGCCAGCCGCGATACCACACTCGCCGCGCGCTGTAGTGTGGGTACGGCGCGGCCCAGCTATGGCGAGTTCGCTCCGAGGGTAGATTGTGTTCTGCGGTAAAGCGATAATTCAGCTCAATCTATGTCGTGAGCGCTCGCGCTTTGTTTTATCCGCTGGCTTCTGTGCGCCTTTATTTAGAAAATTGATGAGAAATGGTTTCCATTACGATCTACCGCCTTATAAAAGATATTACTACGCCGGATTCGATGTGCGTTTGTTCCGACGGAGAGGAAATGAACGCAAATTTGTTTTCGTGATTGCGAGCTTTGGAATATCGAATTGATATCGATATAATTTTCTTGCGCGATCGTATTTCTCATTAGATATTTATGTGTGACCCCGTGTGAGCCCTTCGCTTCCTTCACGTTCCGTTCGGGTTGCGGAATAATGGATGGGGCATTGAACATATATGAATGCTTAGATATTGATCGAATCTAATCTCTGTAGATTGCTAAAGAATGGTAGAGTTCATGTTGGTACAGGCTGTTGTTAAAACAAGATCTGTAGGTAATTTAATTGTACTATTAACGTATAGTTTAGCATTCCATCAACGTAGTTGTGCCAACGAGCTAAACATCTCATTGGTGGCGGCGTCCAATTTGCGTGCGCTCGCGTCCCGGCACGGACAATCGCGCACAAATTGGCCGGCGTCTGATTGCAGCCGTTTATCAATATTGCAGCTACCATGCCGGCGTGCGTGACCTGTGATGCGGTCACTTGTCTTTGGACGGCTGAGTTTGATATAAATGACGTTTGGCAGTGAGATATACTTATAGCTCTTATATTTATACCTGGTTTTTGGGGTTAGAAACAACAATAACTGATCCAACATCTGGGCAGAGTTGTTGAGACCGTTATAGGTCAAGGAATATGTCAGGGTCTCCCCAAACCCGCGTTAGAGTGACGTAGACGCCGCACTAGCGATTAAGAGCTCCGCTGAACATATGTAAATACTCGTATGTTTACTACGAGGACAGTGTTGTGGCAAGTAGTTTTGGTACATATATTATGATGACTATATCGGTATGCTGTTTAAGTGTTTTGCTACTAAGTCATATGTTCCACAAAGTTTTGGTAGGAATCTTCAATCAAAAATTCTCTCAAGTTAGGAAGCTTGCCTCACATCCCATGAGGACCTGAATCAAAGGCTGTATTAACTTTCATTATATATAAGGTGTAACATAATAAACGCAAGACCTGAAAGTATTTTATCGGTAACTAAATTGATTCCAACTATTTTTTAAATGTATCTTACATTTTTTTTAATTAGCAAGAAATGCGCTAACTCATTTAGTGCGCTGTAATAATATAAAAATATTCATGATTCAAAGCAATACGGAGATTTCAAATCCATTTCTAAAACGTATATCTCTATATTTACATATACATGTACTAGTTTCATTGTAAATTGGGGTATAAAAGTGCTCAAAATGGGTAAATTTGGAAATTTGGTTTTCGTATTGAATTTGTTATTTAACCTAATCGGGGTATCTGGGGTCTTGCATTATTTACGATACAACTTGTATAACTATACAGGAAAACACGCGACAGATGAAAAATTAGCTGCATGCAGCTTTCCTGCCCGCTTTTGTTATTGATAATTAAACCAATCATATTCCAACAAAGAGCTGTCTATCATTAATTAAGTCGGCCCGTTTCATAAACGGTATTCACCGATATCCGTGACCTGCAGCTATAATCAATAATTACAATATTATTACGTATACGCGGAACTAATGATGTTCCTACTTTCTGAGAGCTTAGCACGAACAGATTGACGGTAGGGCAATGTTGCCGAGAAAACGCGTTGTCACGTTCATCTTTACATATCAAATTTATTGTGTGATAAGGATGGCATGTCTACTCGATAACGTCACGGTAACGTCGATCTGTTTATGCTAGCCTTTTGTTCACGGGAGTCGATGCTCGGCGGCCTGCTGCGCATTGACAATGCCGGGGTCATCTCCACAATAGCACCGTCGTTTACCGACGTGTCGAAACCGACCATTCAAAATCGATACCGAAAAAAATATCGATTTCCGTAAATAAGCGAGTGTGGCACATTTATAATAATGATGAATGGACTCGCGGGGTGTTGTTCGCGTCGATATTGCGTGTCCAATCGCAACCGCTCGAGCGCCACTCGACTGCAATGCTTATTGAGCACTAATTGAAAAGGAATATTATTGTGTCCTGCTATAAATCTCACATAAATTGGGGCG
The DNA here is from genome assembly GCA_905147815.2 of Phalera bucephala. Lineage (NCBI taxonomy): Eukaryota > Metazoa > Arthropoda > Insecta > Lepidoptera > Notodontidae > Phalera > Phalera bucephala. Next base: position 10,516,827 of record LR990617.1, on the reverse strand, counting down.
TACTTGAGTTTCTATACGTTTTATTCGGTTTGGTGTAGTAAATCAACGCTCCTTTCTTAGAATGTCTAGTAAATCTTTGGACGATAATTCGTGACATATAAAGAGCGTCGCGTCGGTAGAATATTCGTTGCAGAAAATAATATCTTTATTTCTCGACAGCCAGCAAAGTAAGTGGCTAGCAATATTTATTAAAGTTTAAGTAAGTGGTTACCCTACTCTCGAAAACAGTTGGTATGTTATATTAAATAATGTAGGCATGTAACTATTGTGTTTCGTATAATATGGGACTGTTGCTTCATCGCGAAATATAATATACCTTTGACAGACAAATATTTTGATGCAGAACCTACGACGCAAGAGCTTTTGCATCTAAAAATTATTCAGTAACATATTGTTTTGTAGGTCATATAATGGCCACTGTCACGTAAAGCGCCATTAAATAAACAAAACCCTGTCCCCAAGCTGAGGTGGCAGAGTAGTCTCCAATGTAATAGGGGACGAGCCACTATATGTACATATATACCAGGTACATTTGCAGACTGCAGGTTGGTATTGAAAGTTTCGATGGAGAAACTACACTTTGTCAGAGCTAAGATTCGAATCCATTATCTCGTGAGCGCCAGTCGCACTAAGCTTTATTAAACCATCGTGGCAGTGCACGTAGCTTTACCCAATGAATGTCGACAACCCTTTGAGCGGCGTGTCCGATTGTCCAATGAGTGGTCATTCAACAATTTGCTGTGTTCCGGCCTTCCGGAACGTTACCGTCCCATTCATGATATTTCCGGCTTACAGGTACGAAATATAGAGACTAGAATTAGTCTTTAAGCATGTTGGGTGATTGAGTCTGTTAGCAGGCTGGGTGACATTATTCTAAGGGCCTCTTTTACCAGCCTTGAACAAAAGACTGAAGTAGCCTAGTCAACAATTAAAGTTGCAAGTAAGTCTATGTACGAATTTCACTATCTCTGAGTAGCCCTATCCAACGGTTAACTACCCAATTTTAATTACCGAGGAAAGCTAATTGAGAAGTAACTAACCAGCACTTTAATAGAGGGTGGTGAGAGAGAGAAAGAATATTATTGAGTCTATCTATCTATATCATCACACCAGTTCCCTTGCGGGGTAGGCAGAGAGTACAAAGTTCCAACAGGATCTTTCCTTCCATGCAGTATCTATCGATACTTAAATTTACACTTGCCGGTGTCAGGTACTTTTGTAGCTTTCGGGAAAATAGAATAGTGTCACCTATTCTTCGTATACGAATACCCTTTATATGAAGACCAGATGCGTCTTAACACATCTGATTTGGACTGTTATTCTTTATTTATTTATTCCTTATTGTACACATATATACACAATTAACCATTGCATAGGATTTTTTTTGCACAAAAGTGTGCTTAACTCAAAATTGAGTTTTCTTACAGCCAACCTGAGCGATGAGAGATGAAAAGTAGAGAGGACAGTTACAAGTGGACAATGGAATAAATCTACACATAAATTCACAACACGTTACATACACATATAAATAAACAAAATAATATAAATTAACAAACCTATTTATCCATGTATAAAATATATCAATAAATTTATTTAGGAGTATATACATACATATATAAATATATAATTCATGATGAAAGGAAAAGCTCTTAATTTACCTCTTAAATACTTCCAGTGAGACGCTATCGCATATAGTGTGGAAGTGAATGCCACAGCTCCACTGCGCGAACAGTGAAAGAACCATTATAAAGGCTAGAAGTGTTACGGGGAGTACGGAGAATAAGAGAAGAAAATTTGCGGCAGGGCTTACCCCTGGGGCCTAAATATTCAAAGCGTTCCTTTAGATTAGATGGTGAATTAGGATTGTGAAGAAGAGAATAGTTCTAACATGATTGTTTAAAAGGTTCACTTAAATTCGTTTGTCAATAACGTTTCTCCGGTAAAACATAATTTACTATTCAATCATCCACTTTGGAATTGAAATGATGACAGCTTTATTGTAGTAACAGTAGCCAATGCAAACGATAGATGAATACACATTGGTGTGCAATCAATACAGTTCGCTGCAACATTGTATGAAATAACCACAGGGCGAGACTGCACGAAATGTTAGCCAGTGGACACATACTTAAACATACAATTCTGTTCTAACGGAGGTGGAGGTGTACTTATACAGGATTAATCGATAACTTGACATATTTAAAATGTCTTCCAGTCGAGAGCCATACCTATATTGTTTGAAAAGTATCCATGTGGCTTTGCAAAAGCCTTTGAATGCAAAAAAAAATTAAGTTTCAACTGTCAGCAATTAATAAAAAAACCTTCCACATTAATCAGCAATTAAGCTCAATCGTCTGTAATATTGCCATTAACAAAAAAAAGTAAATAAAAGTTCAATAGTCAAACGAGAAAGTTGCAGTACTCAACCGGCAAGAACAGCTGTCGCGGCGGCGCAGGCGCACCGTGAGCCCGAACAAAAGGACCCACAACAAACGTACACCAATTCGCATCGCCACTAATTACGTAATTATGGGGGAGGAAAGAGAAAAAAACAAAATGGCGCGCATTCCCGGGGCGCCCGGTCGACACATTACCTCACGACATTTCTTCGCCGTAATATATTTTTTTTCTGCAAATTGAAAGTCATGCATGAGGGTTTGAAAAATGAGTTTGACGAATAAAACGTTTAATTACGCCAGTATAATTGCGTATTCGAACGGATTGATGCTTGGTGTATGCTAATGAGTTATATATCTATGGACAAAAGGGAAAATTACCTTGTTTAGTTAGTGGAATTACGAATGCGCTGACCGTAACTAAATATCGTCGTATTTGATAAAAAATATAATTTTGAATACTAATTCTTAGGTTATCTTATTAAAGCAACATTGCAGCATACATACTTACGAAACAGAGAATGGAATACAAATGTTTAAGCAATGACAAGTATTTTTACTATTGTTTTAAATATTGATAACAATAGAGTGCGTGTTCAAATAATAATCTAGTATTTTTTTTTTAACTGTAGACCCACACTAGGATTTATTCCTGTGTCGTGGAGTGTGGTTTACAAACATAAAAATTCACAGACACAAATACCCAGACCGATACAAACAATTCTTTTTCTTTTCTGTAAACGCTATACACTCCTGTAATGACAATTCACACTGTCCTAAACTGTTACAATATTTATACTGTGATATCTGTGATTCTGTCCATGGTGTGGCTTGATACTGAATAAATAAAAAAACATTTTATTTACTTCAAGTCTATTTAACTTTCACATTATCATTGTTCATATAGTAATAGAACGAACACAAGTGACATCTTCAAATGATATTTGAATATTAATTTTATTTGATTCCAGAATTCATTTTTGGCCAGGCTCATATTTTTAAGACCCATAAAAGTCTATATGTTAAATACTAAAAAGAAATCATATTTAAAACATTCTATCGTAAATGTTATTACTTTCGACGTTATTTGTAACAAAAGTTAATTGCGGCTGTTATCGTTAGATCGACGAATAATTAATTAGTATAACACACAAGCGCATACGCCGTATTTCTGTGTTGGTAACACACACTGACAAGTCGCGTGATGAGATACTGTGGGGTCCAGTGTAACACTAAAATTTTTTTTTGACTAATCAAGTCACATAGTCGGACTGTAACTTCCGTGAGCAAGGATCCACAATGGCCTAAATAGTTGACACCAAGGATTGAGCTTCGACGTGTCCCGATGAACACTTTAATTGTCATGGAACACACGACAAATTTAACGAGAAAGGACCTTTCTTTTGTGACTTTAGGTTTGAGATAGCTACAGGTTTTTATAGCCTAGCTAGGTACACCGAATGGCCCGCACTTCATTAAAAATTGTAATCATGTTGCCCAGAATATGTGCAATTTAGAAGAAGCAGATGATCTGCTGGCCCTTAAGGGGCCTGTAAATTTGATATATAGTATACCATATTGTAGATCAAAGGAAAGACCAGGTCAGGAGATCATTTCTCAACTGGCATGTTTGTGTAATGAAAGCTCCTATGTCTGAAAACCTCTCCCAATCTTTATTTAGTGTTTCTTTATTTATATTTCTATCGACAGACACAACTCCAATACAATTTTTTATTAAATACTTATTGTATTTGAATTTTGAACAAGTCTTTCCTAATTAATGAACACGTCCTTATTACGAACATGTTCTACCCACAGAACAAATAAAGTTCTACTAAAACCTCGCACACCAGATCACAGTGTTCAATTTGGAAAGCCCAAGAGCGCAGTGTGTCGGCCACAGCGACACACACAGGTGGACAGCGTCACCTGACACCACCTCGGAACCGGCCACTTCCGCCGGACGCGGCGATTAGTGACACGGCGCACACACACACGCGCTCTCGACATGCCCTGTTGGGTTAAGGAGTCATTTTGGCATAAGAATTGATGGATGGTTTAGATTCTAATTCACTTAGAAACCTTCAAGCGATTTGAAATATGGAAACTTATTATGGAAACTTATATAAACACCTTACTATATTTTTTTTAACAAAACAATTTTGGAATTACATCCTTGTAAAAATATGACGATGCGTTTAAGAATATAAGATTACACTCAGACCTAAACAAAAATTTGTGGGTAAGAAAAAGATTAGTCCTGTGCGGGGACCGAACCTACGATTATTTGATCCAGCGGCCCCTCATATATTTAATAGGTTAATAAATTGAGTTAGTTATACAATTATTAAATAGGTGTAGCTACTCATTATTATTCCGTTGCTTTAACATTTCTAACGCTTTATAAATAATACACTAACATAATTATATTAACATAAGCATAGAGACGCCTAGTTCGGAAAAGAGGCGCTCGTAGCGCTGTGCGACCGCGGTATTCTTACCGATTACCAAGGTTAAGCTGCGTTCGACTCGGTTGGCCCGAGATGGGTGACCGTTTGTGGCATTTTCATATTCGAGCGTCTCCGTGCTTCGGAAGGCACGTTAAGCCGTTGGTCCCGGCTACCACTTAATGTGGTAGTCGTTAAGCCGATTTGGAAGCCTTCTTTTTTTCTTTCCCTTGTTTTTTTTTTTTAAACGTAGCCCCACACTAGGATTAATTCCTGTGTCGTGGGTGCGTTTACAAACACGAAAATTCACACACAAATACCCAGACCGGAACAATTAATTGTGGATCACACAAAGATTTGTCCCGAGCGGGAATCGAACCCGCGACTATTAGGCACAGTGGGCGGAGCGGCTTAAGCTCTTAACCACTGCGCCAAATCGTCCGTCTTATAAGCGGCTTGATAATTTCCAACAGCAGGTGGCCACAAACCTGCCTTCACCAATCCGCACTGGGTCCGCGTGGTGGAGTATGACCTAATCTCTCTCACCTCGATTTGTGAGAGAAGACCTTCGACCAGCAGTGGGCAGTATAGGCTGATATTATAAGCATAGAGACCAGTATCCATATCCTCATTTAATTAAACCTCTTCCTCTTAAATTTAGTTGTGCCCGACAGAGACAATAACAGTCTTATCTGATGGAAAAGTCAAGAGTCTCCGTAACCGGCGAACGTGTATGAGACGAACTATGAGAGTCGAGGAAGCCAGAGAGGTATGTAAGGAAAGAACCTGTTGGAACTCTGTACTCTCTGCCTACCCCGCAAGGGATCTGGCGTGAGGTTATAGATAGATAGATAGATAGATAGAGACAATAATTGTACCAAACCTATATTTACTTACCGCTTAACTATGTAAAAATATAGATTGCAATAAATGAGGTGCATTTAAAACTTTCCACATGAAATGCTTCTTTATTAAGAAAAAAACTTTATATTTATAACAGCTTTAAAATAAAGCATACATTAAAACCTTGAACTAATTGTTCAAATTAAGTAGTCATTAGAAACGATCGTATATCTTCAAGAAACTAAGCTATGAATAATAACACTTTTCTCGTTAACACAATGGCGTTATATTAACAACACTACTGTTTTTTGCTGTAATATTTCAGAAGCTATCTACTTCCTGTGTTGACTTCAAGATCATAAAAATATGAAATGTACGTAGTAGGACGACCATTATTTTTGTAATACCGTTGTGTTTTAGTCGAGTGGCGTATTAGTTATGAATTATATCATAGTTGCTTATGTTTTTTATGGTGTATTAATTATAATTTATGTTGTAATTAAAACGCTTAATCCTTTTGGAAATAAAGTGATATATATGTATATCAAAACTGCTCGTAAAAATTATTTGTCTAGAGACAGCAAAAACAAAAAATAATCAAAAACTATTTTTACGTAGTCAGCTAAACTTTATAATAATAATCCTATAGAAAGCTGTGATCCTAAATACTTGTAGAATAGTAAAAACGTTTTTACAATCCGACGACAGCACGCCCATCAATTTAGAATTTTGACTCCCAATGATGCTTCCTTCGCCTAGTATGCATTATAATATTACCGGCTCTTAAAAGATCTGAGTTTACAAGAAAGTTAAATAAAACAGCATAATAATTGACTGCCTCGTTGGTCTGGTGGCAAAGCGAATTGCTTTGTGATCACGAGGTCCTAGGCTCAAGTCCTAAGTCGGACAAATGTATTTTTTCTAATGAAAAATTCAATAGGCAGTAGGCTCGCCCCCTATTACATTACTAACCTAACCTAACCTAACATCGTCGGCGAGACGTGGGTATACTCAGTACACCTCTGCCACCCCTGCTTGGGGAATATAGGCGTTACGATATATTTAATAATTCTTTATTTTGGACACATTATTCATATTTTGTTACCATAAAAAAGTAACATATGACAATAAAACCTTAAAATTATAAACAATATAAAGTTTAAAAAAAAATTTACTTCTTATTCAATATCGAATGTGTCAGTTGTACCCAACATTTGTATGTTGTGGTCCTTAAGAGTCTGTCAGCTAGACTGCTGATGATATCGTTATTACACGTGTAAACTCTGGACATAAATGCAGCTATCCTAATTCGCTGGATTGCATAAAACGAGTCGATTCGATTCAAGTCGATTTACGATGATAGCAGCTAGCCATGGAAGGAATTTGAAAAAATATAACATAATACAGAGCAATAAAATACAAAAGATCTATAAACACATATGCTTTTAATTATAGTGGCTATGGAGCCGTAACATTCGAAAGTAATAAAGAAAATAATTTGTCTTTGTCATTAAATCTAAAGCAGATATAATTTGTGTTTTACCACAGCCCGTCATTTCTCGACGTGGTCAACTAATATTTAATGTTCATCTCAATAAATATAAGATCCAGTAATATTTTACAACTAAGATCGTAAGAAGCTCAACGTTCTCAGTTTTTTAAATCAATAGTACTCTTTATTTTACAGAAATTGGGAAACATTGTCAAAGCCAAATCATTAGCATTTAAATCGAATGTATTTAGATCAAGAAAATAATTGAAATCCAAAACAACAGTCGGCAAGCTATTTAAAAAAACTGAGAATGTTATGCTACGTATATTGCTGAATGTACTGTGGACACCGCACACTTCACCTATTAATTATGCGTACTCGATATGAGTTTATAAAACAGACATTCCACATTTTTAAATTGTTTAAGTAGGCTTTCTCTCTATTCTGGTATCCTATCGCCGCAGAATAAGTTAAGAACACAAAGCTCAACGATCTGAATCAATAAAATAATTCCAATGAGTTTTGTGTGCACACTGCCTACGCCTCTTCTTATCCTATCAAAAACCGGGCTTGATACATACATAAGTACATAATTTACAGCCCACTCAAACAAGAGTAACGAAGCTTAAAATCCAAGTTCATTATTCATAATTTCGATGCGTTAAAGTGAAGTTAAAATTTAAACCTGTTTGTATGATAATTAAACCGCCTTTTATGGTAGTCATTGTTCTTGTTAAAAATTTTATATCGATTATGAACGTAACAATGAGTTCGCATGAGGGTTAATACTCTATCAAATTTGACAGCTTATTTCATTGTGGCTGTTTATAATTGTGTTGAAATTCAAAAGTTACGAGTACTTTTGTGAAAAATGAAGGAAAGAACTCTGCAATCATGACGTCAATCATAAAACACATGATTATATCCAAAATGCGATCGTAAACTTGCATCGTAATGTTCTACTTAAGTATGGGATATTAATTTTACTAAGTTACATGTCAATTGGCGCCCTGTAGCTAGGAAGGGCGACGATATTCGTAAGGCAGTGGGCAGGGATTGGAGAAGGAGAGCTGAAGATCGAGCTCAATGGCGTGCCATAGGAGAGGCCTACGTCCAGCAGTGGATTGACACGGGCTGATGGTGATGATGACGACATTTCAATTTGGTTGGTATTTTTTATTTCGTGTTTCATGCCTGCATGCATGCAAACTTATGTAAAAATAGCATTCGTTTAAGTTTGAGATTTTCCGTCACAAATAAAAACATTTTTTTTTTAAGTTTTTTAATTTACTTCTTTATTTAACGTTAGTAATGTATAATTTTGGTACAAAGCCATACAGGTAAGGCGTATTGTTAAAATACCAAGTGACATTTTATAAGGACTAACATAAACTTCGTTTTTCACTTCGATCCGTCAGAATTGCGATTTAGTATGAATGATTATTTTTTATACATATTTACCTCCATTAGATATATTTCTAATATGGTAATTAGATATAACTTTACAATTTATTTAAATAGAATATCATATTAATTTTAGTTATATGTAACTAGTGAAGACTATTTCACTACTGATTAAAAAGCTGTTTAGCATTACCGCTGTGGTCAGGCAGGGGGCTACGCTCCGCCGGGCATAGGGAGGGTGGCCACGGCGTGCGATAGCATCGGGATTAGCTACACGGTACAAAACGCCCGATAGCGCCCGCTCATTATCACCACATTCGCATAATGGTCCAATAATAATAGATATTATAATAAATCAGCTGACCCACTGCTGGGCAAAGGCCTTCACAAATTGGACACACAAGAGAGATTAGGTCTTAACTAGGCAGGTTTGTGGCCTGCTATTGAAACTTATTAAGCCGCCATAAGGGGTCTAACTTGACTTAACAACTACAGAGAATCACCGTACAGGTAAGCATAGAAAGCAATACGATTTTTGCGCTACAAAACGAACGATATCGATCTCCAATTTCCATTGCTGCCATATATTTCGTACATCAGCTCCATGTAGCCTTCAAATGTACAGTGAAGCTTTGTTTGATCCCCGTGGACATAGCACCAAACACCAAACGGGCAGGCCAGGAGGCACCGAAAGCATCGCGACAACGCGCTACTAAACGGCCGATATCGGCCGCTCATTATCGTCGTGGTCGCAATTTCGTACATCAAGACCATGTAGCCTTTCCATAATTAGTATAACTGTTTTGTTTGTTCACCATAGACACAGCACCGAACGGTCGTAGATTGCAGGGAGGGGGAGGCCAGTAGGCACCGATAGCATCGAAATTACGCGCTACAAAACGGCTGATATCGACCACTCATTACTGTCGTGGCCGTTCGTACATTAAGACCATGTAACCTTTACGTTATAATAGTATAACTATATATAATAGTATTACTGTTTTATTTGATCCCTATGGACATTTCACCAAACGGTCGTAGAATGCAGGTAGGGGGAGGTCAGGAGGCGCCGATAGCATCGCGATTACGCGCTACAAAACGGCCGATATCGGCCGCTCATTACCGCCGGCCGCATAATGGATATTTACAAACCATCTCGCCCTCACATCTACGGTGTAACTACACCGGTACAAATTGCTTCGAATTGTTCGCTCGGGTTTTTGATAAATGTGTTTAAAATTTCATTGTTGCACGATGTGTATTAGTAATAAAATTTCGATAGGTTTCTTATGGAGTGTAATAATCTATGTACACGGCAAATTCCCGAATGTATCGTCACATAGATTCAAAAAAGGAAAATAGGTATAGTACGCATCGTGGGTCGAGCCTACGGCAGAGATGACAAATTTCTCTCTCGTTATAAATTTCATTTAACATTTAATTTTTTTAGAAGCAATCACTAATACAGAATAATCATAACGTAAAATGACGGCCTAATTTAAACAATGATTTAACACGAAAACAATGGACATGACAAAATGGCGCCACACACCGGCGAAGCGCCCGCGGCCAGCTAACCGCGAAACGTCCATTTCATTTCCATAATTTCACAAAATGGCAGATTAAAATTCGTAAAGAGCACTGACAATCGCGCGACTGTCGCCGAACAATGCATTTCCCGCGCATTATCCAATTTGTCTGTCAAAAGTGCGCGCGCATCGCCACACGATAGCTAGCCTATCAAAAATAATAAAAGGCTTTAATGGCTCCTCCATTGTATATAAATGTAACGAAACTAATTGGTCTTTTAATAACTTGATGTGTTACCGACCCGGCTGAAATAACTGTATTCTTTAAAATACAAGCGCTTACATAATTATTTGTAGGAGCTTAGGTAAGGAACAATTAAGTTTTGTCTAAGTACCTACCTACGAGTTAGTGAGAGATACTATATGATCGGGAAGTTTTCAAACGACATTTCCCTTTGGACTGCTGGGAAGGTTACACAAGCAGTGGCCAAACTTCTAAAGTCCTTTTAAATCCCTATCATTTGAACTGTAAACAGAATTATACCTATAATATATACGGTAATATATTCTCCAGCTCCAAGTTTTCGAGTCCCTAATCAATTTATCTCCAGTCTAATGCCTTAGAGGAGCCGCTAGTAGATAAACCAATCACCGTAATATCGCCGGCTGCTTCTATCCACACTTAATAAAACTTTTCCATGTTCTAATCCATCATACGAACAGATTACAGTTACTTACAAAGAAACAAAAACAATTAATTACATACCTATTTCTATTCGAGCGCACGTGAGACAAATAACACATTGAATAAATCGATACAAAGAGAATTAATAGTAAAAAAGTGCATTGCGCGACGCGACGCGACTAAAACGAAACGACTAATTACAAGCGGTCGCACGATAGCATCTGATATGGCCGCCGGCCGACTGGCTGGGGTTTTTAAACAGAACACTTTGTTAATTATTCTGATTGAAATGAAAGGAAACACTGGCTGACGATAAAACAGTATTTTGTGATTACGACCACAGCAATCCCAAAAATGTTGATTCTATATATTTTTTTTTGCATCTGTGTATACTACATTAGGATCAAGATAAAATCTGTGTATACTACATAACGTTTTGGCTACCTCTTCAGGAATTACAGACTATTTTGAGATAATTATTACTTTCTATCTATCTATTGATATCAATCATCACGCCAGATCCTTATTATTTATTGTTTGTTAAGTAATAACTTAATAGACAGTAAATTAGGTAAGTAAACTTAACTCGGTGTATTTAGAAGATTCTTTTAAAGAACGGCATTTTAAATAGACGCGAATTAATATACCTAGCGAGAAAAAAACGGATAAATTTTAACATTACCTAAATAAATATAAGTCGTGATAAATCACAAAATTTTAAAACGTGTCTTTTTTAAAAAATACCGTTTGAAAATATATGTTAAATCTAATTAAGTACTTACATAAAAAAAATTATTGCCTTGGGTATACAATTTATAGCATGGGGAGGCAGATCCAATTGTGGGTAAATTCGTTAATTGCTTCTGGCACTGTTAATGAGTTGAGATGAAAAATTAACGTTAATAGTTGAGGCTATAGTGCTATAACTAGACATTTAACCTTGTGATTTAGATTTTTATATACTGTACTTCAATAACGATAAATATTTAAGGCGCCATAAGGTCACGTTACATTCATAAATAAAATTCAAAGATGTAATGCGAACAAAAGAGCTTTTTATAAATTCAAAAGTTACAATTAATTTATGACACGAGTGTTATTATAAACGGTAGCTATGTGCTGTACACATTCATAATTATAAATTAATAAAGAATAAGTGTAACAGTGTTACAAAATGGCCAATATATTACTATTCATGGTGATTTAATTCGTGTTAGAAACGCGAGCTTGGACCGTTTAAAGGTGCAGTTAGCAGTTCTAATCAGATCGACTGTGGTATTTTGTAAGCTATTTTACATAATGTAGAGATCGTGTTTCCTTTTTATAAAAGAATGGTGAAAACTAATATTGTATGGAAATATTGTAGAAAATAGTAGGTATGGTAGAATATGCTGCTAATTAGGAATGTCGAGAGAAGCGTAAATTACAAGTAATTATAGATATATTTTGATATTTGCCCCGCGTAAAATACATATTAACATTCCCAAAAATATTTTGTTGTATGTTTGTACTGCCTCGTTGGTCTAGTGGCAAAGCGCATTGCTTTGCGATCACGAGGTCCTGGGTTCAAATCCTAGGTCGGACATGTGCAGTTTTTCTTTTCGTTAGAAAAGTACGAGTCCGGAGTCCGGAATTGCGCCTAGTATATGGCAATAGGCTCGCCCCCTATTACATGGGACCTAACATCGTCGGCGAAACGTGGGTGTACTAAGTATACCTCTGCCACTCCCGCTGGGGAATATAGGCGTGAAGGTGGTGTATGTTTGTATTAAATACAACTCTTTGCATCATAGTAGTGGATAACACGGTTATGACAAAGGTTACACGATCAGTATTGGTGTGAGTCTGATCGAGACGCCGTTATGTATTAAAGTGGTAAGTTGTAAATGCTTCTCTTTTTAACGTATAACATTATCTTTCTCCGACTGTCAGTCAGACGGTCCATAAATAACTTTAGTGTAGGTACCTAATTTGAATTAAATTAATCATTCTCAAAAATATAACGGCCTATTTTTATATTCAAATCATCTACCGCATCCGGATATGTTTTAAACAATTAACATAAAAAAAACAACGCAATTTCAAATCTAATTATATTTTCGCCCAACACTGGTCGGCTAAACGGTACGTTTAATTACGCGATGTTATCGGCGCGACGTAAAATAAAAATCGTTTCGTTTTCCTATTCAAATCGCAGTGTCTGCGCAATTACGTAGCTTAATGGATATATATTAACTAGAACGATCCTATGCAGGCGAGCCATTCGAGAGATCGCGTGCGAATAAAATGACTTTATAATCAATTAATTATGCGTTTAACTGAGCTGTGTCCAATCACAGGGCTGTATTGCGTAAGCAAAACTTAATTAGAATTATGTTACAGAAGTTACGTATAGTAGTAATGCAGTGGTTTTGTGCTGTAAGCATGTAGATTTTACCTGTGACCTTCACTCACACTTTCACCGATGGCCTCATCGATCTACCTCGTCCAGTCGGTCATGGCGATCTTTCGGGGAGGCCGGTCAAAGTGTTCTTGCTACCCCTATACATCGCTACAAAACTGTGACTACTTATCCACAGATGGCTCCTAATATAAAATCGAATACGATTCTCCATACAAGCCTAGAACGCGATATCAGAGTTTGCGCGACGCGTAACATATATACAAAACCCGGACAACAATTTTCGGAGGAGTGGCAGGCCAGGCACTCGATCCTGGACTGAAAGATCTTCCCCTTGACGAATCCTATCATAACATTCCTGCCAAGGTATTCTGTAATTTTTCCTATCTATAAACTCCTATTATCAGTCCGGAGCTATGAATTGTGCCCGGTAAAATGGTTTTGAAAAATACTTGTATTTGTCAATAAAAATAACCATCATCCTATAAACGTTCACTGCTGAAATAGGCTTTCCCAATTGCACCCCAGTGAGTACATAGTTTAAGATACTGACGTGCAACATCTTTCGCCGAGGAAGTTGGGTCCCAAGTAAAATAATAAATGTGAATGTTGGTATATTTATATGTTTGTTACTCAATAACGCAAAAACGGCTGAACGGATTTGAATGACATTTAGCGCACAGATATATATTATCTGGATACTATTCCACATAGGATACTTTTTATACCAAAAAAAAATAAAAGGTTCTTGTCTAAAGTCAACGCGGACGAAGTCACCGGCAGAAACTAGTAGTCTATATAAGCCTATAGTCATTAAATCGTGTACAATATTGGACTTAAGACTGCTACTCAATATTAGTACATGGGAAACCTTAATAACGTTTAGTCCGACTTACGATTTGAATACGAGGCTTTGTGATCAGTAGACATGCGATTATATAAACGAAACTATGTGACTTTTATTACAAGCCAATCGGATCATCTTTACAAACGCCGCGAATTTTCTGTTATGTTATTGTTACCCAAAGCATACTCAAACTCAAATAATTTATTTTGTATAAGCCCTGCGGGGGCGCTTACAAATAGTCCATTTATATAATTTTTTAAATCTAATTTAACTACTAATCTACCACCGGATCGGAACGCGGCCTCCACTAAGAAGATCCGGCGAAGAAACTCAGCGGGCTTGACTTTTTTTATTTAATTCTCTTTCTCTTTTTTAATTGCTATTTATTAATCATATTGTGTGGATACAATGTTTACAAATAAATAGTTTACGATCTAGCATACTTTATTCCAGTATATTAAAATAATACGCTAAAACAGACACGTTTTTTTTCGATTATAAGCTAATTATTATTTAAGTGTGAATTGTACTGTGAAATTCTAATTCGAGAATATACGAGCAATGAATTCGCTATGGCCAAACGCGGTGCGTTACGATGTCATTGTGAAAAGATCGAAATATTCTGTGTGCCAATGGAGTATCCTAAAGGGTAGAAGAATTTTGGTGCTTCTCCATGACTTATTTGTTCATTTGAGATTGTCCTCTCTACCGAATCTATGTTATCTGGTATTAATGAAATACTGAAATACTGGTAGCATGTTTATTTTGTGAGGCATGATCGATAAGCATGCGCGACGACTAACTGGCACGCGTCATACAGAATAGTGCTCATAGTGCGACAAGGATCATTTGGCCACTGGATGACATTGATAGGGGGTGTTGGTGTGAAATTAGGGTTAATATTGAGTAAATTTTTCTTACTTCCAAAGAGATATTTCAACAGGTGGGTTGTTGACTTGATTATTAATTAAAATAAAACTAGGGCTTCCTCCACTCTCATAGTTCGTCTCATACAAACTCGCCGGTTACGGAGACTCTTGACTTATTAGGTATGTAAGGAAAGAACCTGTTGGAACTCTGTACTCTCTGCCTACCCCGCGAGGGAGCTGGCGTGATGATATAGATAGATAAAACTAGGCTAAATTTCAGAGCAAACGGCAACTCTGTGACTGTCATGAAGTGACATTTCACTCGATGACAGCGTTTGTTCTGGGCCGACAGATTCATTAAGTCTGTACTCATCAAATAAGTCACTACACCAACAAAAGATCGTTTCAAAATGTTATCGTAACGCACCGCGTTACTAGTTTCATTGGTCATATTGAATAAGAGCCCAGTAGTATGTATTTTTTCATTGTCTGCACGTCCAAGACAGGTGCTGGCAACATTAATAGATGTTGCTATTATTGTACTTAATAGTTTCCGTAATTGCGACTGTTGGTACGCGTTTTCATAAATCTAGGTAGTAAAAACAAATATGAATGAATATAACTGCTCAAAATACTTTGTGTGTGTGTGTGTGTGTGAATGATCTACGCTGTTGGCCGCGGGGCCTTCACCGGACAAGAGGGCGAGCATGCAGCCACCAGAAGAAGGGCGAGGGGAAACTTGCTCAAGGGCGCCTCAAGGAGGAACGGCCTCGACTTGGGCAGTCGCTATAGGGGAGGGCGTATACTAGGTGTCTCGCCGTGGTGCTCTGCACCGGCCGGCGGGCAAGGGATTCTTCGACCTCGCCGGCGATGCCGGTGTCTGATCTTGTGTGCGGTATATGTGTCCGAAAGAATGGATGTAAGGGCATCGGGAGGGTGGGCTACCGATGGCGGTAGCGGCTGATAGCAAGGGAGTTAGGTTCGTACTCGGCGGCGGCTACGATTAGCGGATTTCTATGATTGGACGCGTTCGCGAAATATCGGGTTGTCGCCTTTTTAATAAAAGCGCGAATAGCACAAAATACATGAGCGTAATTTTGTTTCAAATACGAGTATCTTTTAAATTTGTTGGTTCATTTTATTTTATTTGACTGCCTCGTGGGTCTAGTTGGGCGTAGTGCGGGTAGCGATTACGCGGTCTTAGATTCGAATCCTAGGTCGGATTAAGTGTGGTTTGTACTATAGAAAAAATCTTTCATAACAATTCGGAATCTGGAATTGTGGGCGGTTTAATTAAAAAAGGCTACATTCGGACCTAATATCGGTTGCCGTATATGGGTGTACATAGTACACCTCTGCCATCCCTCCTTGAGGTGGACTTCGTTAATATTTATCTGGAGGATTTTTTATCTTAATTAAATTATGCATCTGTTATTCAAGTTTTTTGTATGCCCTCTAATAAGCGCAATTAAGCAATCTAATTCTATATATACTAAGGTGTCTCCTTCCAAAGGTATTGTTAGGTAGATTAAATAAACTATTCTCTATAATATAACTGGAACAGTTTCCAGTTATATTATTGAAAATAGTAGATTTTTTAAATAGTAGTTTTTTTATATACCTTTTAGTACGGCGCTCCACCTGGCAAGTGATCGCAGCACATGGAAAGAAATTATAAAAAAAGTCCAACAACGGAGTCACGATCCTCAGTCATGAGCAAACGATTGAAAACAAATAATTGTGGGTCACATAAAGATTTGTCCCGTGCAATCGAACCCGCGACTATTCGACCCAGTGGGAGCGGTTTAACCTCTTAACCACTGCGCCAAAGCGTCTCTCAATATTGTATTATTCAATATTGTATTCGCATATTTCGCACCTACTTGATCTAGTACCTTAGAAAGTAGGCCACCTTGTGGGTGGGTATTGAAACATTCGTTTCAATCTGGATTTTTGGGTAAGTGTCATGTTTGAAAGCGCACCCACGGCCCAGGAATTATTCCTAAGTGACCTATCTATCTATATCATCACGCCAGCTCCCTCGCGGGGTAGGCAGAGAGTACAGAGTTCCAACAGGTTCTTTCCTTACATACCTCTCTGGCTTCCTCCAGTCTCATAGTTCGTCTCATACACACTCGCCGGTTACGGAGACTCTTGACTTGCCCTTCAGCTAAGACACGGTCTATTTGGTCATGGTAAGATAGTCTTGGTCTTCCCCGGCACCTACATCCTTCCACTTTCGCATTGTATATCTGTTTTGTATATGCCCGAACCAACGGAGCATACCCTTTCTCATCTTTACACCGATACTATCTTTCATACCTACTCGCTTTCTTACTACGCTGTTGCGAATACGGTCGGTCAGCGTGACTCCGCACATCTTCCGCAGAGATCGCATTTCGACCGCATTTATCCTGCTTTCGTTCTCCTTCTTACATACCCAACTCTCGCTGCCATATAACAGCGTTGGGACAAGCACTCCGTTATGTATGGCCAGCTGCGCCTTTTGGCTTAAATGCCGGCTCCCAAGTAGCCTTCCCATCGCACCATTCACTCTTTTACCTGCATTCACTCTTCTCTCTATATCAGCGGTGTATTTCCTAAGTGTAAAGTATTTCCTTTCCGGTGTATTTTCCTCTGTGACGTTTTTGAAAATTAAAAAAAAATATATTATCCATCTAGAGTAACTATTAACCGCTAACTAACTACGAGTACATCCCTGTTAATACCGTTTTAGATGCATTATAGAACATTGCTTTGTAACAATACATTAAGTGCATACAATATGCACAGTTCAGCTGTTTTAACTGCGGCCATTAGCTGCGTTTACCGAGCCGATCTGATTAATATGCAAATGCATATTAATATTTTAATATCCCTGTGGCGAGTGAATGTGTTTCAAATGGCTTTGTTACTTTTTTATTATGCGGCTTGATATTGTGTTCGTATGTTTATTATTAAAATAAAAACTTAGATAAGAATGTGTAAATGCGTACTCTGGTGATTTGAGCGTGAAGAAAGATTGATATAACGTGAAAATTAAGTGTGTAGGTTGTGAGCATAATAGACCATGATTGTATGTATTTGGATAAAAGGTCAAGAATCACCAAAAGCGAGTGATACATGAATAGGCAAAAATATATAGGCTGTGAGTTATTTTGAGATAACCCGTAAAGTTAAGAACCTGTACGGTGCTATCATAGAAGTAGGTAGATTTAAAAAAGGCTATCAGAGTCATAGTAAACTAATAATAATTACTTTAATTTAAAAATATATTTCATAAAACAAGCTTTTTTTTTAAGTTTTAGCGTAAACATAATGGAGATATCTTGCTTAGTTAGAGTATGGGAGGCCATAAGAACTCCTCCGCTGAATAGTAAATTCCTTAAGCCGGAAGGAGGCTCCCGGCTTCATCGTCAAAACTTGCTTACCGTCTAGGTCTATAGCAGGCATTTATCAAAATATATCGAACGTCACCAGCTTCATTGTACCATATTATTACATTGTCGCCGATCTTACATAAGTAAGGCAAATTTCAGTTGAAATGGGATATCCGCAAATGTTTGAAAAAAGGATCACATTGAACCGGAAAGACTGACATACAGCAAGTTAAATAAAACCTTGTAAAAAGGCACATGAAACTCCGGCATTTCATTAATACTCTTTATATCTGGATGACTTGATTATATCCGTCAAAAGAAATTACTAATCCTTCGCAGTACATCAGAATCACTCTTTTTTAATGTTTTTAAATCGACGTTAACACCCCATTGTCTACATACGATGCACCTGTTCTCATGTGCAAAGCCTCTCTACGCTGCTACTGTATAATATATAGTGATAATACTAGTATGCGCGTCGAGGTGAGCGTGTGTTTGTGTGTGCGTGTTGTCGGTTCGGTGGACAAAAAGCCTAAAATCGCTTGTAATGAGTAATTACGAGACTGCCAGCGCCGACGGAAGCAGATACTGATCTACAACGCATAGCGGGACGCGGACGGCGGGGGGTGGCCGCGGGGCGCGCGGGCGGACCGCCACCGTGGCGCTTGTTGACCACTGATTTACTGCTGAACACTAACTAAATAGTTAACTAACATTCAATCGATAGCGGTAACATATCCGTTGAATAGATTTAAGCCAATTAGATACTTAATTAGACCATTAGCTTCACCAATTATACAACCTAGTTTTCGAGGTTATTCGAAAATGTACGAACAGAGAATTATTGCGCAAAATCGCAACAGGATGAATTCTTAATCTTTGGGATGCTAGACTTCCGATGTACTTCTAGTTAAGTGCTTGTGATAACACCCTGCGGATGAACTACGGGCCTTCAGTTTGTTTATGATGATAGAGTGGCAGGCCCGTACATACGCATGCACTAGCACTCGCAATAGTAGATACTAATCTTACTCTTCGTTTATTTACCATGGCGTTAAAATCTAATTGACCGCTTTAACAGTTCCGCGACAGTTCGGGGCTGCCTTTGAAGGTTTGTAACTCGCGTAATAAATGTTATAACGTAAACTAATATAAACGGTTTTTATGGAGACTTTCTGTAGCTATTTATCTACATATTACAAATACCAGATCTTTTAATATATATCGTCTGAACCTCTTCCAGTATCTACTTGCAGGATTTCTAAAACCGATAAGATCATATTTCGAAAGCGATAGTCTGAGAAAACAACGCGAAATAACTTTTTAAAAAACGCCTATGAGCTCTACACAACAAACTCGCTGATAACAAGTGCAAACTACGTATTGAAATTGATGCATTCAGGCATGTCGGTGGTTAAGGATTGTAGAGCGCCTTAGAGCAGCGATTGGGTTCAAATGGGTCCGTGAAAAAGGCAGTTGCATTCCGCGAAATTGAATCATTGGATTACTTTTGGTTGTTAAATGATTGCAGTTACAAGTATTACTTTGGTATAGCGCAAAAAATTTAACAAGAAGGACTTAGCTTACGGTGGTTGTAGTATCTTTAATTTGTAATTGTTGTATTAGATTAGATATAGGGTCCCAAAATATAAAAGGGATACCGTACCGATTCCGTTACCACATAGAACCTAATCAACATTAATAAATGTCGCCCTTAAATGTTTTCATATTCTAGTTACATACGAAAACAGAGCTAAACGACGATGCTTGGTGGCGTTTAGTATTCGGTTTAAGCGGAGTTTTGTTTATAGAATAGTGGACCTATCATCTATTAATGTGCAGTGTTAGCACAGGCAGCGCCACGGATTTTAGTTGCCACACTTGGTCCACTGACGGCCGGGTGACTCCGACTGTCAGTGGATCAAGGACTCCGACATAACCCCTCCGCGTCCCCCAAACGCGGACGGGTACCCATAAAGGGTTTTCCCTGCGATAAAAAAAAGACACGCGACGGACTTGTAGGGCCCTAGTCCACGGCACATACACGAGAATGCTCGTTTTAAGAATTTTATTGTATTAACAAGAGTATTATGCCTTGCTTACAAGACTAATCCTCATCATCGGCCCGTGTCAGTCCACTGCTGGACGTAGGCCTCTCCCATGACACGCCACTGAGCTTGATCTTCAGCTCTCCTTGTCCAATCCCTGCCCGCTGCCTTACGAATATCGTCGCCCCACCTAGCTACAGGGCGCCCTACACTACGTTTGCCGACACGCGTTCTCCACTCAAGGACCAGTCTGCCCCAACGGCCATTGGTTCTGCGGCATATGTGACCTGCCCACTGCCACTTCAGCTTGCTAATTCGCTGAGCTCTGTCGGTAACCGTGGTTCTCTGACAAATAACTTCGTTCCGGATTCGATCTCAAAGAGAAACTCCGAGCATAGCTCTTTCCATAGCTCGCTGAGCGACCTTGAACTGGTGGACGAGCCGCAAAGTGAGTGGCCACGTGACACGAGTGGCCACAAGACTAATCACAGGCTGACAATTTTTTTCCGCGCGAGAAAGGTTTTGCCGCTGCTCTATGTTGCATTAAAATCCAAATAGTTTTCGATTTGAAAGAAACAAGCGTCGCAGTCGGACGTGATTAACGATTAATCACTATAATTACACCAACTAAGGTTATAGCAATAAAATCAAAGCTAATGAACGCCTGTAGACCAGAACTGTTGCGCTAATGTTTACGGTAAGCAAATTTCGTTTAAGTGTTATTAATGCACTTAACGGTTCAAAGGATTACTCATAATTTGCGTTTTAAATACATTAATGCCCACTTAAGTGGGACAAAAGAGTCGTTTGCTCACTAAATTGCAAACATGGCTGGTAAATGATCACATGGTCGTTCATTACTGTACATTATGTTTAGCTATCGTGGTGGGTACATCTTGAGCAAGTGGTATTCCGGTTTAGGATGGGTTTCCACTGCTGTACGTATGGGGATTGCGACGCGATTAAAGAATATACGTATTTTGTGTATTTTGATTTTGACAAAACAAATATATAATGCGAAAGTGGAAGGAAATAGGTACCGGGGAAGACTAAGACTATTTTAATAATAATAATAACAATAATATCAGCCTATACTGCCCACTGCTGGGCGAAGGCCTCCTCTCACAAGTCGAGGTGAGAGAGATTAGGTCATACTCCACCACGCGGACCCAGTGCGGATTGGTGGAGGCAGTTTTGTGGCCACCTGCTATTATTATGCAAGACTATTTTACCATGACTGAATATTTTTTTATTTTTTTTTTATTTATCCAAACCTAGCACTATTTTTACAGGTTTCCCCAATACAATAGTGTTACATTTCTAAAAATAACAATTTAAAACTAATAAACAAAATGTACAAATACCTATATAAATAAAATCTTCCTAGCCTACCTAATAGACCGTGTGTTATCTGAAGGGCGAGTCAAGAGTCCCCGTAACCTGCGAGCGGCTATAAGACGAACAATGAAAGTGGAGGAAGCCAGAGACAGGTACAGAAAAATTTTGGTAAAAACTCTGTACTCTCTGTCTACCCCGCAAGGAAGATATATCATTTTTAAGCCCAAATTGTAGGTAATATAGTGAAGTGGTGGTGAAGTTTAAAGCGAGAAAATTCAGTCCAAAGTGAGACTCGATCTATAACGCTCAGAAATAAACTGAGCGACATAAGCCATTAACCATTCAACTTTTCATACCGGTAATTGGTTATATTTTTTCTAGGTATATTATTTAGTTAGAAACTATAAGTTAGGGTAACTATCTAAGTATTAAAATATTTTTCGGTAGTACACTTTGATAAGCAATACTGCGAGCACGTTAACTTCACGAATGAAATACAATGGATCGGTAACTAAGCGTAACTTTCAGTGCAGTTACGGCAATCCGAGTCATATTTCATCTTCAGTTCGGTGGACGCTCAGTCTAAGGCGTCCACTTACCTAAAGCACAGGAAACATTAGTAGGTGAACAGTAATAAAATGTAAAATATTACGCGAATCGAGGAAACATCGGCCATAATTCACTCAATTAAACAATCTTTTTAACAACGCAACGCGAGGAAGTCGTTTAAGTAAACTGACCATGTCTTTGTTTTAATCGTCCACACAAACATATTCATAATGCAGATGTAGTAGATAGAGTTAACTTAAATGCCTATTAACTTGGTTGTCTTACGATAGGAACGCTTCACTCTTTTCTTTTATTGTTATAATGTTGTATTTAAATAATTTTAATAGGGCCTGACTTCTCTGGAAGAGATAACAATGGTACAGAGCTTTGTAGTATCATGTAGTTATATCTATCTATTTATCTATATCATCACGCCAGATCCCTTGCGGGGTAGGCAGAGAGTACCAACAGGTACTTTCCTTACATACCTCTCTGGCTTCCTCCAGTCTCATAGTTCGTCTTACACACGCTCGCCGTTTACGGAGACTCTTGACTTTTCTTTCAGTTAAGACTCGGTCTATTTGGTCGTGGTAAGATAGTCTAGGTCTTCCCCGGTACCTACATCCTTCCACTTTCACATTGTATATCTGTTTTGTCATTCTTTCTTTTGACATTCTTTCTATATGCCCGAACCAACGGAGCATGCCCTTTCTCATCTTTACATCGATACTATCTTTCATACTCACTATAGTTATATAATGTACCTAATCTTTTAATTGTGTAATATAAATAAATCTAACCAGTAGAGCAGGTTTTTATATGTTTATACATTATACTAACTTAGCTTGGGAAAATCACGCAAAAATATTTAGGTAGTTAATATATATGGGTACTAATTAACTTTTTTGTATGTTTCATCAGTTTGTTATCAAAATTAAGTCTTTATCTTTTGCGTTTTTCGTTATTTATTGTCAGTTTTTGCGTGTAGTGTTTGTATTTCGATTAAGTGTATTCCTATTACTTTTGATACAGTAGCTCTACATACCATGGATTACAAAACTATCAAGATCATTTGTTAGTTTACAATGTTTGTACATCGCCCGTGAAATAAAACTATACATATAATAAATCTCTAACCGAGCCGTATCTGTACATAAATATTTTTTGATAATTTCAGTGGGGTACACTTCCTCCATTTAAGTTGCATGAAATGTGAACGGATGTGTTTTCAGGTCTTCAAAAATATTCCATAAAATAATTTCCAAGACCTAAGAACACAGCATACAGACAACAATACACATCCATACTGTTTCTTTAAAATCCGTTCACATTTCATGCAACTTGTATGGAGGAAGTGTGGATCTTTCCGGAGAAGCACAGATCCTGGATATTAAACCAGGATCTGTGCTTCTTCGGAAAGATCGAGCTACCTATGTCTTATTACAAAAAAAGCGTGCGTAGCCGCAAGTAACTGCCAGTGATTTATAAATCTGTTACTGTTATTTGTCTTTTTCGATTACGAGGTCTTAAATCCGCATCCTAGATTGAAAACTATTATGAATCTATTTATGCTTCATTAGTCTGACTGCCCCGTTGGTCTAATGGCATCTAGTATAAATCCTAGGTCGTACGAATGTAGTTTTTCTAAACTTCCCAGTATGAGTCCGGAGTCTGGAATTGTGCCCCATGGCAATAGGCTCGCCCCCTATAACATGGGACCTAACATCGTTGGCGAAAAGTGGGTGTACTCATTACACCTCTGCCACCCCCGCTTGGGGAATAAAAGCGTATATAATAAAAAATAGATTTTTAAACCTACAATATCGATAATATCAGTGAAGTATACTTTGCATATGTAATGCGCATTCGTGTCTATTGTGATTAAGCATCGGTTAAACGGTATAAATATTAACTGAGTGCCCATCGGTGGCGTGCCTGGTCGCTATTTGTTTTGTATGTAACGCCTTGTTCCTACAAATATATGTGATATAAAGTATGCTTCGTGTTATAACCGCGATTGTAGCCGTTTTGTAATAAGTTTCTATTAGATATTAGGTAAACAATATCGAATGTAACGTTACATGAACTCGTATTCTTTTAATATTAATATAATTTTATTTCTATAATAAGTAACATGCAATGTTCCGTTAGACTTAGACAAAGGTGTAAATTTAGACATTCGTATTAATATTACAAATTCGAAAGTAACTTTTTTTTAATAATAACGTAGCCTCACACTAGGATTTATTCCCGTATCGTGGGTGCGTTTACAAACATGAAAATTCACATACACAAATACCCAGACCAAAACAAATAATTCTGGATCACACAAAGATTTGTCCCGTACGGGAATCGAAACTGCGACTGTTAGACACAATGGGCGGAGCAGCTTAAGCTCTTAAGCGCTAAATCGTCTGCCTGGCTGTCTGTTAACTTTTCACACCAAAACCGCTGAACAGATTTCATCAAATTTGGCATAGCGATATATTTTATCGGGGTAAAGGACATAAGCTACCTTTTATCTAAAAAACTCTTAAGTTGCTTTTTTTTAAACGTTAGTCCCTCACTAGGATTTATTCCTGTGTCGTGGGTGCGTTTACAAACATGAAAATTTACTTACACCCAGACCGGAACAAATAATTGTGAATCACACAAATATTTTTCCCGTGCAGGATTCGAACCTGCGACTATTAGACACAATGGGCGGAGCGGCTTAAGCTCTTAACCATTGCGCTAAATCGTCTATCTGTCTGTCTGTTAACGTTTCACGCCTAAACCGCTGAACAGATTTTGATCAAATTTAGCATAGCGATACATTTTATCGGGAAGAAGGATATATATCTGTACATTTTATAGGCTACCTTTTATTTAAAAAACACTTAAGTTTGTGAAAGTTTGTATGGGAAACCCATCACTATTCAAGGTAGGCATATGAATATTCATACATAGGCATGTGGTAAGAAATAAAGGACTACGTATTAGAGTTTTTAAAAAATCGTCCCCCAGGCAGATAATACACACTATACCTATGTCAAATTACAATATAACCGCATGCGCAGCTGCATGTACCGGCTAGTTTGTTTATAAATCATCGCAAAAGGCGGCTTTGATGTTAAAGGATTTTTATACTCTATAATAATCCTTTAACATCAATTTAGCAGCCTGTCATAATAATAGACTGATGATCACAAGTAGGTGTATTTTTGTGGATGTAACAAAATGTTGACATCCGCTCATGATATAAAATAGTGATGTGTGATTTTAATCTAAATGGATTAAACTTATTTATTTTGTGAGCTGATTTTAGTCGAGTGATTGATAGATTGCTGACTGCGAGACTGTATGAGATGAACTTAGAGAGCAGATTACTTCGCTCTTATAGTTCATCTCATACGCTCGCGATCATCAATTTGGCTTCCGCTAGTGAAGTCTGTAAATAACGAACCTATTGGAACTCTCTCTCTCTCTCTCTCTGTCTCTGTCTCTTTACCGCAAGGTATCTGGCGTGATGTTACAGATACGTACATTCAAGTCACATTGTCAACATATTGATGAAATGTAAACTTTCTCGTTGGTATGGTGGCAAAGCACAGCGCTTTGTAATCACGAGGTTCTGGGTTCAAATCCTAGGTCGGATAAATGTAGTTTTTCTTACGAAAAAATCCCAGTATGTGTCCGGAGTCTGGAATTGTGCCCGGCATATGGCAATAGGCTCGCCCCCTATTACATGGGTCCTAACATCGTCGGCGAAACGTGGGTGTACTCAATACACCTCTCCCACCCCCGCTTGGGGAATATAGGCGTGACGGTGTTTTCTTTTGTAAACTTTCAGAATGTGGATGTTCTCAACGTCTTCGACCGGTTAGTATTCTGAAATGGTATAGATTTAGAAATCGGACATAAGTTTATTGCGATATTGCGTCATTCTAAAGTTTAGTTTAGAAGTTAGAAGAGTCGAATCGAAATAACTATGCCGAATAACCCGCGCTCGACGACCTCTAGACAATGACATTTAAATTTGTTTCAGTTGTAAAACTTTTAGCCCTTGGGTAGAGTAAAAAGCGAATGAGGAGATGGTAGTGGGTGCAAAATCTATGAAAATGTATGCCTAAATGTGTTGCTGAGCGCAAAACTCAAGAACAGCTAGATCGATTGGGCAATTTTTTTTATAATATTCGTTGACGTCCGTGCACCGAAAAACCGCCTTTTGCTTTTTTCCATTCAAACGCGTGCGCGGCCACGGGTAACAGCTAGTATTTAATATATGGATTCGCTAATTGCAGCCTTAGTGGTGTGACTATGGTACAACAACCGACTTCGTAAAACCTTATGGACATAGTTTATTCAATCGTTCCTATCCTCTCGTCATGCCAGAGTAACAGATCTAGCTAGTAAGTGACTATCTGCGATGTCCGCTTAGATCCGGCGCACAATGGCACGGAACATATTATGATAGTTATATGTCAGCAGTTACTAGCAATTGTGAGGTCCTAAATTGAAATTCTAGGTTAGACAAATTGGTGGGTTATATTGGGGATTCTATTAAAAAAAAAACCAGTGGAACGATATGATGGCATCGATACCATCATCAATGACGTGCGGGTAGGCACGGCAAACTCTTAATCCCTTGGTATATAGGCGTTACGGCGTTTGTTTTTCAATACTTAGTATTCACGTACTTATTAAGTATGTGTGTGTGAGTTTCACAGTGATGTCAGTCGCGCAGTCGTGCTACGTTGGTGGAAATGTGTCCACGGGTTTAAGTTTGTCAATGCGCAGTTTTCTTCCTTGTATACATTTGTGTTCTGTAACTTTGACCATCCTTTAGCTTTCGCCATCGCTCCCGAATCCGCTCTAGTTACCTCGCTTTCACTCTGACCAAGGCTTTATAATGGTAGCTTGACCACGCTACCCCAATGCGTTGCAACACGCAATAGTTTGTAGAAGCGATTCTAGAAAACGGTCGTTTTGCGATTAGATCTGTGTTGGTTGGGTAGCCGGGGTAGCAGCGGGGTGGAGGGCAAGGGTGGCCGTTAATTGCTCCGTTTTGTGAACACGGCCGGTGGCGTGCCCCGTGGGCAATCGCCAACCGTTGACTGATTGCTTTTTAAATAGGTTTTATGTCCGCTAAAAATGTTTCCAAGGAAATCAAATAGAACTTTTGGTGAGGGCCGAATGTATAAACGCGACCGAGGACAAGTTGTTTTCTAAAACGCGACACTGACGTGACAACCGTGACTGTTCCGCGGATTTAAATTATTTTGATATTTGTTTACGTGACCGCGGCAGAAAAGTCGTTTGGGAAAAATAATTTACCTTCCTTTTTTAGGTTCTGCAGGAAAAATATCAGTCTGTCAAAGTAATTTAGATTTCATTATTTGAATAATTTTCTGTCTACCGGAATTTATGTATATAATTGTTTAGCTAGCGTAAAGGCAATAGTATAATAAGTAAAGCATTGATTTAATAAGAAAATTATGCATGTGCTGTGGTACCTCTATTGTAGCCACTGTAAATACTGTTAAAAAACGACTATAGTACCGAACCTATGATGTAACATTGACAGTCAAGTATAATTTAAGTCTGTACAATAGCGCATTAGCACCTTATGTAGCGACCTTAATAAACGCTATAGTTGCAAATAAGTACAACCATTTAACTGCCGCCACCGCCGGCTGCGACATGTTCTCACCGACCCCCCCGATGCTTTGTCATCCCTTCTTTCCGCTCAGAATATGGGCGACGACGACGACGTAGTAGTAGATCCCCTCCCATAGCCGGCGGTTGACCGGTGCACTTAGTAGTGCACCCGTCCCCCTACAGCGACTGTCCCAACCGAGGGCGCCCTCGAGTATGTCGCCTCTTGCCCTTCTGGCTGGCTAGAGCGTAGTGGTTGCACGCTCGCCTTTAAGTCCGGTGAAGCTGTAAAGGCCTCGCGGCCAACAGCGTACATCATTCACACACACACACAATAACACGAACCTCTGCCACCGTGTATAGTATCTACGTAGTTACCTATGTACAGTGGTATGAGAAGACGGAGTTTGGAACTGACTTACCACCTACCGGTTCATTACTCCTTTAATATATCGCACATCTAGTGGTGCTGTGAGTTCACTTAAGTTTCACACGGACGATTTAGCGCAGTGGTTAAGAGCTTAAGCCGCTCTGCCCACTGCGTCTAATAGTCGCGGGTTCGAGTCCCGCACGGGACAAATCTTTGTGTGATCCGCAATTATTTGTTCCGGTCTGGGTATTTGTGTATGTGAATTTTCATGTTTGTAAACGCACCCACGACACAGGAATAAATCCTAGTGTGGAGCTACGTTTAAAAAAAAAAATTATAACATGCTATTGTTATTGCTTATGTTAAAATCATTAAAACGTTACGTGAATAGTTTATTACCGTAGATAGTTAAATTATGTTCGATGTAACGTGGGTTGTTATCAAATTATGCGATCCAGTGTGTGTAGCATGACTTCATCAATTTGACTATTTTCGCCTGGTACAAAATATATTGTATTTAGACCGTGCTACGTTTAAATTAATTAATAAAGGGGTTATAAATTTTGTTTTAAGTCAGGGGTATGTTATGATACTTATGTGAATAATACGTGAAATGATAAAATATTTCACTGAACATAGTCACATTCTCATCTTCATCTTTGCTGGTGCAGTGGAGCACTAAAACATCGAAAGAACTAAGCTTCATATCAATTCGCAGCTCTAGTGATGTCACATGTATGTGTTCGATTATATAATAACGTTGTTACATCGGTGCATTGTTCTCTAGTTGTCTCAACCCTACTGTTGTTGTAAATGGAGATAGCACACACAATTTAACACGGGGCTATTACGAGAGTGCCGTGGTTGCCGGTGGCGTGACATGGCGGCGTTAGCTGCGGCGGGTTGCTGCTCGCGAGGTGTTCGTTACAACTGTTAAACTGCCCGATGAACGCATTTAATGTGTTTTTATTTAGCGCGCTTAATTAATCTTTAGTTCAAGCCCGTTAGCCGCCACCACTATTTATCCGGTAATGTAATCTATACTGGCAGCATAAATATTTCCTACCTCTTTCCTTATTTAAATTTCACTGGACAATTTATCTTTTTTCCTTTATTTTTTTATTATTATTGGGTATCTCTGATTTTCAAATATTGAAACCAATTAATTGAGTGCATTTTTCTTTAATTTCGTCAATAATTTATTTCTGCCGAATATAAACACGTCATAGTATTACAAAAAATAAGCAAACATCTATGACATAAGGTGTGACAAATGGAGAAAAACAATTGCTATTTTAATTGACAACATTTTAATTACAAAACACCACAAAATCTATGGGACATGAATGCCACGTCACGGATTGCTTAAGTACATTGCCATTTATAACTATTATAGCATTAGGTACTTTATTACATACATTTAATACTTTAAGTTGTGTATTTTATACTAACAATACATACATCGTATATGAATAATTATATATTTATATTATAATATACAATATCTTTGCACAATGTCGCGTCGATGTGGGTCGACAAGTTCCAAATCACGAAATATTGTACATCTTCAGTGCCGCACCAATGACAAACACATATTTTTAGACACCAAGTAATTCGTTCCATTTTCTTTTTTTGTAATAACTTTAATAAATACTTACAACCACGAAGCTCGTTAAAATAATATAGAACATTTCTAATTCAGGAACTTATAGAGTATATTATCTATTATAAATTAAAAAAAATATATTGTGAATTTTTGATTTTTAAGCTGTGAATATAAATATAAAATATAGGCCTTCTTCTTTCGGTGTAAGTGACGTCTACACGTCTTTCGGCCGAAGAAGAAAAAGAAAAAAGATAAAACGTAATAATACTGTAACTAGGAGGTATTTTTAATTTAATTACTTTCCAATTTAGCGTCAAGATGCGACACCGAAGTAATTACCATACGGAACGTTTTCTTAAAATATCAAAATAATAACGGAACGCGTCAAGTTCCAATCTATTTAATATCTATGTAACTTACGAAGCTGGTTCTAACAATTAATTATCAATAGGTAGTTAACACGACATCAATTATATTTTACACGTTCTTAATATCCAATCTGGGCTTATAATATCACATATTTTGGACATGCGACGTCCATTTCAAAGGAAAATTGTTGGGAATGTATAATAACGAATCGAGTGCAAAATATTAGTAGAGCGAGTTTCGCAAGGAAACCATAACCGAATAGGTAACTAATGATTACCAAAATATGATGGCTTCTATCGTTTTTTTTAATGTTCCACTTGTCACTGTCAAAATCTTTGAAGTTTTTGAACTGTCAAAATGACACTGAATTTTTTTACACTTTCGAAATCACGATACAATTGAATGTCACATTGAGTCCTTCACTGAGTCTTTTTTTATTAGACATGAATCGGTTCATCGTCATCTTCGTCGTCTGAGCGCCTGTCTGCAGGTGTTTCAGAGGGTGAGGTGCGGTGGGGGGGCGCGGGGCTACCTGGGTCCAAGTCGGGGGAGGGGGAGCGGCGCGCGTGCGCGTAGTAGCCCAGCGCGCCCAACGCGGGCGCACCCAGGGAGCCTAGGTGCGCAGATGGACCAGGAAGCCCTAAGCCCAATGGGGGGACGCCAGCCAGCGACGCGCCCGGGTATAACCTGATGCAAAAAAGCGTTCTTAATTTTTATTTTGTTATGGCTTGTAAATAAGAATAAACGTAAGGGAATACATGTCAATTTTATTTTTTGTCTGTTCACACTTCATTTCACCGAATCCCACGCGTCATTATTATTTTTTTTTATTTACTTAATTACCTTCCAATTTGGGCATTTATCATCTCATTATAACCTATGTCTTTGACATACATATGTAAGTACCTAGTAGGGGTTAAAGCAATTACTTTAATTCGTTTCGACGCTTGAGAAGAGATTCTAAGTCAAGGATAAGGTACTTTACACAATACAGAAGCCTATGTCCTTAGAAAGAGCAGTACCGTAAGTAATGAATCATTTAGAGTTAAACCCGAAGACTATACTCTATTTTAGCCCGAAGTCTATATTTGTTTTGCAATTTTATGGACTTACCGATAAGGTAGCGGCTTTTGTAACGTGTTCGCAGACGCAGACGCCGCCGCAGCGGCCGTGGCTGCGGCTTGCCGGTAGTACAGGTCTGCGGCTGCGGGTGCGGGCTGCGCAGGGTAAGCCGGCACGCCCGGCCAATAGCCGCCGTATAGCCGCTGGAACGCCGCGTAGTTGCCAGCTTCAGCCAGTAACTCTAGACCCACTGCAGTTTGCCGCTTCCATTTTGTCCTGTTAACAATATGAAAAGTCGAAAATCTATCTTGTTATCTATATCGTCACGCCAGATCCCTTGTGGGGTAGGCAGAGAGACAGAGTTCCAACAGGTTCTTTCCTTACATGCCTCTCTGGCTTCCTCCACTCTCATAGTTCGTCTCATACACGCTCGCCGGTTATGGAGACTTATGACTTGTCCTTCAGATAAGACTCGGTCTATTTGGTCATGGTAACATATTCTAGCTCTTCCCGGTACCAACATCCTTCCACTTACGTATTGTATATCTGTTTTGTCATTCTTTCTTCTGTCATAAATAAAACAAAAAATAGAAAATGATGACAAATAGTAACATTTATTCATTTAAAACGAGTATCAGTTACAATCTTATTGGAAATAACACATTAGTAGGTATATTTGACAGTTTGCCTGTACAAGATTGAGACCTGTGTTCCAGGCAAATATATCAGATGATTAATTAGAACGGGAAAGTAACGGACGTTAAAGTAACGGAGTTGACGGACAATTTAGCGCAGTGGTTAAGAGCTTAAGCCGCTCCGCCCACTGTGTCTAATAGTCGCGGGTTCGATTCCCGCACGAGACAAATCTTTGTGTGATCCACAACTATTTGTTCCGGTCTGGGAATTTGTGTTTGTGAATTTACATGTTTGTAAACGCACCTACGACACAGGAATAAATCCCAGCGTAGGGCTACGTTTTTTAAAAAAGAAAGAAAAGAGTTGAAAATATTTAATCTTACTATCGAATAATTTAGGTTTCCAAACTGAACTTCAATTTATTTGTGTCGTTAAAGTAGAATATAAAACAACCCGTGAATTTATCCTTAAAAATGTAATTGAAAAAATCTTTTTAATCTACAACAACCAACGTACAAAGCGTTCACAGTCCATTAGCAACTCAAATAATTCGCAATAAATCGTCATACGGTCCCACAAGAAATTTACAAAAACCTATTTGTGTCATTACAAACTTAAATCGACTCAAAAATTCTCTAAACTATCGTTTACGGACCCCAAAGCCATAGATCACCGGCCCCGCAGCTTGTGACCCCAATCGTCATCAAATTTGTCACAGTGCACTTGAGAACACAATGAAGATACCGCAATGGCACTAATAAAAAACAAGCTAATAAAAAATATAAATAAAATAATAAATTTGACAAAACGTCTTGGGCACTCGTGAACTCACCGGAGCGTGGCCGAGTGCTTTAATTTGATTTATTTGATTCGTTTGGGAAAGGGTGAGTCGTATAAATTACTCTATATTACTGCCACTGGGTTTTAACTGCTCTATCGTTCACATTATCGTGCTCGTTATTCCGCAAAAAGTTTATGAGTTAAGATGTATGTCCCACATTCTCGATAAAAAGGCGTCTATAAAATTATTGGTTGATAATATTGATAGTAGGATGAGCTGTACTGTATACTGCTACCATAAACACAAATTATTAGGTTTATATCCATACATTTAAAATTGTTATTTTATGAATGTTATAGCGATAATTACATACATACATAGGTATTTATTAATATTATGGCGCGGCGCGGTTCGGCATACAATATTAATAAATATAATAATAATATCAGCCTATATTGCCCACTGCTGGACAAAGGCCTTCTCTCACTGATCGAGGTGAGAGAGATTAGGTCATACTCCAACACGCGGACCCAGCGCGGATTGCTGGAGGCAGGTTTGTGGCCACCTGCTGTTGGAACTTATCAAGCCGCCTTTAAAGCTTCCAACTCGGCTTAACGACTACCACATTAAGTGGTAGCCGGGACCAACGGCTTAACGTGCCTTCCGAAGACGCTCGAATATGAAAATGCCACAAACGGTCACCCATCTCGGGCCAACCGAGTCGAACGCTGCTTAACCTTGGTAATCGGTAAGAACACCGCGATCGCACAGCGCTACGAGCGCCTCCGCACAGTGCCTACGAGCGCCACACAATATTACCTAATAGTAAGTCGTTGAAAAATTTTCAGCACAATATGTATTTGTAATGCAATAAATGTATTTTTGTTTACTACCGTTTCTCCACAAAATTTAAAACGGGCTTTCAGAATAAGACAATAGAACAGTTTGAAATTTGTAATGGTAAATTTAATATTTAGCAACTGAAAACCCACCACAAATAAACGTGAACATTCGTCCCCATTATAAAATTTAATTTAATTCCGCGGTGCGGTTCTCGATTAGTTCCGAAGTGCTCCGTTATTGTCATCGAGTGAGCTTTTTATTAATTCGTGGGGAGTTATTATTGCGTCGTATCATCATTGATATTACAATTGTACTAGCGGGCATTGTGCGCCCCAGCCGCGGCTGCTAGCAGACGCTTCACTGGCCACCTCGTTAATTAATTTCTGTAAATGGATCATTTAATTTTATTAAATGTAAATGAGGGGGAGGTCGCGCGTTTTGTTGTTCGTCCTTCGTAAAATTATTTATGTTCCCTCATTTATCATTCCCAGAATTTCAACTACATTTTCTTCCCACGTAGTACCTATCTGCCTAATATTAATAAGCTATCCGAGCGTCCGCACTTTAAGTCTTTAAGTCGCATTAAACTCGATCCTTATTTAAATACTACACTCTAATTATCAGTAGCTGACAAATGATCGATAGAAAGCCTCTGCGCTCTCATTAATCATGTTATTATGACGGCTCGCTCTTAGAGTACGTCACCCGAGAGCACTTATTTAATTGTCAAGTGGTGAATGAGAGGCAATCTGCTCAGTGACACTATTCTTTTTATTGCCGCCGCGGGCTACAAACAAAAAGCTCTCGAAGCGCAGTTAAAATCGTGCTGCCATCTCAAGACGAGACCTGTCGACAGACAATACGGTTTTCTCACTCTAACCCGCACGTTTCGCCGCGAGAGTGGGTTTCCTCCGTCCCTGTTCCGCAGTCCCCCGGTGGAGTCTGAGTACGCTCCGCCCAGTGGTTTAGTGATTTGATGCTGCGTGAACTGATTCAATTGTTGTTCGAGGATGCCCGTCCGAAAACGGGCCTTAACAGTTCATGTTAAAGACGAAAATTGTCCGGTAAAACGATACCGCTTACGTCCTCTCCAGGGGGGGAGGTTGTTTATCTCGGTTTGCGTTTTTCGGCGACGTGACGCGAATTCGGCTTGTATATCCGACAAACAAAGAGTGCCCTCATCGATCGGGCGGCTCGCGGCCGGCGTTTACGCCGTTCCGTTTCGGATCTGTCTTGGGCCAATTTGAGCTATACTGAACGTTATTTATACGCTCCTTAGAAAGTTTTTGAAACAAGCTCGTTCGAGTGTTCTTATGGGAATCGTAAGAAGTTAGAGCGCCTTATTGTACTGGATATGATACATGTGTGTCATAACGAAATTAATGTCAGTAGCTCTATCATGAGTTATTGTTGTTGTTGTATTAGTATTAACGTATATTTATTCACGACAAACTACTATGAAGTTTGGCAGATTTTAGTGTGTTTAAATGGGGATTTCATAAAGTCTATATATATTTGCAAAAATACTTTGGTAAATCTGTAAAAACTACCCAATTACCTACAGTTTAGATTTTAATCTTCGTTTAGGCATTTGGCTGGGGGTATCTATCTACAATAGGTAGTTATTTTTTTTTACTTTTAATTTAACTCACGGTAGAGCTACTAAATTGACTAAAAGGTATGAATACAGATAAAATAATGTTTCTTTGGTTAATTTTTTTTTAACTGTTACACTAATTATTATTACAGCAACAGTTAAAAAAAAAACATCAATAAAACCACTGTTACTTTTCATTTGGGTTAAAAACATCTCTAAATGCAAATATTTTTAATACCAACTCTTATAAATAATCTTTTAAAAGTTCAAAAAGCTTCTACAATACGTCAAAAAGCCTATCACAGCTTTGTATATAAAACCATTTCAATAGACTACAAATTCAGAGTCATAAAGACTACAAATTCAGAGTCATAAAAACTTCCATATTAGTAGAGGCATCGACGTTTTAGACACCTATCAATTTGTAATATTATTATAACAATACATTTAACAAAAGACTTAGGTATCCAACTTACAAACTGGTGTTGATTTATATGATAGATACATCTTTAAATACGCCCACTTATTTTGTTTTCATCGAATAAATACAGGTAGAAATTATATTTTTTATATATTTATACCGAAAAAAGATCTGATCTGTCTCGTTGGTCTAGTGCAAAGCCCATCGCTTTGTCATCACGAGATCCTGGGTTCAAATCCTAGGTCGGCCAAATATAGCTTTTTCAACGAAAAATTCCCGGTCCACGGAGTGCTTGTTCCAACGCTGTTATATGGCAGCGAGAGCTGGGTATGTAAGAAGGATAATGAAAGTAGGATAAATGCGGTGGAAATGCGAGCTCCGCGGAAGGTGTGCGGAGTGAAGCTGACCGACCGTATTCGCAACAGCGTAGTAAGAAAGCGAGTAGGCATAAAAGATAGTATCGGTGTAAAGATGAGAAAGGGTATGCTCCGTTGGTTCGGGCATATAGAAAGAATGTCTGAAGAAAGAATGACAAAACAGATATACAATACGAAAGCGGAAGG
The DNA here is from genome assembly GCA_905147815.2 of Phalera bucephala. Lineage (NCBI taxonomy): Eukaryota > Metazoa > Arthropoda > Insecta > Lepidoptera > Notodontidae > Phalera > Phalera bucephala. The sequence continues at coordinate 10,480,714 of LR990617.1, read as the reverse complement.
ATGTAGGTACCGGGGAAGACCTAGCCTATGTTACCACGACCAAATAGACCGAGTCTTATCTGCAGGACAAGTCAAGAGTCTCCGTAACCGGCGAGCGTGTATGAAACGAACTATAAAAGTGGAGGAAGCTAGAGAGGTATGCAAGAAAAGAACCTGTTGGAACTCTGTACCTTCCTACCCCGCAAGGGATCTGGCGTGATGATATAGATAGAACATAGATTTTATTTGAATACTTAAATCAAAAATCGTTTAGAAATGTAATAATATTACGAACTTGTATAATAATATAGGAGGAAAGGTCATCTAAGGTAATATGCTGTATCTTATATACCTAAGTATTACTGCATTCTAAATAAATAATTATTTTGCAACAGTGATTTATATTTGGATATACATTTTGGAGGTTGAATAATATTTAATTCGAATAAAATTATCAGGATAGGTATTTCAGAGGTATATTTCAGACTTGAATGTAATTCATGTGGAGAATATAGGTATAAACAATGATACAACTTTTCAATGGAAACGTAGAATACTGCAACCATTAAAATGACTTACACTATAAGTACATTACATGTTTCTGGCCTTTTACAAATTTATATTTTCATTTAACTTAAATTTTTTGTATATCTTAGGCTATTTTTTCTATATCAGATTTGTGGCAGGAACGTTGTGGCAGGATTTGTCAAAGGGAAGGTCTTCCAGCCAGACGGGTGGTGTGTCTTGCGGGCCTGCCACTCTCCCCGAGAGTTGTTGTCGGGGGCTTGTATATATGTTACGCGTCGTGCGCACTCTAATATCGCGTTCTAGACATGTATGGCGAATCGTCAGCTCCATCTATTGGTAGGTAGTCGCAACTCTGTAGCGATGTATAGGGGTCGCTACAGATTTATATTATCTTAAAAAAATATATGCATGTTGTTTCACGTCTATTATTGGCGAGTAGGCTAGCATAAAATGTGATAAAAATAACTTTTATACTGTATACGCATATAAGCTGTTGGTGTGTCAATAAAAAAATTAGTGTACGGCTGGTAGGTACCTAATTCAAATAATTCATTTTGCATATACCCTACTTACAAATTGTCAGTTTACTTTTTTAGTTAGATTGAATAACGCCTAGAACGCGATATTAGAGTGCGCACGACGCGTAACATATATACAAGCCCCCGACAACAACTCTCGGGGAGAGTGGCAGGCCCGCAAGACACACCACCCGTCTGGCTGGAAGACCTTCCCTTTGACAAATCCTGCCACAACGTTCCTGCCACAAATCTGATATAGAAAAAATAGCCTAAAATATACAAAAAATTTAAGTTAAATGAAAATATAAATTTGTAAAAGGCCAGAAACATGTAATGTACTTATAGAGTAAGTCATTTTAATGGTTGCAGTATTCTACGTTTCCATTGAAAAGTTGTATTATTGTTTATATCTATATTCTCCACATGAATTACATTCAAGTCTGAAATATGCCTCTGAAATACCTATCCTGATAATTTTATTCGAATTAAATATTATTCAACCTCCAAAATGTATATCCAAATATAAATCACTGTTGCAAAATAATTATTTATGCATCTTATTTAGAATGCAGTAATACTTAGGTATATAAGATACAGCATATTACCTTAGATGACCTTTCCTCCTATATTATTATACAAGTTCGTAATATTATTACATTTATAAACGTTTTTTGATTTAAGTATTCAAATAAAATCTATTTTCTATCTATATCATCACGCCAGATCCCTTGCGGGGTAGGAAGGTACAGAGTTCCAACAGGTTCTTTTCTTACCTCTCTAGCGTCCTCCACTCTTATAGTTCGTCTTATACACGCTCGCCGGTTACGGAGACTCTTGACTTGTCCTGCAGATAAGACTCGGTCTATTTGGTCGTGGTAACATAGGCTAGGACATACCCAGGATCAGAACTCGAACTCCACTGAGAAGATCCGGCGAGAAACTCAGTGGGATTGTCTTTCTTATTTAAATTTCATACTCTTTTTTCATTATTTTCATATTTTGTAGGTACAATGTCTTGATTACAATTAAATAGTTGAGATCTAGCTCCAGCTTTACGATCACTATATGATAATAATGATGTTATATCTAAAGATAATGATGTTATATCCGGAATCATTTAGACACTTTTTTTTTATTTATGGGACTAAGCCCGCCACACATTCCCACCATTGTAACTCCTGTAAGCCAGGATCCACAATAGTCTCCTTAGATGACGCCAAGGTTTGTACCTTGGGGTGTCCCGGGAAGCACTTTAATTGTCTTGGAACCCGCACAAATTTAATTAGAAAGAGAAACAGGAGGAGTAGGAAAAATAAAAATTCCACTTCCCTCCTTTGCAAAGCGGGAGACACAAAAAAAATAAAAATTGGCAGATCAGCCATAGAGGAGACTACAATTAGGATAAGCTCAGTTGTAAAGCCACGGTTACGAAAAAATATTAACAGGGCCTATTTGTGAGCCTCATGTTTGATTCCAGTAATAGTTATGGCAACAACGATTGAACGCACGGAAATTATCCCAAGTTTCTACAAGATCCGTGTAGTAGATTACCCCAGATGTATTTCCCAGACTGGTTAAACATTATAGTACGCTCGTTGTGCCAGAGACTGCACTCCCAAAGAACGTGGTGTGCTGATTGTTCATACTCGATTGTTCATACTTGTTCCTTTAGACACTTACGTGACTTTCGTCGGATTCCGGATGGACCAGTCCCTATAAGCAGCCGTTCACGAGTATAGCTACTGGAAAATGCATCACCTCCTTGACCACCTACTAAAAGCTACATATGCCTAGGAGTGGGGTAAATGATGAAAATTTAGGGGCTGTAAGCACAAATTTCGCAGATAATGACCTTCTAGAAATACGAGAAATGAAGAAGTTCACAGATAAATAGATGAAATGTTAAAATAATTCTTGTATTTATTAAAAAAAAAACGTAGCCCCACACTTTTTTATTTCTGTATCGTACATTCGTGTAACATGAAAATTCACATACACAAAAACCCAGATCGGAACAAATAATTGTGGATCACACAGAGATTTGTCCCGTGCGGGACTCGAACCCGCAACTATTAGACACAGTGAGCGGAGCGGCTTAAGTTCTTAACCACTGCGCTAAATCGTCCGCCTTTAGTAATGATTCATGATCATTTTTTGAACTGATTGAGTAAATATCATTTTAGAATACAATACTAGACAAGACTAGTAGAAATTAACAAAAATGCCTGGTGCAACAGCAACTAAAAATCTTAAGAATTAGATATAAACTTAATTTTTTTTTAAATCCCTTGCATCTTGAATATCTCATGTTTAGTTGAGGAATTCTGATAGCCATCTTCGAGCTCCATTGTCGGTCCAACTCCATGGTACGTTATTATTGCATTGACATCAAAGTTAAGTAAGTAGGTATGCCAAATTTCAGCTCAATCGCATACCATACATGCTATAAAAATGGCAACACCGACAGATAAACAAGGCAAATTCAAGTTTTAAAAACGCTTGTAAAACATCTATTCTGTTTTTATAACGAAGAATTTAGTACAGTAACTACTGATATGACACATACTATAAAATGATTCATTCATATCCCATAAAATATTTATATCAATTTGCTACAAAAACATAAACAGTATCGACGTCAAAAATACACTAATTCCATCGAATTAGACACCAAATATTTCCACAAAAACTAACGTCCGCTAATGCCAGATTGCATCACGATCCGAACTTGGAACAACGAAATTGGCACACAACGCATAATCCGGCCCGCGATCCGCTTATTAAAACCCGACCAAAACCGAAATGGCATTTGCACGATGATTAGACGTTAAATGATAAGCCTGCCGACCCGAGCGTCCTTGCATCGAATCCTGTGTCTCTGAGGTGTAATTTAGTCTTCAACATAACCGATTAGCTTGGTTCTCGGTAGCTAAGCCAGAACCCGACGAACCAAGCATTATGTCATTAGAGATGTGTGAGCACACGGACGGAATTTTAATACCGTAATGTGAGAGACTAGGCAATAAAATAGAGTAACTATTGTTTTTAAATTTGGAACGCGCCGTTTGAATTAATGTATGATATGCGGCTTTTTGTTAATCAATGAGACCGTTAAAAATTTTTTTATGAAATAATACATCTAAATTTATCATAACGTGAATGATTGTAATAGAATTACATTAATATGTATCTTGATCACGTGTAATTCTTATTTAGAAGAATTCTGAAACAAGGAGACCCCTTGACCCCAAAACTATTTATCGCGGTTTTAGAAAGGATCTTTAGGCAGTTGTACTGGCAAGACATGAGCCTTAAGATTGAGGGCAAATATCTGACGCACCTACGATTCGCAGATGATTAGGCTCTACTATCTGAGGATCCCAAGGAATTACAAAATATGCTAAAGACTCTCAGTCTACAAAGTAAAGCAGCAGGACTAGAGATAAATAAAGATAAAATGAAAGTCATGACTAATAGTACAAGAACACTAATTGAAGTCAAATCAACCCCACTAGAATACATATTCTAGTGGGGTTGATTTGACTTCAATTATTATATATTATATGACTGAGACTTCTTCTACATAGAAGAAGTCTCAGTCATATAATACCTTTCAAGGATTGCATGGAAAAAGTAATAAATAATATATGGAATACAAGGAATAAATTTTGGTCTCGGAAGGAGATATTCAAGAGAACGCTACCAAGATAGCTAAAAACTAAGGCATTAAACCCCTACCTCATACCATGCTTTACATATGCCTGTCAGACCAGGTCATTAACAAAAAAGAATCTAGAGAAACTCAGAATTTAAAAGTTAAAGATATTTGGAACGAAGTTACATGAACATTAAATTGAGAGATAGGGTAAGAAATAGTTTTATACGATCAAAAACTGGCGCAAAAGATATAATTGAACAAATACTTACGACGTGGTCAGGACACATAAAGAATGGAAACCAGCAGATGGACCCAGATAGTACCCAACTGGGTACCAAGACACAAAAAGCGCAAACTAAAACGTTGGCATGACGGTATTGCAAAGATTGCCGGAAAAATGTGGCACCGAATCGCCAGGCATAGAGATGAGTGAAAGGAATTGGAGGAGGCTTTTACCGCCACAGGCGTTCCTTACACAGAATAAGAGGAGAAAGAAAAACACAGTTAAAAGAAAAACAAATTAAGAATATAAATATCTACCCGTAAAATGCTTAAAATGTCTACTTATAGACTTTTTAATTTAGTAATATATGTTTACAATGTTTAAAAAAGTTATCTACTACCTTATTAATTACATATCATGAAATTTTAGTTACATAATTCCTATAAATATGTGTATGTGTAGGCGACATTTTCATTTTTAGAAAAGAGTAGCCGAGGGTCGTAGGCAATGGCTTGCAATTGGAGAGAGCTATGTCAGCAATGAACTGCTAGGCTGGTGGTGATGATGATAATGATGATTTTAATTCGTGTTAGTTAAATTAAAGTAAAGTTACACATATTAACTAAACACCTACGTACTGCTTTTGACCGACGATGTTAGGTTCCATGTAATGCCATTATACCGGGCACAACGCCAGACTAATATTGGATTTTTACTATAGAAAAATTACATTTTTGTCTAGACTAGGATTTGAACCTAGAACCTCGTGATCGCTAGTTGCATTATTCGCCACTAGACCATCAAAGAAGTCTATTCTGAAAGTTAGGTACGTTGTTGAAAGCAGCGAGTTTCACGTAGTGTGAACCAGACCTGCCGCATAGGCTCCCTCCGGTAGGTGCATCGTTTACACAAATGATACGAATTTACCAGTAACGCTAACCGTTTAGTCACTAGCGATTATTTCACACGTACGCGCCGGTTTTCGTTTATCCACCATCTTGCTTTAATATTCACATCACATGGAATGAGGGGCTGTGTTTTTTACAAAATCACAAAAAGGTTTATTTCTCTCTCTAATACCTATTAATATTACTTTTAAAAGTAGCAAAAGATTGTACCTATTTTATTTGTGATGATAATATTTTATTCATATTCAGCAGTCTCGCGACTCCCGGTCGACAACAGCAAAATTTACCGGGCCAATGTTACTTCTGAATAATGAAACTTTCTAATGGTGAATGAATTATTAAAATCGGTTCAGTAGTTTCAGAGTTTACCGATTACAAACATACACATCTTTCTCCTGTATAATATTAGTATCGATATATTCCTCTGCGAGGAACAGAGTGAATGGTGCGATGGAAAAGCTACTTGGGAGCCAGCACTTAAGCCAAAAGGCGCAGCTGGCTATACATAACGGGGTGCTTGTCCCAACGCTGTTATATGGCAGCGAGAGGTAGGTATGTAAGAAGGAGAATGAAAGTGGGATAAATGCGGTGGAAATGCGAGCTCTGCGGAAGATGGGCGGAGTGAAGCTGTAGGTATGAAAGATAGTATCGGTGTAAAGATGAGAAAGGGACTGCTCCGTTGGTTCTGGCATATAGAAAGAATGTCATAAGAAAGAATGACAAAACAGACATAGAATGCGAAAGTGGAAGGATGTAGGTACCGGGGAAGACCTAGACTATCTTACCATGAGCAAATAGACCGAGTATTATTTGAAGGACAAGTCAAGAGTCTCCCTAACCGGCGTGTATGTGAATAACTATGAGAGTGGAGGAAGCCAGAGAGAATACAGAATACGTAAGAAAAGAACCTGTTGGAACTCTGTACTCAATGCCTACTCCTCAGGGCAGCTGGCGTGATGATATGGATAGATAAAAATAAGTGGACTCACATAAGTAACGATACCGGAATCTATAAGTCAATTGCTACGTGTAAAACGACTCGAAGGTATTTATAATGCGGCGCGTCCCTTGTGACTGGGGTTATGACATATATTCGACGATGATTCTATAAACAGGCGACGCTGTGAGGCGGAACGCTAGTTTGCAATAGGGTTGTCATTAATGACAAAAGTAATAGGAACTTTAAAAAGGAAAAAAAGGCTTTATGTGATAAAAAAATATGCTACGATAGAAGCTTAATTTTTATGATATTTATGTGACAGACAGTTAAGACGGATCCCATAATCTATTATAAACACGTTTAACTATAATATAGTTAAACGTGTTTCTAGACGATAGAAACACGTTTAACTATTTATGAGTCGTTTAATAATTTTATGAGTCCATATTTAGTGAAAATTATCCCATAAACCGTGGTAGAGCTTCAGTACTTGCCGCTAAATTGATGTGTAAATTGCTTTTAAACACTGCGAAATCCGTAGAAAAAGGAGTGGCGCTATTCAACAAATACGTAGCAAGCCCACTGGGGCTTGTATATGGCACTGACCACACGGGAAATTCCTAAATTATATGAAATAAAATTCTATAACTCATACTTGATATCTTCAAACAACATCAACGATGGCTAGTGGTGCGAGTTAATATGCGGTTACATATGCGGAATACAACGGGCTAGTACGGAGTAACTCGGAGTCTTTGCAGTATATGAGTGAGTATTAAACTCATACTCTTATTTACACAGACGTTTAAAGAAGGCCAATGACTGCGCCAGTGTTTCAACTTGTGCCAGCTACTCGCATCGTGTAACAGCGCCGTCATGTACCTACTGTTCATCTGAACTCAGTAGCATGATTGTACGCATAAAAATTAATATGGTGCCATTTTGCGTTCACATTATTCCGATGAACCTCCTTTTGTTTTTTTCATTTACATTCTCGCTATATCCCATTTTTTATTCGGTTTCAGATAGATTTGCTTAGTGTCAGTAGAATTTTGACAGATTTTTCATACAAAATATGTCAAAATTCTATCCGTAGTAGGCAAACCTATCCTTGAGTTAAATATTGAAACCGGCCATAAATCTACTTCCATAACTAATGAAATATACAACTCTCGCATAACTAGACTGACTTTATAGAAAATGAATATATCTTTCCTAGCTTGTATGCGGTATGAAAGATTTATTTTAAATACTGAACAAAGCAGTGATAGACTGGTGGTTAGACCGTTGGACTGCAAAGTCAGAGGTCTCGGGTTCAAACCCAGGCACGCACCTCTGTCTTTTCGAAAGCATGTGCGTATTAAAAATTAACTATCACTTGCTTTAACGGTGAAGGAAAACATCGTGAGGAAACCTGCATGCCTAAGAGTTTCTCGAAGGTGTGTGAAGTTCGCCAACACGCACTGAGCCAGCGTGGTGGCCTTTGGCCAAAACCCTCTCAGTCTAAGAGAAGGCCCGCGCCCAACGGTGAGACAATTTCTTAATAGGGTTATTATTATTATATTGAACATAAGGAATCTTGCAAGGATTCGCTAAAATACAGTTTTTGTCATTGCTATAACAACAATGATGAAAATCATTAATCGTAGGTAGTAGTAGTAAAGTAGGTAGGCACCACTATAGATTTTCTTATGAAGTACTTGAACGGTAAAAATAAAACAAGGGCTCTACCACCACCTCGAGCTGTTAAGAAAGCCAAGTTACCCTATGGGTAAGAAGTACCTACTTGTAGTATTTTTCCCCAGGTATTCCTTACCGGTCTTATTCGCTCAGCGAGTTATAGAAAGAGCAATGCTTGGCGCTTCAACCTCACAAGGGATCTGCCGTAATGATATAGATAGAAAAAACTTCGGAAAGTGCAAAAAAAAAAAAAACTTTAAGAGAAATGGTCAGCCCTAATCTTGTATATAGGTATTGTTAGTCGGCACGTCATTGCGTCATTAGGTAATCGCGATGGATTACACGTTGCGGCAACTAAACGCCGATAAACGCCTACGAACGTCGGTGATTCGACACGCGTCCCGGCCGCTGCGGCGGCGCATTGCGAATTCATGACGGTAACGTGGACACTTAAACTTGAATTATTGAAGGAATGTGGTGCGTATTGTGTATCATTTGGAATTTGAGGCTTTTGATTTACATAGATGGACAGACCTGAAATTTATATATCAGCAATAATAAAAACTAAACAAAACAAAGTTAATAGTAAGACCAGTCGAAAAATATAAATTAAGTTAAATGATTAGCCCGCTCAGTTTCTCGCCGAAACTTCTCATTAGAGGCCGCGTTCTAAATGTCAAAATGAAATAATTTCGACATTTATAAGTGCTTTTTCATTGGTCTGTGCAAATTATATCATTAATATCATTTTGATTGGATACATATGATTGGAACATATAAACGGTCACAGGGTTGTGGTACGGTCAGGTTTGAAGGGTCCATCAAAATGAAGTAGCATTTGGTCGGTCTGAGAGGAGTGACCATTTGAGGCATTGTCATATTAAAGTATCTCCGTACCGGAAGGCATGTTATGCCGTTGGTTGCTTTATGCGATTTTTAAGCCCAATTAGAAGCCGAAGTAAGAAGGCGGCTTGATATGTTCCAATAGCATTTGGCCACAAATCTGCGTCATTAATCCACGCTGAGCCCGCATAGGAGTATATGACCTAATCTCCCTTATCTCGATTTTCGAAAAAAGGACTTTGTTCAGAAGAAAAGCTGCACAGTCCAGAAGAAATTCACAGCAACTGCTGCAGCAGCTGCGCTAATTTGATGATCGCAATTTATTTTTTTGGTATATAGGCTTATATTATGTAGGTATCGTCATCCGTATAAAAATGATAAGCAAGTCCGGAGAGAGCAGAAACTGATTAAAAAAAATCATCAATCAATAAAATAGCTTTGTCGGAATAGGTATGGATATTTAGAATAACTTTGTATTGTGATATCTCTTCAAGGATGGGTCTCGGTGAGATAGCATGGATATAGAAATAGGGAGTGATATTTGGTTAACTGAATATCCTTAAATTCGGTAAAACGCACCTAGAAATTAACTTAACTATAATTAAGTTAAATAAACTTATTAAATTAACCTTTAACTCCGAGAGGTAACTTACATAAAAATATATTAATTGTCCTCTTAACTTACACGGGTAATCTCGATTGTAAAACGATTAACAAAACATACATATGTTGGACGGTAGTCTGAGGGCGGTGCAGGCGACGGTGCCGGCGTTTAGTCGTGTAATGAGCACCGTGCAGCGGCGCCGGCGCATGGCGCGCCGATGACTTGCAGGCCCTTTGTCACGAACCTACTGCCGACGTTCACACGTTCAACCAAACTATACGCGTATCGGACTGGATAGAAGCCTTAGAATAAATATATTATGTTTTAGCAGAGAAGCGAAAGAAGAAGATACAGCCAAGCATAGAAATCGTAATAATAAGGCACTAAAAGACGTATAGCGCGCGAACTTGTCGCCATAAGATTAAAAAAATTATCACAAAATGCTTTAGGACTGCGTGGATCAAGACCTACTAGAACCACTTCCTCTTATCCTACGGTTCCGATCACAATGCATTTTTATGGCAAGCATAGTCTGATTCTATACCCAGGACTTAGAATAAATATTATCTAGAAGCCGCGTCCATTCGTAATTGCACGCCGCGCGGTGAAGCAAAAAATTCAACAACCGTCCCGCACTCACCGCACTTCCCACCCGCGTAATGTTAGCAGCCCGGAAAGATTACCACTTTTTAGGTTAAGTTTTGATGACGTCGAGTACATGATAATGAAATCATTGTTGCGGTACCGCGTATTTAAACTCAAGAAATAGATATACTGGAACTAATCATTGTAACTAAATATTAAAATCATGATGTAGTAGTTAACAAAATTAATACCATTTAATTATAACTAATAAAGAATTCAGCAAATAAAAGTAGGGAATAACAAAATTGTTATATAATTTTATTTTTCCCTACTACCATTTTAGTGTTACTAGCCTAGCAACACTAAAAAAATGGACGTGTCTTTCATTACGACTATTACAAACGGAAGAATTAATTCGACATTTAAATAATACGGCACCTAAATGCGCAAGTTAGGTATTCGATGTGATCCCATCATGTTTATTTTTGAGCTCAACAGCATTTTTAGGCGGGAACGACACAAGACGGCATAATTCAATTTAATTTGACACGTGCTTGCACGTTATTTTGCACGAGTCGGTACCAGTGACTACTCGCACTGAAAATAGTAATTGTTGCTTCAATTTAATGCGCGCCAGCGGCTTCTGAATTATATTTATTCTAAGACCCAGGATTGGCTCCAGACGAAGGAACTTTTCAACGGCCAACAACATAGACACTAAATTTAGGATAGGTACACATTTAATTTTGATTGGCCGTTTTAAATTGTACCATTCTTTTAAAAGCTTGTTTTATTAATTTATTTTCTAAACGTGCCTTTGCGGGTTATCATTTCTTTTGTTTTGTTAGTACGATGCATGTGGATAGAAGAAATGAAATCTTGATCTAAACGATTCTACCTTATATATATATATATATATATATATATATATATAGTCTCTTCTAGAAATGCTGTCAATAACCCGCTCCGCCCACTGTGTCTAATAGTCGCGGGTTCGATTCCCGCACGGGACAAATCTTTGTGTGATCCACAATTATTTGTTCCGGTCTGGGTATTTGTGTATGTGAATTTTCATGTTTGTAAACGCACCCACGACACAGGAATTAATCCTAGTGTGGGGCAACGTTTTTATAAAAAAAAAAGAAAAAAAAAAGAATAGCGTGCAGATTTTTTATTGAAAGGTTCTGTAATGTAATCACTACGGTATGGTTTCTAAAGACGCTGAAGCTGTAACGTTACGGTGATATCATCATATCAATAAAATTCGACTATCGCGAGGTCAAATCGAGCATTACGGTCGTAATTCATTGCCTCAACGCCAAAAGAAGTCACAAACACGAATAATTATTAGTGCCTATTATTTTCCGTCTTAATGTAAATTTAAGAATTAATTAAGTACCACCAATTAAGACTGATCATATTAATATTAACAATGCTAATGTTTTCCATTTAAATTGTTTGTAAAAAAATAAGCAAGGCAAGTAGTAGGTAACATACGTAATGTGTAATTAAAATTTATTTCTAATTAACCAAAATGCAAACGGCGTGTCTTGTACAATAATTAAAATTAATTACTCTGAGTTGGATTTGTATACAAAAACTGTATTTTAAGTTGGAACCATGGATTTTTATTAGAAACTCTTATAATTATAAACAATCAAAAATGACTCGGAGCAGAAAAACGGTACCTATTATTAGTTGGTGGCAACCATTCCGTTTCGCCGCCGACACAAAAACCAAAGGAAAGTGACCGCACACAAAAGCCATTACATCCTTCAATTAAGTCCGATTTCACACCCTTTCACGAACCGAAAAATCGAAGCCCAAACATTAGTTTAACCGAAATTATAGAAAATCAACAAAAAGCGCGGCAAAAAGCCACAGACGCGGCAGCGAGGGCGGTCGGCGCGGGCGCCTGCGCCGAACGACACGTCACGGGTGTTAACTAACTCCTATCCTACTCCCATATTCTGACTTATCATCGGCTAAGAAATTAAATACCTTATATGGACATTGTTGGTTTTTGATTATCCTCACGCACAGTTTTTCATCGTGATCACAAATACGATTTTATATCATTTGAAATCATATCAAACGATATACGCCTACATTTTATAAAGACTATGCGATGATTGTGCTCATTTAGTATTTGCTTATACTTTTAATTAAACACCGTCACGCCTATTTTCCCCATAGGGGGTGGCAGAGGTGTACTGCGTACACCCACGTTTCGCCGACGATGTTAGGTCCCATGTAATAGGGGGCGAGCCTATTGCCATATAGCAGTCACAATTCCAGACTCTGGACTCATACTGGGAATTTTTCGTTAGAAAAACTACATTTGTCCGACCTAGGATTTGAACCCAGGACCTCGTGATCACAAAGCGATGCGCTTTGCCACCAGACCAACGAGGCAGCCAAGGCGATTATTATCTCTATTATTGAGTATATTTATGAACTATACCCTGTCTATGGCCTTTAAATTTTACCTACCACACCAGAATCGCTAATAAAGCTCACGCATCGTCTGCAGAAACAATTTATGCAGAATTTTTATCGCTGGCAATTTCCATTTTCTTATGCCATGTCCCTGATTCCATAATATTATATACAGCTACAGTCCATTTTCCTAATTATCTTTATTAATAATTAACATTTATCTAAGTTTATGTCGGGAAAAACTCACCAAGAAGTGTATTGTTTACAGTCATAATAAAACTTTATTATCGCCATATATAGCGGTGCAGGCATTAGTGCAGGTGATCGCTGTAAAAATGTAAAATAAATTTAAAAATATACATGACCAAATATTAGTGGCATATTTGACTTTTATTCTCGTGCCTTTCTTCTTCTTCTTCTTCAAGTTATGGCTTCACACTAATTATAGGTGTATTTTGCCAGTGTCCAGTGAGATATATAATCATATTTGTTTAAATGAATTCGACTCCCCGATGAATTTGATGATAATGAAATTAATAAAGTACCCGATCCTGGATAGTAAAGCGGTGGATGTTTTACATACCAATTGCAACGGCCGTTTTTAGGGAAGTAGAAAAGGCACGTTTTATCACTTTGTTACTATTACCTTCACTCATGCACATATAAGAACACATAATGGTTAATATTCCACCAACATTACACATTATTAGTCGAAATAACACAAGTTTTGGAAATTAAAACAAATTGACAATATCACTCTTCGACTTCCCGCCAAAAAAAAACTCGTGCCTTTTCATAATAATGTCTCTACACTAATAAAAACAATTGAATAATTTTTTTTTCACCCGTAGCCACAGTATAACCCTTGAAAGGCCTGCTAAAGAGCAATAAAAATCTGTTTTTTTATTAAGGTACAATCTTGATTGGAAAGATGGTATTCAATCAATAGGAAATTAGTATAGTTTGTTATAAGCTACCGTAGTTTTTGTAGCGGGATGCAGTGAAGGCGGCGGCTGAGGGTCTAATTACAAACGTTTGTTTTTGAAATGGCCGCCCCGGGTACTGTCCGGATAGCTTTTTTTATTTATGAATACTAACATTGTTTAAAAAAGGTTTAGTAAGGTAATTGTGAATAACCGAATTTATGAACACATAAGAGATTATATAGATAATAGGTAGATACCTACATATTTTTTGTTCTAGAAATCTCTGTATCACCAAGGGACAAACGATTACGATGTAACTACCAGATTCCAGGTCGAATCGGTATAACCTACTTAATGCAGGCTTATTAAAAACTTGAATAGAACAGGTAATTTCTGTAAGTAATGACAGACATGCGGGATCACATTTATTGTCCCTTAAAACTGATGTAATGACTTTGAACTTAAAAATATTTTGACAGAAACTCAGTGTATAGTTCTATATATATGAATAGGGTTGTTTCCAGACGAAAAATATCTCTGTAATCTTGCCCTTTTTGAGTGAGCAATTTCACCTGTTTTATTATAAATCAAGAACTTTTGACTTCTTCATATATGATTAAAAAGGTTTCCTGATTTTTTTGTAAGATTAATCAACAAAATGTTAATAGCGTCGAGGGCATTATCTTTAGAAAATAAAACACTGAATGTCGATCGGGCTCCAGTAGCAATAACATCTCGGCAATCCCACTGACTCAGCATTGTTCTTGAGTCTATCTAACGCTACTACTTCGATGTGTCTATGTGTCAAGTTATAAGCGACTGAAAACAGTAAAATATGCCTACGAGCCAAATTACATCCGCTACTTTCAGTATCGCCAATTGATGATAAGATCACTTTTTAGACATTCGAAGCTGTGACTCCTGTTGCTATAACGTGCGATTATAATCGTTTAGCGAGGTCGAACGTAATTTAGACGCAAAATCACTGATGCAAAAAATACCTATCTTGAGTGTTTTGGTCCTAATTAACTCGCAGAAGGTTCTATATTATAAAATAAGTATAGCAACCTTTTAACAACGTTATTATGATTGACGCGAGGTTCCTTATTTGAGAATTCGATGTCCCTTATTTAAAACTCGGGTTTTAGCACAGAAATCAGTTTATTATTATGATTATCTGTCAGTTTAAGTATAGCATAATTTGGATAGAGATCTGTCATATAACTCTATACAAAAATTTGCCTATTTATTATCTTATCCATATGGATTAGATAATAAATGGATTAGATAATAAATTCATGTGGTGCTTGTCTTGAATTCTTGAATCAGAAGCTTGCCATAAATAAGTCAAACAATTCGCCACGCATTTAAGCTAAGAAACCTTTTTTTTTATATTTATGACAGTAGTAATATACGGTTTTAACTGCATCCATGAGTCTATAGTTCGAGTGATTCCATATTTCTTACGAGATTTATAAATCAGGAGTATACAAACAAAAAAAAACTAATCATTTCAATTTTTTCTCAAACTGCTAATTCTCGGATATCGAATAAATTACACCTAAGTTATCAGTGTATTTTATAGGTACCCGTATCGATAAAAAATAATCGGTCCATAGACATCCAATATCAAAATGCTTGTGCACTTGGACCATACATAAAATGTTACTTAATTGTTTTCCTCACTCCATGCTGCTTCCAAACGTATTATTTTTAATACCATTATAATGTAGGTTAGCGTTGACAGTAAGACGATTTTAACTCGAATTATGTTACTTAAATAGATTTCAGGGTGTCGCGTTTATATTTGTGTTTGTTAAGATTTTGTGAACAACTATTTTGGTTAGAAATTAAACTCTGTACAATCTTATTTGGCTAGAGTTTATTTAAAAAAAATGATTAAAAAAATTGTAAGGAAAAAAGAGAAAGAGAATTAAATAAAAAAAGACAAGCCCGCTGAGTTTCTTCGCCGGATATTCTCAGTGGAGGCCGCGTCCCGATCCGGTGGTAGATTAGTAGTTGAATTAGATTAAAAAAAAATGTAAATTGACTATTTGTAAGCGCCCCCGCAGGGCTTATACAAAATAAATTATTTGAGTTTGTGTTTACTAGGAATTTTTCGATAGAAAAACTGCATTTTTTATACCTAGGTTTTGAACGCAGAACCTCGTCATCGCAAAGCACAATATTCACCACTAGACCAATGAGGCAGTATTGGGAGGTATATTTGTTATACCTCAATATTGCCGATCTATTGTAAGCTTTATTGCATAAATCATAAAGCTTAGGATCCTGCAACGTACCTTCTATTCTGATACCAGGTTTTGACCTGCGTATCCGTCAATCCTAGCTTAGAGGCCAGCTCCATGCGGTCCTGCACACTAAGGTACTTCTGCCTTTCGAAGGACTTCTCCAGGGTTTGCAGCTGGTGGTCAGTGAACGCTGTCCTCGCCTTCCGCTGCTTCTTGACCAGCGCCGAGGAGTCACCGCCACAGCTTTTACTTGATACATCGTCCGAGTCATCTTTCACACCTGTTAAAGGAAAATGAATTTAATGAATATGTATTTATTCATTTCTAGAACACCAGTAAGAGAAATATTGGATGAAGACAAAAAAGAAGTAGTATTATTCTATCGATTGGAAGACAAAAGGCTGAAGGACAAAGGCCTCCCTAAAAGATCGCTATTGCAACAGATTTATTGCTGTAAACATGTATACCTCTATTTGAATCTCTATAGCAAGCTATTACCAGTGATCGTCAACTGGTCATCATGTGTTCCCCGCATAAAAACCTTTCTACTTCAGAGACCATCAGTTCTACGAGCGATGTGTCCAACCCACTTTCAGTTAAATGTGGCAATTCTAAAAGCAATCTGTGTTGGTTGCTTACGGATCTACTCGTTACTAGGATACTTCTTTCATAATAATATAAATAATATTAGCCCTGTTAAGAAACCACCCACTGTTGGGCACGGGCCTCCTCTCAAACTGAGAGGGTTTAGGCCATAGTCCACCACGCTGGCCTAGTGCGGGTTCGCGAACTTCACACACCTTCGAGAAATTCTTAGGCATGCTGGTTTCCTCACGATGTTTTTCCTTCACCGTTAAAGCAAGTGATAATTAATTTTTAATACGCACATGCTTTTCGAAAAGACAGAGGTGCGTACCTGGGTTTGAACCCGAGACCTTTGACTTTGCAGTCCAACGGTCTAACCACTAGACTATCACTGCTATCACTGCTTCTTCCATAAAATAGGCTATCACTGCTTCTTTCATAAACACGAAATATTCAATACTCGAAATCTCGCGTATATTAAAATTATTATATTTTTAAGGCGAGAAGTACAAGACAAATCAAAGAGTCGGTCTAGTGGCTAATAATGCGCATAGTGATCACGAGGTCCTGGGTTCGAATTCTAGTTCGGACAAAGTGTCGTTTTTTAGTAAAAAAAAGTCCAGCTGGGTATAACGGCAACATGCTCTCCTCCTATTAAACTTTAACCTTACATCTAATTGAGTATATATAGTAATATAAGCTAGGTGGCGTTTTTTTATGCCAAGATTCATTTTTGGTCTCAGATTAAGGATTATATTTTAAGTATGCGCCATCGGTAAATCGCGCTTGAGTCATTAAACTCAAAACTGAAACGTGTTTGTCATGAATCACTGAAGCTGTCTTGTTCGAGTAAGGGCGAAGCCTTGGCTCCCGTGGGGCTTCTTGCGGTCAGGCCTCCGCTTCCTCACACATCACTTGTCTTATACTGTGGCGGGTAAGGCAATCGACTCGTACTTTGATTTGTTGTGTTTAAGTAATCGATATTGATCCCTCGTATGGTGGCCAATAATATAAAGTTTAACATTATTATAAGACTGAAGGCTTAGTATAAAAAATTGACGTTAACGTGACGCTAGCGAGTAAGCGTGCTGTCACGTTCATGTGTACTTAGTAAATTTGAAGAGTGACAAGGATGGTATATCAACTCGCTAGCGTTACGCTAACATCAGAGTTAACATCAATCTTTTCGTGCTAAGCACTGAAAGCTATTATGTAGGTGTGACTTGATCTAAATCTGAGAATTGACGGTTCGAGAAAATTTTGTTCAAATCTATCAAGAGTCTCCGTAACCGGCGAGCATGTATGAGACGAACTATGAGAATGGAGGAAGCCAGAGAGGTATGTAAGGAAAGAACCTGTTGGAACTCTGTACTATCTGCCTACCCCGCTAAGGATCTAACGTGATGATATAGAGAGATAATTTTGACGAATTGAGACGAGAAACGTCCGAATTAATTATGAAGTAATAAAACTGCCTGGTTGGTCTGGTGGCAAAGCGCATCGCTTTGTGATCACGAGGTCCTGGCTTCAAATCCTAGGTCGAACAAATGTAGTTTTTCTAAAGAAAAAATTCCAGTATGAGTCCGGAGTCCGGAATTGTGCCCGGTATATGGCAATAGGCTCGCCCCCTATTACATGGGACCTAACATCGTCGCCGAATCGTGGGTGTACTCAGTACACCCTGTGGGGAATATAGGCGTGACGGTGTGTAAAATTATAGTTTTTGTGGCTCACTGAAATCTTAAACTATTGTGTACCAATAGACGTTGACAATGCCTCACTGATGTACAGGATCGCTGTCTTCTGTTATATGGAGTACTCTAGTCTAAAATGCAGATTCACATTGACACGTAAAGACCTAGGTATATACTGCGACAAGGATATTTTGGCCCGTGGATGAAATTGACAGGGCCCGTGGATGACGTTGGTGTGAAATTAGGGTTATCATTTAGTAAAATTTACCTACTTCCAGGAAAATATTTCAATAGGCACAGTTACTAATAAAAAAAACGAGCGCGCCTTACAGTAGTCGCATATGATGTGTAACATCTGACATGTTATCCTACTATGAAATTGAGATGACACATTGGTCAAGTCAAATAGCGCGCGCTTCCCTGGTTCTACCAATCAATCAATCAGTCTATCGCAGTCCACTGCTGGACATAGGCCTCTCCTAACACGCGCCATTGCACACGGTCCTCCGCCTTCCGCATCCAGTCTGTCCCAGCGACTTTTTTGAGGTCGTCGGTCCATCTAGCTGGGGGCCGTCCTACCTTACGCTTACCAAGTCGCGGTCTCCACTCTAGGACACGCTTGCTCCATCGGCCGTCGGTCCTTCTGCAGATGTGACCAGCCCATTGCCACTTTAGCTTACTGAGTCTGCGAGCTATGTCGGTAACTTTGGTTCTTTGTCGGATTATCTCGTTACGAATTTTATCCTTCAAAGAGACGCTTAGCATAGCTCGCTCTATAGCCCGATGTGCGACTTTGAATTTGTGGACTAGTCCCACTGTGAGTGGCCACGTCTCAGACCCGAAAGTCATAACACTGGTTCTACCGCATGCGCTCATTGGTCAAATCAAATAGCGCGCGCTTCCCCGGTTTCTTGTAACACATTTCCGTCCCTTTTTCAAAATTATTCCCACAAAAAATATCCAGCAGCCGAGAGGAAAGATGTAACACATCAAAAAAGAACTTGGGTAAATTTCATAGCAAACGGCAACTCCGCGACTGTGATGAAGTGACATTTCGCTTGATGACAGCGTTAGTTCCGATTCGGGCCGCGGGCCATAAGATTTAGAAGGACCGTACATAGATTCGGCCATGTTCTATGTATCTACCTACTTACTACTGTTGTTCCTAAAAGATTTTCTTGGTCCATAGAAATAAGGGCTCTCCAAGTAGTATTATCGCTTTTCTATCGTGTACTTTACGTGTACTTTATGGGTTATGGCATCACACGAAATGCCTATTTAGGGTGCAGCTACACGCACTTACTTGGGCAAGTTAAGCAGATTCTAATTTACGCAAGTGTTGTGTGGTGTGTTTGCCGCATTTAGCTAGCTGTTTATCAAAGTCTAAAGATAGGATATAGGTACATTAAACATGCAAATGTTTTTGAGGTTAAATACAAATTACTCGGTTATGGCCTCATGAGTATCCTATTTAGGATGCACTTGCGCGCACTTGAGTAAATACTAATTTGCACAAGTAATATACCGATTACATGGGACCAAACATCGTCAGCGAAAATTGGGTGTACTCAGTACACCTCTGCCACCCCCGCTTGGGGAATATAGGCGTGATAGTAATCTAACGATTTTTTTGCAAACTCCCGCATGTAGGTAACCTTTTCACAAGGTCTCTAGACATAAGTACTTTTAACGCGTAAACCCCATATTAACGTTATCATGGGGACAACGGCTCTATATTTATAACCTATTTAATCCACGCATACAAATTCTAATTTTCACAAGGAAAACATGCTCTTTACTTATGTCTTCAGACTTTTGTAAAAAATTCTGGCTACATGCGAGAACTTGCAAAAAAACACCGGTATGTTACTTGTACAAATTCTAATTTGCACAATTACGTAACATGTTGTCTATCTATCTATATCATCACGCCAGATCCCTTACGGGGTAGGCAGAGAGTACAGAGTTCCAACAGGCTCTTTCCTTACACACCTCTCTGGCTTGCTCTACTCTCATAGTTCGTCTCATACACGCTCGCCGGTTACGGAGACTCCTGACTTGTTCTTCAGATAAGACCCAGTCTATTTGGTCATGGTAAGATAGTCTAGGTCTTCTCCGGTACCTACATCCTTCCACTTTCGCATTGTATATCAGTTTTGTCATTCTTTCTTTGGACATTCTTTCTATATAACATGCTGTGTTTCTTTATTATTTGCAAGCTGTCGCATTTAGTTTTCACAAGGTCTAAAGATAAAGTACTTTTAACATGTAAAGCCCATGTTTAACGTGAGTGTGGAGACAAAGGATTAAGTGTATAATGCGCGGGGGATTAGCGCAGCCGAGTGTAGAAGCGGCGGCCGCGGTTGCGGTTTGCCACCCGTACTCCATGGGCCCGTATTCTCTATGACCAATTAAAAACTTAACGCGTTACGATAACTACGTGAAATGATTTCTTAGTAATACTCTTTTTTTTTTTTTTTTTTTTTTTATTACCTGGGGAAAATCCTGCATAGGACTTCCGCGTGCCTCGGGGGACGCTCGCGGGGCGTGTCGGATTCCTACCGACTAAAAACCCCAGGGTGGCCGACATCAGCACTTTGAAGGGGCTCCGGGATCTCCGTATGGAACGCACCGGTGCCCCTCTTGTGCCACGCTCTGAAGAGCCCGCCTTCGAGGGGAGACTTAATGATACGCTCCCCCCCGCACCAACGCGGTGCTCACGGCGACGTGGGCCATACCACGCCGCCGTCCTCCTCGGGGTCGCTCGTGAAGAACGCTCGAGGCCCCCGCCCCTTGCGTCCGCAACCCCGAAGGCCCCCCTGCTGATGTGGTTGCAGGGGGAGTTCCCCCGCCAGATATTACGGCTGGGGACGCGAGTTAGCCCGTATTCTTAAGCCCCGGGCTATTGGGCTGGGGGGCCTGGGCGGGCTGTGCCTCCGCCCCGGCGCCGTCGCCTTCGTCGAGCAAGATCGGCCCTCTCCCGATCCCGCTCGGCCTCCTCCTTCTGGGACATCACAGTCTCGCAGAAGGAGGATATGGCCCCCCACGCCGATTCCCCTGCCAGCATAGCCGCTACTATTGCCGGCAAGGAGAGGTCCGGTCCGATCCGGTCGACCAGGATCCGCCGCTCGGAGGCACACGCTGGGCACTCTTCGAGCGTGTGCTGGGCGGAATCCTGGTCCCCACCGCAGTGGTGACAGGTCGTCGTCGCCTCGCGTCCGATCTTCCTCAGATAATCACCGAAGCAACCGTGACCGGTGATTATCTGAGTAAGTCTATAGGTGACTCGCCCTCTCCTCCGTTGGTGCCAGGCTTCGAAGGACGGCAGGATAGCTTGGACGACGCGCTTGCGCGCGATGTGCTCATGACTGAGCCTCGCGCGCCACTCCTCCAGAGCGCGCCGTCGTTCCCGCCGTCTCACTTCTTCGAGCGCAGGCACGCCCTCGCCACTTTGGCGGATTAGTGATACTCTAGTGCAATGGTCGGCAACCTTGTCATCCAAAAGAGCCAAATAGGCAATACACAATTGAAATTTATTCAAAGCGCCAATTTTTTTGAAGATGTATTTTTTTTATCTACTCAGTAAAAATGATAGCCTATTGGTTAAACCGTTGGACTGCAAAGTCAGAGGAGCCAGGCACGCACCCCTGTCCTTTCAAAAGCATGTGCGTATAAAAAAATTAATTATCACTTGCTTTAACGGTGAAGGAAAACACCGTGAGGAAACCTGCATGCCTAAGAGTTTCTCGAAGGTCTGTGAAGCTCGCCAACCCGCACTGGGCCAGCACGGTTGACTATGGCCTAAACCCTCTTAGTTTGAGAGGATGCCCGTGCCCAACAGTGGGACATTTTCTTAACAGGGTTAATATTATTATAATAAAAATACATTTCAGCGCGAGCAATTAGGCGGAAATAATGAATAAAACACATGTTTGCGAGCGCCTATCCGTGCTATTGTTGCTTTCTATTAATGTTACCCTTTGTTATGGGCTTGCGTTTCAAACATTTTACTCGTCTCGTACAAGGCATGACCATAAGTAATATTCCGTGCCTGCACTAAACATTTCGTGGAAGAGCCGCAGCCGAGGAGTCAAAGAGCCGCATGCGGCTCGCGAGTCGCGTTTTGCCGACCACTGCAGTCTAGTGGCATACACATAACCATTTTACAAAGTCATCGTAGCTTGCCCCGTTTGGCCATAGCGAATAAGGCCCGAGTTGGGCTAGGCCCTATCGTATTGCAAGTAAAATTAATATTGATACCTTTAGAGATATATTTTGTTATTTTGCATTCTATTTATCTTTATTTTATATATATCGTCACGCCTATATTCCCCAGAGGGGGTGGCAGAGGTGTACTGAGTACACCCACGTTTCGCCGACGATATTAGGTCCCATGTAATAGGGGGCGAGCCTATTGCCATATACCGGGCACAATTCCAGACTCCGGACTCGTACTGGGAATTTTTCGTTAGAAAAAGTACATTTGTCCGACCTAGGATTTGAACCCAGGACCTCGTGATCACAAAGCGATGCGCTTTGCCACCAGACTAACGAGGCAGTTTATCTTTATTTTCTATTATTTTATTGCCTATTAAGTACTACACTTATGGGAAGAGGTTTTATGTTGACGTGTTATATATTACACTTCCACTAATATATTTCTAGTTGAAAAAATGATGTTAAAAATAATGGGTCTTTTCAGGGGAAAGATGTCAAAGACTGAAGAAGAAAGAATAAAGACGTCAAAGGAAAATACTATTATTAAATATTAATTGGATTTTATTTAAAGAGAAAACAACTAGTTGATAATCTGGAAAAAGAAAACATTCCAACATTCCACACTTATATAAGCAGCGCAATTCTTATTTCATACAGTTATTAAATATCACTTTGTGTTAAGTTACAAATGTAAGCTAACTCCATTTTTATTATTGCATTTGGTATCCATTTAACAAGACCGTAACCTTCTCTCAGCTGACTGATCTATTCGGTACCTATCAATTATAATAAATACAATAACAAAAGAGCATAGTTACGTCAGCATTACCCTTGCGCCGACACCATAATGCACCATTAATAACAATCATTAAATAATTCTCAATGCAATTATGAATATAATTTTAAAAACTTACTTCTATAGCGACAATTCGACGGATTATGTTGAATAGTTAGGTCTTAGGAGAGTTTCTATGGCCACCTTCGGTTCATCATCGACTAAACACCATCTGGATATAATATCAGCCTATACTGCCCACTGCTGAACAAAGGCCTTCTTTCACCAATCGAGGTGAGAGAGATTAGGTCATACTCCACCACGCGGACCCAGGGCGGATTGGTTGAGACAGGTTTGTGGCCACGTGCTGTTGGAACTTATCAAGCCGCCTTTAAGGCTTCCAACTCGGCTTAACGATTACCACACTAAGTGGTAGCCGGGACCAACGGCTTAACATGCCTTCTGAAGCACGGAGACGCTCGAATATGAAAATGCCACAAACAGTCACCCATCTCAGGCCAACCGAGTCGAACGCTGCTTAACCTTGGTAATCGGCACGATGGCGCTATGTTATGTAATTGACATGCAGAGATGGGCAAAATGTAATCCGATTAATGATTACAATTGCATTTTGTAATATTCAGCCATGATTCAAGATTAAACGTTGAAGATTACAAAATGTAATTGTAATCTATCTATCTATATCATCATGCCAGATCCCTTGCGGGGTAGGCAGAGAATACAGAGTTCCAACAGGTTCTTTCCTTACATACCTTTAGTAATCATTAATCATTAATATATCATCACGCCTATATTCCCCAAGCGGGGGTAATTAATCATTAATCTGATTACATTTTGCCTATCTCTGTTGACATGCATATTGCTATCTTCCTGCTCCATCATCGCACATCCATGGCACTATTTTATTGTAAAGTCACCGATATTACATAAGTATACCAAATTTCATCTTAATCAGATGCCTGCACACTTGAAAAATGGATAGTATAGATATAGGACAAACAGACAGACGCACTGTTACATCTTTAATTCCCAGGGTTATATTGCTGAATTACTAGACTATCCTACCACGGCCAAATAGAGCGAGTTTTATCTGAAGGACAAGTCAAGAGTCTCCGTAACCGGCGACCGTGTATGAGACGAACTATGAGAGTGGAGGAAGCCAGAGAGGTATGTAAGGAAAGAACCTGTTGGAACTCTGTACTCTTTGCCTACCCCCCCAAGGGATTTGGCGTGATGATATAGTTAGATAGATAGATATTGCTGAAATGCAATTTCCACCTTCATACTAAATTTAAAGTTCCAATCAGCAATATATGCCTTTATGAACCCCGGTTTCTCATCAAAAGTCAGTCATTTTGGTGGTTAGTCCAGCTGTTGCCTAGCTTTGGACCTATATAACATATACAAAAATAAATAGTGTCTGTGAATTGTTGTTTTTTTAATAACAACGTGCCCGGACTTAACGGTACGAACAAAGCAAGCTAAATAAAAGCTTGTAATAAAAGAGAATCGATCAATTTGTAAATCAAAAATGAATCACTTTTCAATTTACATGCGGTTGAAATGTTTACATGTAGCTGTTTCCCGAAGTCTTGGGTATAAATTGGTGTGGACCGATTTTTTTGGCCACCGACCCTTTAGCAGTTTGTAATATTGGGTGTAATTATGTACGGGAAGCCCATTAGGGTACACCGCCGTTAATTTATTATAATAAGGTCCAACTGCCGACCGGGGTTGCTCGACCGTAAAAATTATTATCATTAGTCCACGATAATGTACGTACCTATGCGGTGCAAGTGGTGTTGTATGCTACTGTGCGTTAGAGTCTCTAGAATTGTCTCTATTTTTTTTTACTTTTTAGTATCTATTTATATTTTAAACATCACTTTTTCATGCACACACAATTTCTCGCTCTAGCCTTTTGAGTATCTATTTATATTTAAAATTTCAAATTTTACCATTTCTCCCTCTGGTCTATATAAATTTTAATCCGTGTCTTATAACTATTGTTTGGAAACCTCTGGCAATTATTTGGTTTAAAATGTTTTCTTTAGATTTTAAGGTTCATAATTTACTGTAACTACTATGTGGTAAATGAATAAATTATTATTATTTTATTATTATAGTGACTCTACCAAAAGCTATAAACCGTAAGTACTAGCTAAGTTACTAGCTAAAAGATTGTTTTAATAGATTAAGCATAATTGATGAAAGGGACAAGGGTCTCCGAAAATAATGATGTATGCAATAAAGTATGAGTGTCGAGGAGACAAGCGAAGTTTTTAAAATTGGAATGGAATGGTAAAAATGGTGTCTATGGCCAAATACTTGTGGGTCGCACAAAGATTTGTTCCATGGGGAAGGGGGGATCAAATTTGCGACTACGTGGTTCAGAGGGCGGTGTGGTTAAATTTCCTAACTACTGGACTAAGTCGTTTGTCGGCTAATGTTGTGTCAGTAATCTTACACTAATATTAAAGGACGATGACCTTAAAAATGACTATTTTACTCCTCATTCCTATCATTTTTTGCGGAAAAAGTAATTTATTGCAATAATATTCAATTTATACAGTTACGTTAATTTTCCGCCATCATGCTGCGAATGGTTCGATTACATCCGTAAAAAAGGTTTTACTGCGACTGAAAAAAAGGTGAGTTTGTAATCGATTTGTAACTAAATTTATAACTTCAATAATCGGTTTGGAAAAAATACCGCTCGGTTGATACGTGTTTTAATAAAATGAAGAACAAAAAAGAATTTTACTTGACACGCGCATTTTATTTAAAAAAACGTTCAGTACGCCTTTATTTCCCAAGCTGGGGTGGCAGAGGTGTACTGTGTTCACCGACTTATCGCCGACGTTCTTAGATTCCAAAGTAATAAGCGACAAGCCTGTTGCCATTATCGTCACGCTTATATTCCCCAAGCGGGGGTATCAGAGGTGTACTGAGTACACCCACGTTTCGCCGAAGATGTTAGGTCCCATATAATAGGGGGCGAGCCTATTGCCATATACCGGGCACAATTCCAAACTCCGAACTCGTACTGGGAAGTTTTCGTTAGAAAAACTACACTTGTCCGACCTAGGATTTAAACCCGTGATCACAAAGCGATGCGCTTTGCCACTAGACCAACGAGGCAGTCATCATACTCCTCCTCCAGTCATTATAGTAATTTTTTCAATGAAAAAATTACACTTTCTCCGACCGTGGATTCGAAACGCGGACCTCGAGATCGCCACGCGCATTATGCGCCACTAGTCCGGTCAGGCAAAAAAATAGTAAATAGAAAAAAAGATTGTACACTATTAAAAGAGCCAGAGAAGTCTGTAAGGAAATAATCTGTTGGAACTCTGTACTCTCTGCTTTCGCACAAGGGATCTGGTGTGATGATATAGATAGTTAGATAATAATTTTAATTTAAAAAGACCTTATTAAAAACAAGCTTTTATAGCATAACACAACGAAGATATCTTGCTTACTTAAGGAGTTCCTATGGCTTCTTGCCGGTTCCATCCCCAAGACCCTGGACATTCCTTGGATGGTGTCCAGGGTCTTTTCAGACTTTAGTCTTGACTAAAGTACTCATCAAAACAAATCCAACGAGCCCAAACACGGCGGGGTTATATTGAGTAGTTGCGTAGTTCCATTGGCCAACTTTTGGCTTCATCACCACACTGTAAACACTACTGGGTTGTATAGTACTTGTCATTATCACTCTAACAAGCCTAAACATGAGGGGTTTACGTTGCTTACTTCACATGTACCATGGCCACCTTTCGACTTCATCATCAGACCAGCTCCATAGTACCATATTATTGCATTGTCACCGAACTTACATACGTATGCCAAATTTCAGCTCAATCGGATACCCGCAAGTGCTTGAAAAATGGATCACAAGATTTGAACCGGAAAGACAGATAGACAGACATACGAACACTGTAAGTTAAATAAAAACTTGTAAAAAGGGAACGATCTCTATTCAATATTGTCCCCAATAATTAATTGAGAAATAGATATAGTGATGTGACGCAAATGCTAAATGGCTCACTCGGCCACAGACACCTCAGGGCAGGGACAAGTTGCAAGCGTTTTGTTTCTATTCTCTTGTCGCAATCGTAAGCGCATTCTTTTGAACACGTGACTTTTCGTTGCAAAATGTCATTCCCTTACATTTTTTCGCTTTCTATTAGCGTGAACGACTGTAGATTGTCCACTTGGCTACAGGCGCTGAGCTTGGAACGGACGGATACATGATCCGAATCAGTGTGTATGTTGTAATACATCAATTCGCTACTATTGTCGTGATCACAGATTATTAATATTGATTAATGGCCGGTTTCAATATTCAGTTTAAGGATCGATTTGCTTACTGTTAGTAGGATTTTGACAAATTTTCCATAAAAACTAAATATGTCAAAATTCTATCCGTAGTAGGCAAATCTATCCTTGAATTATATTGAAACCGACCGTAAGTAAGGGTAGTTTGTGAGAT
The DNA here is from genome assembly GCA_905147815.2 of Phalera bucephala. Classification (NCBI taxonomy): domain Eukaryota; kingdom Metazoa; phylum Arthropoda; class Insecta; order Lepidoptera; family Notodontidae; genus Phalera; species Phalera bucephala. The sequence continues at coordinate 10,452,843 of LR990617.1, read as the reverse complement.
AGAGTCTGATAATGCTATAACTAGGAAAGAGTAGTTTGCGTGGTCGAGCCTGGTTGTGCTTTGTTTTCTGTTTCTGTAAGACGATACATGCGACTAACCATATTCTTCCAATAAAAATCATCCAAATAATATATGCTATTAAAGGTTTGCTGTTTCTTGCAAGAAAGTGCCCTAAAAGGCTTTCATTTTATTAACGAATGAGTATTATAGGTATGCGGTTTTGTCATCAATTTTATTACAAATACTCGGTATAACTAATAGTCGTTTATATAATTATAAATACACATAATCATAACCATAAAAATCCAATTTATTCGTTTCGTTTTTTTTTTCACTATCACGGCTTATTTGAGGCATCCGACACAGATTTTCTTTTCTTTATCCTACGAAGTCAAAAGCTATATTTATTTGCGACCTTTAAGGTAAACAATTCGCGAAACAAACGTATAATTAACTGTACTTTATATAATAACAGTTTTAAATCCACTAAAACCCGTTCAATTCAGGCTATAATTGTTTTTTTGTCGTCGGCAAAATAATCACTGGGTCGGGCGACCTCTATCGTGAATACGAAACAATATGCGTAGGCGCATGCGACCTAATGTATATATAATTGAAATTATGTCTTATACAGTCTTGTTAATTGGACTGTACAACTGCGTAAAGGACAATCAGGTTCCTTTTAAGAACCGGTGACTAAATATTCTGTAAAGTACGGTCTGACAAGCGACGCGGCAAGACTTATTGACGGTTTTGTCGTCGTGAAACCTCTAGTAAAGTGTACTGTGACAAAATTTGACACGAGTTCAAGAATTGTATTGCGTTGACATATAGAGAAGACTTTGTTGTTTGTATTGCCGA